>OZ000459.1:2515000-3142500 GCA_963922655.1 Cardamine chenopodiifolia
GAATCAATTTTACTCGAAACAAACAAAACCCAGAAAGGGAAAAAAGAGAAGATGATCAATCCCTGAGTGAGAATGAACATTACGGTTATAAGCTGTGTATAAAACAAAACTGAAGGAGACACATAGGAAAAGAGGCAAAAGGGACCCAGAAAATCAAAGGAATTGAATAAAGAAAGGAACAAAGGAACAAGGAAAGAGAAGCAGAGGCCTACGTGTATTGGGGAATCGAGATCTCGTGCTCATAAATTCCCTCGATCGCTGTAATTGGAGGCAAAACTCGCTATCTACTAGGCCCTACGAAACAACAAGGAAAGGTGTGGTTTTTGTGATTACATCGATATGGAGGAGGAACAAGAGAGATTGTGTGCGCTCCCGAGACAACAGGCTCACGAGATTTTCTCTTTGTTTCTCGCCACCCACAAAATTTTTGGGAACACCCACTCTGGAGAACACTACTACTAGTGCCAAAATTGATTCACCCAAACCAATTACAACACAAGTCTTTTTTTCAATTCGATTACGGTTGACCAGTGGTTGCATGATTGATACAGAATGATATTACCGTACCAAACTTTTAAAAAATGTGTGACATAATCTAATATTTTAGAGAATTGTCAAAAATAAAAAAAATTACTATATATTCAAAAGTTTTAAGAATAATTCTAACCCAAAATCACTTCTGAATTTGAACAATCTTACGATACGTTTCAACAACATTTTGATTTCTTTTCAACGTTCAATAAACCGTGAGTAAAACCTTCTTTTTTTGAGTTTTATATTTGACTAAAATCGTTTATTGGGTAATGGATGAGGAGTCCTGGTTCCAATTTCAAAAGCAGGAAGAAATGAATGGTTGTGACTTGTGATCTCAATGGTGACTAAGTATGAGCGTTTACAGCTTTTACAGAAATAAAGTATGATTCATAATTTAAGAAATTTTCAAAAGCAAATCTAGAAGTTCAAAAACGTTCATCTTTAATACATGGTAAAAATTCTTGGATTAATCTTTTGTTCTTCACTTCTCTTGGGCTTTTAGTTGCTCCTTGGCCTTCTAGTTGCTTCTGGTGACATGTACGTCACTCTTTGTGTGTAATACCTCAAGGACAAAACTCACGGACTTATAGGGTCATCGTTATGACCCATTAGTCAAGCTTGCATAAGGTTGTAGTTTTATCAATTACAAATTTTTCAAGTCACTGCGTCATCCAATCATTTGTCCACATATTTTTGAGAGCATTAAAGTTTTCCGTTGAGATTGAGAGTTCAATCCTGACAGTTGCCATACTTTATGCTCAATGTTTTATGGCCTCAAGTCTAGACTTTAGTTGCTTCAAGTAAAGACCGGACTTGTGTATAAAAACATGTTGTGGGTTCACGTCTGATGCTGATGGTGAATGCTGTCTCCTTTCAAATCTTGTCATTGTTCCCTTCGTTTTGCGTTGACATTTTTGTATAGATCTAAACAATAAAAATATGTACTATTATAAATTTGTTGTTAATGTTTATTATATCAATACAAATATCAACATGTAAATATGTATTCCATTAAAAATACAAAATTTCGTATAGCGATAAAGATTACCTACACAGGTTTCCTATAAATAGAAAACTAATTACTATTAACTATTATGCTAGATTTATTTAGATATTAGTAATAATTATTGCCATTGGAATTGAGATATCCTAAAATAATACAATGATTTTATAACATTTTATATTGTAGTTATCATTTTATGAAACTAGTTATACAAAAAATAACATAATTTCATATGTATATTTTACAAATTTAAACATCAAAGGTGGCGGTGACGTAAAAACACACACACATCAAAGCTGGTAAATTTGAGAAATGCAATATCCAAAATAGTTGCAAAATGACTAAACTTAAATTTGGATTTGAACCTTACTTTTAGGCATATTTTTTCAACTTTCAAAGAGGGTTTGAGATACTCATAAAATTGGGTCTGATGATTGATAGGGAAAGATTGATTAATATGTATGTTTATTCACGTCACATTTTCTCAAGATTATAAATATTAAAATCCCTAAAAATGGCGCAAAAATAAACAAAAAGTTGCTGTCACAAGAACTAAAAATAAAAATAAAAATAAACAAGAAGTTACAGAGCTCATGAGTCAAAGGTATGAATTTTCTCCCTGTTTGAATCATTTTCGAAGTATCCTCACTGAGAAGGGCGATAAATTTAATAAACTCGGATGATTCATATCATCAAGTTTGTCGTATAAATTTGTTTTCATTTAGATTAGATTTTGTTTCATATGGCATCACCATATGCATTCGTTGGATTTGATTATGTATTAGCACTACCACTAGCTTTATTGGGAATTGCTCCTACTCCATAATAAGGAGGAACCGAACTTCGATGATATTATACAAATCCTTACGCGAATATATGTTAATAGCTTAGAGAATTAGGGTTATTATTCTTCAGTCATGGATTTTAAACTTGTTCTGCTTCCTCTGGTTTCTTTTACGAAATAGTTCTCATGTACAAGACTATTTTTCTTAATAAAAAAAAGTATTTTAACTTAAAAATATAGCTTACTGGTGTAATTCAATTGCATCAACCTCTTGACATGTGTTTGGTGTTTACAAATGTAATGGGCTTTTTCTTATTGTGATGTATGCTTTACCGTTTTGCCCAGATATTGTAACACCATGGACTATGAAGAAAACTCCATTGAAGGAACACCAGCTTATGTGGAACCCATAACTCCTATCTCTCCACTCTGTGACCTCTACAATAATCACATGAGGATTGATTCTCTTACTACTTGTTCCGATGAATAAATCATTGAGTCTTTGTATCATAACATCTTCAGTATTGTTCTCTCCCTTCAGATAGAGGAGTCTGGTTGTGATTCCCACACACCTCTCTCTGCGCACTGCCCTGGAGCTCCCATGAAGCTTACCAAGTTATCGAGAAACCTCGATCCAGGATTTCAAAGAAAACTCTTTTGACATGACATTGCTTCTTTAATCGATTTCTAACATTGGATTTAATTTTGGTCCCGTCTTCTTGCACAAGATCTTGCGGTAATTGTGTACTGCTGTGTTGAGAAAAAAATAGTTGGTGTTGTATTTTTGAGTTCATGTGTACTGTGTAAGTTGGATTGTTATCAAATCTGGAAATGTCCTCTAGTAATAGTTTGCATCTAACCAAGAATATATCATCACTGGAGTTGCAAGATAAGGAATATGAAACAAGATATTATAATAGCTAAATATGCAGATATATCTGAGATGTTTTAAACTAAGGGATCACTCTTCTCACTCACATGATCATGGAAACGAAAGCTTCATTTACAGAGACAGTAAGAAGAGGCCCCAATTATTCTTTAACCTTGTGTTGTTCCATGTACGCTTTATCTGCTTCTGCCACACGGTTCTGAAACATCGTCCATTCGTTTCTGCATCTCTCTCTCACCTAAAAATGGGGAAAACACACATACACTGAAGTTGTCTAAGAGGATAGAGAAGCAGTTTTCTATTCGCAAGTATACAAATGTGTGCTAATTATTACCCCTTGCCATGGAGATTTCCCCTGCTCCGACTCACCCTGTCAAATTTTATTATTATGTCAATAGATCATTCAGAGATATAAGAACAAATCTCTTCATTGCTCAGTGACAAAAAGATAAAATTACCTGACTTCCAAGAGAAGGAATCACTTGATGGATAATCCATTGTGAATCTACCACACCAATTTTCTCATGAGCAGGCTGCAAATGGAAGAGAATACATACGAATTGGTTCACGAGATAAACAGAGCTTCCAAAGGATTTACAGAGGCTGCAAAGGGTAGTAAATAACCTCGACGCATCGTCTGAGAGCAAAATCAAGACCCCATCCATGAACAAGATCATTCTGCAACAGAAACAAACAAGATTGTTTTAGAGCCACCAACTGATGGTCTGGAAGACCAGACAGACTCCTTTTGATAAATTAACCAGAAACCAAAGTAGACTCATCAATGCCACATTTTCTAGTCATGTGAATACGAGGTATGATAGTCAAATCTGCTGACTATAATATAATGGAAAAAGGCTGACCAAAGATCTTTTAGATAAACAAAAACCTGAATCATATGCCATACACATCGCCATGCTTCTCTAGAAAATACAGGTGCCATAATCTCAACAAACCTGCAAATGGGGAAACAAAACCGTTACGAAAATGATAAAATCACTCTTCAGTAGGCTAGCAAAGAGAAAGAAAGAGTGTACAGAGCCTTACGCAGCACATGGAGGTAGATGTGGATCACTGCACCATCCTGGCTTTTCTTGAGTTTCTCTGTTCACCACTCAAAAAGCTTAGGGACAGTTTTGAACTCAAAGGAAAGGTAAATGAGAGAGAGAATGCTCTTACTTGTGGACATCTCGGTCACCTCTCCTCTTTGTCATTTCCCATGTAAGTCCATTGTTTGGCTCTAAGCCTGGTTGAGAAATCTCCAAACCATGCTTCTTAACTAGCTCAATGTACCTGAAAATTAAAATTACAAAATGTAAACATTGTCATTGGTCTGTAACTATGGTTCCAGACGAGTAAATCACCTATCTGCATTGAAGTGCTCAACTCCAAGATCTTCATCCCATATAAATATATACTCATACACCGAGACAACATCAGGATGCAAAAATCTCTTTGCATACCACCTGACAAAAGATAAATAAAAACAAGTTCAGGATTATATCAAACCAATTTTCATGACAGTTGAAGAATGGAGTATATCGTGCTGACCTCCATCAGATTTCTTACCATTTTGTTTGCTTTCTTGCACTAATATGTATAGCGTCTTTTGACCACTCAAACTGGTCCCACTCTGTTGTCCGGCCATCATAATGGAATAGCAAAATTTGGAAATCTTCAGAAAACTGAAGCAATGATGATGAAACCACAAAAGCTTAGTGTTTTATCCAAACAAAGATCATATAAAACGAACAACATGAGGGGGAAATTGAGCAATTGCAGAACCTTCTTAACAGCTGCATTAATATTGTTCCTCTGCTCAAACCCAACTGTAAAAGTTACGAGATATTTTGGTTTTTTCTTCAAATCCTGCAGAGGCAATGCTTTTTTATATACATCTCCAATCACTATACAGTTAGACTACGCCAATTGTACATGTTGCATAAAACTTGGTACATCAATAAGATCATAGAACTTACTTCACTAGGTTCACCCCATAATCTGCGCAAGTAAAAATCTGTTTCTGCCACAATAATTCCTGGAGGAAGTAGTTCTGCACCGTGCGGATTGGTTGGAACATATATCTGGAAACATAGAAACAATACACTCGATTAACATGAAAACACAAAAGAAGTACAACTGCCTCATGAATTTCAATTTCTATATCATCTATCTTCAGTCTAGCATGTTGAGTCAGCATTGAAAATTGCTGAGATGCTTCGGAAGTTATATACCTTAGGAAACTGTCTTGAACCAAAATCTTCAGGTGATCTACCACCAGAAAACAATTTCCCATCTGGCATGGTTACATCAAGAGATGATATAAGGCCTGAGGGTAAGTTAATCTGCAGAATACAAAAGAGATCAACCGATGAAACGAGACGTAAAAGGAAGATATACACCTATAGATCCCCACCTCATATACCTTTGTAAAGGAAACTGATGGTAATGTGATACCAACAAAAAAACCAAACACCATTCCCACGATTGTCGTTATGATAAGCTTTGCATTCTCATTTGTTCTCCTTGGAGCACCACTGCCAAAGATTAGCCTTTTAGTAAATTTCAAACTGAAAGCAAATCAGAATTCGTTTATTAAATCAAATCCACCAGGACATATACCTCCGGTGCATCGTCCCCATTGCTTTGCAAAATCTCCAAAATTTAATCCTTGAAGAAGAGTAGAAAGACACAAGAAAATCTTCAAGTCCTGAAGAAAATGTTCTTTCTTTGATCACTAAACCATCCTGGTAATTTACATACACAGAAATAAATAAAAAAGGAAACAAATCAGGAATTTAAAACATTTCTCATTGACCTAATTGATTTGGTAAAAGCATAACCGTACAATTTCTTAAATTATCATAAATTAATTAAATTTGCTAATAATTCACCAGTCACATTTTGTAGAGTACAATTATCGATATCTAGCAAACAACACAAACTTCAACAAAAATTTACAGTGATTTTCAATAGTTGCAGAAAAACAAAACATGTCGGTGTAATAGTCAACATGTATGATCCTACTATAGATTCAAATTACTTATGCAAGACCGGATCAAATTTTAAAAACACCCCTGCTTACACAGACGATATCTAAATATATAAATCTCAAAGTAATAATAATAGTCGCGAAAAAGACCAAAAATCAAGAAATTACGATACAATTTACGGAGATCTGAGAGGATCAAACTGATAGATTAGGGCTTTGCGTCGCTTCTCTGATCTCACGTTGTGAGAGATTCAGTTAGTGAAGCAGTGAGGAGAAACTCGCCGATTGTTTGTTATTCTCAGGTGAATTAAAAGCTTTAGCAGAAAAAACAATAATTGTTTTTGATTTTTTATTTTATTTTATCAAAAGCTTCACCTAAAAAATTATGCATACGTGGCGTCCTTACTTTCTTTTTTGTGTGTTGGTGTTTAGTTACAACATCCCGTGCTAAGACCATCTCCAACGTTAAAATTCATCTTACTCTCTCAAATATATTAATTTAAATATTAATTCATTAACTAAATAATGAACCAATCATATGTGAACAAATGGCAAAAAAATTTAAGAGACGTATCTAAAGTCTCTTGGTATAGAATCGGTTCTTCACTTCTCTCTTGTTTTTTGATTATTTTGTATATTATATTAGATTAAAAACCCTGTAAAATATCAGGGTTGGAGATGCTCTAACACTTTCATTGTAGGCTTTTAAGGAGTTTTTAAAATTAAAAAAATATACCTTATTAATAAATGTATTTTAAAAATTGGATTTTAACTAAAAGTTTTAAAAATATATTTTTTTTAAAAATGTTTGCATATCAGTATAATTTATAATAAAAATATTGGTAAAAATTCCATAAAATTTTTTACCAAAAGAGATAGTCTAATGGTGTTTTTAGGTAAACTGAATTCGGATTTTAACTATAATTGAATAAATAATGTTTTCCAAAACATACTAATCAAATTAAAAAATCATAGTTATTATAGTTCGAATTAAAATCAAACTAAACAAGTACCCATATTCATCCAAAAATATGGAAATACAACCCAAATTTACCATGCTAATGCTGTGAATCCAGAGTAAACCAAAAAGACAATACAAAATGTCTTGAACGGATAACAAATATGAAAATACCATATGGCTAATAAAGAAAAACCAGTAAAAACCATGTCCCCGGTTCAGACTGAACAAACTCAATTTCTCTCTTCACACTCACCAAACCAAAATAAAACCAAACCAGCAATTTCATTACTCTCTCTGTCAAATGTAGCTTTTAGTCTCCACGAACAGGGGAAGAGTTAGGGTTTTCGAGCCTTCTTAGACCGCATCACCATACTAGCCATACCTTCCGTCTGATAAGACCGCGCTGCGCACATACCAACTCGCATTCCACAAGCCGCTGCTCTTTGACGCATATGCGAGCTCATGGTCGACAAGACGTAAGCTTGCCCAGATTCCCGGTACGTCCTTCGGCTCGCCATTCTTTCTTGCAAAGTGCTCACCTCAGAGAACAGTGATTGACAAAGGCTATCACTAGCAGACGCTGTCTCCGATAATTTTCTCGTACTGTTCCTGAGAATCTCAATTGCCGCGTTCAGGTCACCTCCATCGGCTAAAATCTTTGCCTTCTGACATAGCTTGTGCAACAAGGAACCTATTTAGTTGCATGTCTACCTCTATGGGCACCACTTCTTCTCCTGCTAGCTACATCGGCCTTTGGATGCTTAGCTCTCCAGATTCCACACAGACTGTCTCTTTCGTAACAGGATCTTTGTAGATGCATCTAACCTTCAGCAACGACAAGGATTCAGATTCAATGGATCAGTCGTCGCAGCACGGAATTTCAAGAACACGACAAAGTCCCTCTCTTCGTCTGCGTACATGTCTCCGACATCGATTGTGGCTCTTCTTGGATCAGACGCTACTCGACTTCTGTAGCTTCCTGCTTTTATGAGGATATTTTCAAGCCTTGCTCATGAACGCATTCGATTTCAACTTGTTCAAGAATAGCGACGCTGAGAAGCCCTCCAAGACACTGCGCAAATGCATCCTGAATCACATTCTCTGTTTCGATAAATGAAAACGTGCCTCTAAAAACTGGTGAAATTGTGTGCATTAGCTCAGCATCATGATCTGAGCCAAACCCGAAGGTATGAATTGGAATCCGGCAAGAACTCGGAAGCAAAGACTCGATATCTGATCTCAGACGGCTTCTACCATGAGAAAGAGAAAAGTTTTCCTGTCCATCAGACAAAAGCATCATTCCTGAAACAGGGTTCTTACACCGCCTATCCTCAATCACTCTAGCACCAATCTTCAGCCCTTCTGCAATGTTTGTTCCGCCGCCAGCATCCAAAGAGTTAACAGCCTGCATCGCCGCTTGCTTCCCCGTTTCAGACATCAGTCTAAGAGGGAATAGTCTGGGAGCCGCGGAGGAGAAAGGCAATCACAGAGAGCCTATCAGTCTCACCAAGATTCTGAATCACAAAACCCATGGCTTGTTTCATAAGCTTCAATTTGACTCCTACCATGCTACCACTCACATCAAGAACCGTAATGAGATCCAAAGGAGCACGAGTGCGCTTACCATCACTCACATCATCTGCCTTCAGATGAACCAGAACAGCAAAATCATAACGAGTGACCGGTTCCGCCAGTGCAGAGACTTCAGGGAACAGTTTAACCTCGAGGGCTTGACGATCCGAAGGACGATCATCACTCTGGATTTGGATTTCTCCTTGAGGTAAAATCTCATAATCTACAAAACCAATTTGAGCCGGAGAGTTAGGGACAGGCTTAACATCAAACAAAGGGACTTGTTTCCACTGAGTTCTGCATAAAGAGCAAATTCTGTTTCCGTGTTTGACGTTGGAAAATCGAAATGGAGGAATGAGAGCACTCTGCAGTAAATATAGCCTTCCCATCTTCCTTTTTAATCTCATCCGAGCATATCGCACATGTACTCTGCAAATTTTCAGAGAAACAAGTTTCTATCACACCATAGTTAAATCATTAACCTAACCCTAATTCGTTACCAAAAAATAAATAAAAAACCCTAACCCTAATAGGAAAGAGAACTAGAGTATTCACTAGTTGAACCAATTCGATGATAAACTTGTTTCAATTGCGTACCATCCACATAAGAAAAAAGAAAAAAGGATTGATCTTTGGACTAAAGAGATATATTAGAGAAATTCAACAAAAAAAACAGATATATTAGAGAGGGGTGAGAGAGAACCTTAGAGGAACAGAGGTCTGCAGTGGAAGGATTAGACTGATCAAGGGGGGAAGAAGAAGAAGAAGAAGAAGATATAAGACCGAGTTTCTTAAAGATTTGGAAGATTACAATCTAAACGGATATATACCAATTCATCAATATAATTAATGGAAAAAAGGAATTCTATGGATAATTACCAAAAACTAATTAAACAAATACCAAGTCAACCAGAAAACAATACCAAGTTAATGAAACCGAATCTAAGACTACTTTTAAATATATATATATATTTAGATACATGGTCCCACATCATTCCTCTCCTATTCATCATTTTTTTTTTGACATATTCATCATTTCCTCATGTACACATAGTCACATAATAGAGAAAATATTTTTATGCATTAGATTTTAATAGTTATGATAAGAAAACTTAAATCTGTAACAAAGATAATGTGTTCCATTATACGAAATCCACAATAAACCAAAGACGACATTTCATGAACATGTGACCAACACGATATTACTACTTAAGAAAAACCAGTACAAACCATGTCCCCGGTTCAGACTAAACCAACTCGATTTTTCTCCCCACACTCACCAAACGAAAATAATCAAACCAACTCTCACAAAACCCATTTTATTATTCTCTGTCAAATTCAGCTTCCACGAGCAGGGGACGGTTTAGGGCTCTCGAGCCCCAGGTGCTGAGACCGAGTCACCATACGAGCCATTGAAGACGTCTGATAAGCCTGCACCGGACTAAAACCCTGGGTCGAGTCTCCACGAGCTGTTGCTCTTTGAGCCGAATGCGAACTCATACTCGAGAAGAAGTAAGCTCGCCCTGATGTTCGGTACATCCTCCGGCTCGTCATTCTTTCTTGCAACGCACTCAACTCGGAGGACAGTGATTGACAAAGCCTATCACTAGACCGGGCAGACACTGTCTCGGATAATTCTCTCTCACGGTTTCTGAGAATCTCAACTGCCGCATTCAGGTCACCTCCATCGGCTAAAACCCTAGCCTCTGACATAGCTTGTGAAATAAGGAACCTATTTAGTTGCCTGTCGACCTCTATGGACACCACTTCTTCTCCAGTTAGCTCCATTGGTCTTTGGATGCTTAGTTCTCCAGATTCCACACGGACTATCTCTTTTGTAACAGGATCTTTGTAGACGCATCTAACCTTCAACAACGACGTGGATTCAGCTTCAGCAGACCGATTTTCGCAGCACGGAATTTCAAGAATCACGAGGAAGTCCCTTTCTTCTTCTGCGTACATGTCTCCAACATCGATTGTGGCGGTTCTTGCATCAGATGCTATGCGGCTTCTATAACTTCCTGCTTTTATGGAAGATATTTTCAAGCCTTGCTCATAAAGGCATTCGATTTCAACAACTTGTTCAAGAATTACAACACTAAGAAGCCCTCCAATGCATTGCGCAAAAGCATCCTGTATCACAGTCTCTGTTTCGATGAACGAAAACGTTCCACTAGAGACTGCTGAAATTGTGTGCATTAGCTCAGCATCGTGATCTGAGCCAAACCCAAAGGTATGAATTGGAATGCGGCAAGAACTCGGAAGCAAAGACTCGAAATCTGATCTCAGACGGACCCCAGCATGAGATAGAGTAAAGTTATCCTGTCCATCAGACAAAAGCATCATCCCCGAAACAGGGTTCTTCCACCGCCTATCCTCAATCACTCTAGCACCAATCTTCAGCCCCTCTGCAATGTTTGTTCCACCGCCAGCAACCAAGGAGTTAACAGCCTCCATCGCCGCTTGCTTCCCAGTTTCAGACATCAGTCTAAGAGGGAATAGTCGGCGAGCAGTGGAGGAAAAGGCAATCACAGAAAGCCTATCAGTCTCACCAAGATTTTGAATCACAAAAACCATAGCTTGTTTCATAAGCTCCAATTTGACTCCTTCCATGCTACCACTCACATCAAGAACCGTAATGAGATCCAAAGGAGCACGAGTGCACCTATCAGCATCAGTCACACCCTCGGCCTTAAGATGAACCAAAACAGCAAAATCATAACGAGTGACCGGTTTCGCCAGTGCAGAGACTTCAGGGAACAGTTTAACCTCGAGGGCTTGACTATCTGAACGATGATGATCATCACTTTGCAATTGGGTCTCTCCGTTAGGTAAAGGCTCATCATCTTCAAAACCCCTCTGAGCAAGAAAGGTAGGGTTAAAATCAAACAAAGGGACTTGTGTCCATTCAGTTCTGCATAAAGGACAAATCCTGTTTCCGTGTTTGACGTTGGAGGTTATACAATCGAAATGGAAAGAGTGAGAGCACTCTGCAGTAAATATAGCTTTACCGTCTTCCTTTTTGATCTCACACAAGCAAATCGCGCATCTACTCTGAAATTTTCCAGAGAAACAAGTCTCTATTACGCAATATTTAAACAAAAACGTGAGAGTATGTGATTAGATATACGTCAAACCTAACCCTAATATGTAAAGCAAGAACTAGAGGATGGATGGGTCAACACTACTTAAACCCATTAGATGGTAAAATTAGGTCAATTTTGTTATTTTCGTGTTATCCACGTAGAAAACAAGCATCGTGTCTTCGGATTATACAGAAATTAGAGAGGGGAGAGAAAGAGAACCTTAGAGAAACGGAATCTTGAAGAGGAAGGAGTAGAGCGAGGGCGAGGAGAAGAAGATTCAGGTCGGGTCGAGTCAACGGATGATCTTGAAGCATCGCTGGAAGAAGGAGATGTAGGGTCTAGGGTTTTGGAAAGATTGAGAGACTCGTTCGAGTCCAGATCCGATTTTGCTTCTCGCCTTTCGTTTGGGCTCTCCATTATCAGAATATCGTAGAGATTTGGATGGAGAAGAAAGAGAAAGTAAAGTTGATCACAAAATCAAAAGACTCGAAGAAGAAGAAGAAGAAGCGGTTAACTAAAAAGAAGAAGAAAGCGAATTGTTCAATTCAAATCCTTTGAGTAAACGTCGTCGTCAACTATCTGTTTATCTATTTTTATTTATTTATTTAACATCTTTTCCTTTACGACTTTTATTTTAGCCTTTTTTCTATTGGATTGGGAGTCATGTGACGCAACGGTGGCGACCTTTTCATTTTTACATAATACTTGTACACAGTTCTTTTAACATCTACCCTTTTAAATTAAAACGATTGACAATATGTAGATATTATAAAAATTTGGGATCTTAAAACCTGACTTCGAATTTTGTGATGTTAGTTGTCAGTTGTCACTGTATAATTTTGGGTTTTCTGCCTATTAAAGTTATTCGACAGTACTATAATCACTTAGCAAGCCGAGTCGGTAACTGACTTACCGAATTTGACTAATCACAACTCCAAAAGTAACCTAATTACTGAATACAAAACATACTCGTCAATATTTTTATAAGTAACCTTATTATACATACAAATTATCTTAAATCAATAACTAGACCCTAGAAATCTCTCCAGTTAGATCACTCGTCGTCTGAAAGCAGACCACATCATTGCCGACCTGCAATCCGTTGCTCAAGCTCTGCTGCAGTTGTTGTTCTTGCTACTGCTGTTTGTGGATTAACACAGCTGAATATGTTATAGGTTGACGAAGTGATATCGAGGTTGGAGTAGCTGTGGCGATGGAAATTGAAGAGGATGGCCTATATGAATTTAGGTGCGGTGCATGAGAACGACTTGCATTGACAACTGGAGTAGTTGCAGGAGAAGCTGATGGAGTTGGAACTGTGTTGGATATGAGAGGCTGTCTAGGCTGAGGCATTGAGCAGAGCGCATGATTCAGAGGAAGACCTGATGAGCGGGGGACAGACGGAAACGAAGATGCCTGAGGCTGCAGAGGAGCCGGAGCTGGAGCCAGAGCCGGAGCTGGAGCCAGAGCCGGAGCCTGAGCAGTATAATTCCTCAGTGTGGTCACTTGTGCTGCTCTCTGTGCTAGCTGCTGAATTCTACCTGGATAACAAGTGCTATTATGACCTCATCGCCTTATCTATATAACCAACTTGCTCTATCATTCAAACACTTACGCCTTAGAGCTGGTGAGGCATGAGATGCCTTCTTGTCAGTACATTTGGATAAGAATGCATTCGCCAACAGTTTGTTCATAAAAACAAGATTCTTATCTGTCTCTATCTCCATCGTTCCGGTGTTATGCTCGGCTTCTACCTCATTGAATTTTCTTTGATACTCTGCTTGTACTTCAGCCATCTTCCTCTCGAGTTCAGCTTTCAAGATTGATTTCTGCACACAAGCAACGGAGAGTAAACAAACAGTAAGGAGTAAAACTAAAGGTAGCAGGATATCAAGGATAGCTAACTTTTTCTTCATAAGTCTTCTTTGTGGTCTCTGATTCTCTCTGCAACTTCTCCAGTTCATACTGAAATGGGTCATTGAACACAGGGAAATGTATTTGAGGAGCAGGTTGAACGGCACTCGGTCCCATACCATTGTTAAGAAGTGATGGAACAGGAACTCTTACACCTGCTGAGGGCTCCACACCACCCTCATCGAAAAGATCTGCAGAAAGGCATCACATTGTCAGCAATTTGGCAAAGACCTACATTATATTTAAATGCAGAGGGAATTTACTGACTTGCAAGGGTTGGCTGCTCTACTGGGGTACCAGGTTCTACTATATCCATTTCACATGCATCTGATCCAGTTGTGTGAGGCTCAGTCACTGTTGTGTTATTTGGGCCCTCAGTGTTAACTGCTGCATCAGTGTGATTTCCAGGCGAAGAAAACGGCAGAGGAGATGCATCCCGAAGAAAACGGCAGAGGAGATCATCCTGTCCAAAGAGTCAATTTAAAAGATAAATGAGACCTAATCAGTAACCATAGTTCCCTGATCTCTCTTTTTCACACGGGAAACTCAGAATGAATACTACGCAGATTGATAACTTAAAACTAGCAAAAGAGAAAGTCTACAGTAGGGACCTGATTTGATGCATTAAAACCAGTAGTCTCTACTGTTTCTGATCCAGCTGACTGAGGCTCAACTGCTGCATCGATATGTTGGCCCTGAATATTTGCTGTTGGGTCAGGTTGCTTTCCAGTCGGTGAAGGACATATATCTTGATAATCCTGTCCAGAACAGTCAATTTAATAAGCAAAAACGAAATGTAATGGTACCAGCTGTCTTTGCAGGAAAACAAGAATGACCATTAGAAAGATTAAATGAACAAAGGAACAAGTATTTTACAGGGCGTATTAAGTACCTGATCAGATTCAGTAGAACCCCTAGTCTCTACCTCAGACGCAGCAGGGTGTGGCATAGGCAATGCTGACACGTCAGGAATCTCCTTGTCAAGAGAACAAGCTTCCTTATTCTGCTGGGCCAAAATGTTATCAGCATCAGAATCCACATGATCTGTTCTGTTGTCTTCAATTGTAACCAAAGCCTCCTCTGTATCCAAAGAGAACTGGGGGAGGCAGACTCTGAACGATTTGCATCATTGGAAGTTAGTACATCAGGAGCATTTTTGAAAGTGTTTGATGAGCATATTCCACTAAAATGCTTGTTGTTGCGACGTTTAATTGGAACACAAATATTTAATTCAGCTTGTGCCCAGTTCTTTATCCTACTAATCCAACAGGCTTCCTCCTCTGCCAACTTCTTCTTTGCAGCCTCAAACATTTGCTCTAGACTTTTAAGACATTCATCTTTCTCACTTTTGATTTCATCAAAAGTTTCTTCATATTGATAATCCAGCCGTTTGAGCTCATCCACTTTACTTGTCCCTGAGCAGGTAATACGAATTACTGTTGCTTCTTCTTGTCTGCATACATTTTCACCAGCTCCACCTTTTTTTCCTCGTGCTCTTGTACAAGCTTTTGCACTTGCTTCTTGCATATCCTTTTTATGTCTATAATAGTCTTTTTGATATCTATTGTTGTCGTGGTATAAGGACTACCTCTCTTCTCAGTCGTGCACCTCTAAGCTACGCGTCGACCTTTTATTGTTCTTTTCCTGATGCACTGTAGCCCCAAAGGGACTTTCATTTACTTGTTTCGTACTAACCATTGACTGTTTAGAATTAGTACCAAAGCAATCCAACTGCAAACCTTGTGTGCGCTCCAAGAACAGACTCTTCATGCAGTAGAATATCGAATATATTCAATTTACCTCTTCTCTAGAGCAAGTGAATGCTAACCAGATTTTGCATGGACCAGAGATTCTCTGAAGCTAAATTTTTGCTTTACCAACAAGGCTGCAATCCAAATCTAAAAAATACATTATTAACAACGTATTCAGTATGTGAACTACTCATAGATTAAGCAGCAATCAAAGGCCTTACATTGAGGTCTATAAGAGCATATATTTTATAGTAGCTAGCATAGTTCAAGCAATTAATGGATATTTTGGATATTTTTATCCTCTGATTGGAAAGTTAAAACTTGTAATGCATTCCCACAAAGGCAGTGATGCCTCAGAATGATCAAAACAAAGGCAGATGATGAAGGAAACAATGCATAAACTATCAAAGTAAATGCTGTCATACCAGGGCTATCTGGAATGCCTGCAATGTGGTCCCTGGCTTTTCGTAGATTCGGTGGTTTTCAATAACATATTCAAGAAATTTTTCAACCATGCTTGTCCAAGCTTCCTGAAAACAATATAATAAGTCAACCAATCACACATGGCAATATACCTTTTAGTACAATTTTGATAGACGGAACACCAAGATAATCACAGAAGTATATGGACACAGACAGCAGAAACATCTATTAGCCAATATATAAAGATATAAGAGTACCTAAAAATAGCAGGTATCGTGTACACAAAACTAATAACATCAGTCAATGGATCATGCAAAGGAGACAAAGTCTTTCTTTGCTTCAACAAAGAATGAAGGACATGAGGCACATAACTGCCTACTGTTTTGTGCAGCAGTTGCCCAATTTTAAACAGAGCATTAGTAACGAAACCAGATATAAGATAATAAAATAGGCTTCCACAGATGCATAGTTGAACATTAAGAATTTCACTTTTGGCTGTAACATGAAAATAAGGTAGCAATTCCAGTTACAATTCGCAATATATGCCTATGCAAAAGTTAAAAATAAGTAGCGGAGGTGAAAAAGCCACTTACTGAAAGATGCAAAACTTTGCCATAACATACATTATACAAATAATTAACCTAAGAATCAAACCCATTTGTCTCGAATCAGAAAAAGATATTGAAATGCCCTTTCGGTATTAATTCGGAATAAGACTTTCTTTCTCTAGCAACATTCATCTATGGTCGAAAACAATTGCCAGATCGTTACCAAAGACTGAAAACACTCAAGCATTCTTACTTTTGCTGTTTTTCACATATGCTGCACGTTTCAGGTTGATTACTATTTATGCACCCGGATGGAGCTGGAATGACACCATTAGAACTCATAACACCGTCATCTCCATTTGTAACTATGGCACATGCATCCAGCACAGTTCCTGCAGTGTCCCTTTTTCTTTTCAAAGGCAAATCTATGTCGGTTTCTATGCTAGTTTTACTGACAAGAAGCTTTTGTTCTGAGTTCTCAGATGGTAAACCTAAAACGCTGCCATTTCCAGTTTCAACCATGGGGGACGCATCAAGCACCATATTTTCTGTGTCCGAGATTGATTTCAAAGGAAGATCAGTGCCCTTCTGTGAACTAGTTTCGCCAACTGGCAGCCTTTTAGATTCTGAATTAGCGGGTGGAGGACAATCTGTGTTACCATCTCGAGCATCCTCATTGGCTGCAGGTACACGGCGAGAACAACCAACAGGCTCCCGTCATTTGAAGAAGCATCAGAATCCTTGAGCTTCCCTCTAAATAGAGCCCTGTAACTTCGGGCTGACATTACAGGCTCCCGTTTCTTGATCTTTTTTGTCGACTCTTGTACACTGTTTTCCTTTTTATCCTTGCTCTGCTCAGTATCGGATGAAGTGTCTGCATTCTTGCTAGAATTATCCGATCCTTTGGCACTCTGCAAGGATATATTCTTTCCCCTTTCAGACCTTCGGAGAGGACTTGGAGTGTTTTTCTTCTCCACTCGACCAGACTTTTTCATAACTGAAGCAGGTGAGGGAGCCAGTCTCTGTGACTTTCTAGTAGCAGTAGCTGAAACTGTTAGGGATCTAGTGCAAATAGTCCTCCCTGTAGAACTACTCTTTTCACTTTTTTTCATCTTCTCTGAAAAAAAAAACAAAATTTGATCACCGAAGAAGACAATCAAACAAACATCTACAAAATCGAGCGTCAAAACTTTCAGATCAAACTTCCGATATGCCAAATTAAGTGTTACATCAAACAAACGCCTAAGATCCCTCCACAAACTAGATGCGACTCTATGAAAAAAACCTAAACCGTTCGCTCTAGACCCGAAACCCTCAATTCACCTATCGATGTTCCAACCAAAAAAGTTACCTAAAATAGATAAGGTAAACTTTGTGGTAACGCCTACCTGCACGAGAGATGGATGATCAAAATCTACCGCTTGGGCAAACTTTGTGGTAACGCCTAGAAACCTCCGTCTCCGAGAGAGTAACAAAGAAACGCGAGGGAAAATCTGGAAATTCCTCGATAGAAGCGCGTCTTCGAGCTATGCAATCTTCACGGTATTTGAGGTTTCGGGAAATTGAAGTTGAAGGAGATTAGAATTGGATTTTGCAGAATTATATGTACGCAACTTTCTCTTCTCGCAGTGGCGTTTCGAGAGGGAGCGATTTGGCTTATGTTTGAACGCTCATGTGCTATAAGTCTATTTCTGACATTATTAATACTATAATTGTTACTTTTATTAGTTAAGAGTTTTTTCCCCTTCGGTTGTTGATTCTTGAAAATACATTATATTTGCCTTTTTTTTCCCTTTTTTTCATCACTATCAAAGTATCAATACATTAATTTCCGATGGATCTAATTTTAATTATTACCTAATTTATAAATGAAATTTCTAAAGTATAAAAACTAACCTTTATAAAAAAAAACGCTCCCAAACCCAAATTTCGAGGAAAAAACTCTAAAATCTTTTTTTCTCCACTCTTCTCGGCGGCGTAACCACCTCACCAACGGAAGCAGCTCCTCCTCTCAGCATCACCGTTCTTGCCTTCCGGCTGGGACTTGTTACAGTATCTCGCTCCAATTTGCCTCTGCTCTCGATCTTCTTTTAGTTTGGATTTTCTGTTTTGCTTTGGCGATGAGCATCGTTGGTCTCTGCTCTTGTTTGGCTCTGGCGATGAGCCCAGTTTATCCTTCAGCGTCCTTACGCTTCATTACTTCGGACTGCAGTTCCGTTTGCTCCAGATCTAATCTCTTCCGAAGAGTCAAGACCGCAGGAGTTTCCGTCATTGAGTTTTCAGGGAATCGTAACTCTCCCCTCTTCAACCGGGTTTTGTCTCGCCGTTCAAGGGAAGCTTTCCGGCGATAGCTTCATTATCCCTCTGATCAGGGATAATGAAACGGATATGGGTCGGAAAACGGCGACATGAATCGGGACGGAAGACGGCAATTTTAAATTTTACAAGAGACGGATACCGTATTAGTACATCAATAGTAATATAAATAAAATACTCATAATTTAAGATATAAAAAATATAATACATAAATTTTAATACTTAAACACTTAGTTTAATATTTTAAAAAAACAAACTAATCAATGTTGCGACGTTACAGAATATTTTACCGAAACAAACATCACGGTTAGTTAACTCTATCAAAATCAATCTTACACAACATGACATCATTAAGACGGATCTTGTACTTTTTTTCATCGTCATCCTCTTTTGTTCTATAAAAAAAATTTACTTTTATTAAAAAATTAATTTTTTTAATCTCACAAACCCAACAAAAAAAGAGAAATCAGAGTCACTTTTAGTCTCTAAAACCTTATCTTTTTATGGAATTCTCAGTAGATTAAGTAAATGTATTATTACGGAAACTTTTACCAATACGTTGCGACGGTGTCCTTTTACCAATGCCGTTTTATTGGATGTCGTCTCACTTGTCTCGAGATATCGTAGGGACGTTTCGACAGTGTCCCCATGGTGTCCCCGTATCCATGTCATACCCAGGACGGATTCTTCGTCCATATTGAAGTACCCGTGCAACATAGTCTACCCCCACGGTTCTCCGACCAACCGAACTATGCATCGCTTTGCTACTGGATTTGGGCCAAATCTTTCTGTTTCTTTTAAGGGGCCTGGGGAACCCATTAATATCCAGAGGCCTTGTTCCCGGCCCAGTCAAGACAAAGGATCTTGCACTGTTCACCGGAGCTCTTACCGGATTTACTGTGGACATTCCCGGCTTGGGGGAGTAGCTCATTCTTCTCTGTCGCTGGAACTTGTCTTGCAGGCCAGGAAGGTCTCACCAGATTCTCTAGATTCTTGCCCCATTCAGACCACCACCGTATCAACTACTTCTCCTCCCCGTATGTTCCCCCAGGTTTGCTCTACTTCACCTCCCGATTTTCCTTCGTTGGACTATTATTGGATTATGGTAGAGTATGTTGCGCTGGCCTTTGGTAGTTAGTTTGCCTCTGATGGTCCCGGTTCATTGCGTGCCTTCTTGTACTTGTCTTCTCGCCTCGCCCTAGTGCAATATGCAGATTATGTACCGATTTCACTATGACAGCAGCTTTTTCAAAAGATAACGCCTTGAGAAGAGGAAGTTATGCCCATGGTCTTATCTTCATTTAGCCCCTACCTCAGTATGGGGATTTTCCTTCTGGTGCTCAAGTTCACCTCCTAAGGACTGCGAAACACATGCTTCTACAGCCCCATCTATCTCTCCCCCCTCCCTCATGTGTTTATCTGGTTCATGTTAGTTGTGAGGACATGCTCGTCTGAATTAGGTGGAACGAAGTGGTGTGGTAAAGAGGTGGGGATGTTTTTCTCTTCGTAGACTCAACAAGCTGGCGCATTGTCGCCTCTCCTCTTGTAGTCGGTTCTCTTGTTGTGAATTCTGCATTAGCTGGTACATCATTCATGGACATGCGATCACCAATCATCGATTCTGAAGACGTGCTCTCACTTCTCAACTCTAAAGATGTCTCACATTATTAAATTATTAGGTGTTATGGATGGCTCTATCAGTTTCTATTATTTTCCCGTTTCGCTTCTGTAGCAGCGGTTATTTTGGCTACGTTAGCTTTATTATCTTCTCTGTTGAACATTGCCTCCATGGCTAGAACTTGCACTATCTATCTATAAAATAGGTTTGACCAAAAAAAACTAACATTTATCATTTTTGTTATTTGAGTGTATGATTATGTGTATCTCGTCTTCTTCTCCATTATTGTAGGTTTACTATATATTTCCAACCTTGTCAAAAAAATTTTTACGAGATTAATCAATTATCAACAAGGTTAAAAAAAAGCAGAAAAACAGAAAAGAAAAAACAGTTCAGTATTAAGAAGATCTTCGTTGACAAGATTTTGGAAAATATATATTTAATTTTATCAACTTTATATAAAATGAAAGTTGCATAATCTAATAATAAATAACCTACAAATCGATTGAAATAATAGATAAGTTGTTTCAATTAATCCGATTAAAATCAAACAAAAGAATTGTGATTTATAATTATCTATTTTGAAGTTTAGAAGTTATCAAAACACATGCATGTCCTAACTCCTTCAACTTTTCCACGAGATGACTAAAAGACATCAAATTGAAAAGAAAAATATCTCAATTATACAATTAATTTGAGATTTCTAACACATAAATACGGATTACAAAATCCTAGAAATAAAATTCAATTTACTCTTAAATTCCGAATAACAAACGTTGTTGACAACGAACGTTGGTGATAGAGAAGAAGAAGATGAAGAAGCTATAGATATGAACACGATGATGGAGAAATTTTGCGAGTTCGTTCCTGAGCCACCCAATTAATATCCAAAGATGTTTGCAGATTTGTATTATTTTCTTTTGGACTAAATTTTTTTTAACATATCGGTCCAATCAAAATATATTTTATAACAATAACTTCGCAATTTTATAATTCATTAACCATCATATTTTTAATGTTTTACTTTATTAACTCGAATAAGAAAGTTGTCGAGAACTAACAAGAGCACCAATCAAATAGAGATGACATCCTTAATTCTTACATATAGGAGTCAAATTGATATGTTTAACTAATTTTTATCATGTTGTTAAGAACAATTTTTAAAACAATACTCATTATTGCTCTCCTTTTGTCTCCAAACCTATAAGAAATAAGTGTAACCAATCTTAAAATAACAACTTTATATTTAGTTGAAACTTCAGATGGCTAAACATGCGGGATATGCCATGGCGTGTAAAGTGACACCGGACGCTTATTTTTACGCTGAAGAGGTCGAGCATTAGTATTAGATTGCTGCAGCAAAAAAAAAAAGAATTATGTATTAGACTTACAGCTTTCTCACAAATTAAAATACAAATCAGTCACATTATATATACACGCAGTTACATTTTCTGTATCGAACAGTGAACAGTTACTCATCATCAGAAGTAAAAGGATTAGAAACACTCACGTCGTGTACGGTCACGCGAAGCATGATCAATTGTTTTATTGTCACAGTCTTCATCTGAATTTTGTTGGAAATGTATTAAAAACACTAAACCGAAAAAGAGCTTTATATATATATATATATATATATATATATATTAAACATTATAACATCTATCAACGACTATGGATAGAGAAAATAATTTGGTTAATAAAAGTCATATAAACAAACGCATAAGGTGTGTAGCAATAATTTTAAATATCAAAATTAGAAAAGAAATCTACTAATAAAATGGAAGGAAGGAAATATATTTTAGTAAATTACCTCTTTGGAAATCTTCCAAATGACATTCTCAGAGCATGGTGGAGTTGTAAGTGATCCAAGGTATCTATAATAGTGATTTGATTCAAAATTGAAGTTCTTGAGATCAATCATTCCGATATGTTCCTCGGATGCACGTGTATCAGTTATCCTCTTCAATTGTTGTTCCAACTAATCAATAAAATAAATATTGAATTTTTTATTTTCCAAAAGTATAAACTAGTAATTTGCTTGATTAAAAGATTTAAGTCGAGATTGTAACATACCGAAAGGAGAAAAGAGTCAGGTCTTCCCAATTTGTAATGGAAAGCGACAACAGCGATGCGTCCATCTTTGCTCTCATGAACCATGTGTTCCTCGAGAACAAACCTATTATATGTCCACTATTCAATCATTCCAAGCTATTCATCAAATCTCAAATAAAATTTCGAATAATCCCTCGGTAGTTTCAATTTTTTATTTTGAATACCATACTATGGGCCGAATCACGTAATCTCCTATGCCCGAAATCACAACGTATAATATTAATTTCACATCAAATATCACTCGATTATGTAACTTTTAAGATTTGCCTAAGGTATTTTCTAATCGAACGAACTAACGATACTTGGTAGTAATTTCAATCTTTACAAAATAGTGTAAATTTAAACCCTTAATTCTAAATGATATACCCAAAAATCTTAAATCTACTTTAACACAAAATATCTGAAGTCTAAAAACTAAACCGTAAACTGATATCTTAAGTGCTAAATGTTAACCCTAAAACTTAAATTCTTCATCCTAAAATCTAAACATAATGGTTTGTTCCCTCAATTTTGAAAGAGTTAATCTATATATATATATATATATATATATATATATATTTATAAATTGGAATCCTTACTTTCCATATACTTTAAATTTGTACACTATTAATAAAGATATGCTAGAAGCATACGAGGATACCTTTTGCCATTGATGGTGTGTTCGGAAGGGGAGTGCCAATGAAGCTGTTGAAGTTTAAATTCAGTACCATTAATAGTGATACCTAAACCTGCATTTCCTCCTTCAAATTTCAACTGCCACAAGCCCCCCAAAAAAACATTATTATAACCCAAAAATGAAATAATATATTGAAAAAGCTAATAGTTGATTTACCATAATATCATGGCCTCTATTCTTAATGGTGGCATTAGAAGGTAAATACTGGGCACGAAAGTATCCAAGATTATGATCGAATAAGACTCTTTTGTCCGTCAGATCAATCGGAGACTGCATTTTGCCTTTTCCACACATTTCCCACTCTGCCTTTAGTCTTCCCCAGTTCTCTGGCCCATTCTCTCCTTTCTTCACGTAACTAAACTCCAGTTCATCCTCTATATATTTTTATTATATACAAATGAAAATAATAATAATGTGTTTCAATAAGTCTAATCCTAACTTATAAGTTGGGTCAGGTGAAGACATGTGAAGGTTTATTGGATTCTGATTCAAAACCATCTTACAATTGACGGAGCAGGTTTTAATGTTTATAACCTTAGATGTGTTTCAACTTATACGCAACCTGAGATCTCTAAAAAGTTGTCAACTAGTATATTGATAAACATTTTTAAGACGACAAGAAAAATAATATAGCTTATTACCAACTTCTCCATGATCTGGTGGTGAACTCGAAACAATTGTAATAGAGATGAAGATAAAGAATAAGACGCATCCAACTGAGGATATCTTCATTTAGAGAGATGACAAGAAGAGTTAAATTTTGGTTGAGCTAAATTCTTTTGAAACTACGTCAAGGATACGGAGAACAAATAATTGTATCTATCCTCTTTTATTTCTCTTATTTAAGATAATAAGATTCACGTGCATTTGCTCCACCTTAATTTTCTCTAGTTTTCTTTATGTTTCCATTTTTATTTGGTAACTTTGTTTCATATATAAAAGAAGGAGATCTTTGTGTGTCCTTACCAATCTAAATGTATTTATTGAAATTTGTGGAGATATAATCTTTGTGTGGTTATCATGTTCTAGAAATTTCAAAATTATTTCTGTGATAATTCAATTAAACATTTTTATGTCAAGTAAAATGCCGAGTATCATGTAATGTAATTATAAAAAAGAACTACCCCAATATACAACATTGTAAATCAAAACTAGGGAAAAAAGGAAATTACCAATATATCTATATATATATATATATATATATATGTAATATTACAATTACAAATTATAATATTTTTGGATTGTGAAACATTTCATACTTTTATCGGATTTTGACAAATGTCAATTAAATCATAGGATTTTTGAAGTATGTATTTTAATAATTTTAAAGTTAAGATTAGATGATTACCCATGCCTTACATGCATGGGGTATACTTCTATATAATTATTTGATAACAAAAATATATCGTGAAAAAATATAACACTTCTATTAAAAATATTATTATGGTTATAGTATTGGTAAAAATGACTGATGAATAAATAAATATATACTGAAATGAACAAACTAAAAAAAAAAAATCGAATGAATCAAGCAAAGAAATGACAAATTAGGCGGTAAATCATTCTTTACAGGTACATACTTGCATGATACATCAAATAATAATTTATGCCTTATGTAATTTACTGGCAGGAGTGGTGTTGTTGTAATTTACAGCTACGTATTACACAAAGAAAGTTACTAACAGGTTTTCACTCTTCACCAATATTCACCACCATCATTTTAGTAGCAACCTTTTTCATGGCGAAAAGATCTTCCTAGATTTTTTTTGTCTTTTCTTTTACCAGTAGTCATTGCAAGAACACACACCATCTCTGAAATGATGGAAACGAGTTCTGTCTCTAGCAATAATCTCCCTTTTGTAAATCTTTGATATAAGCTTTGTAGCCTCATGACAATTTCTGCACACCCTTAGATTCTTCACGATTGTAAGTTTAGTCCCAGGCTTCGTACTGATCAACCCAAATGCAATAGCTAACTTCTCGCTGTGATGCCTCAACGCTCCTTCTTTAAATTCTTCTTCCATCTCCTGCAAGACTTCAGAAGTATCTGGAACAAACCCGGCTTCCTCTAGCAACACCTCCATTTCTTCTAACATTCTGTAGACTTCTCTGTTCCGTGGATGGAACTTATCCCCAATGATGAACTCATGGACCACAGAATCTATTTCGATTGAGGTGCAACCTGGAACTTTCTTCATACCTTTATCATTGAGGAGCGCTCGTATTTTTGCTACTTCATTCCATCTTCCTGCTGTAGCGTAAATGTTAGATAGAAGTACATAAGAACCTGGGTTTTTTGGTTCAATCTTAATGAGCTTTTGTGCGAACGATTCGCCCAATTCGACATTCCCATGAGTCTTGCAAGCTTTGAGAAGGGAGCACCAAATCACTCCATCAGGCTCTATTGTCATCGTGTTTATCATTTCTTCCGCTTCTTTGAATAGACCCGAATGGCCCAAAAGATCAATCACGCACCCGTAGTGCTCTAATTTCGGGGTTATTTTGTAGTCCTGTGTCATTGATCTGAAAATATGACGTCCAAGGTCTAACATACCTGAATGGCTACAAGCAGACAACAAACCAACAAACGTGATATCATCTGGTTCAATCCCATTCTTTCTCATTCTTGAGAATATATCAAATGCCGCATTGGCTCGCCCGTGCATCGCAAACCCAAATATCATCGCGTTCCAAGCCGACAAGCTTCTATGAAGCATACTGTTGAAAACTTGGTGTGCCGCCTCTATGTCTCCGCATTTAGCATACATGTCAATCAGGCTTGTCCGGAGAGAAGAAGCATTGGTCACACCCTTTAATCTCTTGTCAATATACACATGAATCCATCTCCCAATATCAATGGCTCCAAGGTGTGCACAAGCAGGAAGAATACTTAGCATTGTCACATCGTTTGGACTTTCACCTGATCTCAGCATTTCTTGAAACAACAACAATGCTTCTTTATAAAGATTCAAATGTGTGTAACCACCGATCAAAGTATTCCAGGAAATTACATCCTTGTACGACAATCCTTGGAACAAACCACATGCTATCTCCACTTCACCACATTTTGAGTACAAATCGATAAGAGCATTAACAATTTTAAGACTTGAACCAAACCCATGATCATCAATCCATGAATGTACCTGACGACCCAATTCAATACTACCAGACTGAGCACAAGCAGAAACTACAGTTACCATTGTACTCTCGTCTGGCCTAACATTAGCCTTCATCATCTCTTTAAACAAATCCAATGCTCCTTTAAAGTTACCAGTTTCAGCATATCCTGAAATCATTGCATTCCATGACACTACGTCTTTAACTGGAATTTCATTAAACATCTTCTGCGCACTTTCAATATAGCCTCGTGAAGCATAACCCGTGATCAAAGCTGTGTAGGAAACCACATCTCGGTGAGAACTTCTATCGAACACCTTATGTGCATCTTCCAATCTCCCGTTTTGAACATACATTGAGATCAAAGAAGTATGTACATACAGATCTAGCTCATACCCAAGTTTCAAAACGTGCCCGTGGATCTGTTGCCCTTCATTGGAAGCCTTTAATTTCGCACAAGATTTCAAGAGAAACGGAAACGTGTAGGAATTAGGAAGGAGCCCAAGTGAAATCATACAAACATACAACTTGAGAGCAGAAACAGGGTCTGAACTCAACGCGTGGCCACGAAACATTGTGTTCCAAATCAACTGGTTCGGCTCCTGAATCGTTTCGAAAACGGAGATTGCATAAGGAAGCCCGTCAAAGTGTGGAGAAAGAATACAGAACTCAAGAAGCTTTCTGAGAGCATAGTTGGTGTTGTGGAGACCAGTTTTGATCATCTGAGCGTGGATTATTCGTAGAGATTGAAGAGTTTTGCAATTGTGGAGAAGAGAAAGAGAAGGATGACTTCGGAGAGAATCGTAAGGAGGATCAGAGGAAGGAAGGAAACGGAATGGGTGAGAAGAGGGAATGGTGAGAGGAGGGTACGAGAGCATCATCTTCTTATTCTTAACGGATACTTTTAAGGGTTCGTGGAGAAGAAGATGTCTGTTAAACAAGAAGACGTGGCAGAGATATGGACCGTTTAATAAGTTGGACCGTTTTTAAATAAGCCCATGAACAAATGTAGTAAGCAGCAGTGGATTAGCATGATTAATTGTAAGGGCTTGAAGTGGTGTTTCGTTTCATTTAAATTCAAATGCCACATGGCAGACGATATTGGCAAAATTAGAAATAAATGTGTTGACGTGTACAGCCTCAAAAATTAAGTGTCACAATCTAACCTGCCACATGTAATGTCCCAATTAGCAAAATGACCGTTTTTGGTCTGCTAAACAATTTTTGCCTTTGATACTTCTAAAAACAATACATAGAAACAAACATTTTCAAAATATAAACGCCAAAATAAATAAAAACAATCAATTCGTTCATAATGGTGCAACTAGGGTTGTGCATAAGTGCATAACTACTATGTGTTTATGTGTTCTGTATTCCGCTTTGGAAAGAAAAAGCTATCCGTTGTTATCAATACGAGTAATGTAAATTAAGAATATCATCATTTTCAGTAACATGCATTAACTAAATAATGCCATCATTATTTGTGTTTATCACTATTTTCACGGAGGGTAAATAAATATACACATCAAATGATCAAAACAGTATAGTGAAGAACTAACTAGCGAAACGCCAAAAACCATTATTTTAGTAAATATATGAAGCTTTAAAGATTACTAAAAACTTTTGGTGTCTTCATTAGTTAAACTCTTGGTCTGTATAAGTGTACCACGCGCTTGTTGATTGGTTGAACGGGCCTCGCATTCGTATTTGCATCCTGTTTTGATATTAACATTATTTATGATAATGAAAAGGAGTTAATAAAGATGATAAAAACATCATGGTCTTCTATTAAATACTCCATAAACCATATAGGCCTGGGCAAAAGTAAGTAGATTCGAAAAGCCGACCTGAATTGATCAGAAATTATTGGAACCGAATCCGATCTAAAATTTTTAAATATCCAAAAAATATTAAAATATGATTTATTTTAAATTCGGATTAGATTCGGATAATATCCGATACTCGAACAAGTACCCGAAATGACCAAACAATTATATATAAAACATAAGATTAGTTTATTTGAATTGTTTTTAAGTTATTTCGAGTATTTTTAGGTTACTTTGAATATAAATTTAGCTATTTCAAATATTTTTAGGTTATTTCAGGTATTTTTACTTTACTTCGAATATGTTTAAATTACTTCAAATATTTTTTAATTATTTTGGATATTTTTGGTTATTTCAAATACATTTTGGGTATTCGATCCGAACCATCACTAATGAATTTTCGAATAATATTGGTTTTTTTAATAATACTTTAACTGAATCCAAACTCAAACCCAACATTATCCAACTGAACTAGATCCAAAAAATAAAAATACCCGAATAATACCTCTAATCCTAAACTCGAAAATCCGATCCGATCGAATCCGGATATCCGAACGCCCAAACTTAAAACAATAAATAATTAGATTTTCGCACTACAGACTTATTAACTTGAAAAATAATTAATTTAAATATGGATATAAGTATTAATATGAATTTTTATCAATGTATTAATATGATAATTAAAGTTATGTTACTGATGTTATATTGTACAATAAATTTTAAAAAACTTACATCGTGTACAGCCACGCGGAGAAGCGTAACTTGTTTTCTTGTTACTGTCCTAACCTGAAAATTCATTAAAAGGATAAATAATCACCATTAATTAGGTCGTTAATAGGTGAAATTACATAAATACTACTCCATGAATACCTTTCTGACGATGCTCCAAGTAACGTTCTGAGTGCAAGGAGGAGTCGTAAGTGAACCAATGTATCTGTAATATTTTCTACTTCCGATCTTAATTTCGGTGGGGTCAATCATCCCTACATTTTTCTCTGCCTCCTCCATTTCAGCAATGCCCTCTAATTCCTTTTCCAACTAACACAAACCCCAAAATTTAAGAATAAATAAATCAATTACCATTTGTCATAACAATAAATCAATAATACAGATGCATGTAGTTAATGATATCAGCTATAAAGGTTTTATTTGTGTACCGATCTGAGAAAAGTATCTGCTCTTCCGATTTTGTACAACACAGTCACAACAGCCATTCTCCCCTTCTTGCCTTCATGAACCATATGCAGCTCAAGTGCAAACCTGGTTTGCAAGTTAGATAATACTTTCTTTGTGAATCGAACCGAACCAAATCGAATTGATTAAAGTCTGGATAAAATTTCTACTACCTTTTGTTCATATAAAAACATACCGCAAAGCCATATATAGACCAGACACAAGCAAAACAATATATACACATAGCAACAGAAAATTGAGATTGAACGAGCAACTAAATTAGAGTTCTATTATTCTCTTGTTTTCGTCAAATATGTGTTGTTTAATATTACTTTTAAAAAAAAACTTATGTGCGAACCTAACTATAATCGAAACTAAATTGAAGTGAGTTTGGTTTCGGAAAAAATATCAATAATCTCTATAAAAGAACTCGCAATTACTTATATTTTTTACTTTCAAAATATATATAACAATAGTTCATTATAGCATGCACCTTGAACGAAAATAATTGCATGTTAACGTGCATGTATGACAAACGTTGTAAAACACATGGGATGTTATAAATATGGTTTGAAATGGTGGTAGTGCATACTATGACAAACGGTATAAAACAAATATTTTCCTGTTTTTGATTTTTCTTCAATATATTCTTTAATTGCTAATGATGTATATTAGACATATCCAAGATTTTAATGTATTATTTTTTGTCATATATAGTTACTTTAATAACTATCAGGCTTAAAATTTTGATTTTTCCCAATCTTTCTTCTGCCTCAAAACTAATGCCAAATTTTGTAAACTATGTATATTAGACATGTCCAAGACTTATGGTGTATTTAAAGAAAAAAAATGGGATGGTTACCTTCTTCCATTGATAGTATGCTCAGAAGGAGAGTGCCAGTGAAGCTGTTGGAGTTCATATTGAAAACCATTGATCTTAATACTTCCTGCTCCATCTTCGAATTTTAGCTGCAACATTATTAGCCGTTAATAATTGGTTTATTAAGGGTTACGATACTTTTCTCTTTTGGGTCAAATAACATCTTCCTACACGATTATTAATTAGTAGAAAGAACTAGAAACACATAAAGCTTACCTATTATAATAATGGCTTAGTTGCAACAATCAAAGATTAACTAGTGTGCTTAAACATGAATAGGTCCACATGGTATTACATACATACCATAATATCATGGCCTCTATTCTTGAGAGTGGCATTGGAAGGGTTATAGTCTCTATTAAGCCTTCCAAGATGAGAAACAATGTTAACTCTCTTGTTCATAAGATCGATGGGAGATTGTATCTCTCCTTTTCCACACATAACCCACTCTGGTTTAAGTTCCCCCCATCTCTCTGGCCCCTTCTCATCGTTCTTCTTATAGTTAAAATCGTGTTCGTCCTCTACATCACCAATAAAAAAAAAATTCAAGATTTTCATATTTAAACCTTAATTTGGAAGATATATATATATGTACAGAAAAATTCAGAGATTACCAACTTCTCCGTGATTTGAAGCAGCATTCGAATATGAAGCGATGGTGAAAATAGCCACAAAGAAGATGCATCGGACTGATGAGTAGTTCACCATCTTTGTTTTGTTTTTGTTAAAGATGTTTTGTTTTGTCGAGGAGAAAAATAGAAGAGAGTTGGTATTTTTAGTCTTTAAATTCAGTGATAAGTTATTGAGCTTTGTTGGGAAACACATGCAGCTATATATACTTATTGAGACAGAGGACTTTGTATGGATATGTTAAAGCGTACGTCTTATTACTAGTCCACAAGACTTCTTCCGTCCCAGACGACATCTTTGACTCTTTTGGAAATATGTTTCTATTTAAATTGGGAACAAAAAGCAGGTGTGAATCAAAAGCCTTATTCATCACCAAATTTAATACCATTTTCAGTTTGAAAAATAAAATTCACAAATGGATTTATCTTGTTCATTCCGATTTTCAAGGATATGGCACACACTATTTTACTTTTGAAATAACGAAGAAATATTGTTTTCTTATCATATTATGATATGTATCAAATTTCGATAATGATGAAAAAATTACAATAAGTTTAACCCCTAAAGAATAAACTCTAACTCTGGCCCTATGTTCTAAACGCTTAATCTCTAATATCTACAAATATGTTCTGTTTAATTGGCCTAATAGTCAAATTCTTTGATAACCGAAAACATAAAAGTTTCAGAGTTCACATGTTTCAATTTAAGTTGGGAGGAGTTTTTTCTTTAAAAAAAATTAAATTACGTATTTTGAATTTTTTCCTTGGAATATATGAGTCCACGGACTTAGAACTTCAAATCATAAAAAAAATCAATATCTTTAATTTTTAAAAATTCAATCAATTGTTTTTAGGATTTTAAAACTTTGTTCCAGTTTCCCTTAAATGTATTATCAATCATTAATAAAAAAATTGGTAAATTAATTAAATAAATATATTAGTAAAATCAATTTAATTAAAGTGGCTCAAAGGCAATGATATTTTAAATTATTTTTACCAAACCAAAAAATTAATTTAGTTAGAATAATTTAATAATCTACTTTCATATATTTTATTTATTATATTTTACAAGAAAAAAAATCTGCTAAGTTAACACGGCAAGGATCATCCAAATTCATCGAAAGAAGAACAAACACCAAAAAAGAGTTGATGAAGAAAATATGTTTCCCAATAGAAAAAAAAACAATATGAAAACAGCATGTGTCACGTTACTTTCCTGCGTACGACCAGTTCACATCAGGACTCAGGAGAAGAACGATTTCTGAATTTTTCAGACCATTAGTCCAAGAAAGTAATTTATTTCGAGTGGTTGGTTAAAATTTCAGTATCTTTTAAATACTTATTTTATAAAAACAGAAATTCCACGCCCCCAATTCCGCAAGGTCAAGGAGCCGTTTCACCTTACCATGTATTATATGTTGTGAATGTTGAAATAATCCTTTGATTTTAAAGTTCGTATCATCTAGAAACTAAGTATATATACACATAAGCGAGATTTTGCATTTCTTTTTTGAAATTGTTAATATGTCGTAAACTTCTTATAGCTTTTTAAAACTGACTAAATTCATATATGGGAGAAAGACCAAAACCAAACCCGTGACCATCTCTCTCTTTAAGTGAGCTCCATGTCTCTCGGACCATTATCGGTTTATTTATAGGTGTGACATATGCGTCCGAAGCCAGTTTTCTACTTCGAGATCACGAGGATTCTAAACTCACTAAGCAAATAAATTATCGTTCGTCGTTTATGTGTTTTAAGGTCATTCAAAACAGTACTACAAAATATAAAACAAGTGGAGGTAATCTTCGTTGTTGTGTTTGTATAGTGGTCAGAGCTTGCAGTTTCCTGCATAAACTGCAAGATTTAACCACCATAGAGATAGTAGATAAAACATGTGATTGATTCACGTGTTATATACATGTATTTATATTATTGCTGTAGAATTAGTGATTTGTGTATTTTCAAAAACTAATAGACCACAACCTATTTGATATCATCCAATTATTCATGATAGTATATACTGATGTGAGGTTTGTTTGGCTAGTAAAAGAAATTCTGGATTAATTTATAAAATTAACCTTGATAATATATTCTTTGTTGTCTAGAGAAAAACATATGCATATGGATTTGAATTCGAATAATAACATAACACAATACTAACACAAAACAGTAAAATATATGTTATGTCAGATAGTTGTTGATCAGATATATCATATGCAGTGTTTTAAAATCGTTAACAAAATCGGTGCAATCAATAGGAAGACTTCAGTTTTGAAGTTCTTCGTGGGCCTAAGCTTATTCCTAGCCCACTCTATACTGTATAACTTAACTTAGAAGTTGTTGAGCCCATCCTGTCATATAAGTGATGTCGGACACATTAAACGGAGAAGATAAATCGGGGTAATAAACATACTAGAGATCAATTATAATTTTTGTAATATAATACATCTATTATGATTTAGTTTGTTTTTACCATCGCTCAAATAATAACATAGAAATGGATGCTATATGGTAAATTTTAATTTGCTATTAACATTGCTTATGTGTGAAACTAGAGAAGCTACAGTGATTAGATCATTTCTATTGAAAATTATTAAGAAGTTTTTAAAATTAAAAAATATATAAATTACATCGGTAAATATGTTTTAAGAAACCTAATTTTTAACTAAAGGTTTTAAAAATCAGTTTTTAAAAAAAAATTCTTAAAACACGTTTATCAATATATTTTATAATAATAAATTGGTAAAAACCCCATGGGAATTTCTTTCTAATGAAAATGGTCCTAGTTTTAGAACATTGATTATGTGTGAAACGTAAAATAAAATTACCACTTACATTTTAACGGTACTAGTTTGTATATTTGATATAAGTCAACGAGAATGTCTATGTCTGAAATATTAAATTCGTGCAAAAAGTCTAATGGTATGTCATCAGCAAATATCTGAATTACTGAGTTGCCAGCATTTGATAAATCGGAAGACCACGATGCAGGTCAATGAAACCATTAATTATCACAAAATATAATTAAAGTCTCTCCAACATCCCAAGCGCTGATTAGAAAATGTCTGAATTAGGTTATCTGAAATGTGTCTTCATCTAATTAAAATTAACGTGTTCATATGCAAGTTGTGTAGACCTTTAAAAAAGGAAATTATAATCAAACGTCGAAAATGTAGTTATTAAATTTAACAAAAAAGATAAAGCAAATGTAGTTATTAGGAAGGATAGGTCCAAGAATAGTCTATTCTGAATTGATGATCTACACCTGGTGATTTGGAATCCTAATCGATCACGGAAAATACCTTAAAAAAAAAAGATGTGTACCCCGTAATTATCATTATTGAATTTGGTCTTTGTTAAAATATTAATTGGCGCCAAGACACTAGGCTAACAATAACTGGAGAATCAAATTTTTTTTTTAATATCAAGAGGTTCGGACAGTAACCTAAATTTTATTTTAAGTCGAAATCATAATATGTAATATTAGTTTCGTCCCAAACATTAATCGATTTTGTGATTTTTAACTTTCGTCCAAAGTTTTTTCCACTTGAACTAACGACATTAGGTGATAACCACATTTCAAGCGTTTTCATTTTGCTTACACCGACGCATTATTTATACTAATAGAAAACACCGTAATCAATAAAACCAACCATAAAATAAAGTTTTGCATAATACCTTCGTTCACTGTGAAGAAAAAAACTACAAAGATGGTTTTACGAAGATAATCATTTATTATCTCTTTAACAAAAAAAATTGATTATAGGATTTTCTTTTTGTCCATTATGTGTGTCAGATTATTTTAGCAAAACTACATATGATGGAGAAAAGATGCCAGCTCATCAAAGTAGTTGACTTCACATTTAGACATCGAATTTCTGTCTTTTATCATATCCCAACTTGTTGGAAATTTGACACGTCAGCAAAAATTGATCGATAATCACTTAGTCGTTTGACTTTTCAAATACCCTTTCGCGACAAACTACAGTTTGCCCAACTGGCCTGAAGTCACGGAACGGAGAGTACGGAAATTGCGTGCGCACACATTTCACATAAGATTATAGGCATATCAATGATATTATATATTTTTTGTATATAAGATTAATTTGCTGTTCCATTTTGTTCCGACTTTTTTTGTAGATTTGTTGTGGTTAATACAAGTAAAGATTTTTTGATGTAAAAATAGATATCATCCCCATCACGTAACACACACACGCAGTTATATATGTTTCGAAACCTAAACACTACATCTCTGGGATTTGGACGAAGACATGTACACACACGCACTCAGAAATGTTTAGTTATATACTTATATTATAACATACTACGCCAAGGAATTGAGATAAATAATGTGTTTTGACGTTTTAGTTTTAGTAAAAGATAATAATATGTGTTTTCACTTGTCCAAAGATTGTAGTTTTTCTTATAGTTAATGGTATCTGAAATCAATATAAACAATAGTTTTGCTAAAGTCCTTTGCAATCGTAAGCATTTTGAAGAGACAACTAATATGCAGCTAAGGCAACTCTAAATTCGACCGTCCAGGAGACCAATTATTTTATTCACTAAATGATCATCTTTCCTTTTTGTGGATACTATTCAGTGTAGATAATGACAATGCTAACCCTCATACATATCGCAACAATATCTTTCTTGCGTGGGATCTAGACAATACCTAGATCAAAGTAATTCGAGTTTATACATTTCATCCATGTAGGGCCGGTTGGAACGGGTTTTCTTTCCGTGGTTTAGATATAAAATAGTAGAGTCGGGTCCAACCGGACCATATATAACAAATCAAACTATACCTATAAAATTTGGAAAAGCACATAATAGAGAGAAAGACTAAACTTAAAACCTAAAAAGAAATAATTGGCCTATATGAAACCAGACCTTACGTTCAGTTCACCGTCATTTGATGGATAATGGTTTTGAAAATAATAATAGTTTTATTACCAACACAAGTTACACAACCATTTCTTCGTTGTTCCTATCCATGAATAATTAATTCACAACTTGAGGGAAGGGTATAGCGGTCATTTGGAACGATATAGGCAACCTTTGAGATATAGTGAGAGACTAGGAAGATGCGTGCGGCGAAAATAGATTCCTCCGAAAAAATACTATTAAATCGTTAGTTAACCGTTGAGAATCTCCAAGGAATGCTTTTCTTTTCAAATTGTCAACGCTATGATTCCTATATAAGCCCTCGTGTGATTAATATCCAGTCATCAATCAAATAAATCGTATCACATCTCAAAGTTGTAAAGGAACTTAATATATTTTGGAACAATGGGTGATTCTACTGGCGAGCCGGGAAGCTCCATGCATGGAGTCACCGGTAAAGAACAGAGCTTTGCTTTTTCAGTAGCTTCACCGATTGTTCAGTCCGACAAGACGGCCAAGTTCGACCTGCCGGTGGACACAGAGCACAAGGCAACGGTTTTCAAGCTCTTCTCCTTCGCCAAACCTCACATGAGAACGTTCCACCTCTCATGGATCTCTTTCTCAACATGTTTTGTCTCGACATTCGCAGCTGCACCACTTGTCCCGATCATCCGGGAGAATCTCAACCTAACCAAACAAGACATTGGAAACGCCGGAGTTGCCTCCGTCTCTGGGAGTATCTTCTCTAGGCTGGTGATGGGAGCCGTGTGTGATCTTTTGGGTCCTCGTTACGGCTGTGCCTTCCTTGTGATGTTGTCCGCGCCTACGGTGTTCTCGATGAGCTTCGTGAGTGGAGCCGCAGGGTTCATAACGGTGAGGTTCATGATTGGGTTCTGTCTGGCGACGTTTGTGTCTTGTCAATACTGGATGAGCACTATGTTCAATAGTCAGATCATCGGTCTGGTGAACGGGACAGCCGCCGGATGGGGAAACATGGGTGGTGGCATAACGCAATTGCTCATGCCCATTGTGTATGAAATTATAAGGCGTTGCGGTGCCACAGCGTTCACAGCCTGGAGGATCGCCTTCTTTATCCCCGGTTGGTTGCACATCATCATGGGAATCTTGGTGCTTACGCTAGGTCAAGATCTGCCAGATGGAAACCGAGCTACCTTGGAGAAAGCGGGAGAAGTTGCCAAAGACAAATTCGGAAAGGTATCTCTATCTATATGATTATGTGTCCAAACAATTTAGGCTACCTATATATGTCATAGATGGATAAAAGTTTTAACTCGTGATTTTATATAAATGGTGCAGATTTTGTGGTACGCTGTTACAAACTATAGGACTTGGATCTTCGTTCTTCTTTATGGATACTCCATGGGAGTTGAGTTGAGCACTGATAATGTTATCGCCGAGTACTTCTTTGACAGGTTTGTTTCAGATCTTGATTGGAAATAGAAGACTTTACATATATATAGTCAGGAATAACAAAAGAGTAAACATATATCTATATATGGTTTGTTCAGGTTTCACTTGAAACTTCACACAGCCGGGCTCATAGCAGCATGTTTTGGAATGGCCAATTTCTTTGCTCGGCCAGCAGGAGGCTACGCATCTGACTTTGCAGCCAAATACTTCGGGATGAGAGGGAGGTTGTGGACTTTGTGGATCATTCAGACGGCTGGTGGTCTCTTCTGTGTGTGCCTCGGCCGCGCCAACACCATCGTAACTGCTGTAGTATCTATGGTCCTTTTCTCTATAGGAGCACAAGCTGCTTGCGGAGCCACCTTTGCAATTGTACCCTTTGTTTCTCGGCGAGCTCTAGGCATCATCTCGGGTTTAACTGGGGCTGGAGGGAACTTTGGGTCAGGACTCACACAGCTCATCTTCTTCTCGACCTCACGCTTTACAACTGAACAAGGGCTAACGTGGATGGGAGTGATGATAGTTGCTTGCACGTTGCCTGTGACCTTAGTCCACTTTCCTCAGTGGGGAAGCATGTTCTTGCCTCCATCCAGCGATCCAGTGAAAGGTACAGAGGCTCACTATTATGGTTCCGAGTGGAATGAGCAGGAGAAGCAGAAGAATATGCATCAAGGAAGCCTCCGGTTTGCCGAGAACTCCAAGTCCGAGGGCGGCCGCCGCGTCCGCTCTGCTGCTACGCCGCCTGAAAACACACCCAACAATGTTTGATTATACCAACCACGGGGAAGTGGGAAAGATGGTCGCATATAAGAATATTTTTCACATTGAAAAGAATGCAAACGTTTTGCAGAACGTTACTTAATATGTATGTATTCTTCTTTCACGAAAAAGACCCCTGCTTTTTTTCGGCTTTAAGAAATCTTTGTCGTATCAAAATATATAGCTTTTGAGATATTTGATTATTTTGCATGTATCATTAACGAGTGGTAATATTGGAACTGGCAAACTCCTTTTTTGCAATTCATTAAAGAATTACACCACATAGTAAAGATTTTAATAAAGAATGAAATCTCAACTCTCGAGTCTCAACTAATACCCAAACAAAATCCTAAACCGATATTCCAGAATTACCGAAAGCAGTTCTCCTAGCTTTTCTAACCCGGTTTAGTCAGCGGCTAAGGTTTAAAAATGTTACTAACCCGGTTACCCGTATTTTATCCGAATACTTGAGTTTGAATACCGTTTTAAACTTCTGCCCGTTATTTCATGTCCCGACAGCAGAAATGGAATGGACAGGTGTCAATTTCTCGTGCCTTTCGTGGCATTTTATGATCCCGGTGGTCATCAGTCGTTGCCTTTTGACCTTTGCCTACAAAGCCCACACTTCTGTTTTGTCGTTGTCTCTATCTGTAGTAAAGGTCCCGCTATATCGTAGCTACTTTGAATGCTGGATCTTCCGGACCATGCACTGATTCTGTTCAGTGAAATGCGTGAACGAGATGTTGGGAACTGTATAATTGACGTTGTCTTCGAACATCTGAATTGTGCACTGGAACTGTTTGATGAAATGCCTGAACGAGAGATACAGTTCCATTGATTGGACACCAGGAGTTGGGGTGATCTTTGAACCCGTTAAAAAATGTTTTAGGTGAGATTCTTTCAAGTTTTTGGATCTTAACTTTGCTACTTGTAAGTTGTAATCAGTGTTCCGCTCTGTATTGTCCTCGAAGAATGCAAAAAGCTCCAAACATGATTAGTAAGATTATGATTAGTAAGAGCGAGCAAGCAAATAAAAATTCCTATTTCTCTGTGGAAACTTGAATATGAGCAAAAATTCATGTGGATATATTGTAGTACTCATATTTCAACTTTCCACTAAACAAACATGTTTGGAGCTTTTTGCATTATTTGAGAAGCCAAACCCGCATAAATTCCGCGTAAAAACTCGTATAAAAAGTTAAGTGCGCAACTATTTGTTTTTACTCGGTATTCATGGGTCTCGAGGAATTTATCCGTTAAACCGATTAAAAATTTTAACCCATCCCACAAAACCCACTAAAATATAAACTCATATATAAAAATCTATATCTATCCCACACGGACCAAAATCCGCATAACCCGCATGGCGTGGATCCAATTCCCAGGCCAATTTTCAACTAATCCCGTGGTCTCACAAAACGCATCTGACCAGACACTCTTCCACTGCCACTGCCACTGCCGCTGCCGCTGCCGCTGCTTTCGGTCAGTTCATCGTCTACAGCGGTAAAAATCTCTCCCCCATTTTTGTCAAATATTATCTGTCGCACAAATTGATAACCAAGGAAACGTAATGGGTTCGTACTCAATAGCAAGTAGTGCTATAACTCGAATTTCGCCTCTAATCCGTTTCCACCGATTTTTCTTTCACTAATTGCCCTTGCAATAGACTCCGGAAGCCAAAGGTTTACGCTTTTTTGGAAATCCCTTGCTTGGAAACGTTTATTTGGACTGTTTGTGTTGTTTAATCATCTGGGTCTGTTCAATTTTGCAGGGATTTGATCAGCTTTGTGTGTTCTCTATGGCTTCTGAAGCTAGGGAATCACCAGCGAACAATCCTGGCTTGTCAATGATTCGGGATGAGGCTACAAAAGGGTATATCATGCAGCAAACTGTAAGGTTCCTCTGCTTCGATTTGCGATTTGGTTTACCATGATCAGTAATTTATATATTGAAATCGAAAGATGTATATCTTGGGGCTCTTAGATGCCTATATGTACTCGTTTAGGGGTTTCGTATGTGTTGTTTATCCATGTTTTGTATTTCATTATGTACATAGGTTCATGTTTTACTGGGATTTCTGAGAAGTGTTGTTTGAATCTACTCTAAAGCTTGTCATTGTGTTTTTGATCTTAGCATACTATCTTCACCTTGGTAGTTATGGATGAAACTATGATAATCATCAAAGTATATTCCATTTGGCAAGAAATTTTAAGTATTGGAAATAACAAGAAATTTTACAGAAGGAGATTGAACTAAGTTATAGAGTTACTCTTGTTGCGTAATGCGTTAAAGAATGTGCCTTTCCATTTAAGAAAAACTAATCCTTCCCTTTTCTTGAACTTTTGAGTATCTCCTCTCTGATTTGGTGCTGTAATCTGTCTTGTTTCTTCTTTGTTTAGATAGTGATTTCTTTTTCTTTCTTTTTTCTACTTCAGCAATTGATATTGTTCCATTTTCCCTAACTCTCAGATGTTTCGGATCAAGGACCCTAAGGCTAGTCTTGACTTTTACTCACATGTGCTGGGAATGTCGTAAGTTTTTTCATCTCTCTTAAGTCCTCAGTTAAGCAAAGGCCAAAGGGGTTCTTCTGTACTTAAGAGGCTGGATTTCTATATTTTGTATTTCTCCAGATTGCTCAAGAGGCTGGATTTCTCTGAGATGAAATTTAGTTTGTACTTTCTGGGTTACGAGGTACAATTTTGTTCTGTGACCCTTTCTTAGTTATACTCTTTACTAAGCTAGAGGAGATCCTAGAAAAATAATAAGTACTGATGTTTTAAAATGTTTATTGTTAAAGTAAAGTTAAATTGTTTATCTTTGAAATATTCGTTTACTGATTTTTCTGGAGAGTAACAATAAAGCTGGATTTGATTCGTTTATTATGGTGCAGGATACTACAACAGCTCCAACTGATCCAACTGAGAGAACGGTTTGGACCTTTGGTCGACCTGCAACAATTGAATTGACTCAGTAAGAAACAAATATTAATGGCTCACTTTCTCTCTCTTTCTTGTACTGAACGTTCCTTACATTTTAATGCCTCTTCAGCAACTGGGGTACAGAGAGTGATCCCGAGTTTAAAGGTTATCACAATGGGAACTCCGAGCCTCGTGGATTTGGTAAAGTCTCTACCTGGTTATCTCTGTACATCAAAAGTCATTGAATAGTTTGTGTATATTATCTTTTGGGTGAGGTTTTAAATTTAGTGGCTAGGATTATCATCGATACGAACCAGTCAGTAAGCCTAAAAGTTGAGGCTTTTGTTATGGCAAATCCTGTATGGCTACAGATGTAAACTTTTTCGCGGTTGTTGCTACAGGACACATCGGGGTTACGGTTGATGATGTGCATAAGGCATGCGAGAGATTTGAACAATTGGGTGTAGAGTTTGTCAAGAAACCAAACGATGGTATATTACTCTTACTAGCTGAATCCAGTAAACATTTGAAAATTTCTTTTTGCGACTCTGTTTGGGAAATCTGGTTTTAATCCTTTATTCAATGTAACCTTGCAGGAAAGATGAAGAATATAGCCTTCATTAAGGATCCTGATGGCTACTGGATCGAGATTTTTGATCTCAAGACTATTGGGACAACAACCGGAAACGCAGCTTGAGGTTGCAACGATTACACTCTTTTGTGTTCTTGTGCTCATTCCACCTGAGTTTGCTTACAGTTGAAGATGTTTCCCGTTTCAGCTAATAATCGGTCGTTATCAATGTGGTCTGTTGCTTGATATATATGATGGATGTTAAGTAAGTCATTATCACTGCTAAATAACATAGACGTCCATTATTATTAATGAGAATCTGGTCTGTTTCTTGGTAAATTTGATGGTTTTATGGTACAAGAATGAAAGAACCATTACACGAGTCTTCAAATTGAATACGCATTACAGAAGGACAAACGGCTAAATCGTTGAAAGAAAGAAGTCTAAAGATTATTGCATTGTGTACATTGCCCATGATACCAAAAGTAAAAATCAAAATGGTGACATCTTGAGGAACAAAGTCACTTATGCCAAAGTCATTTTTTCACCTACAAACAAAAACAAAGATAGTATGATACCCTTCACTTATATGTAAGGGGACAGACAGATTTCGTATCAACAATACGCACCTGAACATCTATCTTAACGTCACGGAGAAGCTGTGCAGCAGCTGTACCATATCTTCTCAGCTCCCATTCACTTAGCTTTCCGTCACGTACTCTCATCAACAAACTATCTTCCTTAAGATGAGGATGATGTGTCGCAACGGCTTCCTCTTCCAACCGGTTTGGTAACTCATGGCATTCTCCAGTTGGGACTTTCGTCTCGCACTTTGTTTCTTCTGTGTCAATAAAAACTTCATCTCGGCTCGCGTTTCCAGAGCTCTCTGCAGGAGATTTCTGTGCCATCATATACAGATGAATACTCGGGTCTTGGTATTCACCATCCATCTGCAGATTTCGTTCCAGAATAAGTGGTTGTATATTACATGAAACTTTAACAGTGACTGTGCCATCAATGTACCTTCGATCTCGGTATGGTTTTGACTTCGAAGTTGTCTTTCCACATCTGAAGCATTTTATCATGAACAACAGTCGAACGTATCTCATATCCCAACTAAAAAACAACAACAACGAATGATCTTGTAGCTCCAATGACATCTTAAGCAAATCCCAAGTATGTTAATTCATACCATAACTGTTGTCTTTGGCCCTGATAGCGCAAGTATCGTATGCAAAAGAGGTTCCAGAAGCTGCTCAGAATATACCTTAAAACAAATTTTAGGTGAGGTCAGTCACCCCCTTGGGCTGACACCAGTCTCATTAAACTGCACAATTATAAAGAATGATTTGAAGATTCTGATTGACCTACAACATCAGTACCGATGACATAGTCAAAAGGCGGCTCAACGGCCCTTATATGATCTTCGTTTCCCCAGTCGAGTTCTGCAACTCGGAGAGATCCAAATGATGCTACAAAGAATGACAACTTCATTAGACAATGATTAAAAGAAGAGAACCACTCGATATTTCCTTGTAGCTCATAGAGTAAGCTTCACATCGCGAGTTGGTTCGGAAAACTTCTCATGGTATAACAAAATGAAGAAATCTGTAAAAGAAGTGAGATGGCTACTTAGAGAAGAAAGTACTGACACAAACCTGAACCAGGATTCATCTGCAAGATTGTAGACGTATTCCATTCTACATTCCTCTTTAGCAGTGGTAAAACCTCCTTTTGGTCAGTTGTAATCACATCACACCCCAGCATCGCCATAGCTGACACATGAACATTAACTCCAAAGCAAAGATATAGCCATACATAAGAAAGGAGAATCCTCTAGAAATCAATACATACATGTATGGTGTATCTACATACCAAATCCTGCAACGCCGCAACCCGCTCCTAGCTCAATAACACGTTTCCCTTTCAGTTTAGACGGACTAAATCTTCCCTTCCTGCAATTTTTCCCCTGAAATATTTTAAGGCGTCAGGAAGTCTAATAAGGCTTTCTTGGTCGAGAGTAGGAAACTTCCCTCGTTAATCAAGTCTTTTCTATGGCGTAGTTCAATGGCAAATTGAATAGCGAAAGAACAATATTTGATAAGTAAGTCAGCCCCTTGTTACCAAGCTACCAATCTACATTATACACTCCAAGAAATTAATCTATGAGGATAATTCCTTGCATTCAAGCAGGATAAAAAAGGATCATACCAGGTATTTGGCAAACACCATGGATGCATCCCACACGGTTGTTCCTAAATGCTTAGAGTTTGGATCCTTCCATGTAGAATTGTGGCATCATAATGATATAACATTAGAAGCACAGAACATTGGACATGTCAAATAGAACATTGAAAAGGTGAAAATGCATACCTGAGCAAACTTCAATTCGTGCCCCAAAACCTCAAGAGTGACGGTACAGGTGTTTGGAGAATTCAACCTAATGATATAGCAAAAGTTTCAAATTGGTTCAACTACCCTCAATTCGAAAACCAAAAACTTAGCTCAAACTATTAAAAACTAACTGAAATATTTCTGAAAAATTGTGAACTAATTCTCAAATGAACCTAGAAGTGATTCTCACTGGTAATGATTATACCTGAAACAGCAAAGCAAAGATCTACTGGGACAGAGACTTGAAATAGTTCACTAGATAACAACCATTAAGGAATGTAAAGCTTTCTAATATGATCGTTCCGTAACCAAACACAACACTACAAATATTTGTTCGCACCAAGATAACGGCGATTATGTAGATAAAGTGGAGAATACCTGTCGGGATCCATTTGTTCTTCTTCCGACGAAACAAAAACGACGGCGACTTATAGTTGCTCTAGTCTCCGGTGAAGGCAGGGAGATTTTCGATAAAGGCGTTTCAGTTTCAGTACGGAGAAAATGGACAACGACGTCAAAAACCTCTGCGTAGGTTTAATCGTGTTGAGGTTGCTTTATACGCTGATGCCCCAAATGGCCATATCTTTACTTAACGCGACTACAACATTAATTATAAAAAAAAAACAAGACTTTGGGTATTTGATGATAATCACTCTAATTATTGAAATAAACCAATGTTTTAATTTGTTACAAGTTAAATTGCTAGACCTTATTACATGCTGACTGATTTAGAAAAAAAACATTTTAATCGTTTTATCCAATTATACACATGGTTCTTAGATTATGATTATGATTACAATTTATTATTTTTTTAATCTTTTTTGTTGAATGGTAGACTATTCAGGAAGACATAAGACATAACCTTCTTGAGCTAGAAGCATAGAACAAACAAGGATGGTGGCCCAGGAAAAAAAAATTCATGTGACTATGGGTGTATACTGATTAACGTGGCAATGAATCAGAACCTCTTTTCCAAAACCTCTCGTCAACTTTTTCCTAAGACAGTTTTACACAAGCAGTTAATAGCAATGTCGTACATACAAGAAAATATCCTCCGAGAGCAGTTTACAGTTTGTTCAATCATCGTCACCATTGACTTGATTGCTTGGATGATTGTGTTTCTGAGCTTGGTACATATCGGCAATCTATAAATATACAGCGGAAATTAGCAATTATAATAAAAGGGAAAAGAACTTCAAAACCAGCCTGGTATGAGTGTGGTTAGGATGAGATTTCACCTGCTCAGATGATGTTGCTTCCTCTGGCTTTTTGTCTTCCCGTACACGGAGTAGACGAGGAAAACGTAGAGAAATCCCCTTTTAACGGAACAAAATTGATTCAGTTTCCAGGTCAACTCAAATGTAAATCAAATAGCTCAATGGTACAAGACAGAGAATGTTAAACCTTATCAGGGTCCACAATGCCGGTAGCTGCACGGTGCACAGGGCTAATTGTCAAATCAGCTGCTTTAACTTCCCAGACCTTTAAGCAAGCATATTATTTAGCTTTAAGACTTCGACCCATAAGATAGGATGTCGAAACAGTTAAATAAAGGATAAGATTTGCAGTAAGAGAAAACATAGTCCTACCTCAGTGGGCTCAAACCAAACATCTGGATTGAGGCCGTCTCCAACTCGGTAGTATTGCTGGATATTTGAATCATTACAATTAACAAGGACTCAGGCAAGAGATATATATATGATATTGCAGCAAAAAAAGAGGCCAGAGAAAAGAGAGAGATATCCTACTTTTGGAGTAGGAATCACTTTCGAGCGAAGACTAGAAGACCGCTCGTCAAGCACGGCATCAGAAAATCCAGTACCTAGTAGCAAAAACCATGAAACCAAGGTATAAGAAACTTGAGAAACTGTACATAGCACATACAAAGTATGAAATGTCGAGGTGTATAAGACTGACCGATTTTGCAAATGCTCTGGAACTCGTCCTTATCTCCATCATAGCAAGCTAGTAAAAATGCACCATAGACGCCTGCAAGGAAAGCATATAGCTTTGTTGAGAGCATAAAGGTTTGAAAATGTATCATCCAGTATATTCTTAATGGTTCTCACCTGTGCGTTTGCCACGTCCATGGAAAGCAGCAATTGGTACAAGATCTACAGAGTCCCCAATACTGCATATATAACCCTAGAGACAGTAAAAAACTGTTTGATTTAAACATTCTTAAGAAAACTATTTGAGAGTATTATTGCCTGTCCATATAGTCTTTCTTCAGTTTTAGCCAATTATTTGATCGCTTTGCAGGCTCATAAGTAGCATCCGAGTTCAATGTTTTAATGATTAAACCTTCACAGCTGCAAATTAACATATATAGATGAAGAATTGGAACAGCATAGAGCTAACAAGGCAAAGGCCGATGTAATATATAGACATAGGAGTGTAGTGAATTCAAAACAGGTATGGGTCAAACTGCTACAGATGCAATTTTCATCCAGAAGACACATGATGAAAAAATCGAAACAGAAGGGATATTGAAGCAGAGGTCAATGTCATATCATATATCACTACAGGCATGGTCAGATTGCTAATTTATCATATCATATCCTTAATCAAGTAACAGATAAATCTATAATATGGAATACAGAAATATGTAATACTTGCCAGAATCTCTAATTTTCTGTGAGCGCAGCTAAAGGTGAAAGATGCTACTAAAGAGAAGATGCTAGGCAATAATTACTACAGGCAAGGTCAAATTGCTAACTCTCTAAAAAATACGCGAAAGGAGTAAATATCTACCAGAATCTCTAATTTTCTGAGTGCAGCTGAAGGTAAGAGATGCTACTAAAGAGATGTTAGACAACCATTTACACCAAAGTTTACTGCATTTGTTAGAGATACAGAAAAGTGTCGACATATATACCCAATATCAACGGAAGCATCAAGAAACTTTTGTATTTCATCAATATCGCTCGATGTTAGCGCAGTTGCAAACTGGAAATACCCAGGATCTTCCTCAAATGATTCATATAGCTTCTGCTAGAAGCAAGGTGCACACAAATGATTACATATTTGAACAAAAATTACTTCATCAAAACCAAAGAAAAACAAAATCTTATGATTTACTGATATGACTAACCTCTCGACGAATATTAAGATTCTCCTGGATAAGTTGTTGGCCATTTAGATATAACATGTCAAAAGCAAATATGCATACGCCAACCTTGATATCATTGACATTCACATTTTTACGGGCTCGAGTGCTCAAGATCTGAAGGGAAAAAAAACACAAGAAATATAAAAAACTAGACATCAAGTCAAATAGTTAAAGTAGTCGCACCAACACTAAACTTAAGCATGACCATAGGCAGAAATTAGATGAATCACCGAAACTTTCCACAAAATTGCCATTAAATATCCATAACTGTAACAAGGTTTTTTTCAGTAATGTTGGCAAAATTATTGGTTAGACAGTGTCAAAACCGGAAAATCTGGTCTAAAAGAGCATTATTACAGCTATGCTTATTTCGATAATTCACGGGCTAACAAGATGAAAAGTAGAAAACGTGGACATTTCTCTGGCAGTTCTTTAAAATAGCATACTTCAAGTGAATAGACAGAATTGATGACTGCAGAACCTTGCTATTCGCTTATGGGTTACCTGGAAGGGAAGAATTTTCTTCTTCTCCCTGTCAAAAGCAACAACCTCACAATCCAGAATAAAAGATTTCACAGAGGGCTTCTTTAATCTGCATAGAGATGATTCACTAACTTCAGTAGAAAGACGATTGGCTCTTTCCAATGTTTTCAACAAGTTGCATCAGAAGTTCACCTTGCTAACGCAAGAGCAACATCGGGGTACTTCCCAGTGTTTCTTTCAGCATTTCGACTGTATATCTCAAATGTACCATCCTCCATAAAATGTATCTGCAGTAATTGATTGATGATAAGCCAAGACATAACGGCACATTTAAATAACTCAGCTTTAGGAATAACATTCATCCAATTTAAGTAGACACCAATATATCACCTGTGCACGTTCTCCATCATATTTGTATTCGCATGTGAAAACAATGTCCTGGAATTTATTCAGTATCTCTGCTACACCTTTAGTTGGTTTTGCAAGCATGGGTCCAATTGGAACACCCAGTGTAAAGTTACACGTTTTTGGAAGATTCCACACACCACCAGTTAGAAGAGCAGGAACAATAATGTCATAGACAGGAAGCACGGTGAATACTTGTTTAACAATCTTTGCAGCCTACAAAGACAGAGCAGAAGGATGAATCCAGGAAAGAAGTGTAAATGACGTAAAAAATACACACATTCAGTATATATATAAGCAAAAACAGAAACGCACAGGAGGTAACTTGTGACGTCTCTCAAAGAATACTACATAGAGAGCCTAAAGCCACAAGTAACATCCTTATGGTAGCTCAGAAAATCTATTGTTACTCACAGAACTCAGAAAGAATGGATTCTGATGTAAAAATGAGTGAAATAAAAAAACCAAAATAGAAAGCAAACCTCTTCTAAAGGAGACTTAATATTTGAGGGTGGCTTTGAGTGCTCTTCATTATATACAGCAGCTTGTCCCAAGGCAGCTAAGACAGTTTGACCTGAGAACCCTAACCGCAATTTTGCCTGCAAGGTGAATTCAGCAAAGCGGAATTAGGAACCCAAACAAATGAGCATTAAAAAATGTGAAGATTTGATCTGCATACCTGAAGTAAACGAGTTAAGTAAAGAGGTTCACAGTCTGTTGTTGCCACAAGAAGTGCCTTCATTCGATTCTTCTTCTTTTCCGAACTATCTTTTCCAGTTTCCTGCATTAATTATCATGCAATAGTCCCTCTTATGCAGTCAAACAACAGAAGGTTGATTGAATCTCATTCAAATCATAACCAAATTCCAAGCATTCAAAAGCCAGAAACAATAAATACCTTAGCAATAAGTCGAAATGTATCAAAAACCTTGACAACAGTCAATGGTTCGGGTTTGAACATCATAGTCTGAGTCGAACGGCTTCCTTTTGCTACAAGCCCCAAGTCTCCCAGTTCCTACAAATCAAGTTTAATTTCAGAAATGCTAAACTTTTTTTATCAAAAACCTTATAGCAACACCACATTCCACCAGACAACCTCATTGGACTATAAAGCAACCAGATTATTGAAGAAAATCCACATACCGTATTCTGCTTCTTAACCTGATCCTCAGTTCTACCAAAAGCTTCAGAAATTGCCTTAATAATGGAACCCTCACCAATTCCCAATTCAACACCTTCATGAGCAGGGGCAATCTCATTAGCCGCAAGATAAACAGTAGCAACCAAATCTTCTGGAGTAGTAGCAATAACGGTTCTCAACATGTTACACAGAATATCAGTGATCACAATTCGACCACTCTCATTTGAAATCAGATCAAAAGCCAATGCCAGAAACAAAAACGGAACTCTCTCCCCTTTCTCCCAACAAGACACTTTTTTAGGATCGAAATCACTTGGCTTCTTCTTCAACAATCCAATTTTGCTCTTCATTTCTTCAATTTTCTCCGTCTGGCTCAAAGACCTAGACTTTTTCACTCCGGTCTTTGAATCTCCCGCAATTGACAGCGTATCCGATCTGGGTTTTACCGAATCAGAAATTGGCTCCACTGGATCCTCTGCTTTCAATAGTGTACCTTCTGTAACAAGGGGTTTGGCCAAATCAGGGCCTTGGGTTTCCTCAATTTTCCTTTTATTCGGCGACCGAGACGAAGCAGAGATCTGGGGAGTCTTCTTCTTGGCGGCTGCGCGAGCATTGGACATAAGAGCGTCAAATGCAGAAGGGCGGGAAGAAGACATAGCTCTGTGGCACGACCGTAAGCTCAAAGGGGAAATTTGGTAGTTAAAAAACAGCAAGACGGATGAGAATTGAGAAAATTGGGTCTTAGTAGAGACCGAAGGTATGCATCGGAGGTAATTCGATGCTCGATTCGCTAACATAAAAAAAAAACAATTAGACAAAACGAGAAGAATTAGGGTTTTAGGAAGGACACTTGTTGCAACCTTAAAGAACTGTAAAAATGGCGGCACGATTTCCCTCACCTCTCTTCTTTTAAGGGCCCAATGATGACCAGCTGAAACGGGCTTAAGACAGTTCCATAACATTTTTACAAGCAAGGCAACAAATCTTAGTGTAACGTAACAAAAAATTATTTCAAACTTATTGGGTGCACATATGCATTCCATACATTTTTTTCTTTTTTTTTTTGGAAAATGTGAAGTAGTTACACATCATTACAGAGGAAAACTAAGAAATCGGAAAGACAAAAAATCTACAACAAAAACTAAGAATACAACAACTACAAAAAGACGACAAAATACAACAAAAAAAAGTGAGCTCCAAAAACAATCGAGCAGAGTACCGTAGAAGAAACCACGATTTCGAGCATCCCGTACTTTCCTCATTACATCTGCCTCTTAATTAATGGGATCGATGTTTTACCTTGTCATCACCACCTAGCGCGCGCACACATATATATATATATATATATTCCACCGATCAATGTGTTTTATAACAACACAAAAATCTACTTGTGTGTGTAGTACAAGATCTTTTACACTTTCGTTGTAAAGGTTCTCAGTTTCAATAAGGAAAAATGCTACTCATTCTTGTTGTTGGACGATCAACACGGAGGCTTTAAAAGAATAATATTCAGATGCTAACAAATCTCCAATGATTCCAAGTTCATCCCCGAGTCCTCTAGTGACAGTAGTACCAATCCCGCTTTATCTCCCAACTAAGAATAAATCATAGTCATAAGCCACGGAGTGCAAAATCTTGGATGTTTTTGTGCCATCTGCCACCATTCAATCTATGTACGTGACGGAATCATCTCGAAGCATATCTTCACGGCACTATTTTTTTCTCACTCCGTTTGCCGCTCTCATCGGGGTTAGACGCAGGGATCAGTCGCAACACCGTTAGACTCAGTTGTTCGTTACCTTTCATGTGCTCAGCTAATGCCAAGGCCTCTTTGTCGCCATTCCCACCCACGTAAATCAAGCAAATCTGCATTCTATGCGACAAATAAGAGGATTCAACATCTTTCCTTTAGGTCAAGTGAGGCAACATTTTAATATTAAAGTTTATGTTGAATTTCATGGGTTTAAATGAATTAGTTATGAGTGAATTCACCCGAATAATTTATATGTTAATCTAGAACCCATATTTAGTCTACTTTTTGGTTATAAAGATAACAAAATTAAGAAAGCAGAGTTACGTACACGGCAAGGAGATTCTATGGATTTGGGTTGCCAGAGTGGTTTCCGATAAACAAAGAGTCCTACGGAGCATGGGGCTCGTTTCGAGACGTTACGATTAAGACTTCTCAGGTTTTGATCGCCGGAGATAATGCCAATTCCGTTAGCCCCCCCCCCCCCCCTCCCCAAATGCGGTGAAACGAGAGGAGAATGAGATTTATACTTATTATCAAGAGCCAACCAACATGTGTATTCATGCATCTCTTTAGCGAAAGTTAAAGAGGTGAACAAGTTTATAGTAGCGGAGTCTCGATAAATGTCTTGAAACAGTTGGAAAGAGCTGATGACATTTTCGGCATAAGACCTACTTTCAGGCTTTGGTTTCTGAAGCTGGTGGGAAATAAACGTGGGAGTAGCTTGACCAAGTAGCTCGATTAGGTGAAGAACACAATACGTCATTGGAGAGTTTTTAGATGGGGAGGTAGCTCTGAGAAGGCATCATGGATGTTATGTTTTCAGGCTTGTTGATGCACACCAGCAATTGCAGTTGTGACTTATGTCTCAAGCTTCTTTTTCAGTAACTCACAAATCTCTTGGACTGGTCATACAAGTAATGTATAGCCATTGGTGTAAACAAAGAGTTTGCAAGAATGTATATGCCCATGAGCGTGAAAACCGCCGTACAAATCCTCTGTTAATGAAGGAGAAACAATTAAACAGAGATATGTAAATTACGAAGATCAAATTTGTAAAATGGTAGCAACAAGATTCTTACGTCTTTTTCGAAGGCGGTGAGTAGGTAAGCCAACTCGAAACTACTCTTGGTGCCCATAATGAAACCTAGGATAATTGAGTCTCTCAATGGCATTTTTGCAGTTATGGCGGCTAAGAACGAAGTCGTAAATTTTGCTACGTATAAGAGGAAAATGAATGAAAAAAACTCGTAGAGAGGTCCCTCGAGAAGTTTTCCATTTTCAAACGTGTTTATTAGAAAATTCCAATCTAGTTTAAGCATGCTAAGTGATCCAAAGAGGGGGAAGAAAATGCCCTCATTGAAGCTATTGAATCTTTGCATGAATAATGATCCTAATTGTGGGCCGTTAGGGATAGCCAAACCAAGAATAAATGCTCCCAGCGGTCCGAAGAATAAGTAGTGACTCCAGAAAATATAAGACAAGTAAGCCAGCAAGAAACCAATGTAGAGATAGGCGTTCTTCACAGGCACTCCTTCAGGTGTATGTCTGATAACCCAAAGCATAGCTTGTCACACAAGGTACAAAAATGAGGAATACCATAAAAGCAACTCCCATCCGCATTCCATTAGAACGATCACGGCTAACGTGTCCTAATACACTCATGCAAAAGAGAAGCACATCGGTTATCATTCCCGATGACTGAGCAATTTGGCCGAACTATCTTGAGGTCGGTAAGGAACATATTGACGCAGGTGAAGGGAGTCATGCTCATGGTGAATGTGATTACACTATACTCTTGATCTGACATGCTTAGGAGGATATTTGATTTATCTCTAGATGAATGAAGGAGTCTTCCGATTTGCCATGGGATGATCATTGAGGTGACTCCAATTACAACACACTTAGTTCCAGACTTTCTTATCATTCCAACATCCGTAGTCACTCCTCTTAGGAACCAATCTAGGACAAAAGCAAATGCGCCGACCGTCTCAGCAACCTTTGGCATATAATCATCATCATTGATAAATATTTGCTGAAACCATGACATATGCATCGAATGAAACGCCTCGCTTAAGATTGCGCCAACCTTCAAGAACAAGACAAAATATATTTTATTATTCTAGCAAAATCTAGATATATAAAACCGTAATTACTTACAAACATCATGGAGGTGAACTTGGGGATAGGAACACCCAATTTCTTGAACAAAATATCAAAGAAACGCCAGAATAGGAATGTGGAGAGAATTATCTCCAGCTGAGGAATAGGATACTTCCATAATGCCATTCCTCCGGATCCGGGAGCCAATTTTTCGAACGCGCCTTATGAGTTCAAAATTATATGTGGACTTACTTCGCAAACCATCTTCTTCCCCATGTCTGCTCTTTTCTCATGGTCGTCCCACATGACCTCTTTGCGCCAAGTCGAATTGTCTGCATCCATTTAGGACAAATGTTGTCTATGTGAAAAAAAGATCCGATCAATGAAAAGGTTTTGCAGTCATAGGAAGAACTGAAAATAAGACCGGTCAAATGGTTTTACACAGATCCAACATATATCTCTAAAATTAGCATAATGTATAAATATAGCAAAATGGTCCAGGTGTATCTTTCTTTTGGCGTTTGTATTGCTTTAAAACAACATGACCCCTTCAGGGCTACACGCTCTAAATAAACACTAGCCATTTTTAATAAGATGAAAAGATAGGATGATGATCCATTAATTAGGACCTCAAAATCAATCTTTGACGCCTAATAAAATTAATTATAACGTTTGGTATTCATTATGTGTTAAACAAACCATGTTATTACAAGAGAATCTATTTTTGAATTGTGTGATAACAAGGACAGATATAGTTGGAAGAGGACCATGCAGGCTCTGTCGACGGGCGACGGGTACAGGCTATTTAAATTTAATTTTTGGGGTTTTATTTCTACTCCTTATACCGTAAAATAAAAATCTTATGGATCCTCCATTTATCAAAAGTGGTACTAGAAATGGATGCTGGTACTTTTCCATCAAAACTTGTTCATAATCCAGTAGATCAGTGCTGAGCAGAGCAGACAAAAAGCGGATCAGTATGTTTTTTTTTCATCATTTGTAAACATAGTGTGTTCTGCAGACATATTAAAAAAAAAACCCAGTAAAACTCGGATGAAAACAAAATGTTTGTTTATTAGCTTTTCTCGTCGTTGTTCTGCAACCAGTGACGAAGATATGCACTTGATTTCTCATATTCTGTCGCTGTAACTTTCGTTTTTGAAGAATTTGTTGACAAAATATTTTTTTGTCGTTGGTGTCGCTGCTTTTTGCGGCAAGGATTTTAACTGGCAGAGTTGTCGCTGGTTTTGTCCCTCACTTTAATGCTTGTCGCATGTTTCAGAATTGAGTTAAAAATGTGGTGTTGCCGCTATCTCAGTCGCTGACGACAACCCCAAAAAAACAATTAAGGCCATTGCAAATGGAGTGGACTAACAATGATGGAGAGGCCGTGGCCATAAGAAAGTAGTCTAATTCTGTTATTTCAAAATAGATCAAAATCCTGAAATTATCATTTTCAGAAGAAACTCGAATTCAGAAATTTACACGTTTCCTTCATCCTAAACTAGTCTTTGACATAGAGAAACATAACAATAAACAGCTCATTACTTAGATATCCTCTTTTGGCTTTGGGTTTTATGAATGTACTCTTGTTTTTGTACAACCAACACCGATGCTCTCGAAGGATATTCATGTGATGCTAAGAAATCTCCAATGGGTCCCAATTCATCGAACTCTGTCCACTCACTTATTCCGCTAGTAACCTCAGTACCTATTCCACTGCCTTTTCCGACAATAAACAAGTCATAATCTTTTGCCATTGCTCGTAAGATTTTGAAGGTCTCAGATCCATCTGAAACCGCCCTATCGATGTATGTCACATTGTCATCATTTTCGTTGACGTTGGACCCAATAATCTTAGTCACGCTCTCCTTCACATTAATCAATTTGAAGCTCTGCTCCCACTCCATCTCCGATATTGATGGAACGAATCTTATGATCGTTAGGTTTATTCGCTTTTCCCTCTGTCTCATTCGGTTTGTTATCGCCAAAGCTTCTCTGTCGTCTTTTCCACCGTTAAAAACTAAACAAATCTGCAGAGACGAGAGCTTTTTTTTTGTCGTCAGTTATATACTAGTCTACAAAAGATAAGTTTGCATTTGCTTTCAGCATTTGCATTTACACGTTGCAAAAATATCTGACAAACAAACAAAAAAATGTTAATTTTTATTTTATAATTTTTTTGAACTTTCAAATACCCGGAGGAATGAATTGGCTTATAGAAAAATTAAAAATTCAGAGGTGTTATATATAAGGGAATCACTACCTTACTGTGGTACTCAGTCATATGAAATTCCAGGATGGGTTTTCGATAGATTAAGATTCCAACAGAGCATGGGGCTCGTTTGAGAACGTTAAGGTTAAGCATTCTAAGCGTATCATCGTTGGAAATAATCGTGGATCGATCAACGGACCATGTTCGGTGGAAAGGAAGCACAATCAGAGATAAGCTTCTGGATAAGGCTAGCCAACAAATGTCCTCATGCATATGTTTGGACATGGATACCGAAGTGAAAATATCTAACGATGTATATTCAAAGAACTGTTTGTGGAAGCGACGGAAGGAGTTTATGACATTGTCGGAACAAGAAATACTTCCTGGCTCTGGTTGTTGCAGCTGGTGGGAAATGAACATAGGACTGGCTTGACCCACAAGTTCGATGAGGTGTAGTATGTTGCACGCCATTGGAGAATTTTTTGATGGATTAAAAGCTTCCAAAAGGTTGATCATCGAAGTTATGTGATCAGGTTTGTAGACGCACATAAGACACTGAAGCTCTGCGCCATCTTTCAAGATGATCAAATCTCTTCTTTGGTAGCATTTGAATCTTTTGGATGGGTCATGCACGAGCTCCAAGGCCATTGGTATAAAGATAGAGTTCAAAAGGATGAAGGTAGCTAGGATTGTGAAAACCTCTGGCCTTACACGCTGTTAAAGATGTCCAATGATTTAATAAGTTTGATGTTAATAGAACAATACACCAACAAATCGTCTTATTAACTGTATAGAGTTGATTTTACGTACCTTTTTTTCAACTGCATATGTGAAGTAGGCGAGCTCGAAGACGCCCTTATTACAAAGAACAAGGGCTAACGCAGAAGAGTCTCTAAACGGCATTTTAAAAGCATACGCGGCTATGGTGGAAGCAATAATTTTTGTCGCGTTCACAAAAAGAATAAATGAAATGACCTCATAAAGTTGACCCTCCATCCGTACGATATTTCTGCACTCTTTGAGTAACCATAAGAAATCTACTTGTATCATGGTTAATGATCCAAATAGTGGCAAGATAGCTCCAAGATTAAAGCTCTCAAACTTTTGAACCAAAGTCGTACCTAAAGGATAACCGTTTGGAATGGACAAGCCGAGAGTAAACGATCCCGCGGGTCCAAAAAGATTAATCTTATCAAAAAAATGGAAGGAGAAGAAAGCAAGTGCCAAAATAAAGTAGATATAGGAATCCTTGACTGGCCTCCCTTCTGGAGTCTGTTTAATCATCCAATACATAGCCGGCCTCACAACATAGATCGTAAAGGCGATAAAGACGCAGGCACATATGGTTTGGGAAACACCGTAATATCCTTCCCAGCGAATAGCATTCAAGAATGTTACAACAAAAGCCACCACGTCGGTCGTCAGAGCCCCAGAAAGCGCTATCCTCCCAAATTCTGAGTGTTTGATGTTGAGGTCTTTTAGAAGTGTGTCGATGCTCGTGAACGCTGATATGCTTTGAAAGAATAGGATCAACCTGTATTCCATCGTTAACAAGCTTATGTTCCCTTTTCGGACTCTCCATCGGAAAAGGAAGTTGCCACAAATCAAGGGTACAAATATTGTGATTAACCCAATCACACTAGATTTTTTCTCCATCCTAAATGGCATTCCGGCATCCATGGTCACACCTTTGAGGAACCAATATATAAGGAACCCGAAAGCCCCTAGAGTCTCGGGGATCTTTGGTCGGTTATCATCAGGGAAAAAAATTTGATGGATCCAAGACTTGTTGCTTATGTGACAAGTTTGACCTAAGATAACCCCTGCCTTTAACAACAAAACATTACATTTAGAAATATGTATCGTAATGATTAAAATATAAAACGTGGGAGGAGGAAGATTAAAAAAACTCACGATCATCATATAGGTGAATCTAGGTACTCGAATACCCATTTGTTTGTATGAGATGTCGAGTAGCCGCCATATAACAAAAGTAGAAAGTATCATGATCATAAGATTTGGGAGCGGATATTCCCAGAAGCTCATCCCTCGTAGCTTGTAACTCAAAACTTCCCATATACCGTGCGAGTTTAATGTGTAAGGATGTGCCTCGCAGAAGCAAAACGCGTTCTTGTCATGTATGTACCCTCGCCATGATATGTTCCAATAATTCATGTCCAAATCTTTATTCATTTTAGGGGAAAGAAAAAAGTTGGCGAAGAGAAGCTTTGTGATAAAGATCTAATGGAATGCATGAGGGTTTGTAGTTCAATTGGGGGAAGAAAAAGACTAGGAAAGGTTTGTTATAAATTTTTACTAAAGTTGAATGACCAGCAAACAATAGATACGAATCTCAAGTAGATAGTTAATAAAAGCCTTCTGTGATTTAAATAGACAGTCAATAGTTTTCCATTTTTATTTTCTTTTTATAGCTACGTTACTCTCCATCTCTTGTTTCTTGACAAGATTAACACACGTATGATTGGACATCGTTTATTACAGCTAATCAACGTTAAAGCTACAACTAATACTATATATTTAGGGAATTTTGCACCAACTAATTACACATTTTCTCAGAAATATTTGTGTTTTGATATTTTTTAAGAAGTTCATGAAATTTGCGCTTAAATGACTAAGCAATTTAATTAAATTCAAATAACTAAGCATGCAAATGAAGCCATACCTATACAGCAATACAGTAAAGGAAAATGCATACTCAAGAGACTAGAAATTACCTAAGTGAAGCAACGTAAGATTTTCTTTTTTTTATAAAACTAATAAATGCAAGGTAAAATAAGTAAACATGATAAACCTAAAGCATTTTGAATCTCTTAATTAATCTCCTAATCAATTTCTCCAAATTTCATATGAAATAGAGGTTTAATGCTTGGGTCTTATGTAAAGCGTAATCACATCGTTAAGTTTCTTCCAACTAATATAGGAATAAGATTTTTTTAACAAAAAATTATAGCTAGACTCACTACTCTATTTTTGGTCATAAGACCATAAAGAAATAATAAGACGAGTAAATCACCTACAAACGATCTTTAACTCAACTCCCATAGATTTGTAATAGATACTCATATAAATCTTTTAGTTGGAGAATTCCATTGACTATTTTCTTCTCTAATATCGTTTTTTAATGATGAAGTGGGTGAAGCTTTTGTGTAAAAAATATGTCGGATATTTTAAGCCTGTACTAGTTTGCTGTAGAAATTTCTTGCTTATTTATTATTTTCCATTATTTTCTTTTTGGGATTAAAATTTTCCACTATTTCTAGCAAGAAAAAAAAATCAAAATTTAAAAGTCAAATTTGGTTTTAGTAAAGTTTATCGGTCTAAATCCTATATTATTTTCTGATTTTTTTCCTTTTTTTGAATGTCAAATTTGGAATTAAATTCCTAACAAGTCATTTGGAAAATCTAATCAGATCATATCTATGCAAGTTGGATCTCGGAACAGTCGATGAGCATACCGATTTGAAGCCTTAGTCATAATTCGTACGGTACGAATTATAACGCTATGGAGGCTTCACTTCACTCTTTTAATCATCGCCAGACGAATTGTTTTGTTTCGAGGCTACAAATGTGTCACGTGTGAGAAAGTGTATTTCTGTTTTTGGTATCTTATAAATGTATGAAGAATGGAAGTCAATATAATATCATCTACAAGCTACATTCTGTTGTTGTTGCACCACCAACACCGATCTATGGGGAAAATCTGACGACACCAACAAATCTCCGATCACACCTAACTCATCAAACTCTGTCCAATCAGTCAGTGCTGCCGTCACGTCGGTCCCCATTCCGGTGCGCTTCCCCACCACGAACAAATCGAAAGAGGTACCCATCGAAAAAAGGATTCTTGATGTTTGGGAACCGTCATTAACTGTCTCCTCTACGTATTCCACAAAATTATGTTCTCCTCCAGCACTTGTGTTATTGTCCCTCAGTACCTCCTTGAGCTCTGCCGAGTCCATCATCTGATCCCACCCTGTAGGCATACCAGTCATCGTCGCTGGGACTAGCCTAAACACTGTTAGGCTCACATTCTGGTTCCTCGTCATTTGCCTCCCCAATGCCAAGGCTTCTCTGTCGTCTTTCCCGCCCACAAATATTGCACAGACCTGGTTTTAGACAAATTCAAGATGATTCTGGAGATGTCAAGTTTTACCCAAAAATGTCACAAATTGAGCGGACCTGTTAATAATCTCAATAATCTCATAGATTTTTCTTATTTCGAATAATCTCATAAATTTTAGTTTCTTAATTAAATAAATAAATTCGCTAACAGTAAACGCAGACGCAGACGCAAACGGAATGAAACTTCTTTTTTTTCCAGCTTTTCTTAAGAAAAATGAAATGTGCCTTTTTAAAAAACTTTTTGCAAAATTGTCAATTTTTAGAAACTTTTTATTGTCAATGGCAAAAGAATGTTTTCTTGTGTTATGAAAGTTAGTGGGAAAATACGAAAATGTTTTTCTTTCAAATAAAATTCAGGGTTTACTTGAAAAAAATCTGCAAACTCAAAATGACTTATACAAAAAAAAAAATGCATAAAAAGTTAAAGGTGATATCCTGCATAATTTTCCATTTTTTAAATAAAATTACTTTCAGATTCAAGCAGGGAATTAAGCGTTTGAATCAAGTAAAACTTCAATATGTGTACCTTATAAGAGGGATCGCACTTTTGCGTAGATAAAAGGTTTTGACGATGGACAAAGATCCCCACTGAACAAGGTGCTTGTCTCAAGACATTGATGTTAACGTTCCTACGCGCCACATCGTCTGAGACCACAGTTGTCTGGTCAAGGGACCATACTCTGTGGAAAGGGAGCATTATGAAAGAAGCTTGTTTGTCGAGAGCAAGTGAGTAAATCTCCTGGTGCATGTACTTTGGGTTTGAGATGGATGTGAACAATTCGAGCGATATCGATTTCCAGCAATGTTTGAAATAATCAAAAGCGATGAGAACGTTGTTTGAATAAGACCGGCTTCCAGGCTCAGCCTTTTGCATTTGGTGGGAGATGAAGAGTGGATTGTCCAAACCCACAAGCTCGACGAGGTGAAGCACATAGCAAGTGATTGAGGAATCTTGTAGAGGGAAAGATTGTCTTAGAAGGTCGATCATCCCTGCAATGTGGTCTGCTTTGTGAATGCACACTAGAAACTTCAGCTCTGATCCAGCCTTCAAGCTCATTAGATTCCGCTTCTGGAAACAAATGAATCGTTTTGACCCATCATATAGGTAATGAACAGCCACTGGTAATATCGTAGAGTTCAATAGAATCGTTAAAGCCATTGTTGTGAAGGACTTCGCATGAAGAGCCTGTAATTTAAACACCACAACAACAACAAAAACTCAAGAGTTGGAGAATTGAATTGTCTTGAATATAAAGAAAAATATTGGAACTCACTCTACTTTCAACGGAATACATAAAATAACACAACTCAACAATTCCTTTGTTGCTGAGAAGGAGTGACATAACGATAGAGTCGGTTAGAGGCATTTTGGCTAGCAATGGAGGAATTGCTGAGAAGAAAATCTTGGCGGCTGAGACAACGATGATGATGCTTAAGGCTTCGTACAACTGACCATTATAATTCTGTAGTTGACGGATCTCGTAAACTAACCAAGGCCCATCTATCTGCATCATTGGGAAGAACAAGAAAAGTGGCAAAAGGATTCCAGTGTTAAAGCTTTCAAACTTTTGTATCAATAGAGACCCTAAAGGAGGTCCGTGAGGGACACACAAACCCAATACGAAAGGTCCAACTGCTGGAAACAAGTGAAGCGTCTCCAAATAAATGTAACCAAAGAAAGCAAAAATGATGATGATGTAGATGTAGCACTCCTTCACCGGTCTATCTTCCGGTGTCTGTCTGATTACCCAAAACATCGCCGGTCTCGCTACCCAAATCACGAATATGACATAACCCATAAGTCCTAGGCCTTGCACCGTGGAAACCCTCCAGTCCGACCACACCACTAGGGAAACCAGATGAACACCAAAACCCGTAGCATCCGCCACCATAGCTGTCGAAAGCACGATCCTCCCAAACTCTGAGTGGTTGATCTCGAGATCCCTAATTAGCCTTGAGATACCAGTGAATGCCGAGATGCTCTGCATGAATATGATTGTTCTGTACTCAACTCCAGTCAAGTTTTCCCCCCCGGTCTCTCTTAGCTTATCAAAGACCAAGTTAGCCGTGAAAATGGGTAAAAGAACGGTCGCAATCCCGGTTACAACCGCTTTCTTACCTGTCCTCTTAATCATCCCAACATCCATTTTAATACCTTCGAGGAACCAATAAAAGACAAAGGCAAACGCAGCAATCGTCTCAGGGACTTTTGGCCTAAAATCATCAGGGAAAAAAATGTGTTGGACCAACCAGTCATTCGGCAAAAGACTCGTCTGGCTCAAGGCCGCCCCGGCCTTCAACATTTTCAAAAAAATTCCGATCAATCAAAGCATACGATTTTTTTGATACAAAGAAAAACAAAAAAGGAAGAAGTCTTACTAGCATCATAGAGGTAATCTTTGGAACCGGAAGGTGTATCTTCTTTAGCAAGAAATAGAAAAACTGCCATAAGCAGAGTACTAGGAAAATTGTGACCTCGAGATTGGGTAGTGTATAGTCCCATATCAGTATTCTTCGACGATATTGTGATAGCTTCTCCCAGACGCCAAAAGAATACACAAAGGTGGGTTGTTCTTCGCAGAACTTGGTCCCGTCGTCTCTAAAGCTATATCCACGCCATGCCAAATCTTCATAGAAGGTAACGTTAGAACCATCCATTTATTTTGCCCGGACTGCTAGATTCTATTTCTTCTTGGGAAAAGAAGAAACCAAGTGAAAGGGATTTACAGTTCCCAGAAAAATACAAAATACACAAATCTTCATGTTACATTTGTTTTATTACAACAAGTAACGCGTTGTAGGTACCCACCCAGCTAAAAATAGACCATAATCTCTGTATGTTTTTTTTGGTTTAACTATCTGGCGGTTAATTTATGTTTGTTTTATCTCTATGCTTATTTAAGAAGCTCCATCGAATTGTGTTTGTTACTAACTGTTAGTTTTTTTTTTTGTTATATACTAACTGTTTAGGGTTATATCACAGTTTAGTTAGAGATCCCGATATCTCCTGGCAGAATCTCTCATCCCGTCAGACCTGCCTATAATAAAATCAAAAACCCTAAACCTCTTGTCAGTAGCATAAACTGGTATGGACCTATAATCTAATCTTCCCCTGTTTTATGACTGGAGCCCTAATTCTGGATGAGCTTCTCTCATTCTAGTGTACCAATTCGTAGCACTCTCTTCCTCTTCTCGCTTAGATATCAGCGATGTATGAAGTCTGGCATGAGAAACGAAAGGCTACACCGCTCAATTTCTGCAATCCTCTGTTGATTCGACACTACTGCGAGGATTAATCGAGCCTTCTCACTCAGGTTGATGCACCCGAAAACTTCTGGTGATCTCCTGAAAACGTGGTGCTTGCTTGGCTAACTCCCTCGCGCTTCAACAGACTTGATTCGCTGCATCTTCTCTGCTCCTTCCAATTCGCTATTCTTCTCGAGAGACTCGAGCGTCGCCATCGTCCATTTGGGTTCATAAGGGTTTCAAATGGGTTGTATTGTTTTTGGTTTAGAGTGGGCTTATGTTATTGCTTATTGGGCTGGCTACTCTTCCTAAGTTGATGGCTTAATTGTTTTTTTTTAGCGTTATTGCTTCATTTGTCATTTAAAAAAAAAAATACATTTTAACATTTTATATGCATTTTAACCGTTTTAGTTATTTTATTTTATTTCATTTATTAATGAGAAAACACTTTAATTTGGGTTTGCTATCATATAGAGACAAATCGTCACCAAAAAAAATAATTGTTAATTGAATTTTCAAATTTATTAAAATAAAATTCCATATTTCAACAAATTGAATACACTTACGGACCAATAAAAATGTAAAGCATTTTAACCAAAATAATAATAGTGAAAAGACAGAGACAAATGGAATGATTGGCAGACAAGAACAAAACAAAGAAGAGAAAATAAAAAGAAACATACACACACAATCAATCAGGGACACATAGTAAATTTGCACACAAATGGAAATTTAAGTTGATAATAGTTCAAACTAAAGACGAGTTTTGCATAACACTCTCTGAAATCCATCTAACGAGCTCACCGTAACGTTGATCATTACCGGCGAACACACAGCCTTCAACGTACGTCTCCTCGACCGAAAAATCCACGTCTTGTAGCTCACTCTAGCCGTTATATACACTTCCATTTCTATCGTCCCTTTCAATTTTTCAGCTCTCAAGTCCCTGGCATTGAACTTAGACAGTGCCCTATTGTGCGATACAAGCTGCGTCTCAATCCTTGTCTCGTTCTTAGGACGCTGCTTGAAAGCAGAGATCTCCTTGTGAGCCACGGATTGGTTATGGTGAGCCGTGGAGATACGCATGGAGTGGTATCTTACGGAGACATGTTTTTCCGGATTGTATGATTTGATCACGTAGTTGAATTTGGCGTTAATGTGATCGTCATTGCCTATGGAAAAATTTTGAACCGACGCGGCTTCTACCGTATAGATGAGTCGCTTTGGCCTAAGGGTGAGGTATGTGATCAGTATGGCGAGAGCGACAAGGAGTCCCAAGAGGATGAGTGCAACAATGATGCATAGGACGGGGTTCATACGCCTGGCCGGCAGGGGTAGGGGTGTCGGACCTGTCAATTGCGTTCTCCGAGGCGGTTGGTTTGGAGGAACCATCTTCAGAGAAGATTTTGATGGACTTCTAGTTAAATGTTGGGAAAAGATTAATTTGAATACGCTGCTTATGGTTCGATACACACTATATTTAAAGAGACTAACACGGCCGGTAAGATTCTTTGCCTTTGTGTAAGGATTAGTTCCAATACTATTGATTTAAAACTCTTAATTGTTTGGCATTGCTTGTGAATAAATCAAGAAATCTTGGAAGCTGGAAGATTCCTACTTTTTATTTTTTGGTTGTTTAATTCTTTGCTTCTTGGACTAACGTTGTCACTAAAACTAATTTGGATATTAATACCATATTTTTTTTCCTTTCCGATTTACCTGTAAATTTGGTCGTATAGATGTATATATAAAATCAACGATCTCATTCACATGTAAATATTACAGTTTGAGTAACACACAAGAAAATAAAGAAAGGGAATCCGAATGTATGTGTACTTGGTTTCAATTTAGTTACAATAATAACAAAAATCAACATTCTGATTCACATGTAAATATTACAGTTTCATTTGCTGAGTTAAAAGTTCTTATGAAGAGAGAGAGAGAAAGATATTTGTATGTACTTTAATCAACATCGTTGTGTTTAATTATGCCCCTTTGCTTTGTCGGAAGCCTTTATTCCTTTCCCAAAATGCGTAAAGGAAAGAAAGATAGTCAGAAAAAATCTGTGAAGAGAATAAGAAAAAAAAACTAATTAACAACACAAAAGCTTGTATGTTTCAGGTTCTATGAATTTTATACTAACACTTTTGGTCTGATAGAGTTGATCAATGGCAAAACCAATTTTACATAATACTTTCAGAGCCTCATTATAAAACCTTATTTATACATAATACATGATCAGTGTGTTCCAATAAAATTTTACACGTGACCTAAGAGAGAAAGTGATAGGTTGATCAGAAGGTGCTGCTTCAACCGACCAGATCTCTCTGCTTTTGATCGATTAATCAAACTGGTTTCTGGCTAATCACATTTACATGGATGACATATCTTCGATATAATCAATATACTTTCCAATCCATTGGTCTGACCAACTTCAAAACACCGCCAAATATTTTATTTTTTCTATTTTTCTATTTTGTGACAAGATGTGAGTGTGATCCAAACGGTGGAAATCTCCCCCAAACGGTACAATCATTCAGATACTCTCACATGAGCTCATATTTTAGTTCAACATGATAAACATGTATTGCCATATCGCAATACAAAAATATTGTTATAGAAAAAAATGTTTTTATTGCTATACCAAGTTCATAAATCTGTCACTGCATTTGAAAATAGTGACATATCAAATTCTTATCTTCAAGACCGTTACTATTTCAATATGTTGTGGTCGGTAACAAAAAATTAATTACGAATGGGGACTGGATAATAGGATCATTAATAGTGACAAATAAGTGATGATTAAATCGTAATTAAAATTTGTACTTACAGAAATCAGTTAAAAACAAAATGATCGGGGTATGTAAGTCTAGATGATCGGCGGCAGATCAGGCTCGCTGATCGACGATGGATTGGATTTGATTGTTGGCGAGGGGGTCATGAGCAGCAGTTAGTAGCGGGCTGTGTTGTTGTTTATAATTGGTAAGAAATCACTTACTATATTTTGCATTCGAAAACGGATTATATCTTTAGCTACATATTTTTAAAAATGAGGTGCAAAATCAAAATAATTATATGTGATGATTTTCGTTAACAATCCATCGCTAACTCTTTTTTTTTTTGCTAGGACTTGAGAGTGAATTATCTTTTTAATATCCGTTGTCATCCATCTCTATTCTAAACTATTATGTAGCAAAAGATTTTCCGGTGCAAATTTGTTGTAATTACGCAGTTATTATAGTTTCGACACCATTTACAGTTATATTGATTAATATGTAAAATATGATAGCATGATGCGTGTTTTACCCAACACTAACCATCAAATATGTCAAATCTATGGGATCCATTAGACTAGAATATTTTAAACACGATATGTTCTTGTGTGTGTTTGTAGAAACAGAGCTATTGACAAGTGATGCAGAAAAAGGGAAAGATAATGGGAATGGAAAAAGTTAAAGTAAAAGTAGTCATTGCATGCTGAGCATTGAATTTGGTCGCCGCATATCCCTTGGAAGATCCTTTCTCCTTCGCCTTCTCCACCACGAACGATACATATTGATATATATACACGTCAGAATGTGTGTGTGAGTATATAGACTTCTATATCATATATTCATATACACTTCACAAAAAACTCAGAGAATGCGCAGATGTAGTGTACATAAAAAAATATCAACTTATACATAAGCAACACCAACAGGAATATTCCACTAGTTATTCGATTCGATGAAATATATCGCACGAAAAAAAAAAGTCAAAAAGAAAAATACGTCTCCCATCAACTGTATTTTTTCTGTTTGAGTTTATATATTAGTTATAAAAGCATACTTTATAGTTCAAAAAAGCATGTATCGTCACTTTGCAATAACTTTTTTTCAAGTTTCACTACTCGTGTCACATGCATTTTCTATAAAAAAAACTCTTCCTATACCTTTCACAACTTCACCATCTCTCACCCGAAAGCATGACTAACAATAATAGCCAACACGAGCCAACATCTCAAGACGAAGATCTTCTGGTTAGTCGTTTAATGATGATTATGATTATGTATTTTTTTGATCTTGTCCGGAACCAGTATAAGAGACCACCAAGAGCTGCTATATAACAGTACGAAGAATCGATGAACATGTTCGCACGAGAAGAGAGATCGAGATGATAACCAACTTGAAAACGTACGTGTTAATCAACGGCAACAACAATGGACAATAATACTTGAACATTATGTATCTTTTATCTTTGTCCGGGCAATTTCGGAACCTTTGGCAATGTTTCTCTTAGTTTTTATTTTTGTTATTGATGATCTGTTTGTTGTAGCGCTTCTTGTTATATTGGTTGAACGGAACATTTTCCTCGTTTCGCACTTATGTACTTGTCTTGAATAGCTGAGCATATAATATATAAGCTCACGAAGATTTATTTCGCTCCGCAGAAGACATAATTTTTAACTCGATCAAACTTACATTTCAGTCATTTGGCGGAAATTGAAGAAAACAACACAAAGAACGCCAAAGAAATTTCGTTTGAAGCATCCATTATGATTTATGAATACGATATTTGCAGGCTTTGTTCTGATCGTGTTTCTTGTTACATGAACAAAATTTACATGAGAGAGCCCAAGAAAAAAGAAGCTAATTTAAATACATATAAATAAATAAAACCAAACAAACGAACAAATTTCCTCATTGAGTAAAGAGTCTTTTCCGATCCAAACTTTATACCGTATTGTTAATTCATTTTTTTAAAATAATTAACGATATCTAAACACTCAAAAAAATTCAAATTTTATACCTAAAATTACAATATCGTGCCAAATTCATAATGCGTGATAATTTGGCCTAAACGACCTAGTTTTGTATTTACAGCTTAGAATTTTTTCAAAAAATATGTTACAACCCAGACTTAATGCTGCCATAACAGTTGTCCACAACCATCTATTACACAAAAATTGAATTGCCGGAATCTTATTCTCCTTTTTCTCCGGTGGTTTCTCCTCTTCTTCTTCTTCCTCGCCGTATTGTTTACTAATCGTAAACCTCTCTCCTCCGCCACCACCAACTCCACCACCACCACCTAGCAACGACATCATTATCATCTTGAAGGCGTCTCAGAGCAAATCCGTCGGAGAAGGGCTTCATGTGTCTTCTATTTTCCTTCTTGGGCTACTAGGTTTCGAGGATTAAAGGTGGAGGCTTAGATCGGGTTTTGGCTTGGCGCGTGGTTCCTCGGAGGCTTCGGATCGGCAGTCTCGATGCTTGGATTCGAGGTCTTCTCCACTGGGATTCCTTTTCTCGGAGATTGCTCGGCTCTGCAACATCTCGATACCTCCGGGAACAAATTATCCGGCGATTTCTCCCTAGCTATCTTCTCTTGCACAGAGCTCAGGTCATTGAACATCTCCGGTAACCGTAGACGTGCCGGCAATTCCGGTTTCATCGAAGAGATTGAAGATTCTAATAATTCCACCGTAGACGCGCCGGTGATTCCGGCGACTCAGGAAGTTAGATCGGTTGAGATTAGTCATAAATCTGTAATTAGACGCCAGAGATCTGTCGCCATACATTGTTTAATCCGGTAATTGTCTTGCACGGAGGAGCTGGAGTCGGTGACCCAAGCCGCTGTTCTATGTTGCTTCTATAGCTCTCTAATCTATAATCGAAGACGATGAAGCTTCAGAGCCAATCTTTGTCAGCGTTGAATTTAACCCCTAAAGCGTCGAAATTACGATCGACGTCCCCAACTCCATCGTCGTAAGTTCGGAGAAGACCGTCCCGACGGAAGCGATGGTGGTCATGTTCTTGACCTTGCTATGAGTCTTCACGTGAGAATCAGAATTTTATGGTTTAGGATACATTGTTCTGGTTTAGGATTGGTTTGCATTAGGCTTTGATGTGTGTCTTTCTTCTTTAAACCAAAATCTTTTTTTTCTTTTTTCTTTTTTCTTTTATTTTAGTTATGAGAGAATAAGTTTATAAACAAAAATATTGGTGAAGTAGATGACGATTATTGTGGATAGTAAAAAGGGACGACTACAGAAATTATCTAAAAATTTGGGTCAATGTATGTAATTACCTCTAGTAAAAATATGCATTAAATGGTTTAGAGGTCTTGATTTCAAAAATTTTTTTTTAAAAAAAAGTTTCTAAATTGCATACATTGTTTAGGCCATGTCATTACACATATATCAAACATTCGTTTTAGTATGAAATTTGAATTTTTATAGTATTCGATAATGATTAAACACTATGCAAACGTTCAGGAATAAATTATGTAAAAGACCCTTTATCCTTACCCATTTCTGCGACTTAACAGCTCTGTTACGGAACAGAAGCGAATGGGCCTTGGCCCAAATGTCTTAAGTCACTTCTTAAGCCCAGAGTGTTAACCCAACAATTGAACCAAAGTTCATGAAATTTTCTTTTTCTTTTTTTGTTACTAAGAGGTTTCGGGAATCCATAATTCGTGAATCCTTGATTAATGCTCTGAGATTCTCAGATTAGATAGATTTTGTGAAATCTTCCGTTGATTGATTATAAAATCAGATGTTAAAAAAAAAAACTTTAATTCGTTTCCTATTTCGACAACAAGTAGTCAAGTACAACGTACTATGTTACAAGCCGGAGAATACAAAACGACATCTCAGTACATAATAACATATTTATAGACACCATACTTTCTAAAGTTAAACCTTACCCTGACCATCAAGTTGAAATTTTTTTAAAACCATTACAAGAAAGATACAACGATTGGGGAAACGGAACTAACGTTTCTTGGTATCATGAGCAACATAGTTAGTAATAGCTTTAGAGCCTTCAGCGACGGCATGGCGGCTAAGCTCACCAGGTAAAACCAGCCTTACCGCTGCTTCGATCTCTCTCGAAGACAACGTCCTTCGCTTCGTATAATCGTTTAACCTCGCCGCCTCCTCCGCTATCCTCTCAAACATATCTCCCATGAACATGTTCACCACCGTCATCGCCTTGGACGTTATCCCTAACTCCGGATGCACCTGCTTCATCACCTTATACACATATCTCCTATACTCATCTCCCGCCAAATCGTCTCTCTTCTTCCTTCTCATCTTCTTCTTCTTATCAGCCTTAAGGGTCTTCTTCACGGTTTCACTCTCGGAAGCGGGAGTTTCAGGAGCGGGGGTTTCCGGTGGCTGAGGTGTTTTATGGGACTTCTTCACGGATTCACTTTTGGCAGCAGGAGTTTCCGGTGGCTGAGGTGACAGTTCATCTCGAGTCTCCACCGGAATCTCAACCATAGTAACGTTTTCTCCGATGGGAATGGAGAAAGTGAGATCTTGAGTCTCTTGATCGTTCTCTGTCTCGGTGGTCACATTAGGATCTCCTTCCTTGAAATTTTCCGGTGGCTGACGTGAAAGTTCATCTCGACTCTCCACCGGAATCTTAACCGTAGTAACGTTTTCTCCGACGGGGATGGAGAAAGTGAGATCTTGAGTCTCTTGGTCGTCCTCAGTCTCGGTGGTCGCATTCAGATCTCCTTCACTGACAGTTACTTGGATTGTCTCCTCGACCACTTTCTTCTTCTTCGTCACCGAAACCACCTTCTTTGGTTTTCTAGGCGCCATTGTCTCCGTAAGTTTAACCGTAAATGTTAAGTGGTTAAATATATTGAAAAAGAGGCTATTTGGGATGGGGTAACGGTAATTCTTCGATTGACATGTGGTGACACGTGTCTCTCGATTACCTTCACATTGGTGCTTAACTGCGTACTACGTGGTGGTTGTAAAAAGGTAAGAAAACTTATCGTATATCTATGATTCCTATATGTTTTAATTTTTGGGTAGACTAAGGTAATACCCGTAAATTTTGATGAACTGTTTTTTATTTCTATGAAGAAAAAGAAATGTGATCGAATAAAAAATAACAGTAGCCCACATGCTAACGGGCTTACTGTAAACGAGCCTAAAGACTTGAACAAGTCCTAAACGGGCTTGTGTAAATTCACAAATTTTCACTGCCAAATCAAAGTAAATATGTTTTTAACTCTAACCACCTAAAGATTAGATGGCCGTCATAATTCACCTACTATTCTCCCACATCTTAAGTTCTTCGTTATATCTAAATCTTATAAACAAAACCCCATACCATCTTTTGAGACATGAGGATCAAAGTGTTAAAGACAAAAACAAGATCGATATATACAAACAAATCATGTACACAACCAGAGTTAAAACCCATAAGAAACACGAAACGGAGTAAAAATTATTATAGCTATAGAAAGCGATCGAAAGTTATGTGTGATTTGAAGAAACAAGAGTTTATACCTACAAAAATCAAATTTGATTCAGCCGCTATTACTCCTCCGTTTCTTATGGACATGGTCTGGGTTGTGAACAAATAAAGTCTCTACCTCCTGGCTTCCGACTTCGGTGGCTTCAAAGAACCGAAGATCTTTGGACAACTTTTTCTTCCTTGTCAGAGAAATCTCACGCGGTCTCTTTCTTGGCGGTGGAGGACATGTCTCCACCTCCGGAATCTTGTGATCACTCGAGGTTGGTGTACAAAGAGATTCTAACAAGTCTTCTTTCTTTGATGTCTCTTGATTATCTTCTTCTTCGTCTTCTTGGATTCTGGGTTTCTGCTCTTCTGCCTTTTCTTCTGCTTCTAGGGGCTCGAGAACCTTAGACATGGTCACATGGATGTGAAAGTTTCGTGGGCTTTTACCTTCCAATGGAAAGAATATTAATTTGAAAGTGAATTGGTATCTAGAAAGTGATAGGCAGAGAGAGAGAGAGAGAGGGGAAGATTAAAGAGTTTGTATTTTGCGAATGTACATGTATTAATCTTGAGTGAATATTCGGATATATTCAATGCTTTTTGTGCAACTTAATTGTTTGGGAATTCGAAGTGAAATTTTTCAACTGCTCTGTGTTCCAACCTTTACAACTGCAGGATTCAATTAGTTAGTTAGATTCATTTGTGTTTGCGTAATTAATTCATTTAAATACAAATTTGGGTTTACCAATCGTAATTTAACGGAGTAGCTTATCCAAAATATGTATCATATGTCACATCATTCTTCGATGATATGTCTAGGTACGTACAAATGCTTCGCATAGGATACCATTTCATCACTTAAAAAATAATATTTCATTTCATAATTGATGTCCACTTTCCGACTCGCCGTTGGATTTATTCGCTGCTTCACAAGCCTATTATATAAACCAATCAGATATTCAGATATAGCCATGTCATCCTCCACTTTGGTTTATTTGAGAATTTGCTGAAATTGCTATAGTCTTTTCTCGATAAACAAATACCTACAGATACAAGGCTAAATGATGTTTTCTTAGTGTAGGTTTTACATTTAAATTACTCTGTGTTCTGTATATAACCACAAGTTGTCAAGTTTACTTGATCGATCAAACTGAAACATGTATCTTAACTTTGTCCCCCATTGAAGTCTATGATTTGTTTTTTTTTTTTTGATAAAATTTGGTCCCATTGAAGTCATAGTTGATGTTGGCATTTAGTGTCTGCATCGAGTGGTCGTTTATGTCTATGAAAGACTTCCCCTCGCTGGCTTTTGCATTAAACGTATAAAAGTCGGATGCTATGTGGTGTGGTTTTTTTTCTTGGTAATGGTTAACCATCAGGCTTCTATTTTGTTTTCTATGTAGAGATAGATCACTTGTAAAATAAAAATCATTAATGGATTGAGTTTTCTGAAAGGAAGAAGAATTTCACATTTGTAGGAGTTTCTCATTTTTTCTTCTCGATATTAGTCCACTTTGAAGACATTTTGGTGCTATTTCTCTAAAACGAGTCCTATAGCAAACAAATCCCTCTCTTTTGTTTTGCTGGATATATGTTGCATGTAAAGATTTGGAAGGCCATATTGAAAACTCTGAGATGGTAGGGGCCATGGCTGTACATTCTTTTTTGCTAAACCGTCCTATTTACCTCATTGAATTTGTGGTAATTCTTCTGCCTCTCGAGAATCCTTGTATGGCTTTTTTGGTCAACTATATTATATAAGCTTTGGATTCATAATCCTTTTCTTAATTCATTTTTGCTGTAATGGTTAAAACGATTGGTTTAATTGTACAACACATTGGTTAGGATTCCACAAAAGACAAAACTTGGTACATTACTAGCCAAAAACAAAACAAAACATAGTCATATTTGTGAATACATGTCTTCGCTTAAAGGGAAGGTGAAGGCAACAGTAATAATACGGTAAAGAAAATGACATTTTTGTAACAAAGAATACACAGTAGTTCTGAAAGTAAAGAGAAAACTTGTAATGAGAATGAAGAGATAAAAACCTAGAGACTTTTTACCAAGAGAGTTTTGTGTAACACACAAAGCAAAAAATAAATTTGTAAGGTGTATGTGTGTACTTGAGAACGGATGTTGAAAGCTAGCTAGTAGTTAAGGATATATATTGGGTGATAAATTGTTAAAAGTTATGTAATTAACGAGTGAGTCACATAGTCTGGTAGTGTGTTAATTATCTCCTAACTAACTGAATCTGTTATACTCCTAACTAACTGAATCTGCATACACAGGTCAATTTGATTTTGTGAGAGAAAGTTTCAATTCTTTTTCTTAGGTTCATTCATTGTTTATGTGAGCATAATTTTGAACTAAAACGAAGATAGATTTGAAACAAACAAAAAACTTATTTGTGGAAAATGATTGGGACAAGTAGGTTTGGTTTCTTAAGAAAAAGAAACTTTAACAAGTTAAAAATTTTAGTAGTTTCATGTTGCTGAGACTACACCACGTCTCTATCTAAACACATGCCACCTTTTTCTTTGTCGCCTTCCAAATCATTAATTAATTTACATCTCTCTTCTTCTTCTTTTTTCATTTTTCTTCTGTTCTGTCATCACCAATAATTTTAATTAATTAATTTTACCGATACCAAAACCTGAATCAAATTTTGAAGGCTACAGAGAAGAAGATTCAATTCAGAAAGAAGAAGCAGATCTGTGTGTTCTGTTGAAGTCTGATTGATCTGATCGGAGGTATCGGGGGAGGGATATATATATATACACATATATATTGCACGGTGGTAATGGCTGCGGTTCCGTCTGAAAACGGCGTGGACGGAGATGACGAAAGAGAGGAAGGAGAAGAGGAGGAAGAAGAAGAAGAAAATGGAGATGAGGTCGAAGAGGAGCCACGTTTGAAATACCAGCGTATGGGTGGCAACGTACCTGCGTTGCTATCTAATGACGCTGCTTCCTGCATCGCTGTAGCTGCGCGGATGATCGCGCTTGGTACGCACGACGGGACCGTGCATATCCTCGATTTCCTAGGGAATCAGGCGAGTTTTTCACTGATTTGCGCTTTTGAATTTTTGGAATTTCAGGTCAATTTCCAACATTTTAGGAGTTTTAGTGTTTTGGTGATATTCTTTTGATGATGAACTGAGGTTGATAGATGGTATGTGCATTTCGTTAGGTTTCGTGGTTGGTGGTGGAACAGTTTAGTTAGTTTGCTTTAGCTATAGTTTGGTCAAAGTTCAATTTTTTTTTTGCTTTATGCTTGTGTTCAGGTTAAAGAATTTCGAGCCCACACTGCTCCCGTTAATGACCTCAACTTTGACACAGAGGGAGAGTATATCGGAAGCTGTTCAGACGATGGGTCTGTTGTTATAAACAGCCTTTTTACTGATGATGAGAAGATGAAATTTGATTATCATCGCCCCATGAAGGCTATTTCCTTGGATCCTGATTACACTAAAAACCAATCTAAGAGGTTTGTAGCGGGTGGCTTGGCTGGTCACTTGTATATGAACTCCAAGAAGTGGTTCGGTTTTAGAGACCAGGTTTGTGAGAATGTGGGTAAATTACGTTTCAGAATACAACCTACTTATTGTTAGTGTGATAGAGGTTAACTTTGTAGGTGCTGCATTCTGGAGAAGGTCCAATCCATGCTGTGAAATGGAGAGGAAGTCTCATTGCTTGGGCTAATGATGCTGGTGTTAAAGTTTATGATACAGCCAAAGATCAGCGTGTTACATTTATTGAAAGACCGCGTGGAAGCCCCAGGCCTGAGGCTTTGCTTCCCCACTTGATTTGGCAGGTTAGTGTGGATAACTCGTTTTATCTATTTACTTCTTTAATTTCATCCGAATGAGTTCATGATGTAACGGCATTGATTTGAAGGGCTATTTTTTTTAATTATTTCCAGGATGACACTCTACTTGTGATTGGTTGGGGAACATCAGTTAAAATTGCTTCAATTAAATCTGACCAGCAAAAACCTGGAACGTATAGACAAATTCAGATGTCTAGTTTAAACCAAGTGGATATTGTGGCATCTTTCCAAACCAGTTATTACATTTCAGGGATTGCTCCCTTTGGTGATTCTCTAGTTATTCTTGCTTATATACCCATTGAAGAAGATGGTGAGAAAGAGTTTAGCAGCACCACTACTCTGTCACGTCAGGTATTCTCTTCGTGGTGGTTTGGGACAATATTTGGCATGCATTTTGGCCAGTTGTTGAGTCTGATTCTAAGTAATCCAGGGAAATGCCCAGAGACCTGAAGTACGCATTGTATCATGGAACAATGATGAACTTACAATGGATGCTCTTCCAGTACATGGCTTTGAGCATTACAAGGCGAAAGACTATTCCCTTGCTCATGCTCCTTTCCCAGGTCCGGGTTTTGTCTGTAAAATAATTTGTGGAAAGCCGACCTTTTAAGTACTTACTCAAAAAATTGATGCGAGTGTAGGTAGTAGCTACGCTGGGGGACAGTGGGCAGCTGGTGATGAACCACTGTACTATATTGTTTCTCCAAAGGATGTTGTGATTGCAAAACCCAGGTCGATTTTGTGGTCACTATTTTTTTTTTTGTCCATGTTATTTTAGTGCTTTTAAATGAATCCTTATTTCTGGTTTGTTACTTGTTAGGGATGCTGAAGATCACATTAACTGGCTTTTGCAACATGGATTCCATGAGAAAGCCCTAGCAGCTGTTGAGGCCGGTGAAGGACGAACCGAACTAATTGATAAGGTACTTGTTCGGAAATAATTAGTAACCAAACCTTCACATTATGGTCCATAATTTTGTTATCCACTTTCTTTTACTACAACGGGATGAAATGCATAGTAAACTGCTGTTCATGATTTTGATTTTATATTCATATATATGCAAATATCATGACTTCAGTTTAGGTAAAAAACACACTTAATCTGGCAATAACTATTTGTTCAACCAAAGGATTCTTTGTTCAAATATTCTTTGACCCCTTTCCACATTCTCTTTTTGGGTCTAGTGATATTTGAGTTTAACCAAGTTCTACTTATCTAGGTTGGTGCTGGGTATCTAGATCATTTGATTGTGGAAAGAAAATATGCTGAAGCAGCATCTTTATGCCCCAAATTGTTACGAGGATCTGCTTCAGCCTGGGAGAGGTTTGAACAAAACTAATATCTCTTATTTGCTTAGTGTTTGGTTTTTGGTTGTTGTTTAAGTTATCTAATAATGTGGTTCTCTTGTCAGATGGGTTTTCCATTTTGCTCAACTACGGCAGCTGCCTGTTCTTGTTCCATTTATGCCTACGGATAACCCAACGCTTAAGGATACTGTGTATGAGGTTTGTATATATCAACAAATTTGTAGTTTGTACAGATAGCATTTTTTCGCGTTCCTATTCCTTTGAAATTGTCTTTATCCCTCTATTCATGTGATTGAGTAAAGAACCAATAGGAGAAAATAGAATAGTTTTATTAAGGAAAACCCCAAGGAATACAAGATACCCCATATTATTCAAAAAAGTTCTCTTGTAAACGCTAACTTGTGTTTAAGACAATTGAGGCATAAGATTTATTTTGAATTTTATTTCTTTATGATATAGGTTGCTCTAGTTGCACTGGCAACCAACCCCTCATACCACAAGGAGCTTTTGTCAGCTGTTAAATCTTGGCCACGTTCAGTATATTCTGCTTTGACTGTTATCTCAGCAATAGAACCTCAGCTGAACACATCTTCAATGACTGATGCCCTCAGAGAGGTCAGATTGTCTGTCATGTTAAGCTAAGGTTTATCAACATTTACGGTTGTCGGATTCAGAGTTGTTTTATCATTTCATGTATCAGGCGCTGGCAGAGCTGTATGTAATTGATGGACAGTACCAGAAAGCCTTCTCCCTGTATGCTGATGTATGTGTGTACTAAGAAAGATATATATTTCAAAAGTCTTTGCCCCTGATCTTGTTCATGCCTTCTTCCGTTGATAGTCTGCTAAAATTTTCTTTTCCTTTTTTTCTCCAGCTTCTCAAACCAGAAGTGTTTGACTTCATTGAGAAATACAATTTGCATGAGGCAATTCGTGGAAAGGTATGCTAGGGAATTTTTACACAGTTTGAGACTTTTGAAAGCACTACATATGCTTTTCCTGGACGATCCAAATTTCCCCATCATCCGTATTGTTAGCAGCTTCAGGGGTCATGAATTAATCAGATTTGAATATTTCCTTTTTGGATTATTTTCGGATTTGATCTATTTCTTAGAGATAGGTACACAGAAACGTCTGTGTGTAATACCTAGTTCAAACAAAGATGGAGATCCACTGCATACGATTCCCAAGTTTGGGGTTTTGGGATGGTGTAATGAGTAGTATTATCTTGGGGACTCGGGCATATCCACTGTTGTTCGGTCATGGAACTCTCGTAATTTTTTCATACAGATCAGTGAACTTTGTTTTTCATATCTGCTTGTGTAGGTTGTCCAATTGATGTTGCTTGATTGCAAGCGTGCCACTTCGTTGTTTATCCAAAAGAGGGATTTGATTGCTCCATCTGAAGTTGTTCCACAACTTCTGAGAGCTGGCAAAAAATGTGATTCAAGATTTTACTTATACTTATATCTGCATGCATTATTTGAAGTCAGTTATGATACTGGGAAGGATTTTCATGATATGCAGGTATGTGTATATAGTTAACTCAATATATGGAATGACTGTTTCCTTTTTCTTTTGCTTACGTATTTTCTTAAAATACACACATGCTGCAGGTAGAACTATATGCAGAATACGATACTAAGATGCTGCTTCCTTTCCTACGTAGTAGTCAACATTACAAGTTAGAAAAGGTAGTCAACATTACAAGCTAGACAGCTTACTGAAATGAACTATATCTCGGTTTTGTCTTTGTGAACTTGATATATTGCAACATCTCAGGCATATGAACTTTGTGTCAAGAAAGATCTATTAAGAGAGCAAGTATTTGTATTGGGGAGGATGGGAAATGCAAAACAAGCTCTTGCAGTCATCATAAACAAACTGGGGGATATAGAAGAGGTAAATTCTTAATACTCCTTGTTCAGTAATTTATCTTGTTTCCACAATCCTTGTACTCTTGTCTCGCTGACTGGTTATATATAAAACAAGCTATGGTATTTAAAATTGATCGATCTCCTGCAGGCTGTGGAATTTGTGTCCATGCAGCACGATGATGATCTATGGGAAGAGCTGATTAAACAATGCCTGAACAAGCCCGAGATGGTAAAAACTGTGTTTGCGAGTCAAATCGCCACACAAACCCGCCTTGATTCTTGGAAATTTGTGTCCTTGTTGTACTTATTCCTCAATATTCTGTTCCTTTCCACCAATTTTAGGTGGGCTTGCTGTTGGAGCACACAGTTGGCAACCTCGACCCTCTGTACATTGTAAATATGGTCCCAAATGGCTTGGAAATACCTCGGTTAGTTTTTACTATTACCCTGCGCTGCTGTTATTCTATTCTTGAGTTCATTCAATCACGTGTTACCCCTTAAGTAAACATGGTCCCTCTTCTATGCGATGCCAAACCTTTTGGTTTACTCAAAGCTATGTGCGCACAGAGAGCATTGGTAGAATCATATGCTTTCTGAAATAATGTTCTGGTCATTGTTTCTCCTGCTTTCAGATTAAGGGATCGGTTGGTCAAAATCGTAACAGATTACAGAACTGAAACATCTCTTAGACACGGTTGCAATGACATCCTCAAGGTACACATTTAATGTCACCATTGTCCCTCTGATCATAAATATCTGGAAGAGGCTCCTGGGAATTTGACGTGGGGGTTGTTGTACAGACGGACATTGTTAATCTTCTGGTCAAGTGCTTCAACGAGGCGAGGCGCGGGGTATGCCTAACCAACGAAGAAGACGATTCCCGTGCGAAGAGAGAAGACAGTAATCGCTTGTCATCGCAGAGAATGGTAGTAGATAAATCTCTGAGCATAAAAATGACAGAGGTGAAGTCAAAGACACGTGGGGACACACGGTGTTGCATGTGCTTCGACCCGGTCTCGATAAGAGGAGACACTGTGGTGGTCTTTTTCTGCTGCCATGCTTACCACATGACGTGCCTCATGGATGCTGCCTTCAGTAACAGCAATAACAAGACAACCAAAGGCTCTTCAGGATATGAATATGGCTACGATAATGGTGTGGAGGATGAGGACGAGGAGGATAAGGAAGAAGATGACTATGGTGATGGAGACAGACCCGGGCGGTCACGTTTACGGTGCATATTATGTACTACTGCCGCCGCTGCATCCGGTCGGTAGCGATACCTTTTGTGCATGAAATATTTTTGGTGTGCTTCGAAATTTTTTAATTCTTTTTTAAAGAAGAAAAAGTTCATTGTGTGTTCTGTAGTCCTCTAAATTATAGCAAAACGAGAAAGGCGAAAGATCCACAAACATGATGTGTGCCAGAATTTGTGCCTTTGTATTATTTCCCGATGAGTGGCAAAGTTTTTCGATTGAAATGTCTAAAGTTGTTACAAAGGCCGAGTTTGTTTCTCTCTTTCAATTATTTGCTGGATGTTGCTTGATCTGAGATTTTGACCCCCAAAAAACATCTCATTTTCAGTGTACTGCTACGTCGTTTAGCACAGAGTGAATTCTATCTGTTCACATCAATCTCTCTCGTTCTTTGATCTTTGTCATCTTTTCTGGATGTTTTATATTTTTAATATATGATAGATAGCTACTTCACCCTACTTTACGATTTCACATGTACACTGATATTAGATTGGGAAACCAATTTTCTATAATTTTCATAAACCCTAGGTGTTTCCAAAGAAGGTCAACATAAATTCACAAAACACAGCAACAGAAGCAAAAGCCAAACTTACTCCCTCATTCGAACCAGACAGATAGAGAAATATAATTTGGAATCCTCCAAAAGGATGCAACATATGAAGAAGCCTCATACAAAGTAATGTTATAGTTTGACAAACCATTCCCTTTTTAGTTTCGGAAAAATACAAGATGTTAAAGCTTCAACAACGACTTCAAAAACATTAACAGTGATACTATATGACAATATAAAACTAAAAGCAACCACCATGATATATCATTTTCTTAGAATGGCCTAAAATAAGCGAATAAAAGGTTTCTGTTGGGTGAATTAAAAAACAAAGAATGAAATAGTAGAAGCCCAAGTGACTGATGCGTTTATAAAAGAGATGACCTCTACGATGCGACTGGTTTTGAAGTGGCCTTCTTAATGGCTTCCGCGTAGGTCCTGTGCTGGTATGTTAAGGTCGACTCAAGCAAGTCCCAAAGAGACGTCTTCGGGTTCCATCCTAATTATTTGTCCACACCACATATCAGATAACTATTGGTTATGTTTGAAGAGAAAAAGCTGACAAAACAAGAGGGAATTACCAAGTTGACGGTTGATGATGGTCATGTCTGGGATTCTCTTATCGCTGTCGTCATAACCTTCTCCGTAAAACTCTTTGGAGCTCACGTCTATTGTTGGACTCTCTATAGCTGTCTCTCCACTCACTTTTGCATAGACCTGTCCATTTTTTGTTTTGCAACATTTGAGTGTGCAATAGCATTATATCGAAAATCAACCAGATTATTATTTGTGACCAATTTTTCTCACCTCAGTCATCATTTCAGCAAGTTGTCTGACTGTCACTTCATTGTTTGGGTTGCCCACATTGAAGATATGCCCATTGGCTCTCTGTGGGTTTTCCTGTTAAAAAAACCACAAGCAAATTCAGATGCAACTTCTTTGATTACACTACAACAAACGAAATCAGTAATGAGTGAAACTTACAATCATCAAAAGGACAGCTTCAATAGCATCCTTGATGTAGATGAAGGTTCTCTGTGATTCTCCACCATCCACAAGCTTGAGAGGCTCGCGCCGCAGAAGGTTCTGAAAATACCCCAAAAAGTTGTTAAAAAAGAAAGAGAGAGAGAGAGAGGTTAGGCTGCAGCTACACAAAGATCTCAGGTTATTGGACTGGGCATGTGTACTTACGTTACTAAAGCATGCTAGGACCCTAGGGACACCCTCGCTAGGACCATCAATGCCAGGGATAAAATCCATCCTAGGTCCAATCCAGTTAAACGGTCTTACAATGGTGAACTCGAGTCCGTTCTCAGCACCCTCAGCTGCAATCACAAACATGTGACATGAGAACCTTTTTGTGTCCAAATACATCTGCTTACCGTAGACAAGACTGCATACCATAGACAAGTCTCTCAATCAGTTGCTTTGCACAAGCATATGACCACCTCTGCTTCTCAATAGAACCAAATATGCAAGGGGATACATCTTCTTTGAGTACATAAAAATCAGGATCCTGTAGAAAACAAAACGAGCATCATTTGTGAGAAGTGAAGAAATAACAAATACAGAGACAAAAGTATTAATAAGTCCCACAGAACACGACCTAATTTAATTTTTACTTGACATAAGAAAGCTAAGAAAAAAAAGAAAAAGAAAAAAAACCCTCATGTAGTGGTTGGGGCATAAAGCCGTGCTCAGGTAATTGCAAGAAAAGAAACTACATTTTATCGATATCTCAAAAATTATTGAAGTGGATAGTGATAGGCTTACAACAAGTTGACTTACTCTCTGAATCAGAAAAGATAACTTAAAACAACAGCAATAATAGAAAACAAAATTTCCGTAGTGTGCCAATGAACAAAAAAACATAGTTTCTTGATCCACTTGACAGCGACATTCAGCAAAAAGTGATGCTTAAGACAAAATGAGATAATGATCAGAGTGAAGAGGAGAAAAAGGCTAACCTGACGCAGAGGATGATCCTTGGGAAGAAAGCTTCCTATAGTTTTTCCATACACTTCACAAGTGGAAAAGTGAATCAGACGCTTGTTGTTCTCTGAGCAGTATTTAACCTACATGCCAAAACCAATGAACACTCAATGTCACATTACAGAGCATTAGAGTAAACATATATTAAGCATCCTTTTCACACAAAAATATAGGAAATACATACCACTGGGAGGGCATCGATGAAATTGCTGTAGATAGTGTCAAGAGGACGCGTATTGTAATCTGCTGGAGTACAGATCGCAGCTAGATTTATCGTCTGCAACGCAAAAACAACAGATTAAAGAAGACATTTCACAATTCAAAATCCAAAATCCCATAACGGATCGGATCTGAATCCCTAATCATCAAAATCAGCAAACACACTAACTATCACTTTGAATTTTCCAACCAATTCTAATAATCCCGCATAAGAAAGAGCAGATAGCGCTAGATTGCTAAACAAGAGCTTCACATTCACATTGATAATTACTGAGAAGAGACGGAAGAAGAAATACCAGATCTGCCATCTTGATCAGTCCTTCGAGTCTAGAATCATGCTTAATGTTGATACGATGAAACTGGATCCGACCAGCCCATTCAAGCGTATCAGGCTCAAGCAAGTGCTTGATCTTATCATTGTAGACATCGAGCGCGAGCACCTTATGAGGAGTCTCCGTCATCAGCTTCTCACAGAGATGAGAACCGATGAAACCTCCAGCGCCGATCATGCATATTGTGATCGGTTTAATCGGTTTGCCGTCCAGATCCAATCTACCGGCTCCGTTCGCCATGATTGTGTCGGTGGTAGAGAAAACAAATGGAATCAGAATAGTAAAGTCTGGGAGCCGCGTGATCTCTCTTCTCTCACGCTACAAAGATAACAATGCAATCAATGGGTGGAAGAGAGAGAGAGATTTGTGGAGAAATGAGAGATGGATATTTAAAGGCATGTGGACAGAAGCATATGTGCTTCCCTACTCTCACCGTTTTGCAAATAGTGTATATTCGCTCCCACGTGAAATTAATAATGTTTTCCCTAAGTGTCATATTCTCTTCTAGTCAAATTATGAAACGTTCACGTGAAATCATTTTAAAGCTAATTATTTTTAATTATTGACTTCCGAATTTCATAATTTAGGCTATGTCATATGTGTTGCGTTTAAATTGGAATTTGTTATTTTCTGAATATTGAAATAATGCAATACTATATAATAATTATACACACCGACACCATTATGAATACATATAGTATTTGGTTAACATTTAATTGTTGATTTGTTTCATCATTAGTACTTTAGTAGTAATGCGTGAAATTTTTTTTAAAAGAACAACTAAATATGTTGGATATTAAATACTAAGAATATATTTTTCATTTGTTAGTTATTAAGAATCGTCGTTGTCTCTCCCCAATGATCAGTCATCTATATCTTGTGATATTTCCAACAGTCGGCAAAATATATATAACGTCCCGACTATCGTCTTCCGTAGTCCTCCCACATTTGCTGGCTCCACCTTCATTTGAAGAGAAGACATGTGCACCCATTATTCAAAACATTTGAAACTTTGTTGTTAAGCTTTGCAGAGGTTATATTCGTCAAACGGCCAGCCCATAACTCTGAGCTCATTATTACCATATTTATCTACATTATTAAAATTTGATTTTACAAGGACGTAAGAATTTGTACCCGGACAATTATCTCATCTTCTTCAATATTCGTCTGTCTTGTTTTACTGTGCTTATCCGTCGGTGGCTTAGTGTTAGATAAAAAGTCATAAAAACGAGAAACGAGAGAAGTGGTGGGCCGCAAGTAAGAATTAATTAGTGCTACATCAGTGATAGAGTTACAACAATAAGCTTACCAAGTCAAACCTCAGTGGTAGTGGAGTGAATGCTAGAAGCTAGCTACAAGTAAAGCGAGCAAAATATGGACAATGAAGGCTACTTGTAACAAAAAGTAATAACTTCTATAAACACTCTCCGAACCGCTCTCTCTCCACTGCCCTGTGTTTATAACGTCTTTGCTTCTACCCCCTCTTGACGCTGAAACGTTCACCTCCAGAGAACCTGCAATATCATCATCTCTGCAATTTCATTATCTGCAATCTGGAACTTGAATGTACAAAGTTTATTGCTTTGCAGTAGTAACTCACAGTCGAATTCTGCCCATCCAATCCGTTGGTGAACAAGATCGTAGACCACCACTTTGTCTTTAAGTACCAAATCTGCAAAAGCAATCACCCATTGAGAAAAATAGTTGCAATGTTTCAGTTTCACTTGATCGACTTGCAAAAGTTACTAGGGGTTACCTCCAAGGATTGTTATACGACGATGCAACATTCTCTGGAAACCAATGCACCATATTGAGCTTCCTGACTGATGATAGCAAAAGAAAAATTATCTCAAGTTTTTGTGCTACTACCAATAGATAATGTTTAGCTAAGGGCTGCATATGAATACAAGAGAACTATCTATACTTTACTCAGCCTCGGATGCGAGTGAGTCTCATAAGACCAAAGCTATGGAAACTGCTATTCTTATTCAAATTCACCAAACCAGAGAGACTGGATTAATGAGAGACTCTCAACGCTCAACCAAATGCCCAACAAAAGCCTAGAAGTTCCACACCCAAAACAATCTCCGGAGACATCCTTATAAACCATCCCTCACAAACTCTCACAAACTCCTAACAGCTCTGATCTGCTAGATTCAGACTTAGGCTAGATACAGTAGGCCTATAACTAAGAGTTGAGCAGCTAAGCTTTTTCAAAGCTTTTCATTGACTCACTACCAATACAACGTATGAAGTAGTGTAAGTGTACTAATATCCTTACACTAGAAAAAATCTGAAGATAAGCACGGGGTTGTAAGACCATTGATGCACCACCAGCGAAGCTCAGACTAACTTCGGGAAAGACATCAACGGCACTGCAACATGGATTCAAATTATTTGTTAGAAGTTAAAGCACTAGAGAGAAATCAGCTTTCTATATATATACATGTGAGAGGAACATTACCCCGCAACGATATCAAAGCACTGGTAACTCTCATAGCTAATGGGACGCCCATACTGTGAAACAGCACTAGAAATCTGCAGGTTGAACGGTTCATGAATATTCTTTCTTTTTATGCTAACATTTATCCTCTAAATTGGATTGTATTCTCATTCCAAAAATGTAACACTTGAGGACAGATACTTCAACAATGGCAACAACTAGACTGAATGTGGCAAGCAGCGGTTTGGTGATTAGAAAACCTGAAGATGAACTGAAGAAGAAAAAACACTCACAGCTTGGATGAATGGACCATAGGCTTCGACGGGAAGATAAGCAAGAGTCGTCCCTGTATCAATTATCGTCCCATCACCAGTGGCTATTGTGAAAACAGATGGATCAATCGGTAATATCTGACCATTCACAGCAATGGTCTGCAGGTTCACATTATAATGTGGCCTGAAATAGTTTTTGCAGCATATTATCTGAATCAAGACGTGGGTTTATATATTTTAGTTTTCCTATCCCATGATGAACGAACTTCATTTTATTTCCTAGGGTCAGCTACAAAATGTCTATTTCTGGATCATATAGTTCCTACAGCAGAATAGGATAGCAAATATTGTAAGAAATATCGCATTTATATCTGTGTAGTGAGTTTCAAGTCTTTCATAATCATCAGTTAAACCTTGGATCTACCTCCCTGTCTTATAAAAACAAATGCTGGGAATTCTACCCTAGTATAGGAGCCCGCTTCATTATGATAATAAGTACCCCCAAGGTTTAGCTGCTGCTTTTACTTTGGTAATATGATAAGCATTGAGGTGTATAATAGAAAGATTGAGAACTCACCGTGATGAAACAAGAGGAGTATAGACGGTATCTGGCCTCTTAATTTGACCTAAAACCATTATACCTCCACCGTTTTTATCTCCCTTTAGACAGTGCGAGAATACCCGTGGTGCAAGTCCTTGCACAGCAAGCTGTGAAATTACAGATAAACTCCCTTGTCCTAAACCAAAGATGCCATCTACTGCTCTCCTAGGCCTCTGTAAGTCTCCGGTTTGCAAATTGCTACACCTGTTTATCAATATTGAAGACAGGCATCAGATATTAAAAGTTGAAAGACATGTGTATATATATATATACACACAAAAAAGTTTTGCTGCTAGCTTACCCAAAGACAAAGGGAGCAGAGGAGTTTATAGCCAAGGTACTGGTAATAACCGTATCAAAGGCCATGAAATCTGAGATGTAGTAACCAGAAGTACCACTTCCATCACCATACTTAAACGAATAGGAACAAAGATTGTTCGGAGAACAGCCTGATTCTGTCTGGAAATTTGAGTAACATCTCTGGTCTGAACATGAAACCAGTGAAGCTGAGGATGAGACTCTAGGATCAAAGAAACTTAGTTGAATCTGGAAGAGGCAAAACAAGAGATCATATAGGTGTACCTCGTCATAAAGATAAAACCAAGACCATGAAGAAATATGTATTAAAATACTATTGACGAAAGTTAAAAAAGAAACATACTTGGAGTTCACTAGTCTTGGGGCAGCCATTGCAGGAAGTGCAGCTAACCCATAAAACATCACTTCCAGTGTCAATTTGCACATTAAATTCTCTTGGGGGTGTCCCAAGTTTAACCTTTGTGTAGTAAAGCCTGTCATAATAGCAAAATAACGGCAAGATTCTATGGACAAGAGTCAACAGACAGAATCATAATCCTAAATTGAACACATTATGAGACAATATTCTAGAATGCTACCAAACTTGTTTTACCTATATTTAGATCAAATCGCACTCATTTACTTACAATCACATTTGATTTCAACCAGGTTTAATAAAGAATGCGTGGAATCGCATTACTCAGTCTAACCAGAAACAAAGTAGTTTATTTGATTCAATTTGGTTGGGAAAAAGAAATTTAAAATCAAAGTCTGGAGTGTGTAGTAAGGGTTCCAAAAATGATTTTTTAAAAAGAAAGAAAATTTCGAAATAAAGTACATAAGCAAATGAGTAAGAACAGTACCCAACGAGAAATGGATCGGAGGCTCCATCAACCGGAAAATTAACAACTCCACCGACAGGAGACTGCAACAACCTTCCATGGCGAGCTGAATCAAAAGCTCTGAGCTCAGTCAGACCAAGTTCATGGTTGGGCGGAATCAACCTCTCTAGCTTGAGAACCGCATCGGAGCTGCAGACTATGGATGTCGCAGCATATAAAAGTACGGCAACGGTGATGATTACTCCTGTAGGAGAATCCACCGCCATATCTCGAGAGTTCGAACTTCTCTTCCAAAGGAGAGAGGGATAAAGAGAAAGCCGCCAACCGAAACGTTCCTGATATTCTGATGACAGTACTAAAGTTTTGCACATTTTGGTGATTAATTTAGTAAATGTCGAATGAAGATTTGCATAAATTATCCTCTTTTGTTTTAAGTTATTTCGGCGTGGTTTAGAATTTGGCATTTTTTATTATTATGAATTCCGAAGTTCAATTTTTTTTTATTTTGTTAAGAGTAAAAATTGTTACGAGTACAAGACTGATGTAGTGTCTTTCTATGACGCGTCTACGCATGGATGCAACTTTTCTTTCCAGTAAAAGGTTATATCAAATTATCAACGCTTAAAAATTAGGTAGAACGTTTGGATAAAAACATAAAGTAAAGCGCTTAGCCAATTAATTAGAGGCTAAAAGAATATTCCTTTGCAGAATTGCCGTGGTCGTATCTATTTCTGACTGAAGTGGTCTAGAAACTAAACTAAACGGACTTAGTGTTTGATTTTATTTTGTTTCCATTTAACTCCAATTGTATAAGAAAAAAATTTAGGTCACTCAATTCTCAGATGAGTACAATAAGCAATATCTGAAAGAGAAATAAGTGAAGAGTGATGATTATTGACCTCTATTAGTCTAAACTTCGAACACCAATATAAATTGGAGCAAAAGGATTCTTCTACTCTGTTGCTTCCAACTGAAATAAAAGTTGTTTTCGAACTGAAAATTTATTGTCTTCGGCAAGCACTTTTGAAATACAAGTTGTCCCACATCCTTCATAAGAGTAGAGGAGCACTTGTCTATTTGAGACAGTCCCCGGTTTAAGCAGCAATCTGGACATGTCATGGAACCATAAAGACCCTCAGATGATTCATTTGCATACACGAAACTATATCAAGAAGTGCTTAACAAGATGTTGCTCAAAGAAACTTCTGTAATTCTTCACTATCAAACATTCCAGGGAAAGTTGAAATATTCTCTACACTAAACGTTTTCCTGCTTCGAGCTGTGGAAACTTCGGATAATTGTAGGCCTAAAGAAAATTTGGAGTCTTGTGATTCAAATGGTGAGAGAGAGCAGTTTGGTTACCTCTCATTAATCTTTCAAGAGAAGTGAGGTACAAGAGAGAAGTTGAGATAATTCTTCTGGAGTTGCAGTTCCAAAACCTTGCCATCTTATTCTCCCCAATTTGTCGACTAGGAGAATATACCTGAAACATGAACAAGTACGTGCAACAGAGAGATCAGAAAGATTAAGTGTATCTATTATGCATTCTTAACTTGATGAAGTGGAGACTTATGTACCCAGTGAGAAGGTTCAGAACTTTAATTTGTTTCCGGAATTGGTAATGGTCCCCAAAGGAGTAAACAATCTGCCTCTGAAGGACACTGTTCTCGCTGTGGTTTGGTTTTTGCATGACCCGGAGAAGTAGTTTCTTTATAGGGGCCAAGCCTAGCAGCCATTTGTCTATAAATGAAACCTACAATTGAACAAACCAACTATTCCTGAAGAGAATGGAAGAAAAAAAAACTGCCAAAAAGAAGATTTGTGCAGATTCTAAAATCTTATCCAAGTATGAATAGCAAAAAAATGATTCAGGATCAGTACCTCAAACAACTGAAGATCTGTCCTGCTGCCAAACGATTCAAGAAATGGTTTGCTCCAGGAGCTGATCATTTGCTGTCAGATAAAGCAACCACATCCCAGCAGCAACAATTAGACAAGCTTATATATGTACTTATCAACAAGTGCTTCACCACTTAAAAACACTGTATCAAGCAACATTGCCCACTAAGCTTAACAAGCAACACATCTTTTAATGTTACAGATCTCTTCCAAAAGGCTAACCAAACATTTTCATGGGTCCATTGGAGTATATAATGAAAACGAGGTGAAATTTTTCTGTACCTGAGAGCTTGCTCGGAAAGACAGACACACCAATGATACTTTAGGAACAGCCGAACTCTCTGTGTTAACCTCATTGCTGTTGGAAGTAATAGGCAACTTCAGGCTTTTGCCATCAGAGAAAGTCACTGCTAATACCGGAAATTTGATGGCTGACGCAGCAGGAATTATAGTCTTATTTGCTGCTGCGATCTGCAAATATGTCAACTGAAAGTTAAGGAACTTCATAAAGGGCTAAAACATCTAAATCGTGCATAGCTAAGTACCAAGGAAATCAGATACTGTAGCATAATAAAACCGCGCCTAATAAAAGTATGATTTACATTAGCAACCAAAATGATAGTATGATATAAGCCATAGCTAATGAAAGCAATCCACCCTTGAAAACTGAAACATTTTTGCCATTGCAACAAGAACACAGAATCTCGAGTCTTTGATTGTGACCCCTACCAATAAAACAGAGTGAAAGAAGTTGCATCATTACCTTACCGCCATGTTCCTTGAATTCTTTCATATCAGCAAAGTATCCCCGATTCATCTCATCATTACTGCCCTAAATCACAAGCATACTCCACTAATTAACTTCTTATTGAGACGATATAACTCGAAACTGAGAGTAAATCAATGCTAGATCCATCAATGAACTTCAATACTGAACCTGAATCACAAAGAATCGAATCTAAATAAAGGGAAGCTTACAGTCTATCACGCTCATCCTGAATTGCTTTCTTGTTCCCGAACTGCCCAAAGCCAAAACAGCATGGACAACTTATATTCAACGTTTCTCCGATGAGCGGAATTGTTAATTACTGAATATACCTGATAAAAATCGAGGAAAGAGCGGGTGGTTGATCGAAGAACTGGCATTTGCGAAGGGAGAGAGTCATGGTTCTCGTTGCGAGTGAAGAAGGAGAGCCCTTGGTGTTGGTTTCGATACGAGAGAGCAGAGACTGATCTACATTTTCGCTTCAGGAGTCGATTCAATGTCGTCGCCATTGTAGAAGACCTTAAACCCTTATTTGGTTGAAGCAGCTAGAAAACTTGTAAAATATGTCTGTTTGTTCAAGGCGAACCAACACGGTTGAAACGATTATTAAATCCTGAACCAAACTATATTTGTGGCTAAGCCAATCAAACCGACATTCCAATCCGGTTTAGACATAATTTTTGGTCTTTTGTTTCTAGGAAGTGTTATTTTCTTTGGTTTTCCAAAATTAAAAATTTTAAATACTCATATTCCAGATCAGAGTTTCGTATTGTAATTTATCAATTGTTAGATATTTATTCCATCGGCATTAATTTCATATAGAACATAAAAATTATACGGATATGTAAAACTAATTTTATCAAAACTATATTAGTGACACTAAATGACCAGTTAAGATATTTGATGCGCCTACGACTCACTCTCCCAACTTTCCAATGCATATGTTAACACCATGAGATGTGTGTCATCCTCTCATGAAAATTAGTAAAGAGTTTTATACTTTGACTTTGTTGTGTAAATCCACTGTAAAAGGTAAGTATGTGTTATTAAAAGTGAATATTCTTTTTGTATCTGAAAATTTATAACTAAGATCATGTTTAAACTTAAAAAAACAACAACAATCTCACTTTGCTTTGCATGTGTTTTATACATCCGCAAACAACTTATACGTATTGGCATCGATCACAATCTGTCTAACTGCAGCGACCATGGCAACGACCCCTAAACCAGAAAAGACAACGGCGATGACAGTGTTGATCCAAAAAATGAAACTCTTTTTAGATGGCTTGAAGGTGAAGTTGAAGAATACTACAGGTAGAACAAAGTCGAGGGGCATAAAACCGAAAGCACCTAACAAGGAGATAATATCTCCAAAAAATGGAAGCATTGCCGCAAATGTTGTAGACACGACGACGAAGAGGGAACGCGCAGCTATTCGAGGGATGGCATTGCGGATAGAGAATTCTTTCCTTGTTGGATCGCTAAGTACACTTTCCAAAATATCGTTTATAGGCTGTAGGTATACCTGTATAACTCCAAAAATTAGTAACAATATATGCGGAAACTAATGTAGACTTTATTGTGTAACATATATATAATATATCTATTTACCACAGTAACGGCTGCAAGTTGAAGGACGGTGAAGAGATTGATGAGAAAAATGAACCAAGTAGGAACTAAGTAATGGTCCGTCTTGTCATTGAAGAAGTTAGTGAAGATAAATCCATTGGCTTTATTACCAAATGCCCAATATCCTGATATGGCTACAGTGAAGAATGTCGACATCACTACAGCGTAACACATACACAATCCTTTCAACATTTTTCCTTTTACCGGCGCCGCTATTGTTGCCTGTGCGTATTGCAAAGAAGATAAGATTCATTTATCAAATTTTATGTTGATTATTATGTAAAAACAATATATTATACTTAGGAATTTTTATTTTTTTTAATTGTATTGAAATTTGTATAGAAATAAAGAGAGACAAAAAATGAAACCTGAATTTCGGGTATAATGCCGTTACCGTATGTAGTGGCAATAATAGCTATTGCATTAAAGATTCCAAAGACTCTAGTTTCCTGGTCACCAAGTATTGTATAATCCGTCTCTGATCCATTTGATCTACTTCCTGATATTTGTATTAGAAAAGTTTGTGACTTAAATCATATATTTGCCTGGTTTTTTTTAAAAAACTAACATTTTAAAGGTTATTAAATTAGCTTAAGATTTAAGAGTAAGATACTAAGAGGTATAGTAAGAAGAGTACCAATGTAGATGGAGGCAGCAGAGGCCGCAGCACTGTAGAGGAGACAGAGGAGGAGAGAGACGAAGTTGATGTGTCGTAGAGAGTGAAAGGATGGGATTTGTGCCAAAACCAAAAGTAAGCCTCCAAAAAGAATCACAAACTCAAAGAGTTTCATTTCGCCATTTGGATGCATTACCAAATACATTGCCTTAAGGCATTGGCCTCCCAAGAGCGTATTGGCAATAACCACACCATAGCACACAGCCATTTGTATTGGTCCCACGTAGTACTTTCCCCATTTCGGACCTATATCAAACAGAGTTCTATAAATCCTTCTAATTATATCAATGAATAGATTTAGTTTAATATTAATTGTTAAACCAGAGTACCCAATTCTCGAAAAAAATTGAACAGAAGCCAAAACGTGCACTCAACATTTACGGTATAAGTTGGTAAATCTGCGAAAAGGACCACAAGGTTTGCGTCTACTTGACCATTATATGAATAAATTTACATTTGGTTTTTCTTTTTCATCTTAGATCAATAATTTGTTTCTTGTTAAGTTTTTGTCTTTGCTCTAAAGAGCTACGATGATATCATACTTCTCAAAGCAGATCGGATCTATCCAACCTTATTTATACAAGGTTAAGTTTTTGTCAGCTCTCAATTTTGTTTCTTCTGACAGGCACAAATATTCTTTTAAAGTTAAAATTAGTTTTGAAAGAGATAAGATAGCTAACGCATAAAAGTTGAATCTAAATAATTGATATGAGTGGAATGGTCAACGTCAACTCTTCGAACCCTCCCGATAAATTGAACGGAATTAGCCCAGATCATAAAAGCAGTATATTATGAATTTCTTTTTCTTCATAGTAATTAGTCGTTTTCTTATATTTGAAAACCAAAATCAAAACTAAACCAAATAGTGTATATAAAGTTTTTTTTTTTTAAAAAATCGTTAAAAGAATATAGTCCGAGTAAGTTAGTAACCCAACGCAACTAAAAATTGAGACCAAAATAAACTAATTGTTGTTTAAATTTCGGTTCATATTCCAGGTCAACAACCGGGAAACATCAAAAACGAGATAATAACTTTATATAAGTATGCCAAGTTGCGTTTCTTTCCACACAAAATTCAACTAATCCACCGACATAACTTTATTGCGTGGATGAAATAATTGGTGCGGTGTATCAATAATTGTCAAGAAGACGTTCATATAGAAACGTATGTCTATAGCTACATCTCAAAATTTAAATGAGATTCTCAAAGATAAACTTGGTTCAGCTTTGATTATGTAGTGTTTATCAGAATAATGGAAAATTAAGGTAAAACAAGAAGTACCGAGGATGTGATGGGCCATGTCACGGAAGCGGAGGTAACGATGGCCGAGGGAAGCATGGTGTTGGAGGGTGAGAGAAAGAAGAGTGTATGAGTAGAAAGTTACGGCTGCTCCTCCCACCAGACATGATATTCCGGCGACCCATCCTAAGAACTTGAAAGCGTAGGGTAGACTCAGTAGCGCCGGCGCCACTATCGACGTCGTCAAGTGGAATCCGCAGTGTAACCATGTCCCTGGTTCCATCATCAGTATAGTATCATCATCTTTTTCAATTGTTTTATGATGATTTATATGTCAAGTTTCTTGGATTCCAACTCAAACTCAATTAGTTTCAATTCAAAATCAATTGGCACATATTTTTCTTATATCTTATTTTTGATATCATCTCATTATCGAACAATATATTAAGTTGCATATATGTATGATGTCATCTATATAACCGTGAAACCTAATATTAATTTACACAACATATAGTACGTACCTTTGGATTTAAGGACGAATAGAGCACCAGCATCAACTTTTTCCACTCTTTTTTCTCCATCTCCGGATCTCTCATCTTCACCCATCTCTTTATCTCTCTCTTTGTTTCTCTCTCTCCACTTGATTATAGGCTTTACTCAACTACTTCCTTTAAGAAGTATAAAAAGCCAGCCTCTATCATTTTGTTTTATATGTTAAGTCAACGGTTAGGATAATTGCCTTCCAAGCGATAGACCCGGGTTCGACTCCCGGCAGACTTATTTACAGTTTTTGTAATTTAACACTTAAATTTTGTAAAAAGTTAATTTTAAAAATCATACGTTAAATATTTATAAAAGTACAGATTTATAAATCTAAACATCAAATTGAGAAAAACAAAGATAAGTGTTAAAATCTTATTATGTGAAAACAATTTTAACTTATAAAATCTGTAACGATCCAAAATATAAGATGTTAAATTCGGTTTATGTTCGCATTTTTTTAATTTAACACTTAAATTTTGAAAAAATATTTTATAATCACAAGTTATATACATATATATATATATATAAATAAATAAATTTGAAAACCAAAATTGAAAACAAATTTAAGTACTAAATTTACGTTATGTAAAAACATATGAAATTTGTGATATCTCTAACTATCTAAAAGACGGGATGCTAAATTCTGTTTAGTTTCACAATTTGTAAATTATTACTCAAATTCTTTTTGAAATATATTATTTAAAGTTAAAAATTATTTTTATTACTAAATAATTTTTTGTAAACCATGAAAAGAGAATTCTCTTAAAAATCATTAAAAAGAAAACAAATTATTAGTAAACACATATAGAGACAACTAGTTACCTCTTTTGGTCGTGGTGGAAGATGAGAGCTATCTTCTCTACTTCCTCTTGATTTAAGTTTCCGATCATCTTCAGTTTGCCATACGCATAACTAAACTTCACATCTTCCACGCCTTAATCATAGACAGTGAAAAATTAGAGAATTCGCGTTAGGGTTTAATCCAGAGCCGACTAGTCGAAACTTAGAAACTCAGATTATAGACGAATTTGATCAAAATTAATCAATTTCAGAGTTGCAAACTTAATGATTTATACCTTTGCAACGTTTGAAGACCCGTTTGAATTTATCCCCGCAATCTTCCAATGCATATCAAGCTTCATAACGACTACGGTGGTGATTCCACCATCTCCTCTCTTTTTCTCACCACCGCCATCGATCCGGCTTCTTCTTTCCGTCGTAGGCTTTGTTGAGATGATATGTTTCTTTCTTTCAGCGGGAATGTTATTGGAAGAGAAAGAACGATTTCTTGAAACAAATTTGATTTCTCCGACACAATTTGGTTTTCTTCTTTGTTGATGATGAAGAATCCATTTTTATTTACACAGAAGAAAAAGCTTCGAGCTTTCAGATCAAAGAGAACAAAAATTTTTTTTTGAAAATTGAAATAGCGTGAATAGTGAATGAACACTACGGTTCAGGATATATAAGATAAAGATACTGCACATTTGTTCTGTATTTCCATTTTTGAAGGGTATCTGATTTCCATTTATTTTTTTCACGCTGTTTTGTATGGGATTTCCATTTTAGACGGTCACCAGAGTGTTTTCTATATTATTATAACACAAAGAGAAAAATGGAAATCAGGCAGCTCAGTTTAGCTTCATCTCATACTATGAACTCTTTTGCTGATGCCCTGTTTAAAAGAGCGTTGTCTTCCTTTGAGGAGAGTATTGTTCCTTGTACTCGTTTTTTTTTATGAATGAATGAAATGGGTTTGACCAAAAAAAAAAGAGAAAAATGGAAAATTGGATGTTTGATTTACTGTTTACGATAATTCTTTTATCAAAATCTTTAAAATCAATGTTCTAAATTTTCCAATGAAAATTCTTATATAGTAACCCAGTCATATTTACTAAAAATAATGTAAACACCAAACATAATGTATCACAATATATAAAACACATTGTTCTCCTGGATTTTTACATTTTCAGGTGTATGGTTTGGTTACGATGAAGAAGTATGTGATGTTGATGATGATGGTGACCATGGAGTCATGTCCATGGGATAACTTCCCAGCACCCGCAAAAACGATGTAAACTCCTGAACCTCGGCTAGCGCGTTTTGAGCACGCGCCTCCGCCATCGAGGCCTCGAAGTCAATGTAGAACATGTACTCAAAGTGCTTGGCCGTCCCCACGTTTGCATCATCGACGAGCCTGATCGGACGGTTGTGATTCGGCCTCGATTCGATCTTCGTCAGGCTGATGTCTCTAAAAGCGAAAGCTGAAAGCACCTTGAAAAGCACGCTCGTACCTTTCTCGTGAGCGAAGACGATGCTCGTCTTGAACGGTCGATCTGTTCTTGGTATGATTGGCTCACGCGCCAGCATCACGAAACGCGTCACGTTACTTACGTCGTCTTGGATCCCGTCTTCCAAAATCTCCAACCCGTATATCTCGGCGGCGCGTGCACTTGCGATCGCGGCGGTATCACGGAGGTTTTTTGCGGCTATGAACTCGGCCGCTCCTGCGGTGTCGTCAACGGCTTCGCGTGCGACATTGAGTCCGAGCTTTGTAAGTGTGTGCTCGCACTGAGCGAGACCTTGAGGGTGTGAGATCACGCGCGTAAGAAACTCCTTGCGAACGCCGGGGAGAGCCAATAGACAGTGGTGAACAGGGAGCTGGACTTCGCCGACGATGTGAAGACGGTGTCGGAGGAGAAGATCGTAATTCCGGTGGATAGAACCGCCGAGAGAATTCTCCACCGGTAAAACAGCGCGATCCGAGATCCAGAGCTCCACCGCCTGAAACGCAACCTCAAATTGATCGCAAGGTATAGCTTGACAGTTCGGATAAGCCTTACCGGCGGCTGCTTCAGAGTAAGCGCCGGGAACGCCTTGATACGCGACGCGTAGATTAGATCCGTGCGTCGGAGCTGGCGAGAGATCCGTCATGCTGAGAGGCTTCTGCGGATGATGCTGCTTTGAGACCAATGAATTGCTATCGGATTTCTCAATCGGAACAAGATTCATTTGGCCGTTAACGGCAGCCACATGATCAACTCCGCCGGAAACTGGAGGCACCGGTAAGGATTCAGATTGATCCTGAGAAACAACGTTGCTTGATAGAATAGCGCAAGAGGTCTGCCATTGACAACGACTAGATCGCGCCATCCGTGCAGTCGCCGGCGCCGGCTGACTAGCCCCCAGCATCGGCTTCAGATTATGAGGAGAAGAAGGCGATACAGATTTCATGTTTAAATTAAGCAATAGCGTCTAAAAATTGGAACTTCGAGCTCAGGGAAACAGCTTAGTGGGGAAAGAAGAAAACCATGTCGCAGCCTTGGTTAAGCTGGTTTGTGTAGTCACTTTTCTACCCACCACCACCTACTCCCACATGCGGTCCTAAATTTCGATATTTCAGACCATTCACATCGGTGAATCAAATATGGGTATCTAAATATATATTATTATAATTGTTTGTAATTAATTTAATTATTTATTTAAATATTAAATTATAAAATAATTGATGGACCGAGCAAAATGAATTAATGAGACGTCTCTTATATTAGAACTATTGAGACCAGTCTTAAAAGGTTTTTATGCTTTTAAATATTTTTTTATTTTTTAATTACTTAAGAACCTCTAAAAATATCTGCATTGAGGATGCTCTCAGTGACCAATTAAATTTCATACCGGCAGTCAACAGCTGAATTGACCATACCGGCAGTTGACTGAAAATCAGACCGAACCAATACGGTTTAGTTAATATCGTTTATTGAACCGTCTAACGGAGGTCATTCGATTTGCAGAGACAATTTGGAGGAAGAAGCGAAGATATGGCTGCAACTGGAGTGGCATTTTCGGAGCTTTAGAACACCTAGAGTGCGAAGTTTGATATCGCCCAGAGCTAGATTCGCCGTCCCAAATCCTAATTTGTCATCATCGTCTCGCATCAACAGTTCTTCTTCTCGAATGGAAGGCTGTGTTTCCAGGTAATTTTCCACCCTCCTCAGATTTATTTGTTAATTTCTTGATCTGAAGAATCTTTGGGTATTTCTGATTTATCGGTAAAGTTTGGAATATGATTATATCTGAAAAAGGTTCCTACGGCAACTAAGCACCCAACAACCATTTCACCCCGTCATTGCTTCCGCTTGCCTCATTTCGAAACTCCCCTCTGACGTCACCGACTCCTACGAAGGTATCTCTCTCTCTCAAACATCTCGGAGTTTAGGGATTTGGATGAACGATTTGGGTTATCTTAAAAACTGACCTTCTAGAGGACATAATTGGCTACTCTTACCTTACCTTTTCGGAAGATTAGTATCAATTTCTTAGTTCTTGCATATATTATAAACAAACCATGTAAGGACTGATATTCAGCTTTTCGTTATAGATGTCCCTGCAAGCTGTTGATCTACTCGTTCAGAAATGAGATACTAAAAATGTTTGTTTCACTAAGCTTTTAAGATCAAACTGATTTCTCTTTTTTTGCGATGGTCAATTCAGTTTGTATAGTAATTTTGCACTGTTCATCATGGATTGTTCCAATATGTTCTCCTTTATACGGTTTCTTACTTTCTTTTGTTTGATTAAGAAAAGTAGAAAAGATTGTATAGTTTGGGTTCCGGTCTGACTACTTGACAAATGAATAACTTTAGTATCGACTCTTTGTCCCACAATTTGGAAGATTCATGTGGTTAAAGTGCTATGCATCTTTGATCTTGGGTTGTCAGTCTTTGAACCCTAAGTCTTTCATGTTTAATGCTTTAACACCTTTTCATTTGGGGTGACAGGTCGATTTGCGACTTATCTTAGTCCCATCTAAGTTGCACCAGTCAATCAAAGATGAATGGCTTTGGGTCTGCGTTGTGTTTTGTGTTATTTTTACGTTGTTAGGTGAAATTCAGCTTTTTTCTCTCTCGGTTTAGCTTATTATTTATCAGTGGAAAGCTGAAGCTAACCATAGATGTTCTAAGAATACTACAGAAAACAAAGATGTTTGCCATGGTGAGATGCTTACATTTTCTAATCTCTCTACGGGCCACTGTTGATGTTGAGGAGGCCCATTTCACTTTATTTTGAATCTCCTTCTCTTCTCTTCTCTTCTCTTCACTCCTCTCAAACGAGTAAGGTACGACATACATTGGTACAACTGAACATTATGGGAAACTTGGACAGCCATTTCATTTTTTTTTTTGTCGTCAACAGCCATTTCATTTACCAGAAACAAATCGCCATAAATTGTAGAGAAGACGAAGTCGGAAACAAGTAAATATTGAAAGAAGCTTTAGAGCTTGAAGAAGATGGTTGATTATCACTTTTATTGATTCACTTCACCTTGTACAAACCAGAGTTACAAGTTCTGCTTTTATAAGCGTTTTTACAGGATTGAGATAAAATTGACAGCTTGGATTGTGCTTTATCACTCGTTTTCTTCCTTTAGTGAATCAAACTTGTTCTTTGTCATACTGAATCTTGTACTGCCTCTTACCAGCTCTGATCCGTTTTGCTTTTTGTCTCTCTCTTCCTCTGCAGGTTTACCTTGAAGAGTTGCAGGCTCTTTCTGAAGACTTGAAGACTCTTTCTGACGCAGAGGTTTCAGCTTACTTGCAGCAGGGTTCTCTGTCTTGATAAATAGTCAGATAAAATCGGAAAAAAAAAACACTATTCTCCTTCTAAGTGGGTCACAACAAAACCTGTTCTTGAGAGCTGTGGCTTTCAACTTGTCTTGATGTCATTTCTGATCACTCATTGAATCATCTTAACGAAGTACTGAAGTCTGAATATATAACCAAAAAAAAAAAGACTTTCAACAGGCGAAATATTGCTCAATTAGAAGGCAATGATTTTTTTAAGCGAAAACAGATATATCTATTACACAAATGACGGTCTTTATCTAATCAATTATTTATAATCTCTCACTTCTCTTTACTCCTCATACTCTGGTAAAGGTGAGAAAAAAAAACTACAGGATACAACAATTTTGTGCCGAAAGGTTTCGGTACCACCCGATCTTATTCTGCAATGATTATCTCTGCGTTCATATATTATTGTGTTTCTCCAGTTTTACATTGTTCTCTTTTTAACATTTTCCTCTGCATGGTACGGTTTTATGATGTTGTTATGTTGGTGATGATGGTGACCAAGGTGTCATATCCATGGGATAACTCCCCAGCACCCGCAAGAACGATGTAAACTGTTGAACCTCGGCTAGTGCCTGCTGAGCACGCTCCTCCGCCATCGAGGCCTCGAAGTCGATGTAGAACATGTACTCGAAGTGCTTCGCCGTCCCGATGTTCGCATCGACGAGCCTGATGGGACAGTTGTGATTCGGCCTCGATTCGATCTTCGTCAGGCTGATGTCCCTGAAGGCGAAAGCTGAGAGCACCTTGAAAAGCACGCACGTGCCTTTCTCATGAGCAAAGACGATGCTCGTCTTGAACGGCTGATCTGTTCTTGGTTTGATTGGCTCACGTGCCAGCATCACGAAACGCGTCAGGTTACTCGCGTTGTCCTGAATCCCGTCTTCCAAAATTTCCAACCCGTATATCTCCGCGGCACGAGCGCTCGCGATAGCTGCCGTGTCCCGCAGGTTGTTGGTGGAGATGAACTTAGCGGCTATTGCCGTGTTGTCAACGGCCTCACGGGCGACATTGAGTCCGAGCTTTGTAAGTGTTCGCTCACACTGAGCGAGCCCTTGAGGGTGTGAGATCACGCGCGTGAGGGACTCCTTACGAGCACCCGGAAGAGCCACTAGACAATGGTGAACAGGGATCTGTACTTCGCCAACGATGTGAAGACAATGGCGAAGTAAAAGATCGTAGTTCCGGTGTATAGAACCACCAAGAGAGTTCTCCACCGGTAAAACAGCATGATCAGCCATCCAGAGCTCTACCGCATGAAACGCAACCTCAAACTGATCGCAAGGTATAGCTTTGCAGTTAGGGTAAGCCTTACCAGCGGCTGCTTCAGAGTAAGCACCAGGAACGCCTTGATACGCGACGCGTAGTTTAGACCCGTTCATAGGAACCGGTGACAAATCCGTGATGCTAAGAGGCTTCTGCGGGACCAACAGATTGATATCAGATTTCTCAACCGTAACGTGATTCTTTTCTAGGACTCCTGTGGCGCTCTTATAGCCGTTTACAGCAACCACACGATCGTCTCTGCTAGAAACTGGAGGCACCAGTAAGGATTCCGGTTGCTTCTGAGAAGCAACGTTGCTTGCTAGAATAGCGTGGGATCTCTGCCATGCAGAACGACTAGATCGCGCCATCCGAGCAGTCACCGGTGCCGCCTTGCTAGCCCCCAACATCGGCTTCAGATTGTGGGGAGAAGACGGTAAGATAGCAGCAATGGTGCCCAAAATTGGGAAGGTAAGGGTACAAATCGTTGTCATTCTTACAAAGACGAGGGAATACTTGAATTGATAGTTGAAATGGGCGTGTAGGAAATTTTTCTATATAAGGTCAATCTAAAGTAATTCATTTGGGCCCATATCATAATACATGAAAAAATAATAATTTATCATCTCGCTAGAAACGTGTTCCCCTCGAAAACGTTGAGAACCGACGGAACAGCAATTTTTTCTTCTTTTTTTTCAAATTAGATGTATTTTATTTAAAATTTAGTTAAAATAAAACAAAATCTCAAAACTAATGTTTAAGAATGAAGAAAAAAGTAAAGATTCCACATCAAATTTAAGAAAACCCCGAAATTAAAATTTTTGTTTCGGAAAGTAATGCTAAACAAAGAGGAAAAGCTAAAACAATAGAAAATCGATTGTCATTCCAGCAATCAAATTTCTTAATAACGTCATATTGATTTTATGTATATCATTGTAATTTTTTTCTGAGTCCCGTCAAATTTCATCTTTTTATTTAAGTAAGATAATATGAAAAATTTTGGATTAATTTTTTATTTTTGAGTCTTGTATAAACAATCTTTGCAAGGATTTGGAGGATAAATTAAATAGAATCTCTTGTTGATTTCTTCACTGGTCAACATGAGTTTTTATTAGTGGTTTTGGTTGAAATCGAGAGAAGTAAATGATGGAAAATGTTAAGATTTATGGGTTTCTAACTCAAAACTAATTGACAATGAGTGGATTGATCCATATCTCTTATATATTAGTCAAATCCCTTTCTAGTTTCCGATGTGGGATATTCTTCACACGCTCCCTCAAGATTATGGTTTTTTTAACCATTGATCTTGACAATATCTCACTTTAAGATTAATTTCATGATCGATCAGGTCTTTTTTCAACGGACCGGATCGATTTGAGTTCGGGAGGGGGGGGTAACGTGTGTTCAGGTTCTGATACCATGTTAAGATCTATGAGTTTCCAACTCAAAACCAATTGACAATGAGTGGATTTGCCCATATCTCTTATATATTAGTCAAATTTCTTGTTATATATTGCCAATTGGAAACCATAAATTTTAATAGAAAATGCTTTAATTGTGTTTGTGACACGATTTCCATTCAGTTTGCTTCATTAAATAATGAAAACATCATTTGATTTGATTTTTTTCTTCTTCTTTCCAATACATCATTTAAAATGATGCAAAATGAGTGTAAGATACGACATTTTTAAATTGTCATCATTTTAATGATTTAGTTAGGTTAGCGATTCAATTCGTTTAGAGAATACATTTCACATGTTAAACTCTAAGTAGGTATACTCTCACCAAGATTAGAAGCACATATAATTAGGTAAACTAAAAAGTACTTTTTGAGTTGTGCGTATCACTATTTTTTTTGTTCACGGAGTTACTAATCTCATTTCTTCTAATAAATTGAAATTAAGATATAAGTTTATGCAGTCAGGTTCAAAAATGATTATTTCTGATTTTAGCTAATGAGTTGGAAATCTGATTTCTTCTTATAAATGGAGGTTAAACATTTCGGTTTACCATATATAGTGTGACTTTCTACATTTGAACTACTTCAAAAGTCTGCATAAATAAAAACATTAATATCATGTATTACTTATGCAATGTAAATAAAAGGAATAATAAAAACGTGCATCCATTTATAAGAAGAAGGCAGGGGTGGAGCCACATTGGTGTGGGTGCCCAGTAAAATAAAATAAAAACTGATTTTTAATACTAAATAAAAGAAATAAAATGGCACTATGGTATGTTTTTTTTTTTGATAAAAGGGTTTGCTATTTACATTAAAGAAAATAAAATCATACATGTCAGCCCAAGCAGTGTTTTTAGGACAAAGCCCAATAGACATTACATTAAAAATAAAACAGCCAATAACTAGAAGCCTTAGTAAGAGAACTTTGATCTGAAACCAATTAGAGATGGTGACGAGGAACGTTGTCTGTGTCGGTGAAATATAAAATCGGAGTGACGAAGCCGATGGAAGCCAAGAGTCTGAAGTGGGCGGTGGTTGCTAGAAAGAGGAGCGGTGATAATTTCTTGTTGAGAGCCATCGCTGCAGCATTTTTGAAGCTCTCATGGTGTTCGCCAGCCATGAGTAATTTCTCTTCTTTTGCATGGTCCAGTAGTTGTTTATGCAGCCTCCTAGTATCTCTTTCCTGTACCATGCCACTCAGATTGAGCCTGATTTGGTATGTGTTGCACCTTTTAATTGCATTGAATAAAACGTTCCATTCATATCCTTTGCAATATTTTACACTTGCTCAAATAATATTTCAGTCATTTGGTACATTGTTTAGAAAATATTAATTAAGTTTGTTACTCTATTTCAACTAATTTAGTAAAGAGTTGTATTCAGATGCACAATGAATTGCATATAAAAACCTGGATAACGTGGATGCAATTGAAACTATAGAGTGCATCCAAGGTGTTAAAAGTCTAAAACAACTCCATTAACAAGTATAACTTAAATATTATTGTATCTATAGATTTATCGTTATTCATCCAAATAAATCAATGATTTATAACGAATTGAATTTTGTGCGCTAAATCTCAAAATTAAAATCTCCCACCAAGTTTATGGAATCCGTGAAATCACATTTTGGTGTTCATGATAAAATCGTGGAGTTACATTTTCCTAGTTGTATTTTTTTCGTCAAAATCACGATACAAAATTTTCCTATTAAAACAACAGGATCATGTTTTTCTTTCAAAATTACAGGATTGCGAATTACGGAACTGCGATACCAAATATTGTAGAATCGCCATTTCTCGCCTGCTATTGCAAAATAAGTTGTTAACACGAAACTTATATTTTAAATCCGTTTTGTTGTGATTTTATTCGTGATGCTATTACAAATTTACAAATAAACGAAGTTATATGTAAATGTAAAATCAACTTGGAAACAAACAACTGCATCAGATCGACAAACGAACAAACCTTTAATCGTTCGAGAAAGTAAACTCCCTTATAAAAGGCCTTTTTAACTATCTGGTCTAGCCCGGCCCAAATCTGCATTGACAACTCCAAAAGTGAAGGGCTTACTAGTAATTTGATGGAAGTCCTAAAGCGCGGGAAAATGATAATAGATATTCTCACTAGCGCTAAAGGATACCGAATCCCTTTGTCGGCCCTAATTTCTTCTCAGAACTAATTCGCCTTCGAAGTTTCTCCAGGAAAAACGAAACTCCCTATATATAGGAGTCACTCTGTCTCGCGTAATTTAACCGCCACCAAAAATGAGCGGAGATAATCGAAGATGGGATCGAAAGGACTCGCGGAGGTCGAATAAGCCCAAAGTAGTGAACACTGTGGAAGATGAACTCGAATCTAAACTTGGATTTGAGCTTTTCTCTGAAGGGGAAACGCGCCTTGGATGGCTACTTACATTCGCATCAGTAAGTTCTCTAATAATCGCACTCTAATCTGGACCCACCCAACCTTGTTAATCGAGAGTATTTGAGTTGGTTTCAGATTCGATTCTGTAATTTTTTTTTTGTAAATTAGAAAGAGGCATTGGCGAATGACCAAAACAGTAAACTCCATAGATGCGAGAATTTGGCGATTGGGTTTGATGTGGTGGTTTTCAAAAATAAAAATAAAATTTTGATGACTTCCCTTGTAGTTCTGAGTACGAACTCTGGCCTTCGATTTATTGATTGGTTATTCTACTATATTTTGCAGTCATCTTGGGAAGACCCCGATACTGGGAAAACCTATAGTTGCGTGGACCTTTACTTTGTTACTCAGGTGAGTTGCTTTATTTGGTCACTACTATGTCAGCTTCGTATAAGTTGATTAACATTTGTTTATTTTTGTTGCTATTTTCTAAATATTAACTGAGTTGAGAGGACTTTTTCAGGACGGATTTTCTTTCAAGACAAAGTACAAGTTCCGCCCTTACTTTTATGCAGCCACGAAAGTATGATGGTTTTCTTTCTGTACATCATCTGAATGCTCCTTGAACCACTCATGTAATTTCGTCCTATATGTTAATAAAACTGCTATGCCAAATTACAGGACAAAATGGAATTGGAAGTCGAAGCCTACTTGAGACGCCGATATGAAAGACAAGTTGCTGATATTCAGATTGTTGAAAAAGAAGATCTTGATCTTGTAAGTCAGTAAAGCATATCTTGTTTATGTAGTTTAGTCTGACTTCCTCATTGTGTGATTTAGTTTTATAGTTTCGTTGATTACTTCTACCAGTTGATAGTGTAATAAGTCCAAAAGTGATATTGCATCCATATACTGAAATCTCGAGGCGTTTGCTAGTTTGTAAATACTAAAGTTTAGTTTTCTAGTGTTTAATGTGCGGTCTTTAGTGCAATAATATGCAAGATATGAAGGTTTCAGTACTTATTTAGTCGTCACTTCTCTTAGGGTGTCCTAGTTTTTTTCCTTTCATCTACCATTTTGAGGTTGTTTATTTCTTTTGTTCATGAGCAGAAAAATCATCTGTCTGGCCTGCAAAAAAAATACCTAAAAGTATCATTTGATACTGTGCAACAATTGATGGAAGTCAAGAGGGATCTGTTGCATATTGTCGAACAAAACCAGGCAAAATTTGATGCACTTGAAGCATACGAATCCATATTGGCTGGAAAACGGTAAGACAATAAATTCTTGCTTTTAAATCACTTAGAGTTTTGTTGGTTTTCATATTTTACCTCTTAAACTCAGTTGTTTCTTAGTTATGTTTCAAGTTTATTTTCAGGTGTTTCAGATACCCTGATCATTTAAATTTTTTTATATTTTAAATTATATTGGAACGCAGAGAACAACGTCATCAAGATTGCTTAGATTCTATCATTGACGTCCGCGAGTACGATGTTCCTTATCATGTTCGATTTGCAATTGATAATGGTAACCTGTTTAGTCAAACCAGAATTACTGTTTAGTCCTCAAGATTCTCAAAATCATGAGTTTTTTTTTGGTGTCCAGATGTGCGGAGTGGGCAATGGTATAATGTCAGTATTTCTAGTACCGATGTCATACTAGAGAAGAGGACAGATCTTCTTCAACGCGCAGAAGTCCGTGTTTGTGCATTCGATATAGAGACAACAAAGCTCCCATTGAAGTTTCCGGATGCTGAATATGACCAAATTATGATGATATCCTACATGGTCGATGGGCAAGGTTTTCTAATTATAAACAGAGAGGTAACTGCTGTATACATTTTTCAATATTGGATTTGGTACATAAATGGTGATATCTTACACGAGGGACAGGATGGTTTCCAACTCATTGATGAAGAGAAGCCGCTTTGTAGCCCAGCTTTGCTATCTTTTAGATTAGGTCGAGTAATCAGGAGAGGAAAAATTCATAAAGATTGAGTGTTTCTTTAATTGATTGCACTCTTAATCCACGAGAAATCAGAAATGATCCATGTAAATTATCCTGTTTGTTTAATTGATTTTGTATGATGTGACTTTAAGACTGTTTGTGGACTAGGACAACATTTTGTTTTATAATTTTAAAGCATGATTTCTGATTTGTCAACAAAATTTCGCATATGTATCGATATCTCAGCTCTATTCTTTCCTTTAAATAGTTGGACCACTTCAATATTGTTTGATTATTAATGTAGTATTGTTGTACTTAATTCAGTGTGTTGGCGAAGACGTAGAAGATCTGGAATATACACCCAAACCAGAATTTGAAGGGTATTTCAAAGTCACTAATGTTAAAAACGAGGTAAAGTAAATTAGCTCTTGATTTGAATATTACATCAGAAACATTGATGTGCTTAGAAGCAAGTTGCTTTACTTGGTTTTGTCTTGTAGGTTGAACTCATCCAAAAATGGTTTTCCCATATGCAAGAGGTGAAACCCGGTATTTATGTTACATACAATGGTGACTTTTTTGACTGGCCATTTATAGAACGGAGAGCATCTCATCATGGGATCAAAATGAATGAGGTATGAAAATGTTTCATTCATTGTGGTATTGTTAAAATTTATCTGTCTGCATGGCTAAAACGATGTATGTGATCAACTTGGAAATTCTGTATGATAAAGTTTGTGACATTATTCGCTGACATTCTATTGTGATCTTGTGAGGTGCCTCTGCATAAAGTAGAATAGCGATGCTACTCGAGTGCTTCCTTGACTGTCTTAATGATCTTGCACCAGGATGCTTATTGTTACCTTCTGTGGAAGAGAAAATTTCATCTTTTTCAAATATTTAGTGACTTGTGTTTTGTGTTTGAATATTGAAGTCTTCTAAGAGTTGGCAAGATGCCTCTCATCTCCCGCACCTTGGTTCTATTCTCAGTTCAATTTTAGAACCTCCATTACTTCACTTTTTTTCTTTGATATACTTGTATCTTACTCTTCAGTTCCTAACTTATTCCTATTATCTTCCGTGGAGCATAGTGTGGTCAACTATAATTTCACAATTGGCTGGTATGTTTTGTTCTTTTTTCCTCATGGTTACAGGAATTGGGATTCCGCTGTGATCAAAATCAAGGTGAATGTCGAGCTAAATTCGTTTGTCATTTGGATTGTTTCGCTTGGGTGAAGCGTGATAGCTATCTTCCTCAGGGAAGCCATGGTCTGAAGGTTCATTCTATTTCTTTCTCTTAGCGATTATTTATCTTTTGTGGTAGTACATTCCTTTTGTTATGGATTTCATTTTATGATTTTGAGTTATGCTTGCCTCTTAATTAAATGACAGGCTGTCACAAAGGCAAAACTGGGTTATGATCCACTGGAAGTGAACCCAGAGGACATGGTTCGGTTTGCGATGGAAAAGCCACAGGTATTGCTGTGAAGTTAACCCTGGTATTTCTGCATAACATGTTTTTTAACCATTGGAGCTAGTTGTTAGATACTGGAATGGGATAAAGTAACAAACAGTTGATGATAATTGATCAAGTAATTCAACTAAATGCCTCTTTAAGGGTTGAATAAATGTTCTCTTGCCCATGTTAGATTCAATGTCGTATCAGTACACAGTTTAAAAGCGGACATAGACTCCAAGCAATTAATGGAGTCTTAGCTGTAGATTTTTCTAGTCTCATGGATTTGGGTGCTTGTATCTTATTTCTATCCCATGCTGGGAATCATCTCGCAGACAATGGCGTCCTACTCTGTCTCTGATGCTGTTGCAACTTATTACCTATACATGACATATGTCAATCCGTTCATTTTTTCTCTTGCAACTATCGTACCAATGGTCCCTGATGAGGTTTTACGCAAAGGGAGTGGCACCCTTTGTGAAATGCTTCTGATGGTTCAGGTGACTTCCTATCTACTACAAGGTCTGTAGCAATCTTTACTCTGTGACACATTCTATTAATTGGAACTCTTCCGTTCTCAGCACAGGCTTACAAGGCAAATGTTGTATGTCCCAACAAAAACCAAGCTGAACCTGAGAAGTTCTACCAAAGTCAACTTCTTGAAAGTGAGACATATATTGGTGGTCATGTAGAGTGCCTCGAAAGTGGTGTTTTCAGATCTGACATCCCAACCAGTTTTAAGCTCGATAGATCGGCATACCAGGCAAGTTATCTGCTTTATGTTTATTTAATATAATGTTAATTGATTTGGTTAATTGTTTGCTGAACATTACTTTTGTGGTATTTAAATGTCATTGATTTCTCTGTAATTTCATCTGAAGTGCTTCAGTTTATAGTAAAACCTATGTAGTCTGTAATGGATGACTGAAGCAAATTGCTCACCGTTCTTGTGTGCATGATTGTATCGTAGCTAATTTTTGCACCTATCTGATATTGGACGCTTTCATTGCCAGCAACTGATCGATAACCTTGGTCGGGATCTGGAATATGCTATCACTGTAGAAGGAAAAATGAGAATGGATTCAATTTCTAATTATGATGAAGTGAAGGACGAAATAAAGGAAAAGGTAATGAATTCCTCTTCTGAGTTAGACGTATTGATTTAATTCTTATTCATTGTTTCTTGTCAGCATGTTGTTTCTCTTGTCGCTTTTTATGGCTGACACTGCATACACAAGTCATTCTGGGAGAGTTTGCCTTTACACTCTCATACATGTTAAGCTCATATCTGTGAGCCTTCTCTCATGTTGAGTAATCACAGTAGGGCTTGTGGAAAGAACAACTAGGCATCTGCATGCTTGAATATTGTAAAGAAGAACACAAAACCTGATTGTCTTATGAATTATTTCCCTTTGAGTTACCTGATTCGGGATGAATCTTAGTTTTGTTATGGTTTGGCCGTTTTATTGATTCTGCAGCTCGAAAAGTTACGAGATGACCCTATACGTGAAGAGGGTCCTCTTATTTATCACCTTGATGTTGCAGCAATGTATCCAAATATCATCTTAACAAACAGGCTTCAGGTACATTTAATCTCTGTTGTATGTTTCTAATTGATTTTGGGAATCTATGTTGTAACATGTGATTGTAAATCAACATCGACCAAACATTAGCTAAATGGTGGTTTTCCATTTACAAGATAATCACAACCGTGATTTTTAAGATTATAAAGCCCATGGAAATATTGTGTTAAGTGAAATTTTCCTCTAAATTGTCAGCCACCATCAATAGTTACGGATGAGGTTTGCACAGCATGTGATTTCAACCGCCCGGGAAAGACCTGTCTTAGAAAACTTGAATGGGTTTGGCGTGGGGTGACATTCATGGGAAACAAAAGGTTTAACTTATATATCATTCTAGCGAACGATGGATTTAAACTTATTGGTCTTGTCCTAAATTCTTACATATGTTTCAAATGGTTTGGCAGTGATTATTACCATTTAAAGAAGCAGGTTGAGTCTGAATTTTTTGATACTGGTGCAAATATTCAGTCTTCAAAATCGTTCCTTGATCTGCCAAAGGTAGAACAACAATCTAAGCTAAAAGAACGACTAAAAAAATACTGTCAAAAGGTATTCTTTCTCTCTCTCTCTCTCCCTCCCGCCTAGTAATATTTTCCCCACAATGTCAGTGTACAATGGCAAGTCTTTCTGCTTTTGGCAGGCATATAAACGAGTACTTGACAAGCCAATCACTGAAGTTCGTGAGGCTGGGATATGCATGAGAGAAAACCCTTTCTATGTGGACACTGTTCGGAGGTGCGTGGCTTTTGTTTTCCCAGTCCTGATACTATTGAGTTTCTGTTTGGACGTTTAGTCGTTTACGCAGCAATCTCTTTTGGGTGAGTATATGACTGATAATGATGAAATATGTAGTCAAGTCCTAATACTTCCATCTTGCTTTTTATTTGGTGTTAAAGCTTTCGAGATAGGAGGTACGAATACAAAACACTTAACAAGGTCTGGAAGGGAAAGTTATCAGAGGCCAAGGCGAGTGGTAATTCAATCAAGATCCAGGAAGCACAGGTACATTATCGTATATACTTGCTCATATATATGATCTCCAGCACTTCTTTTAGATGGTTATTGACATTAAAATTTGGAACAGGACATGGTAGTGGTTTATGATTCCTTGCAGCTAGCTCATAAGTGTATACTTAATTCCTTCTATGGATATGTCATGCGAAAGTGAGTCTTCTTATGTCTTGCAGAGGGTCTGGAATTTGGTTTTACTATCATTGCCTTTTCCATTGTAGATTGACCCAAGGCTTTACTTGAAACTAATTCCAGGGGTGCAAGATGGTACTCCATGGAAATGGCTGGTGTAGTTACATATACTGGAGCCAAAATCATCCAGAATGCCCGTTTGCTTATTGAGCGAATTGGGAAACCACTTGAGTTGGATACAGATGGTATATGGTGTGCTCTCCCTGGATCTTTTCCTGAGAGCTTTACATTAAAAACGATGTAAGCTTTTGCAATCTCCACGATTTACATGTCTCTATGTTAGGAACTTCCTTGTTCTTTTTTTTTTTTAAATATCTAGCAATATTTCACATTAAGATATTTTGAAGAGTTTTCATTTCCATGTTAATTTATTTAAGGGGGATTTCATTTTCTTGTTGTTCTCAAGATGTTAAATAACCATCAATGGGTTTTGTTTATTTCAGAGACATGAAGAAACTCACGATCTCTTATCCATGTGTAATGCTTAACGTTGATGTGGCAAAGAATAATACAAATGATCAATATCAGGTATGCCGAGCTATCCCTTACTTAAAAGTAGCTTTTGTGTTCAGTCTTAAATAAGCAGATGATATGACAAACTTTTTTGAGGTTCTGAAAGCATTTTGCCTTGTGTTCAGTTTCTATTTTCCTTTAATTATTGGTTTTGGAACAGACTCTTGTAGATCCTGTACGCAAGACATATAAGTCCCATAGTGAATGCTCGATTGAATTTGAAGTGGATGGACCGTACAAGGTATGTCTAAACGTTGTGAATTATTACGTGTGCTGCTTTTTGTTTGCTGCACAATAAAATATTTGTAATCTCTCCATTCAGGCAATGATTATTCCTGCATCGAAAGAAGAAGGAATCTTAATTAAGAAGCGTTATGCTGTTTTCAATCATGATGGAACCTTAGCAGAACTCAAGGGGTTTGAGATCAAGCGTAGAGGGGAGCTGAAACTCATTAAAGTTTTCCAGGTATCCTTTCCGTTGCTTGTATTGTATTAACTCATTAAATTGTTGCTTGATCTATTTTTAGGCTCAATGCGATTGAGTGTATTTCGCCTGATCCACTTGTACTAGTAACTCTTTCTAGCAGCAGTTTTATGGTTCTAATGCTGACGTCTTTGGCAAAATAGTTCTCTGTTTGGGAAAATTCCAGCGGTTCCGATTGCTTGTTTTGGTGACCATTTAGCACGTAACGAGAGCTCATCTTCTACCTTTGTTGTTCATAAAAGAAAGAAGTGATAAATAATTTTTTTGTTAAATGACAAAATGCATGTTACATTATTTTATTCAAATATCTCCATCTTAGTTCATTGTATTCTTGTGTTTACTTGAGCTTTTTTCAAATATGGACTGGATTTGGTAAACACAAGCATCCGAAGAAAATAGGCAGAGTTTTACTTGATAAATATTTATGTGTAGTGTCTTGAAAAATTAGAGGTCAGCTTTGTTTCTTTTTTTTCCTTTAACTTTTACACTTTATGGAGCTCTCAGGCACTGGAAGAAATCATATTTCTTTTTCTTTCCTTTCCATACAGGCCGAGCTTTTTGACAAATTTCTCCATGGATCAACTCTTGAAGAGTGTTATTCTGCTGTTGCAGCCGTTGCAAATCGATGGCTTGACTTACTCGATGTATGTGAAATAGCTCGTTTCTTGTATATAATTAGTTGATTATTTTACTGAGCAGGAAGGCTTTTTCATATAGGTGCTGCTAAATTCTCTTATTTGCATTGGGTCATTTTACTCATAGGTTTCCCTTCACATTTTCTCCAGAATCAAGGAAAAGATATTGCCGATAGTGAACTGCTAGATTATATATCAGAATCAAGCACAATGAGCAAATCGTTAGCAGATTATGGTGAGCAAAAGTCCTGTGCAGTGACCACAGCAAAACGCCTTGCTGATTTTCTTGGTGATACCATGGTCAAAGATAAAGGGCTGCGTTGCCAATACATCGTTGCTTGTGAACCAAAGGTACATTACTGTCAAACTTGAAATTTCTTGAAACTTTTGTTCTCCTTATTTGACATGTACTCAAGGATTTTAGAACTTGGTTACTTCAAAAGGCCATCCATTTCCAACCTTAGCAGGCTAGGGAAAACCAAATAGTTAGGTCTCATGAACAAAATGACTGATTCACATATCTTCTTCCATCTTTACCGATATTTTTGTTAGTACAAGTAACACACTAGTGGATGTTTTACTAACAATCTCTACTGCTGGAGCTCTTAGTTAGAAACATTGCTAATATGTACATGTTCTTTTAGTCAAGATTGTTGTCACACAGGCAAGTATTAAGAATGTTGCTTACAAACTAAAAAGTATTTACTGTCCGTTAAGCATCTCTCTCAGCTATTCTAGTATAATGTCTCATTCATACTGCTTGTAGTATTTTTCGACTCTTACGACTTAACAACTTTTTCATGATTAGGGGACACCTGTAAGCGAACGTGCTGTTCCTGTTGCCATATTTGAGAAACCAGGTAAACATTCTGTTGTTTGGTGTGATTATGTATTGTTGTGCTCTTAACGTTCAAATGTGATGCAAATCTTCAAAATTTGCAGAAATTACAAAATATTACCTGCGGAAATGGTGCAAGACATCATCAGATGTCGGTATTCGTTTAATTATTGACTGGTCATATTACAAGCAGCGCCTTAGTTCAGCTATCCAAAAAGTCATTACCATTCCTGCTGCAATGCAGAAGGTTCAATGTTACTATTGATACTATTTTTTGTTTCGCTCTGCTTTATGTTATTTCTATAAATATCTAACGACTTATATGACCTCTATAGGTGGCAAATCCCGTTCCTAGGGTGCTTCATCCTGATTGGCTCCATAAAAAGGTTCGTGAGAAAGAGGACAAGTTTCGCCAGAGAAAACTAGTTGATATGTTCACCTCAGTAAACAAAGATGGTGTATTGGACACAGATCATTCAGTGACTAAAGATAATGTGGGAGATATTGAAGATTTTTGCAAAGAAAACAGGCCTTTCGTGCAAGGACCAAAGCCAATTGCACGTTCTTATGAAGTCAATAAAAAACAGTCTGAATGCGAGCAGCAAGAGAGCTGGGATCCTGAGTTCCATGATATCTCATTTCAGAACATTGACAAGAACGTAAATTACCAAGGATGGCTTGAAATGAAAAAGAGAAAATGGATAGTAACTCTAGAGAAGAGGAAAAGACAAAGGTAGTTTTTCATATAGTGTTTATTCTTCTGATGTCCCCCATACAATAAGATGTTTTGATTTGGAACAAAATGTTGTTCAATATAACATCCACTGCTTTTATAAGTTTTTGAACTTGCTGACTGTGTATCCCTTCTTTTTGTAGGTTGGGTGATCTAAGATCGTCAAACCACAGTGATGCTTATGAGATAAATCAAAAAGTCGTTCAGGGAAGAGGGGGTGTAGGTTCATACTTTAGGAGGCCTGAAGAAGCTTTGACTAGTTCACATTGGCAGGTATGCATGGAAACTCATTATGTTTATATATTTGGCTACTCTTTTGCAACCATATAATGTTGTCTTTCGACTTTTTCAGATAATACAGCTGGTCCCAAGTCCACAGAGTGGGCAATTGTTAGCTTGGGTGGTTGTGAAAGGATTGATGCTTAAGATCCCGTTGACAATCCCAAGGGTGTATTACATTAATTCTAAAGCTGAAAATTTCCTGGGAAAGCGTGTCAACAAGATTCTTCCTCATGGAAGGCCTTGTTATAATTTGACTGAGGCATGTTTCTTAACCACTATACATCTTGCCCCTTGTATTCCTTCTAGTTAGTTATAATTTTCTTTATTTCGTTACAGGTCAATATTCAGGAAGATCAATTTGAAAAAGAAAACAAAAAACGGGCAGCACTTCTTGCAGACCCCGAAATTGAGGTGAGATTTTTTATAATGTAAGAAAATAAAGTGCCATCAGAAGCCCAACCTTTTATTGAATACCCATCACATTCGTTAAGTAATAAAAAACTTTTCTTAGTTTGGTTAAATATTAATTCTGTAAATTATGGTACCATTTTGATTCTGAATCTGTCTGCTGTAAAATCCACTGTATTAAGTACCCTGTATAAGGAAAACTCTGGAAATGGAGTTCCCAAGCTAAAGTTAGCTGTATTTGTCTCAGTTATGTGTGTGTGCACGCATCATGCTGTCTTGTTGCTATTTGAATAAAATGTGAATGGGACCCGACTACTTGTCAGCTTGGTGGGAATTGTGCTTTTAATCTAATGCTTACTGAGACACTCAGCCAGATAATCACCAGGCTAACTTGTTAATTATCATGCATGTTACCACCTTCATTTTCATAAACGGAATGCCATGTTTATGCTTGCTATTTCCTATTTGCTTTTTGGCAGGGCATATATGAAACTAAGGTGCCTCTGGAGTTTAGTGCTATATGTCAGATTGGATGTGTATGCAAAATTGATGACACGGCCAAGCACCGTAACATCCAAGATGGATGGAAAGTTGGTGAACTTCATATGAAAACTACAACTGAGTGTCACTACTTGGAACATTCAATTCCATTTGTGTACTTGTATAACAGGTAGAGCTCCATTTTTTAGATAACGTGATTACTCCGTTCCTGATGGAGACGAGTTCTACTTCATGCAAAATAAGTTGAAGGAAGGTTTTGATTGTAAATCTTTATTAGTGCATTTCTTAGTCACAATGTTGAAGTGTTTACATGTCTATGTTTCTAGTCATATTATCCAAAGAATCATATATGAACTCTGTTGCTTTCTCAAATTAGTTCCTTTTATGTTTTAATTTTTTTTCTTCTTCTTTGGTCATGTTATTTGGTTTCATTTATCCATTCTGGAATATCATCTCATGGTTTACTTGTTTGCAGCACCTCAACAGGGCGTGCTATATATGTTTTATATTGTCATGCATCGAAGCTTTTATCTGCCGTCGTAGTTAATCCTTATGGCCTCAAGGAATTATTACCATCTGCCCTGGAGAAACAGTTTAGAGATAGTTGCCAAGAATTGTCACTTGAGCCATTGTCTTGGGATGGTATCTTTTTCCAGGTAAGCTCTAAAATCATTGCGGACAACCCCTACAATCACTGTCCTGCATTTTTGAGCTTTTGTGCCTGCGATCATCAGGTGGACTATGTTGACAATCTCGAAGCTGCCAAGAAGATTATACAAAAAGCGATAAGTGAATACAGGTAACTCATTTTCCTGACTATAGTAGTGCAGCCTGTTTAATGTTTCCCTGACATGTTGATTTCCATAGTGTTTCTATCGGTGATCAATTGCGCATGCTTTATCCTATTCAATTTTTTCCTGCGTGAACTAGTTGGTTACATCTTAGTTGGATAAAAACAAAAAGATTTTGCTTGCCTGGTGTGACCATGGCGGATTTTGGACTTTTCTTGAAAGGTCAGTTCAGATCATTCTACTCTGGGTTGACTTGTCTCATTGTTACCTTTTCTTGCAGAGAAGAAAATTGTGGACCAACTGTTGCTGTCACCGAATGCCCCGACTTTAACTCCATGAAGGAAGGTATTAAGGCCCTGGATGATTTCCCATGTGTAAGGATTCCCTTCAGCAGCGATGACAATAATTATCAGGTTCCTTGACTGATAAAACAATTTTCTAGTTTTGCTCTTTTTCTGTTATAATAGACGTTTATTTGATCAAATAAAGATAAATATGTATGTGTGGGTGTGGTTATGATGCATAGCCGGTCTCCTGGCAACGTCCTGCAGCAAAAATAGCAATGTTCCGTTGTGCTGCAGCATTTCAGTGGTTGGATCGGAGGATTGCCCAGTCAAGATATGCCCATGTAGGTTATGTTTCTAAATTGGAAATGTAGTTCCTCATGTTATTTCTTTTTTTGCAGTTATTGACATTTTATATACAACTGACTAGGTGCCTCTGGGGAATTTTGGACTTGATTGGTTAACACTCACAGTAGATATCTTCCTCTCCAGGGCACTCCGTGACCAGCAACAGGTTCTTTCTTCGATTTACCGTCTGGCTTCCAAGTGTTTTAATAGTTCCACTGTTACAATGTTTACCTTCCCTTTTTCTGTTTTCCTTTCTGCTCTTGCCGGTGCCTTCCTGAAACCTTGGCAACTGGCTATCTCTCTGTATCACTGATTTTGATTTTTTTCAGTAGTGCCTATTATGTATTTAGAAAGAGAAGAACAGCTTTTTCCATATTATTGAATCTTGTTTTCTATAACAGGTTCTTTGGGTGTCAGATGATGGTGTTCCGGACCTTGGAGGTATAAACAATGAAGAGGCATTCTTTGCTGATGAGGTATGTCAGTAAATGGTTTGGTTTTTTGCCTTTAGTTTCTGTGGACTGTCACGATTTTCGCCCATCTCCATGGTTCTTTTTGCGGGGGCTATCAAGGTGATTAACTGGAATGCTTCTTTGACACAGGTGCAACAGACAAGTTTAGTATTCCCTGGAGCGTATAGAAAAGTGTCTGTGGAGTTAAAGGTAATAAAAAAAATTCCTTAATTGTCGTGCTTTTTTAGGAATGTGTTCTAATTAACATGTTTTGTGCAGATCCATAACTTGGCTGTTAATGCGCTTCTAAAAAGTAACCTGGTGAATGAAATGGAAGGAGGCGTCTTCTTGGGATTTGAACAAGATGTAAATCCTAGAGGAAGTAATTCAAATGATAACACCATTTTTGATGAGAGCACTGGATGTGCTCAAGCATTTCGTGTCCTGAAACAATTGATTCAGAGTTGCTTGGCTGATGTGCGTAAATCTGAAAATATATATGCTGATTCCATTTTGCAACGTTTGTCTTGGTGGCTCCGCAGGTATGATTATGTCATATCTTGTAACATATTCACTTTATTCTGGACTCATAAAATACCAATCTGTAATTTCATATTGTAGCCCTTCCTCGAAGCTCCATGATCCAGCCCTTTATCTCATGCTTCACAAGGTAAATGATATCTAGTGCCTCTTGCTTTTTTTATCAGCTATAAATGAGTTTGTGTGGGTAAATCAGCAAAATTTATATTAATTCCTCCTTGCTTGTCTTTTTGAATCTTTCTCAATGAATTCATTTATTGAATCGGTAGCTTATAAAGTATACCTCTTGCAAGATTATGCCTGTCATAACCTATAATTACCAAGGCATCTCAAGATCTTTAGATTTTCCAGTTACATTCTCTTTTCATTTGCTTCGAAAGTTCTAAACCCATTAGACATCCTGCTGTTTTCATAAATATTGTAGGTCATGCAAAAGGTGTTTGCGCTGCTATTGACTGATTTGCGGAGATTAGGTGCTATAATAATATATGCAGACTTCTCAAAGGTCGTCGTCGACACAGGGAAATTTGATCTATCTGCTGCTAAGGCTTATTGTGAAAGCTTGCTCAAAGCAGTGGGAAATAGGTTGGTTTCTTCCTCGCTCTGTAGATATGTATATGACTCTAAATCTTTGATTGACTGCATTCATTTTCCCGTCATGACTTTGGTGCTTTGCCACGGACAGTGATATCTTTGAGTGGATCTTGCTCGAGCCGGTTCACTACTGGCACTCATTACTTTTCATGGACCAGGTTGGAGTTTTTTTTTCTTATATTTCCCTTTTGTATTTTCAGTCTCTGATTGCTAAACATGGTAAAACTTCTTGTTAAGTGTAAAAATTACTAAGCTCAAAACACAAAATGAGCCTCAAAGAGAGGAAATTAAAGTGACAATCTATGGGACCTCAATACATATTCCAGTAACATAGAATGGACACGGAATTGAAACTGATAAGTAATCTTTTCACCTGGATGATTAAAAAATACTATCCAATTTCCAAGGAACTCTACTAAAATCCTAGTTTCTTCATTAGTTTTTTTTAATCAGGCTTCTTGATCTCGCCTTTTCTTAATGTACTTCCTCTCATTGAGGTGTCTTTTTCAATATTTTAGTATAACTATGCTGGTATCCGAGCTACGGATGATGAAATTTCACCTGACGAAGTGACTATTGAACCAAAGTGGAGTGTTGCACGACTTTTACCGGAGTATATTCAGGTTTGCAGACAGAACCCTCACTCAAACCAAGGTTCATTTAGTGGAATGAAAAACATGTGTCAACGCATGGACAGTTTTTTCTTTGGCCCTAATGCGTTGCATCTATATTGGCAGAGGGATTTCCTCATAATAGTTGCCAAGTTTATATTTGACCCCTGGAAATTTGCATTAGAGAGACAAAGGGGGAGTTCAGAGAGTTTAGAGGCACAGATGGTAGAATATCTAAGAGAACAGGTAGTCTTAAAGCCAATTTTCTTGATTCATTTTTCCTCACTCAAAAAGATTGTCTTCTCATTTCTTTTTTTTTTGTTTCCTTTTATACAGATTCGATCCAACTTCATAAATATGCTTGTTAAAAAAGTTGGTGATATCATGTCACACATGAAGGAGAGAAGCGTTTCAGATGCATCTCAGGTTTCTGGTCAAACTCCCAAAGGAGATTACACGTTAGAATTTATACAGCTTATCTCTGCTGTTCTGGCTCTTGACCAAAACGTCCAGCAAGATGTTCTGGTAAATATTCCACCCATCCCTTTGCATATTTACCTGATACTGGTTCAATTTGATAACCATATGGAGTATTCACAGTTCCTCTTAATAGATAAATCTTAGATATAAAAGATTCAAATGAAGCGTTGTTTATCTTTATAGTCAGAAAATCTCTTAGTAACTGATTTCATTTACCATAACAACCTAAACTCCGGAAATCTGGTTGTTGAAACTATGTTTACCAATGAAGCTGGATATCTTTTCTGATGGGTGCTAACTATTGTCTTCTCATTTTTGTTCTCTAGACCTACAATTTGCTGACGTAATTTTCTCTACAGGTAATGAGAAAGAATCTGTTGAAGTACATTAGCGTAAAAGAATGTGCTGCTGAAGCTGAATTTCTTGATCCTGGGCCATCCTTCGTCTTACCTAATGTGGCTTGCAGGTATTACTTGACCAAAAGAAATGCTTAATTTTCTTGATTCAAATATGCGTTGTGGTGATTTGCTGCAGCTAGTGAATAGATATATAGCTTTCTGAAATCGAGTTTTCTTTTGGCCACAAACAAAAAATCCCTGTCCAATCCCCTGCTTTAGAGACATCCTGGCCCTTGTGATCATCAGATCAAATCTGCACAGCAATATCAAACTTGCGAGTTATATCGCAAAAGTGTGATCTATTTGCAACATTAAAAGAAAAGAAAGACTCGCCTTAGAATCCCAAATCCTAAATCCCAGGAAAAAAGAGAGAATAGTACCTTCATCTTACTCCCAAAGATAATGCGTAATGTATTTACCGAGTCTTTTTTTTTTGGTTGTTGCAGCAACTGTGATACCTACAGAGACCTAGATTTATGCAGAGACCCAGCTCTATTAACAGGGAAAGAATGGTCATGTGCGGATACAAATTGTGGGAAGATATATGACAGAGAGCAGATGGAGAATAGTCTTGTCCAGATGGTGAGACAGCGAGAAAAAATGTACCAAATGCAGGATCTAGTGTGCATTAGGTGCAATCAGGTGAAAGCTGCTCATTTAACAGAGCAGTGTGAGTGTTCAGGATCCTTTAGATGCAAGGAGAGCGAGCCAGAGTTCCGCAAGACGATGGAGATTTTCTTGGATATTGCAAAGCGCCAGAAGTTTCAACTGTTAGAAGAGTTCACCTCCTGGATATTAGAATTCACCTCCTGTTGACAAAACAATGCAGAAAGGCATAATTTGTAGGCTATATAGATTGAGATTTAGCAGATTTTTATAGTCTTTTTTACAGCCTAATTGACTCAAATTCGTCTTTAACTGATGAAATTGTGTTGCGTACATTTGAAGAAGATATAGCATTTGTCAGTAACCAAAAAGCCTATTGCGAATGTAACTAGCGATCTTGGATCAGGCCGTTTTAATTCACGAGCATATATTTCATATTAATGGGTTGAAATGTTATGTTGGTCCTCGGTTTAGGGAGACTAGGATGCAGAGGCCTCAAACTTTCCTAATTAACTATAAAAATAGTAAATGGTGATAAGTGGAACAATGAATATAATCTTAATAAGCACAAAGCATACACAGTTATCAAACAGCACACACAAGAATAGTCAATACACAGTTATTAAACAAGAGTCGATTTGCTCTTCTCTTCGTACATACATAACCAGGAACTTGAGATTTTCCCTGACATGAATAACGGTGAGCCATTTGACGGATGCCATCCTCAGCCTTGCTCTCCAAAGCCCTTTGTGAATCTCTCATGGACCTCAAGATCAGACTTGCTCACAGTCGGTCTCTGTCTTGCTAGTACCTTCTCGAAATCTGTTCTTGCGATTGGGGGCGGAATAATCTGTTTTGTGTTTTGAGTGAAAACAAATGAAAAAGAGAAACATAAGCTCTTTTGCGCCCATCATTCACCCAAACAGTTCCGAGGATTGAAATTTCCTCAAGACCAAATGCTTATACAAGTGCATTCTCATGCTGAGAGATTATGAGTTTGATGACAAATTCAGACTTTTGAAGCTTACCTTTTCAGCGAGCCCTTTTGCTGCTAGATCCTGCATTGTAATCTGAATGGCACCAGATTGTTTAGGCCCACACAGCATCCATGTACCATCAGGAGCCTTGAAAACGTACATTGCGTCTTGTGTTTTACGAACGGGTTCAAACAGAACATCCTTGACCTGCCACAGAGTAGAAACCAATCAGAACAAGGGACTATTTATTTCTATAGTTAGAAATAATGACTCAGGCCAAGCCACCTACATAAACAGCCACATCCGAACCAGAAAATCCCTCCCTCTGTCCTGCGAGCTAAATATTCAAAATCAGCTTCATTCAAATTATGCGGAGTATCTCCCAAATGCACCTGCATCACACTCGGATATCATTAGGAAATGAACGATTTGGTCACCCTAATGATTTTATTCTGAGATATGTTTAGCAAAGTCAATATAAATACTTTGAACATGCGTTGTCGAGCCTTCACATCCGGTAGAGGGATATAGATACGCTTATCAAAATGTCGCCGAATAGCCTGCAACCAACATGGTGTTTAGTATCAAGTATTATTCTAAAGCTGGCACAAAATTCTAAAAACCAATTTACTGTTATAAGTTTTACTTGATCAAGAGCATACGGTGTATTTGTTGCTGCCAGCACAAGGACTTTCTCATCATTGTGTCCAACGCCCTAAAAAAGAAATAGAGATAAGGAGAAAGAAGTCATGTCTCTGCGAATAATTCATTTCCAGAAGGTTTCTTTCTTTTTATTAACCTTTTCACCTGCATCTGCACAAGAAGCTCTGTTTTGATACGTCTTGAAGCTTCGCTCTCGTTGCCTTCTCCACGTTGACCACACAAAGAATCTATCTCATCAACAAAAATGATTGACGGAGCACTCTCACGGGCCATCTCAAAAAGGTTCGAAACTAGCTTTTCACTTTCACCCATCCACTTCGACACCAAGTCCGATGAAGATACACTGATGGTTGGGAGGAATACAATTATTTCAAAAGCTACAACGTCTTCCCAATTAAAACCTATCAGAAAGTAAGGTATAAAGGCCAAAAATTGAGGCACATTTAAACCCAAAGATCAGCAAGTCTGCCTAATAGAAACCACATGTATTGATCCTTTTATAAAAGCCACTTAAACTCTACCTATAAATTAAAGGCTATCTATTCCAGTAGGTCTGCACCAAGTAACTCATATATGAAACCTTGGGATGCCTTACAACAACAGGGGCTATTATCGAAACATACTCAAGAAACAGTAAAACATGAAATTTCTGCAGCGAACTCGGAGAGACATAAGTTACCTGAAAAAGGTAGAGTCTGCTTCAGTAGCAACAGCCTTGGCCAAGTACAATTTACCAGTTCCGGGAGGCCCATAGAGCAGAAAAGCTCGCCATGGCCGCCTCTTTCCTAATTTTAACAAGCAAAGATTAATCTACGGAACTGGTAAAAAATCACCCTTTTTCATTATACCGATTCAGGCTCTCTAATGAAGTAGAAACATTTACCGGTGAAGAACTGTGGAAACTTGACGGGCAAAATCACAGCTTCCTGCAACGCCTGTTTAGCACTTTCAAGCCCAGTAACATCTGTCCACTTAACGTTAAGCTTTTCCCTAACAATAGCTGGGTTCAACCCAGCTCGGAGCTTTGATTGCACCGGGTCCTCTCCATCTTCTCCACCTTCTCCATGTTTAGGTTTGGTCTTGGGCTTCGTGGCGACAGCTGCGTCACCGTTGGATCCAGGACCGGATCCACCTTCGTCTAAAACAGCACGGATCTCCTCGGCGCCGCGGAGATACTCGGTGAATTTGTTGGTGATAGCTTCTCTGATCTTAGGGTTCTTCTCATACTTGAGATGGGTCTTGAAGTACTCAAGCGCGTTCATGTATAAAGGGAAAGCTTTATTGGAATTCCCAGCATTGTCCTCTTGAACAGCTTGCTTCACGTACTCGATCGCTTGTTCCTTGAAATTGCTGTACATATCTTTTAGGGTTTGCAGAAATCAATTCTAAGCGAATGAATGATGAACTCACAATCCTAAAGTTGACAATTTTATCGCAAAAGAATCCATGATCTGAGATTATAAGGAAATCAATCAGATGATTGAAATCGACGACAGAGAAAGAGGAGGAAAAAGGCAAAGCAATTGGGAGAATTGGAAATTTTGACGTTGAAAAAGAACGTTAGCGTAAAACGCAACTCAAGTTGATTTAACCAAATTCTCTTTATTAAGAACCGAATTGAATAGATTTTCATCAAAGAATAACTAATCACTCACTTTAGCCAAGCTCAACTCAAATTTTAACAATGGTAGTTAAATCCGTAACAAGAAATCAAAAATCTAACAAACTGTTTTTGCAATTGAATGAATAACAAACTTTTCTATTTCGTATTTTATAAAGCTGAAACACTTCTTCTCCATATTAGCTCTTGACCTTCCACATGTCCTCTTCTCCATCCCTCGATTTATTCTTTGTATGTCAAATCCTCTTTTTCCTTCAGAGTTTCTCCTGTTTCATATTTCCTATAACAAATCTTCCCCTTTCGAAAAACCTTGACCACAAGGTTTATAAACTCCATTGTAGCTTATTTTTCTTAGAATCTCATGTGATTCCAGCCTGATTCCTGGATCAAAGGTTTGGCTCTGTGTGACATCACATAGGACATGATCATGTGTTGCAACTCTCTCATGGTATTCTTCTCGCAAAGACTCAACTTTAGCTTCATTAGAATTCCTCTTCGAACCCTCAGCGACAGATTGTAGCTACTCATTTTCATGCGTCAAATTCACTATCTCATCAGTTTTTGCCTGAGTTTGCCTTACTGCACCTTGCAATGCATTTTCCAACATTTTCATTCTCTTTTTGACCTTCTCTAATTCTAGAACAACATCAACAAAGGCAGAAACATTTGGAGCAGACCTTGAGTACTGGCTTTTTAATTCACCAGCATCCAGTCTTGAATCTAGTTCAAGAGAAACCACATCTACAATTCTCTCTGCAATTTCAACTAAAGAAGCTCTCTTTGGTATAGAAGATTCATAGGGAAAACCCTCCAACTCGGTAATTAAAGATGGATGAGAAGCAGAGGAATCTATGCTCATATTAACCTTTAGCCCTGTTATTTGCCTTAGGACCCTTCCAATATATTTTTCAAAACTGCTAAAGTCCTCGTTTGATCGTGATTTTAGCGACTGATTCATAGCTTCTATCTCATTGAGCTTCTTCAATTTGTGCTTCTCCAAAGTCAGAGCATTTTCTACACCTCGAATTGATTTACCTCCAGCTTGAGCATTCGATTTAGCTGAATTCCCATCAATAATAACTCTCTCTTTCGTAGCTTTCTCTTCTGCAAGTTTTTCTTCAGCTAGCTTTAACTTCTCAACTCGTTCATACAAACGAAGAACAATCATATAAACAACCACACTTGGACGATAGCTTAGCTGCAATTTTATCCAAGAGAAGAAATCTCTAACTTTCCTCCAACCTCTTTGTTCTTTCAAAACAACACACATATCTCTAAAACTCAGCTTCACTACAAAGCTACTCCTCACCATTCTCATATCTTCAGTACCTTATCTCCTCTGTGACAACTCTCTCACCGTTTTAATCTTACCCCCCACATGGCTTCTGTTTGTACTTGAATTTCCAGTTCTTGGGATACCTCATTTGTTTTCTATTGCTACAAACCCTTAGAAAGAACATATCAACTAAAGCAACATCAACACCAGCAACTACTGAATTCTGAATTAATTCCTTCCCCACTTCAACATCTAAAATGTACACTTGTTCCCCATTTGAAGCAATCCAAGCATCAACTCTCAAACCCTTATACAATTCATTCAAAGAAGAATCTGCATGTGACTGTGAGTCATTACTCTTAAGCAACACAAACTTCCATCCTTCTATCCTATGGCTTGGTTCCAAAAGAAAAATGGATATCTCGTTTTCGATTATTGCAGTCTGATTCACAGAAGGAATCAATTCTGTTTGTTCGTCTCTTGTCTCATTAATTAATTTCACTTCAATCAATTCAAGATCTGTCAATATTTCTTTCTGTTTTTCACTCGATAATGCCAAATTGACTGCAATCGATTGAATTTCTGTGTGTTGCTCTAATTCACATCCAGTTGCACTTGATTTTTCATTTTCATCAATTAACAACATATCACAAAATCTTTCATCTTCAATCTCTACCAATTCCTCATCAAGAACTAATTGAACTTCACCATCATCTAAGAAAAGCATACTTGCATTCTTGTGATTTAGATAATGATCTGGAGTTTCCTGTTCTTCACAGAACATACAAAGCCCTCTAAACCACCTATCATCAATCTCCTCCCAAGAAATTCTCCCACGAATCTTGCTTGTGTGTAACCCTAACGATTATGTTGCTTGGTGACTTTAGCTTCATTCCGCATCACATCTTCGTTCAACAACATCTCAACTCTCGATTCTGCCATTGATTCCGAGGATGAACAGCTCTGATACCTTTGTTAGCGTAAAACGCAACTCAATTTGATTTAATCAAATCTTTTTTATTAAGAACGGAATTGAATATATGATCGTCAAAGAACAACTAATCACTCACCTTAGCCAAGCTCAACTCAAATTTTAACAATGGTGGTTGAATCCGTAACAAGAAATAAAAAATCCAACAAACTGTTTTTGCAATTGAATGAATAACAAACTTTTCTATTTCGTATTTTATAAAGCTGAAACACTTCTTCTCTATATTAGCTCTTGACCGTCCACGTGTCCTCTTCTCCATCCCTCGATATATTCTTTGTATGTCAAATCCTCTTTTTCCCTTAGAGTTCTCCGGTTTCATATTTCCTATAACAAAGAAACAACCTGAGTGTTTGTGTGTTGACCAGTAAAACGACAAGGCGTCTGGCTTTCTTTTGGCGGATGGGAGGAATTTTCTAACCGTTTTGATGTTTGCCAAGGAGAGTACACGCCGTTCTCAGGCACTTTGAACAAAAAGACGAAGTTATTCAAGACTAATTGGTTTAGTGGTTGACAATAATGTATGTGGTTCCGTATTTTTCATTTTGCAAAATATTGCCAAACTAATGGAAAATATATTTATCGAAGGTTTCTTGCTTGTGAAACTATTAGACGTGGTAGCGTTTATCAAAGAATAAAATCTCCTACAACCTGTAGAGTTAGATTTGTTAGTTGCAATAATTAGTTTAATATCACTATTTGTAATATGTTAAGAAAAAAAATCAAAATAATTTTTATTGAAAAAAATAAAAAAATCAGAAAAATGATGTAAGCGGGCATTGCAGAGATTCCAAAATGGGTAAAGCTTCATTAAGTGGACTTGAATATTGAGTGTCAACGACTGTATCCTCCGCACGATAGGTTTGGCAAAGGAAGCAGACATTGAACCTAATTCACAACTGTACCTTGAGATTTAATACTAGAGATTACCCCAAACTATAATGATTTCCCAAAAATCTCATCTTAGTATTCATTTCCCACTTTCCCTTTAATCGTTCTTTCTAAGCAATTAAATCGCTTTTTCTCTCCAAAAAATTAAAATAATAATGATTAGTTGAATTGGATCTTTCCTTCTTCCATTTAAGAGCTCCCATATCTCCCACTCATCTCATAACCTCAACGTCCTTTACTTCATTTCAAATCTTTCTTTCCCTAACCAACAATGTCAGTTTGGTCTCCTTCTCCTTGACTTCGATTTCACATCTTTTTTCTTCTTCCTGTTTAGAATCATGACTTTTTTATAGCTTCCCTGAATCTTTTGATTACAGATTTCTCAAATGGATCCGACTTCAAGATCCGACCCGCGCCGCCAATTTCTGTGGGTTTAAGCTTCCGAACTTTCTTCTCTATGACGGCGGTGCAGATGAAACGATCCGTTAGACCTCTCTTCAGTGCTCTCCTCTTCGTCTTCCTCTTCACCACACTCATCTGTAGAGTAGCGATTCGCCGGAGAAGCTTCTCCTTCACCTCCGCCATCGCCGAGCTCGGTACCTCCGGTTTCATGACTGAAGAGATTGTATTCAACGAGACATTGCTCGAATTCGCCGCCATTGATCCCGGTGAACCTCAATTCATGCAAGAGGTCGATCTAATTTCAGATTACGACAACGCTCGGAGAAGCCACCCCCGCCATTTCAGCTCAATGTCAAGACCAATCGAACAACAACGCCATGGAAACAGAGACATTGCTTCCAAAAATACGGCAACGCTTCGTTACTGGTCAGAGTTCAGGAGAAATTTACAGCGTTGGGCTCGTAGAAGAGCTTACGAACCTAATATCATGTTTGATTTGATCCAACTTGTCAAGATTCCGATTGATTCTCACAACGGAGTTGTTTCCATTTCGAGTGAAAAATACTCATCTTGTGCAGTTGTTGGGAATAGTGGCACATTGCTGAATAGCCAATATGGAGATCTCATTGATAAACATGAGTTTGTGATTCGGCTGAACAATGCTAAAACAGAGAGCTTTGAGAAGAAGGTTGGATCGAAAACGAATTTATCTTTCATAAATAGTAACATTTTGCATCAATGTTTGAGAAGGGAGAGTTGTCATTGTCATCCTTATGGTGAAACAGTGCCTATTGTGATGTACATTTGCCAACCGATTCATGTTTTGGATTATACTGTGTGCAAACCTTCGCATCGAGCTCCTCTGGTTATCACGGATCCGAGATTCGATGTTTTGTGTGCTAGAATTGTGAAGTATTACTCCGTGGAGAAGTTCTTGGAAGAGAAGACAACGGAAGGGTTTGTTGATTGGAGTAAAGCTCATGAAGGATCGTTGTTTCACTACTCGTCAGGTATGCAGGCTGTGATGCTTGCAGTTGGGATTTGTGAGAAAGTTAGTGTTTTCGGGTTTGGGAAGTTGAATTCAACCAAGCATCATTACCATACTAATCAGACAGCAGAGCTGAAGCTTCATGACTATGAAGCGGAGTATAGATTGTATCACGACCTGGAAATCAATCCTAGGGCTATTCCATTCTTGCCAAAAGCATTCAAGTTCCCTTTGGTACAAGTTTACCATTGAAGTATATACCATTCAAGAGTTGTTTTCCAAGCAAAGAAGCTTGCTGCCAAGAGTTTACTTTCTAGTTTTGTCTAAGTCCCAAAGATTTTGCTTGAGAATGGGGAGTGGAAACGAACACTTTCCCAATGGTAACAGTGCTATATTACAATTAAGATTTGTGATGTCACACATATATGAACATCGAAATATATACATGGTAAATTTTGACGATATTCTTTCTGTTTTGCAATTTAATGGAAAATAGTTTATAGGAAAAGGGTTAATGTCAACAAATTTTTTATACGTTGAAGTGAGTGGTTTCAGGAGATGACAAAATCTATTAAAAATTAATCCCACACAACAAATAAATACGTTTGGTTCATACACAAAAAAAAAAAATTGTAGCAACAATAAGATCGAAAGCACATGATAGGTAATAAAAACAGATACAATAGGAGGATTGTCGTAGAATAATGTAGTGAAGTGAAGCTCACCAATTTTCTCTTCTAATACAAATACATGAGAGAAACAGAAAATTCACGTGCTTCACAACATTCCAAGAGATAAAACCATCCTTATTTAAAAAGGAAACCCTAATTAGGGCTGAAATCATACTTATTACTAATGAATCACTAAGATAGCTAGGGGTTTACACGAGCCACAAAATGCTCCCCGGCAAATACATCTCTCGGAAAAGGAGAAGTTTTTGTTAGTGAGCATAATTAAACCTCCCATTTTCTTAAGGTTACTTAGTAGGAAAATTACCCTACCAAACCAAGAACCCTAATGATGATATCACATGCATAGTACGTATCACACCAATACTCAAACCCATGTTTCATATTTAAAAAAAAAAAAAAAAGCAAAAAAAAAACAAATTAGACAGACACCGGGTTTCCATGTAGAGTACTTAATCCCAACCACATCCCAAGAAAAAGATCTAAATTTTAAAATGTTGCTTCATCTTCTTTGCGGTAATATTCTATATTTTGATATATCGAGTCTAACAAAGAATTTCTCCCTTTTCAAGATAAAAATTCTTTGTTAGACTTGAGAGATGTTTTTTTTTTGTGGTGCATAGTTTTGAAGCAACATTAGAAAAATCATATCTTACCGATTGAATGATGATTCCCACAGTTCCCCCGGTGTATCTAACATCACTCTCACTCCGTGGTAACACATTCTGCATCTTCCTCAAACCCCTCAAACGAAAGAGACGGGTGAGGAGAATGTCCACTGCCAAAGGACCTGATGTGATCCTTGAGAGACCTCTTGTGCTTGAAGTCTGATCCACATGTACAATACCAAAGCTTTCCGCAGTTTTTCTCATGGGTCCTCCAATCGCCTTTCACAGCCAACGCTTTGCCACATTTGCCACAAGAGAAAGGCTTGGAGCCATGCTTACGTTTGTAATGTGTCTGAAGTGTACGGAAATCTTTCAAGGGCTTAGACCGCGGATGGTTGATGTTGTTCTTGCATCCCTCCGCGCAGCAATAGCATGGCAGCCGCAGGATAGCCGCTGGTTGGGTTGTGCCCTTCAACGAGTCAGCCCCTTTTCTGAACTCAGATCCATGTCCCCACATATGCATCTGTGTTTTTATATATAAACTCATTAGAAGATAAGAATTGTATATGTGTATAATTTTATCTAGATACTGAAATTTCCATTGAATGTTATATAATATATTAATATACAGTAGGACAGAATTTCTCGTTCCATTCTGTTTCTAAATGAGACTCAAATGCTTGTTCTACTTACAAGTGCATTTTCATATAGGATGAGACTTTGGGAATGCATGGAACGGATACAATAGACTTGGCGAAACTTTTGACCAGTACTTCTAACATGTATCATCACAAACTAATGAGGAACCATAAACCATATATTATCATGTAAGAAAATTGTATTTCATACTAAAAAGATGGATTGGTTTGGTGTTTTAATTTCGAATTAAAGTTGGGACCCAAATAAGTTTATATTAAATGGTAAAGGAGAGAATCCTAAATAAAATATAGAAACCAATGATACTTAATTCGAAGGCTTTTACCCAGATCTTCATTAATTAGGTTAAGTAATCGATTGCATATATTCACTAAAAGTAGCTAGTATGATCATTGTTTTTTACTTTCTCCCCTTTTTTGTTTCTTGCTGAATTATACTTTACCAAATCCCACTCCGTGATTATTCTTTTGCTTTTTGGCTTTTCAACCAAAAGGCAAGGTAAACAATGAAAAAAGTCAAAAGATTTTAGATTTCTCAACTAATCCAGAAGTTTTATACCCAATTATCCTTCTCTTAATTGATTATCTACTATAAATGATACACCAACCGGGATTAATTATCGTAATAATTAAGTCATCAAAGTTCAAAATCTTTAGGTTACAAAAAAAAACGGTTCTTCCGGTATTCCATATGTAATGAATAAAAACTCAACACGCGTCAAACGTAAACTAATATATTTATGATCTTAACACATTATTTAATGAAATATATTGTTAGATAATACATTATTGTGTCGTTGTATAATTAAGATATGATTTAAATAATCTTTTGGTGCGATATGATAAAAAAATACAGTTATCAACTTATTTTTTTCATATTTAAATAACCCTAAATGAATTAGAATGGAAAAAGACAAAGGTAAAGTTGACATAGTGTATTAGTGATAAACTAATAAGTAATAATCTTTTTTTCTTGTTAATATGACATCTAGTAATAATGCTTAACACAATGCAAGATTTGTAGGTGTATGTAAGATATCTGACAAAGCATTTAAGCATATAGGATAATTATCACATGATAAAGAGAAGACAACATACCTGCATGTTATTGTACCTATTGAATGTTTTGCTGCAGATAGAGCAAGCAAATTGCATTGGACCGACATGAATCTGAGCCGGACTTGGTATCCAAAACCTCTTCCCACTGACTTCCATATCAGAACCAATGATCTCCTCATCAAACTTCATCTTCCTCCTCTTCTTCATCATCACCACGCCATCTTCTATTATCTCTCTCTTGGTGGGTTTCTTCTGATTATCGGAAGTTGTATCAGAGTCATCCTCTGAGTTACCACGGTGATAATTAGGAAACCCGATTTGGAGAGTAACCACATCATCCATATTCTCTTCTTTGATACCATCCAAGGCTTGACTCTTATTTTCCATGAGCTTGTTCAGAAGAGGCAAGCATCGAATAGACTTGTTGAGTGGTTCTTGTGGTTGGTATAAGAATAGAGATCGTTCTAACATGTTCACCTGACTCTGGTGATGATTTGATCTTGATATAGCATCTTTTGTCTTCATACGAAATAACATAGAAGGAGAAGATGGAGGTTTAAGCCATTCAATGAAGCTTGGAGATTCAAAACTTAAACCCTTCTCATGAGGATTCATCAAACTCATCTCTCTCTCTCTCTCTCTCTCTCTCTCTCTCTCTCTCTCTCTCTCTCTCTCTCTCTCTCTTTCCCCGAAAATGGGTAAGATTAGTAGTAGGAAAAGTGTATAAATCAACGTTCTTGATGTGTAACGTATTGGTTCGTCAAAATAGGCCCTTACTTTTTTTCTCCGATACAAAATCTTCGTCTTCTTTAAAGTTTTGTTTTTTTTTCCTACCCCAACACGTATTATGTAGATATGTCGTCGTTCGCACGTGTCTACGCGTTTACATTAAGGGGAAAAGATATTCACAGAAATGTGGTGGGTCTTACTTCATAGAGTGAAAAGGAAACGCACAAGCGCAAGGCTTTTCAATGAAAGAGAATCCTATAAGACAGTCATTATTTTCTTCTTTACCCTCATTTCCTTTCCCATTAATATTATTATGTAACATCTTATACCATCAAATACGATACCCTTTCATCATTTTATAGTCATAATTATCTATAAGTGCATATAGACCGGTGAAGACAAAATTCATCATGACATCAAAACAACAATTTCAACATCATTTTAGCCGTCTTTTTAGGGACAAGTGATAAAAGCAAATTGATATAAGATCACGCGTTAACTTTTATTGACGTTTGATGATCCAAGGAGCAGATTACACGAATCTGATGATATATACACTATTTGCATACGCAAGACTTTTCTAGCTAGGACTCAAGTCCGTGACTTACATTGTATTTTAAGATATTAAATATACATGAAATTAAGGTATCGGAGACATACTTGGAACTTAGTTTACCGTATTATTTGTAAGAGAAGATAATGCAGTACTTTAATTTAGGTAATACATCCCTCATAAAAGAAATTCGCAGTTAGTCCTATTTGACATAAAGCTACTTAATTTAGCTACTTATTCTGGATATTAATTATGCGAGAAAGAGTGAAGCTCACAACAAGAGTATTTATGCACGAAGGAGTTGAAACCAAAACGGTAATAAATTTACGAAGGATCGATTGCCGAAACTAACATGATTTGAGGGATTGCCGAGAGGCTTTGATTTGCACCACTAGTTATATAATGCAATGATATTATATACTAGTTGCAAAAATACTATTTTCCTAAAAAAAAGTTTTAATTGTTATAGCTTTAGATTCAAACTTTTAAATATAGACCAAGATTTAGTAGTTGGAAGAGATAGAGGTAGTGGAGTTTGACCTATAAGCACAAGATTTTCTTAGAAAATACATTGAAAAAGAGAACATAAAAGAATGGAGGATCTTCGCCGCGGAAAATATAAAGGTTGTGGCAGTTTAGTCAATACCTGGAGGAATAAAATACGTGAAAAATATATATAATTAATAAACTGAAGTAGCCGTAGTCATTTAGTCGAAAGGACAAGCTTATTCAATGTATCATGTGCCATGTTGTGGTGGAGCCTAAAAGAATATTAACCGCGAAAACATGTATAAATTCGTAAAGGTACAAGAGAACAAGTGCTAAGGGTTGAATTGAACCGTATGTTTTGCATCTTGTTATCATTCACGAATGATGAATATGGACCATATGGTTAATGTACGATGCGGTTTAAGTACGATATACATATATTGATATAATTCTTTCTTCTTTTTTATGAAATCACACTTGAACATCTCACCAACCAATCCAGAATAAAACGATTCAACAGCAGTTAAAGTGCGATTTCTTTTCTTCAATTTAAAATATTTGTTTTTTTTTCTTCTTTTTAAAATAATATGGGGGGTTGGTTGGTTAACTGTATGAAAATAAACCGGTACGTTTCATCTTAAACCCTAAACCGCCCGAATGAAGTAGAGAGACCAAGAGCAGTTGCTGTTAAACCCTTTCTTCTTTTCCTCGCCGGTACCTTTTCCTCTCCGACCAATGCAAGGGAATCGCGACGGTTCACGATCCCAAGTCACCTCCGCTAACGGTGGACGCGGAAACGGAAACCGTGGTTATCGTCCTCAAGCGACTCGTGTGTTTTCCAATTTCAATGTCCAAACAACCCATTAGATACAATTTCCAGACCCAGCAAAATCTCAACTTCCCTCATCCACAAATCCCTAGCTTCCCTCATCCACAATTTGGCGCTAATGTAGACGTCATGCGAATTAATAATTTTGTCAAAAAGACGCGTAAATCATTGATTTCTACTGGAGAGAACGTTTCTTCGACTAGAATGTCGCAATCAGTTCTAACACATCTTCAAGCTGATTCGTGGCGTTCCTTGGGGATTGAAATGCAAGATGTTCCTTCACTTCGCCAACTTATGGCCCTTGAAGGCAAGGTAAAGCTTCAAACTTTTTCTATATCGCAAACCTTACACCTTGAAATAGTATTACTTAAAACAAAAAGAGCCTATCTATTGCTAAGTTATGATGTAAGTGGTCAAGTTCCTATTTTTCATATAATGTATTTAACACTGGAGAAAGGTTTTGATTCGTTTTCTGTAAACCCTTTGAATCCTTAATAATTATGTGCCTTTTCTTGATGTCTTGTAGATCATTGCATTTATTCAATGCTTCGTTGCCGCTAGAAGAATTGTGACACTGCATGATTTGGAAGTGGCGATATGCCGAAATGAGTTCGTTGATTGTTTTTATGATCTCGGATTGGGACCTTTACTGCACCATCCACTTATCTTGCTCTATTTTCCATCCATCTCTGGTTCTACTGGCCCAGTTCAGATCTCTAGTGAGGAGATAATATTATTTCCTGATAGCTATCTGAACACTTGTGATATGGACGATGTTAAGCTCGATGAATTCCTGAATTTTGTTGCTGAGAGAAAGTCTGTCACAAGCAAGCAAAAACTTGGTGTGCGTATTCAGAGCTTTCGGTATGATATTTTTTTTCGGGTTATTTAAACTTGCTTATTTGTTAGTTATTCTGTGCACATAAAAGTCTTTCCTCCGTTTCACAATTTTTTGGTTTAAAACTTTCTATTGATCCCATTCCATTCCAATTTTTATTTTCTTTACTTGTTATCACAGCAGATGTTTCTTAGAGTTTTCATTGTATCAATTGGTTGTATATGTTCTCTTTTTGTTTTTCACGATGAATCTGGTTATGTAAGAGATTATTAGATTACGTTCTTAACTTATTCCTAGTATAAACTGCATTAGCTGATAAATTTATGCATTTTTAGAGGATTTATGTATCTTTCATTCAAGACGCGAAGAGACAAGAAGGTGAAACATTGAAGATCTTGCTGACTGAACTGCATCAGAAGTATCACATCCTCTCATCAAAGAAACAACGGCAAGAGAAGTCGCTTACTGTCTCTGAGAATGCTAACTTCTTTGCTTCACATCATAAGGATTATTGTGGCAAGCATACAATATTTTGTTCATCGAGCTCAGATGATAATGGGTCGAAAATGTTAATAGTTGTGACCATTTCAGTAGTTGTCCATATCCATCTGTTCCAGAAGAGATGAAGCAACTTGTCAGCTCCAATAAGAAAAGGAAGGCTGGAAGTCGTAGTCATGAAAAATCTGATTTGTCCAAACTGCTTAGAAGAAGCCCCTCTAAACTACGTAGAGGACATGTGAAACAAGACATAACTAAATCGGTGGTTGATTCTGATGTTAAGCAGGTTATCAGTGTCCATGAGGCTGATTTCACACTTTCTGAAAGAGCTTTGAGATTGTTCATTTCAACTTGGAAGGACACATGTAAAGAGCTAAGCATGTCAATGGTAAGTCCATGTTGAATAGATCGAGATTGGACGACTGTTTGAATTATATATCGGATATATCTTTTTGCTTGAATCTGACAGGGAATTATCTTAAGCGACGAGTGGTGAGGCTGTATGTTTTTATTTTCTCATACTCTCGTTTATTTTTGTAGTTAGTCAAGAAAATGTTGTCTTTTTACAACTTGGGGGGATCTGAAATACAAGCTAGACTAAAAGACTAAAGCTATGTCATCGTTTCCATTTGTTGGATTACTACATGTCGCTGTGAGTTGGTTCCACTGTGATTTCCTGAAATGCATTTTCTTTGTTTCCTTGTTTTTATTAACTTAGTTGAAGAATTTTGTTGGCAATCTCTGTCAATGCCTCGTATTTTATTTCTGAATTTACCTTTCTCTGGGAAACCTCAATGTCTTCTACTCCTTGTAATGCCTCTTCTGTTTACTCTCCGAATCTGACGTTCTCCTACTCTGAGGTCGTTTTGTCTTGGAAAACCCTGTTTTGTTCTCTGCGAAACAGCTTTTCCCTCCTTTTTCCCAATTTAGAGTGATGCTTTGTTACTACAGAAGCCATCATTTTTTTCATCCATCCAAAATTTATTCAATCAAAAGCTGTTGTTTTCTGTCACCTTAAGATGTCAATTGATGTCGTTTATGAGTAGGTCTGTGTGAAGTGAGAATATATGTTCAAATTGAAGGATGCAGGATAGTTTCACCTTTGCTATTCCGATTTACATCCAAACTCATTTCCTACTTTATTCCTCCGGCTTGCTTACTCTTTTTTTCCCTTCGATTTAGACCATTTCCACTCAGTACTTCTACATCTACTTGGTTTTAAGCTGTTGCTCTTGTTGTTTTTAAGTTCCTAGTACTATTTTTTTTTATTCTATGGTGGTTCAAGCCTCCCTGCTCTTACGCTTAGACTTAGCACCCAGTTGCAAAGTCTTGGAATTGAGTTCAGCAAATGCAAAAGCTTCCCTAGTTCAGTTCTGCTCTTTGATTTTGAATGTGCACCTCATAATGTCACTGAGGCAGGCTTAAAAAGGGTAAAAGTCGCGCCCCTTGTCACCTCCATCCAGTCCCCACTTCGTTTCCCTGTTTTCTTTTTAGATTAATTAATGAAAACCTTCCAAGTTCTCAGACCAGAGTCTGTCCTTTGGTATATATGCAGGGGAATATCTGAAACTGAAAAACTGGTTTAGATATAGGAAAATTTCCCTTTTTAGTTCAGTGTTCCCAAAGTGTCTTCATAGTCTTTCTTCGAATATTGTTGTTTAAGTGGGAGATTTGTTTCAGGGAATGTTCCCAAAGTGTCTCCAAATGTTTTTCCGTAGTTGACTAGTAAGTTTATTCTTTCTCCCCTTTTAATCAGAAGGAGCTGGTAAAGAGGCTATTGAGGAACAGATACCGATTGAAATCACAGATACAAGCTTGGTTGCTGGATATAGTGCTTGTGCAGGCACAAGTTCTCGAGCTAATAAGCCAAACTCATTGCATCCTATGCCCGTAAAGAGTTGCTCAACGTCAGAGAATCTTGTTCATAAATGGAACAATTCCGTCTCAACTGACTTCAGTGTAAGTGATCAACTTCAATAAGGCACACCGTGGGCTGCACAGGCAAAACAGACGGGAAAAAAAAGGTGAAGAAATTGCATACAGATACTTTGCTGGGAAGTACGGAAAAGAAGCTGTGGTTAGATAGGTTAATGAGCAGAGCGAAACTGGGTTACCTTACGACCTTATAATCGAAAACCGCAGAGGCGGTAAGAAAGAGTATGTAGAGGTGAAAGCAACAGTATCCACACAGAAAGACTATTTCAATTTGACGGTGAGGGAATGGTAATTTGCAAATGAGAAAGGAGAGAGTGACATTATTGTTCATGTTTTATTAGGCAATAGTAATGCCATCCTCACACAACATAAGAACCTTGTCAAATTGTACCAAGAAGGTCATCTCCGGTTATTCATCTTCATGCCTCCTAACCAGCGAAACGAGGTCAACGTTGCATTTTAAACCCTCCGTTTTAGTTACTAGATGCGATTCTCGGTATTAAGTCTGGCATTTTTATTTTACTATATGATATGATTTATTGATTTAATCAACATCCGATTTTTGGATAGTGATATGAAAAGGACGTTTTCCAAATTCAGACCCTAGAAATTTTCTTCTGTAGATTAACCTTCAAGGATTGAAATAAGGAATATTCCAAAATACCCAAAGAAAGAAAAGAAAATATTAAGCTGTTAGGGAAAATGTCGAAGGAATCATCATATGGGAAGTTTCAGAAAAGTTTACTTGTGGGAGAAACAAGATTGGGATTGATGAGTTGTCAGTGGCGTCTGGGGCTTGACAAAGATGTACAGTAAATTAAGACAGCCAAAGGATAAAATCTGAAGAATGATGTAGCCAAACGCATCAGAAGAGGAATATTTTGCTTGGTCTTCTCATTTTCTTAATTCCTTCTATTCAACCAACGATACTACTTGCTTTTTCTTCAAGTAGCCATCTTCTTTATCAGTTTCCCTATCATCTAGTGCACATAAAGATCGCACCTTTGATCATTCAAACCGTTTTTGTGTTCCTTGCAGATTCAAAGAAATTATTTCCTCGTCTGGTATGTTTTTTTTTTCTGTTTGTCCTGAAACTTGTGATGTTCTTGGGTTTTTTTTTGCCACTTTTACAAATTTTGCTTTCGGCTAAAATCCATGTCTTCTTGTAGTGACTGTATCGGGTTGATGGGGGATACTTCTGCAAGTTCAAATAGAGTTAAGCTTCGGGATGGAAGATGCTTAGCTTATAGAGAAAGAGGAGTTCCAAAGGAAGAAGCCAAATACAAAATCATTCTTGTTCATGGCTTTGGAAGCTCCAAAGATATGAACTTCTCTGCTTCAAAAGTAAAAAATGCTCTTTGGGTCTTGTCTGCTTGCTTCAAAGCCTATGTTTCTATCTTTGTGATCCTTAAAACAAACAAACAATTGAAAGTATCTCACCTGGATTTAGTTTTTCAGGAACTGATAGAAGAGCTTGGGGTGTATTTGCTATTCTACGACCGTTCTGGATATGGAGAATCGGATTCAAACATGAAACGGTCGTTGCAAACCGAAGCTGATGACATAGCAGAACTTGCAGATCAATTGGAGTTAGGAACCAAGTTTTACCTAATTGGAATTTCCATGGGATCTTACCCTACTTGGGGTTGCCTAAAACACATACCTCACAGGCAATTTTACGCATTCCTGAAACCCATAATTAAGGAGAAGGTTAAATAAGTTGTGAATAGTTTAGTAACTATTGAGTATTCCGTCTTCTTTGCAGGCTATCCGGTGTGGCCTTTGTTGCCCCGGTGGCTAATTACCGGTGGCCCTCGCTTCCTAAGAAACTTATCAAGAAAGATTACAGAAGAGGTATTATCAAATGGGGTTTGAGAATATCGAAATATGCACCAGGACTGTTACATTGGTGGATTATTCAAAAGTTCTTCCCTTCATCTAGTTCGGTGCTTGAAAGCAATCCAGTCTACTTCAACAGCCACGACATGGAGGTGCTCAAGCGAACTACCGGATTTCCCATGCTTACTAAGGTCACTCTTTTCCCCAACTTGTAGCGATTGTTCAATTGTGACATATCGATATGTATCTACCTTATAGGATAAGCTACAGGAAAGAAATGTTTTCGATACTCTAAGGGACGATTTGGTGGCTTGTTTCGGGCGATGGGACTTCGAACCCGCAGATCTAAGCATTAGTCAAGAGAGCTGTATTCACATCTGGCATGGGAAGGAAGACAAAGTTGTTCCCTTTCAACTTCAAAGATGTATTCTGCAGAAGCAACCTTTGATCAACTACCACGAAATCCCGCAAGGCGGACATCTCATCGTGCATTACGATGGCATTTGCGATGCGATTCTACGTGCGCTATTGCTCGGGGAAGAAGAACAAAAGCTGTATAAACCAATTCTTGAACTCACCATTTGATGCAAAAACATGTACATTTATGTGTAACGGACTGATTCATTTCTAGAAAACAAAATATGTTCAAAGTGTACAATGACATACATATGTGTGTGTATAAAAATATATATATATATATAGTAAGTGTTTGATTCAATGAATGGATTAGCAACACAAACAACATTAGAGATTTTTGTGCATTCAGCTGCTTCTGCTATTGGGAATATCATTGATCAAATAATCGAAACGTGAATCGCCGCCATTAACGAGCTTCAACAGATCAACCGCTTTCTTCCTTCCTTTCACACTTCCGTTCTCCGCTACGTACATAATCCCTTCCATCGCTCCTTCATCAGCACCAGACGCAACCGCCGCCGCAACTTCTGACCTTGCTTCGTCACCTCCACATCTTGCCAGATTCAGAAGCGCGCCAACGGCGTTCTCCTTGATTCGTAGGCTCGATCCAGTGCAAGGATCTAACAAATCCGCGAGAACATTGGCTCCTGAAACTCTCCTCATCCCTTCCTCGCTCTCCTCGCATCCAGCGACTTGCGCCATCACCGCTGTTGCATCTTCCACGACCCCGCACCGTGAGTCCTTAACGATCAGCGAGAAGAGAGCCGGAATCGCGCCAAGCGAGATCATCGTCGATCGATTCATCGGATAGAGAGCGATGGCGAAGAGTGCTTTGAGCGAGTCTTTGATAGATCGAGTATGCGAATCTGGATATCTGATTATGTGGATAAGGGAGAAGATGATATCGCGCTTAGATCCGATGATAGGTCGGTAAGACTCTTCGGCGATGAGGAGGCTGTAAATCGTGGCGGCAGAGGATTGAACTGCGGCGGGGGAAGTGGTGGTGTCGTGATGACGAAGCGCGTGAGAAAGCGCGTCAAGTAAACCGCGTGAGGACATTAGGGATTCACGAGAGGTGATGGAGAGGTTAAGGAGAGTCGCGGCGGCGTTTTCTTGAGAAGAGTGTGACGACGAGTAGAGAGTCTCAGCGAGGTATGGAATTGCTCCGGCGTCGGCGATGATTAGACGGCTCTCAGGATCTTGTTTGGAGATGAGTCTAAGCTCAGCCAAAGCGGAGGCTCTGGTTTGCTCGGAGACAGAGCTGAGCTTGGAGACGATTGATTCCATCGTTCTACGCTTTGCTGTTTCCATCGCAGCGAATCTCTCTCTCTGTCTGTTTCTTTTGAAAACCTAATTAATTATCTCTTTAAGGGGATGATGAAGTTGGACTTTTTGAACAAGTCGCTTTGTATAGTAGTATTATTGTATAGAAGAGTCTGGAATGGTAAACAAGAACGAAAGAGTCATTAGTGGAAACTAAAAGGTGCAACTTTTTTATTAGATTGATTGATCATTTCTATAGTGCTCTAATCGGATGGTGTACTTATCCAAGAAAAGTACGTACACGTTTAACACTTCTAACTTTGTTCACAGATTATATGGCTAATTACGCCAAAGTTGGGCTTCATCACGATGTTATCGTTTAAGCCCATTTAGCTTCATCTCTCGCTTGTGTTTAGCATAAAACTATAATTAAAAAGAAAGTGAAAAAAAGATCCTATCTGTTAGTACAACTTAAAAGGAAATAGAGTGGCCGATGTGTAAAATTAAGACAACGAAACTCGGCGATTTAGTTATAACAGTTCAATTTCATTCAGAAATTGGAGAAGTGGTTCCGCGATGACTGAACAATCTGCAAATCCGTAGTCGTTTGGCAAGATGTTTCATCACTCATCAGCGTCCTATTCACATTGGTTATTCACGAAATCAAATTAATATTTTAGCATTATACATACATGAAATGTAATTATGTAAATATGCATTACATATTCGTCTTACTCTCGTGGCCGAGACAACCAAAGAGAGCTAAGAGCTCTGAGCCGTCCATAGTACTCTCCAATGACTAGAAAACACCGAGCAGCTTGCCGGACGGTCAAGATCCGCCGCAGCTGGTGAACAGTCTGCTGCCTCAAGTTATCAGCCTTCATTTAAATTAACAATAGAAATTAGAACGGAAAAAAAAAACTCAATTAGTAATCACATTTTATCTTTTTGATGTTCTAAACTCACTATTTCTTTTGATACTATTATAAAAATGTGATAATTGCACGCCTACTATATTGGTGGCTAATGGGTATTACAAAAGTCGATAACTTGTAACTGATAATCAATTTGATAATCGTAATGTCTGAAAACAAGAAATTATTATAAATTATTGAGTTCAAAACAAAAGTTTGAAAGAGATGGGAAATACTTTAAAAACATCCTCTTTGTTTTTTTCAGCTATTTAATATATAAAATCAAGTTGGTGAAAGAAATTTGGCTCTTGGAATAATTAAATGTAAGACCAAACGAACATATATTATATTATTATATGACAGGAGAAAAATAGTGGCGAGAAAAAGAAATGGAAAGGACATGGCCAATTGGGCATAATCCAGAAACTGACAACACGTGAAAGCAACATTTGATCAAATTATTTATATTTTCAATTAAACAAATTAAGCCAACGCATATGTTTGTACATATATGTAGGCAAAATATATGCACGTATTTCGAATTTTAAAAGATCTGTACGTCTAGTATATATGTATATGCTCCCAAAACGTTAAACCTACTTAACATATTGAAAAAAGCATACACACGTATTAGAGGCAGTGTGTCCATTCGTCTAACTATATATACACCAAAATATTTGAAAATTTGTCAAAATCTATAATTATATATTTAGTTAAGTATAATCAGAAACACATATAAACTCTATCACACGGTTATTTTCTGTTTGCGTCTGTAATTTTCAAAAATGTTCGAGAAAAAGACTAATATATTTTTTTGTTAAAATATATTATAGTAAGACTAATATATTTTGTTTTCCTTAAAACATAACCAAAAATTTAGAATGTAAATTTAACGCAAATGAGAAATCATATAGTAGAATATAAAATGGATGCATGAAGGTAGAAAATAGAACCTGGCGGATAAAGCCTTCGAGATTAGAGATCTTGCCGAGAGCGACGGCCATTTGTTGCATTCCGTCGATGACGGGAGAGGCGGCGAGAGTATCAATGAGAGATTGCTGAAGTTGTTCGAGGCCTTGCGAGAGAGCCTCCTCTGCTTGTTGCGACGAGTGTTGTAGGCTATATATTCCCATCAGTTGTTGCTCCGTCAATAGATCCATTTGCGTCACCAGTATCTTATAAAACACATTTATTTTTCTCTTTTAAGTCAAAACCTAAAACTTATGTTTGGATATAAATAATGCCTGAAGTAAAAAAGAAGAAAAAGAAGGCAAACCTTGATGAGGTCAGATGGTCGGAAACCGGCCATCCAAATAAAACAACGTTCAGCTGGGGACAACCATGTTCCAGTGATGAGGTGGAAAACATCGGCTTCCGCGGCCACGGCTTTTAATCGGAATATCTCATCAAAGTGAGCAATGTAACCATCAACGATCAATCTTAAATCATTGTCCGATAAATGAGCCTGAAGACCGGTCCGGATCTCCGACATATGTCGGTTATCATCCTCTAGCCATCTCCCATATTCCATGTCAAATATTGCAGCTCCTACGTTCATTTTTCAACATACTGTTAATAGTAATTAATCATTGTTGTTGTATTTTAAAATTTAATGAAATAATACTGCAAATGGTGTTTTAGGTTTCAGTACCGGAAGTGATGTTAGGTCCTGGTGGACCACAGCCACCCATGAACATCCCCTACGACAGAAACAATATATTAAATTCCAAAAAAACCAGACATATTTAATAACCAATAATAACTCAACAACTGACAGGTTTTAACTTTTAACAAACTAAAATCAATTAATTAGCAATAGGATTATAAAAATATAAGTAATTTAATTTTCAACCTGAGAACGAGCTCGCTGAAGTTCTTGCTCTAACTGGGAAAGCTTTATCCTACTTGATTCTAGTTGTTGCACGTAAGCCTGCTCAAGCCATATATACAAATTTGTTATTTAGATTCATCGATCATGCATATAGAATAACATAACATTAAAAAAAATTATCTATCGTAATTTAGTCAAAGTTTCCTCATCCGTGCAAGGCAACTATATATACGTTCATAAATCAATTATTGCAGACTGGTAAATGGTAGATATTCAAATAAATGCTCATATAACAGCGGTTTCTAAAAACAAACACACATTGTAATAGTGTGCAACACAATATTATTTGAAAAGTTGTGATAAATAAATTAATAGGAAATATAAATAATTAAATAAATGATAATGATTAGAGGTGAAAGGACAATTGTTATGTTTACCTTTTTCCTAAGACGGCTTTTGCGAGCAGCTTCTCTATTTTGGGCCAGACGTCTCAATGTCTGAATCAATCCAATTTTAAGAACGTTTTTAAACAAGATGTTAACTAGTTAATTCGGGTAAAAAGGAATCTGAAATAATACATCTACTTATAAAAGGTTATTAAAAATGTGTGTATATATATATGTTTCCTCGGGGGAGTCAAATAAATGTATAGGAAAATAATGATGATGAACGTTGAAGTACCTTAGCATCAAGCTGTTTGCCTGAAGTTGTAGCCTTCCTCTGCAATGTCAGAGAACCAAGATGAGAATATAAATTAATCCAGTGGGGAGAAAACAAAAATTAATTGTCTAAAGTTAAGTTGACTCATGTGATGATGTCCATATATACTTGTATATACAATAAAGAAGCAGCATATAATACATATTACAGAATAAGCGATATGTTAATTTTATAAGTAAGTGAAACAATTATTATATGTAAATTATATGATAATAATGGATGTAAAGAAGTAAACATATTCTAACAAAAATAAAATAAAAATAATTAAACATAGAAAAGGAAAAGAGAGGATGTTAAATCATGTAAAAAATATAAGAAAAATAAGTAAAAACAACACTGAGGAATATACTGCTTTATTCCGTTTTTGGGTTTTATTTATGTGTATTTTAAATTTGTCTGTCTTCATTTTTTCAGCGATTTGAGAGGGAGAAATTCTGAACTTTTTCTGATCCGTTTCCTTTCTGGGATCTGTGTATGTTTTTGTTTTGTTGGAAGATTTGTTAGGACATATACATACATGAAAAGCATGTGCATACATATCTTTAAGTATGACAAGGAGAGAGAGAGCTAATGGTATACTCATATAATTACCATATACATGCATCAAAGCATGCATGTTTCATGATGACTTCAAGTACATGCATATATCTCTTTCTAAAATTGAATTTTTAAAAAGTTTTGATGATGGTTTGCACAAAAAAAAAAGAGTGATGATGATGATGAGTACCTTATCTTCCGAAGGTTTCGGAGGAGCTAAAGTTCGAGAAGTGGAGGGAAGTCCAGATTTTGAATTTGAGTTTGCCATGTTGTTATTATGATGATGATGCTGAAGCATGAGATGATGGTTCTGTTTGCTACTCATCGGAGACTCCGGCTGTTGACTTTCCGCTTTGCCGGAGAAATTCGCTGATCCTGAATCTGTGCTTTCTCCTCCTGACTTAGAACTCTCCTGCAATACATATTCAACATAAAACATACTCGTCATCATATAATAAGTTGGATAATTAATAAAAAGTCAGAAAGGAGATAATTAATGTAACTAAGGAGAAATTGACCTTATAGCATATAAATTTTGACAAATGGGTGTAGTTGAAATTGCGTTTATTATTTGTTTGATCTAATATAAAGTCAGAAGAAAGGAGTAATTAACTAGTTTAAAATCGCTTTCAGTTTTTTGAGGTAAAACAAGCAAATAGTAGATTGTAAGAGGAACAAGAAAGCTGAAACATGCATATAAAAGAGAGTCAGATGGGAATAAGCACAGATAAGAAAATAATTATTTATTTTTTATTAGGAATACCGGAAAAAGAGAAAAAAAAAAAACAAGAGGAAAGGGTCAAAGAAGAAGAAAGGGTACAGTAGGAACAGTTTGGTGAGTTCTGATTGGCCATGAAGGGAACATCTCCAGAGTCGTAGCTCCTCCTCCTCCTCCTAATAAAGCTGCAAATTTCATCATTACATTTATACAAATATATATCAGATGAGATGTTCATAATCATGTCTGATATTGATTGTGTGAATGTTTGTGTTTGATGTAACCTAATATTCTATTTAGAATTAACAAAATGCATTTATCACGTGGATCTATATCTAACATGACATATTTACCAATATAATTATGAATAGTGTCAGCATAAATATATATATATATATATATATTGTGAATATATGATATAGAGGAAGTTAGAGAGTTGGTAAAATAATTTTTCTCTTTTTATAAAAAAAAGAGAGAGAGAAGAGAAATAAATAAACAAGACACGCCATCCGAGACTCTCTTTTGCCTCCGTATCATCACCAAATCACAAACCTATCTAAAGACTTGTTCAGACTCTCAGCTTTTTCTTTGTTTCCAATTTCATTGTTTCTATTAGTTTAAACAACTTTATAGGAGTTTGTTAAGGAAAGCTCACGTCATACAGGGATTGAGAGAGGGGCTTACGTGGCTTGGCTTCGTCGTTCCTATACTTAACACCTTGCAGAACAATTGCTTCCTCTAGCTCTCCAAAATCGAAGCTGGACGATCCATCTTGGTTGCTGTTTCATTTAATAATTATTTATTTAGTACAAAAAAGAATATTTCATGTGTTTACAACTAAACTTAGAAAAAGGTGAACAAGAAGAACAGCCATACCTAGCCGTCACATACAATGAAATGTTTACACCACAGCTATGACTATAACCTATTTTGGGTGATCTATGACACATTATTAAGTTTCTGTTTTACCTAAAGATTTTCGTTGACCATTTATTGTCTTACAGATGAAACCGTCTAACATATCATATTAGTATTAGAATATTAAGAAAATGACAAATTGAAGATAAATAAAGAAGAGCCATATATAAATAATTTAAGCTTTAGACTGGATATTATTAAGAAAAAAGATTAGCTTTTTATGTATTATATGTAAAGAAGAAAAGATGAGCGTTATATATATACATATATATATATATATAGAGCAGAAAAGACGTATAAAAAGAATTGTTACATGAATCCATGAGGTGGAGGATTGTTGTTTAGGCCATGAAGGAGTGAGTAAGAAAGATGATGATTATGGTTTGTGACTTCGCTGATTCCATGGTTCGCCATCTCCCTCAAAAATCAGCTCCAATGACAATATATCTTCCTCTTTCTTGATCTTCTCTTCTACTTCGTCTGCCTACTTAATTAATCTCTTTTCTGTAAAACATTAAGTCTTGAAGAGATGAAAGAAAGAATGAAAAAGGTAATTCACTATAGATAGAAGAAACTTGAGCTACGAAAACTCAAGAGAGAGAGAGAGAGAGAGAAAAAGATTGGAAGTCTTAATTTAAGTCTTGATCAAGTTGATCAAATGATTGGAATCTGAAAAGAAAAAGCTAGTCGATGATGAACATGAAAGTAAGATATCTATGTGTTTAATTTATTACCTTTGTGAAGTTTTCTATTTGCTTTGGGTGTTTGAGAACAAAGATCAGAGAGAAAGTAAGATTGAAACTTTCTCGTCAAAGGCTTTTTTTTTTATGGTTGAACAGAAAACCAAAGAGGGTCCAATATTTTCTCTTTCAGAGATACCATATACAATATATATATATATATATATTAATGTTGTTAGAGAGAAAAATGATAAATAATAATTAGTCTGAGTAGATGGCTAATTGTATATAGTAGTATAATTGATCTCTTTCTCTCTTTATTGTCTCTCTGCTTGTATGCGAAGAAAACTTTGTGATTCATTCGTCTCTCCTTTTCATCACCTTTTCTATCTATTTCCACAGCAAACACATAGTTGCACTTGCTAAATTTCGGTTTTTAGAAAAAAAGAATCTCGATAATATCTCATGGTAAATCACTCAAAGATCTTGTCCTTCTCCTACTTTGTCTCCAGGCTATATTTTTGTGTTGTGTGTGTGTCTTTGTTTTTTGAATAATGTTGGGTTTGAAAAAGTTGTACAAAAAATTGAAATTTTACTTGACCAACTTTGTAGCCGTCAAGGGTCAAAGCTAGTACTTTGCAATCGATGTGATGGATAGAAAATATATACATAACCCATAAACAGGAGTTAAAAATGGAAAACAGAGAATCTAAGAGTCATTAAAAGGAGCTTTATCATTGCTAAAGAAAGGAAGATCCTTATCCAATATGTAGAAGATAATAAGAAGATTGGATATAATATGAATTGGACCGAACAGCAAAATCATCAATTGAGGTAGTCTTATTAAGAAAAGATATCGAGGTAGAAAAAAAGGTCAGAATATTTAATTAAATGAGAATTATGTTTTTTAGTAAATAAAATAGAAAGAGAGCAGAAAAAGAGGAGGAGCCCACTAGAATCACTGACTCCTACTCCACAATCTCTCTCCCTTTGTAACCGCCTGTTTCTGCTTATTCAAGTACACTATTTTTATTATGTAACATCGTTTCTATTTTTTAAAATTAATGTACGTACTTGCATATATTCGTGCATGTGTATGTGAAAACAATGGTAAATTAGTGGGAAAAAATAGTTTTTTTTTTTTATCATCCTCGCTAGCAGCATGGATCATTTAGTTATTTTTAGAACTAGTTTGTGTGTTTTTCTAAAACCAAGAGATTTTAAAATGAAAGTTCTCGAATATATAATATCAAGCATCTTTGAATAGGCATGATAAATACAGCGTACTTTATAACTTCTGCCAAAGAAATAATTTTAGTCTAGTAGGCATACTCTGTTTCTAATGATTAAATGAATACACCCCCCCCCCCCCCCAACAGCTAGATTATCTAAGGTATTTAATTCGGATGATGCAGCAATTTTGTTATTAGATTATATATTAGATTACAAAATGAGAGATCAAATAATGTTAAAATTTTCTCATGTTTAATTTATAAATATACACATACGCAGAACTAAAGACAATGTAATAATGTGGGATAAGGAATGTCTGTTGATGTGTATATTAAAAATCCGCAGAATCGAGTGAATTTCTATTTCTAAACTCCAGCTATTTTTGTCAAATGACCTTTGGGATAGAGTGGGGGATAACAATAGCATGAATAAAATACGTCTATATATATATATATCATATATCCACATACATATAATTACCGAATTTTTTTATTTCATCTTCAGTCTATAATAGTCTTCTAAGTTTTGAAAGAAAAAATTGAAAATATATTGAAAATCCGTAACTTTAAAAAATAATACTTAAGTTGGCTATAATAAATCCGCAATTTAAGCTTTGTATTTCAAATTTCAAATTTGGCTATAATAGACCAAGAACAACTTCCTCTAATCGGTTAACCTACCATACTTAAGTTGAATAAACTATTTTGCTTCTACCGGTTCAACCAAAAACTCTTTAGAATAATGGCAATTATGTAGACCAATAAGATAACACTAAATGGACTTCTTGCATTAATCGTAAATAAATAGGAAAATAGCATCAAAAATTTCAATAATTATAAAACATCTCAATCAAGTGTTATTTAATTTTATTTATTTGGTATTATCCTTAATTTGTTGATGGGTCAACATCCACTCCCTGTCATCACCTAAACCTTAATGCCACATTTCAGATTCCTTTCCTTTATTAGAAATTGTTATATGTCTCCATTGATTCGTATAGCTAATCAATCAATGAGCTCTTGCAATTCTACTTTTACTTTCTTCTTTAGTTTTGTCATTATGAATCCCTCACGTAGAGATTCTTTTTATAGATTTTTAGATGTTTTTGTTTTGTTTTGTAAAGGTATATTCCACAGTTAAAGTTTTAAATAAATTAAATGTTAGTTTGTATGTCGAAATAGTGTTTACATTATCAAAGTCAGCCTAATATCACAATCTTATTTGAATAATGCATATTAGAATTCTTTGCGTATACATTTGGTGGTTGAAAATATTTATTTTTCCCGATAGTAAAATAATGTAAAAGCTGGTGGTTATAAAAGTTAACAAAAAATGTATATACATATACAATATGCATTGTAGACATTTAGCGATTTATTAAATAAGAGCTCACGACCGAGGGAAAGGATGGTTTGTGTTGGAAACCAAAAGGAGAAGTTGAACATATATATATATATATATATGCTCATTATGAAGCTTGACAAAAAATTTGATAGAGTTGACAACATAAATTAATTTGCATGAGATAATGGTTCCCAGCTACAGATAACTTCGACTTGGAAGAGAATCTGCATGCCCACTGAATGGTGAATTTTAGAGATTATTTACAAGAGAGAGTAGAATAGCTGAGGAGATATCATCTAAGAAATGTGGCCGACACTTTTTATATGAGTTAGTCTGTTTATTTTAACATGCAATTCTTCCATTTATTAAAAAAATAAATTATTATTGACATATCTTTACCAAATACAAAACATAAAACTTTTTGCGGTTTCATGATACAGTTGTTAAATATATGCTTACTCTCAATAAATCATGTGTATATTCACTTTTAAGTATTATAATTTTGATTTTCTAAAGAACTTCTTAATACTCCAAAGTATTTTAAATTAATATTGTTTCATACATTTTAAATAGTGCAGCCAAATTGGGTCCGGCCTTGATTTCCAAGCCCAACATGTGAATGCTGGAGGCCTAAAAACAATATTAACAATTTAGGCTTTAGTGACATACTTTATCAAAAATTCCTTGTAGTAGAATCCTCTTTTTGGGTTCAATTGTCAAATTTGCAAATTTTCCTTGATTTCTGGTTTCGTAACAATTATATCTGTAAGGGGCAGCGAATGGTCGAGGGTTTAGGCCCACCATTTAGGGTTGTTTCTGAGTGCAGGTGTAATGGTGGTGAGCGGCGACGGTGTAAAGTGTTGTAAACCAACGTTGCGTAAGATTTTTTTAAAACCAAATTTTAAAATAGACTCATAAAGATTTAAAAACTTATGTTAAAACTATTATTCTACATTACTCACGAATTTTAAGTAATACTCTCGAGATATAGAAAATTAGAAATGGGACGGTTATGGAAATATCTTTTATTTACTCTTTTAATAAAAAGAAATGATGTAAAAGAGACAGATCTCATACAGTAATAGAGAGTAGAAGCCACTCTAATAGTTTTAATTAAAATAATTAATTGAGACAATTAGAACATCTCCATTAGAGGCTTTTAAAAGGATTTTAAAAATTTTAAAAATATAAACTGTATCGATAAACGTATTTTAAAAAACCTGGTTTTTAATTAAGAGTTTTAAAAACCTGTTCTTAAATTTATTTTTTTAAAACACGTTTAACAAAACAGTTTATAATAAAAATATTGGTAGAAACCTCATATAATAGAGATGGTCTTAGAGTACTTCCATTTGAAGCTTTTAAAAAGTTTTTAAGATTAAAAAAATATAAACTGTATCGGTAAATGTTTTTTAAGAACTTTTTTTTAAAAATCGGTTCTTAAATAAGAGTTTTAAAAACTGATTCTTAAAACACGTTTACCGATACAATTTATAATTAAAATATTGGTAAAAAATAAAATAAGGAGTACGGGATCCTTTGCCATCGGAGCAAGTGATGCAGTGTGAGTCAGAAGAAGATTTTGTCAAGGTTGTGAGACTCTTACCTCAAACAGAAGCTTCTCTTCTCAATTTGGCCATCAATCTCATGGCTGATGTTGTTCAGTTTGAGCATGTTAACAAGATGAACTCTCGTAACCTTGCTTTAGTCTGCCCCCAACATGTCTCAGGTGAGCCTCTCTTTGATTTAAAGCTGCAATTTTAAATGATTTTATTGTCCCAACGCACTGTATAGAGAGCTACTTTAGGTCTTTAGCAGAGCAGAAAGAAGAAGAAGAAGAAGAAGAAACTTCTAAGTAATGTAATGTAGTTTGTTGTTGAATGGTGATATGATAAGAGAGTAACTCTGTGGGATGTATCTGCCTTTCTATATCTAGTGAAGATAATTTCCATTCCTGAAACGTGAAAGAGTCAACCAACAACTATAATACCAAAAGGTTACTAATACATAGATGTGTCGCATGATGAAAAGAAGAGGACCCGTTAGTTCTTGGTAGTTATTCGAGCTTGACAGAGCGGTAGATGTGGCGAATGAACATCCACGAGGCCAAGAAACTTATGGTTCCAAGAACCAAGAAGAGAGCATAACATAACAAAGCAGTATATCCCACGTAGAAGCTCAGCTGCAGAAACCCGGTCATGTCAGACCTGAGATAGAACAATACTCCATACCCATACATGAAGATTGCTGTAGATCCTCCGCACGATATTGATCTACAAACAATTATCATTGAATCGTTTTAGTCTGTCCCATTGGAAATCAAATGATGATTCTGCAATGAAAAGATTCTATGCCAATCATGTTTCACATTTTCTTCTATGACCGTTTGAGTCTAGAATTTCAATGTCAAGTGTATCTGTGATGGCTTTTCATCATACCTAGTCTAAATCCAATTCGCATTTTTGTATGGAAAAGAACACAGTACAGTAAACGAATAAATACCTCCACCACCATTCATGATCTTCACCGGATAGCTGAATGTAGGTCAAGATAATACCGACACTCGCACTCAAGAAGATGAGCACAATGAATGTGAAAAGCATTATTTGAGGCGAGGTATATATTTTGAACCCCCACAAGCTTGCAAAGAGTTGGTGCCACTCGAGGATAACTGCACTGAAAGGTATAAGGCCTCCAAGAAACACCTGGTACAGCTTTCTCCGATACCAATTCTGTGGTGGAATTTCTCGGGGGTTTCTTTTAACAGTGGATGGAGGTTGAAACTCTAATAATCCAAAACGGTTGCCTAAAACTCCTCCCAACATGAGAAATGGGATATTCAAAAGATTGTAAATCAGTATGATGATGACTATTGTGCCAAAGGGGAGTGCAGCTGTTGCCCAATAAGTAATTGCTACAGTGTTGAGAACCGAAACTATTATGAAGAAAGGAACCGAGTAGAGTATCCCAGCAAGGCGAATACTCCTTTTCTGAAAAAGGTAATAATGCTCTAATGTTTAAGGTTATGCGAACAATGAATCTTTCTAGAACAGCAAAAGTAGAAGGCACTTGAAAAGTCAATCACCTCTTTCTTTCCCTCGAATTGGCTATGGAAAGAAGCAGATGTGTAACCAGCCACTACTGATGTTAGAGTGTACGTGATGACGACAGAAGTCAACAGCAGTCCGCGATTGTATGGGTATAGAAAACCGGAGAAGGCCAATGCAAATAGAGTAAAAATCCTGAAGGCGTAAAACAAGTCAGAGACATGGAATAATATTATTGAACATTCATCTTGTGACTGGACTTGAGTACCTCCCAATAAATTAAAAAAAAATGTATATCAGAATGCATCATGTAAGATTGACTCGAACAGAATTGTCATTGACCAAGGCAATATATATGTATTTTAACTATACGTAACGACATGGTATGACAAAACTGGGTTTTTAACTAAAAAGTCAAAGTTTTCCACTGGAATTGAGTGTGATAAAATTACTTTAATGTATTACTTTCTTAAGATATACAAATGGAAAGGATAAGATAAATTATAAACATCAAAAATATAATGACAATAATGGAATTATAGGTGATAAGAGCTTACAAGATTAGCAACTGAGTACCGGTTCCTAAGATTGCACAAAGCAAGGAGATGTTCTGAGGACATCTAAATACATCACTATGTACAAGTTTCCAACCCACTTCCTTTTTTTCTTCTTCATCTCCGATTGAGCAACTGAAATGCATAAAAGAGGAGTTAACTCGAAAAGATAATTTTATCATCACATATGCTGAACTACACAAAACAAGAATAGTCTACTAAGAAAAAATGTCACCTTCTTAGTTCATTCTTGAGATGGCGCAGGAAGAGCAAAGAAAGAAGTGTGATTAACAAAACAACAACACATATCGAGTTAAGAAATGAGAACAAGTGAATCTTCTGGCTGATAGGATGAAACGACGCCTGGGAGTACTTATTCATTCTTGTCTCAGACTGTTCTGAAGTCAAATTCCAAGAAACCGAGTATGTAAATTGAACATCCATCTCATTGCTCTCCGTTATATCAACCAGATATTTTGGATCACTTAAACTATTGATTTCAATAACTTCGTATGCATTGTACAGAACATTAAACTTTAAATGACTGAATATATAATACTTAGTATGCTTCTTCTCCCCTGGACCAAAATAATCTTCCTCTACTTTTCCAACAAATCCCCACAAGGGGAGATCGTCGTAGTACATTTGAAAGTAGTAATCTTGAGCAATAGTATCTCTGAACCTGGCAATTTCAGTCGATGTTAATCTCTTGTGGCACAATATAGCATGAGTTTTGTCCTCCCTAAATTTCAGCTCATATAATGTGCTCATTAACCGGTCACCATTAAGAACTTCCCCAAGAGTTTCCTGTTTCTCAATCACAGACTCTACAAAATATTAAAAAAAAAATCTTGAATCATCTACTGAAACTTGGGACACATACACATTTCAAGTATAAATGAGAAAATCTGATAATTGAGTTTGTCTTGAGAAACCTAACCTGGACGGCAAAACGGCAAATCATAGTATTGATAGGTCTCACTGTAAACAAAACAAAATCCAATCTTTTAAAAGGGTCTAAGAAAATGAGCGATCTTTGAGTTCCTAGACAAGCTAAAGCTAGAACGAAAACATATCTTACACATTCTATTACTTGATCTCTCCAATATAAACAAAATGCAGCAGAATTACCCAAAAGATTTGAGAATAACCTTGGATTGTGGAGTGGACCAACTTTGTTGACGAACAAAGGGACATGATCGCCGGCATTATAACGGTCCGCCGAACCTGATCCGATCCAGAAAGTCAATGCGAGTAGGACTTGTAGTAGAGTAAGCAGAAATTGCGCCATGAATTGGCACTCTTCTGCTGCTTTCCAAAAGAAACGAATGAATATGTGCAAGAGGAGCTCGAGGAACAGACATCTTCTTAAATCTTAATCTAAGCTAGCTCATGACGAAAACCATACAGAAGACTTTATAAACACGAGACGACGTCGTACCAAAATCAAACCTGGGTTAAGTGGTTTGACTAGACCATCATCAGACGGTGAAAACCAATTGTGCGATTGCTAAAGTGAATTTTTGGTTGACGAAGCAATTAAAAGCTAAAGGCCTTTCACTTTACCCGTTTGTTTCAATTTGGGCTTTTTTATCTTATCATGGTTGCTGCGAAAGGCCCAATTCAATTAGGTTTAGTTTACTATATCATTTTGCTACTATAAAATTTCCGTCTCTCCAAATTTCTAGGGCTTCCTCTGTCTCATCATTCAGGTTTGTGCCTCAACGGCTGTGTCATTTCTAGCTTCATTCTTCTTTGTTTTTATGTGTATACTGTACATTAGAAGATCCTTGTCTCTCGAGCTTCTCTTTTAGATATTCATTCGCTTTTAATTTTGTTTTGTTTCGTTTCCAGGATCAGATTTTAGCTAAACTGAGACAAACTCAACATGAGGTACCTAACGCTTCTCTCACATTCACAGTTCTCGGAATTTAACTCGTCTTTTTCGTATGCAATTTGGTTTTCACAAAATTACTTATTTATGTTCACGTGCCAATAATTAAGTATAGTTTTGAGAATTATACGTCTCTGTATCTATCAATCGTTGTGGCTTTTTGAATTAGCGTGATTGATAGCTTTAATATGTGAATCTCCTAGAAATGAGGAGAAATTGTGGATGAAAAAGTTCAATCTAAGATATGATTATTTTGTATGTGAATGTCTAAACATAATGGTTTATATAGCTTTAGTTTTTTGTGCTCTAGGAATTTGTTTAGCTCGGTTCTTAGTTTTTGTTGAGGCAGTCTAAATTTTTGTATGACCATTTAACAAAATCTATTATCTTTGACCACTTCTATGGAATATATCCGAAACTGAAAGATGGAATATTTGGAATGTTGAACATGGCAGTTTACTGATTTGTGGAGTTTCTAAGTAAGGATTTTTATTTAGAAGTCCACGGATCTTTGTCATTTTCACTATTCCAAGATATTCTACCTTTCAGTTTAGGGTATTATCTGTTGATGTAGTCGAGAAAAATATGGTTTGTCAGATGGTCTTCCAAAAATTTACACTGCCACATCAAACACTGAGAATGGAGCGTTTCAAACCCAATTTTATCACACAAGAATCTAAAGATATAAAAACCACAGCCATAAGCGAATATTCTCTTTGCTTCATTGTTGCATAGTTTTGTTTGTTGATTTAATTTGAACTGTCTTTTGGACTACAGTAAACTTCAGAGTGAGGCCCTTAGAGAAGCCATCTCTGTGGTCAGAGGGAAATCTGATGAAAAGAAACGTAATTTTGTGGAGACTGTTGAGCTCCAGATTGGTCTAAAGAATTATGACCCTCAAAAGGACAAGCGTTTCAGTGGATCTGTCAAGTTACCACACATACCCCGTCCTAAAATGAAGATCTGCATGCTCGGAGATGCCCAGCATGTCGAGGAGGTGATTTATCTTATCACTTCCTCTGATAATCTGATGGAATAATTTGTCTTTTGAATATAGATACGGAGACCTTTTGGAAATGGGTCATTTCTGTGATTTGTTTCTTGTTTATGCTTATATCATGTTGAGGCTCAATAATTTGATTCAAGTTTTGAATAGAGATGCATGAATTTTTTGGAAATTGGTCATTATATTAGGATGCTTTATTTCTTGCATATGAGATCTTTGCTTATTCCATTTTGTATACTTGCCCAGGCTGAGAAAATGGGGTTGTCTACATGGATGTGGAGGCTCTTAAAAGCTTAACAAAAACAAGAAACTTGTCAAGAAGCTTGCAAAGAAGTACCATGCTTTCTTGGCCTCTGAATCTGTCATTAAGCAGATTCCACGTCTTCTGGGTCCTGGTCTCAACAAGGCAGGCAAGTTCTTGCTACAGCTAATATTCCATGTTCTACCTTAAGCCTGTTTTTGATTTGCATATTAATAAAAAGTTGTGTAGTTTTTGTTTTGCCACTGTGTTTAGAAAGATCTCTTTCTGGTTTTCTTGTTTGAATGATCTCGTGGTCTCATGAACTGATCCTACAACAGAATGCCTTTCTTTTATCTTCTTAGATTTTACTTTGTTGATGATTCTTATGTAATATTACTGTTTCAAAAATTACAGGAAAGTTCCCAACTCTTGTGAGCCACCAGGAGTAGCTAGAGTCAAAGGTGAATGAAACAAAGGCAACAGTAAAATTTCAGCTGAAGAAGGTTCTGTGCATGGGAGTCGCAGTTGGGAACCTTTCAATGGAAGAGAAGCAGATCTTCCAGAATGTTCAGATGAGCGTCAACTTCCTCATGTCGCTCTTGAAAAAGAACTGGCAAAATGTATGTATCTGTTCTTACTACTTTTCCTTTCACTGTTCCTTTTCATCACTATCCTATATTGTTCTATTTGCCTTGTGAAATTTGTAGGTTAGGTGTTTGTATCTCAAGAGCACCATGGGACCACCACAACGAATCTTCTGAGCTCTCGCCTGCTTTAAGGGTGGCTATAAGACACTTGGCCCTTTGTTTTTGTTTCAGACATCTTCGAAACAGTGTAAGACTTGTGCTGCTTTAGATTTTGGTTTCGATGATTAATAGAACTGCAATGATTTTGGTTTGATGGATTTTGTAGCTTATCTGATCTTGATTAAGATGTGCATGTTTGATACAAGAACCAACCCGCAGATGATGCTCTAAATGAAAGCAAAATTTTCTTCCATGTGTTTTAAAGTTATTCTCTGTATAAGTTTCCTTGCAGATCTTCGAAAATGGATTTTTTTTTAATGGGCAAAAGCCATCTTTATTATGTTTCACAGAATCGTGGAAATAATTTTGTAAATCCTCTGATTCAACTTTGTAGCATAAGCTAATTATTACAGTCTTAGTTTTCTTATTTTGTAAGCTCTGTGCGTACCGAAAATGATAAACATACAGTATCTCAGAAAATCAGTTAAAGTATCTTATGTACTACTGACTTAGATTCCTCGTTAACTGTTCGGACCTAAGTGATTGAACGTAAAGTATAATTAAAACAAAACTAATTTGTGGCCGCCGACTGTGCTAAATAACGGTTTTTACTTTGGTTTTAAGATGATATTATTGTTCAAGCAATAAATTACTTTGATTTAGAAATGAAAACTAATAGACAAAAATCCTTGTAAACTAAAATATTAACCCTTGAAAGTAAAGGAAACCAGGATCCATTCATAAGCAAACTTATCTATTATCATCTTTCATTTTACATTTTTTAATTAACAGATTTGGAAACGTCTTTAACTCTATTGCTATTTTTGTAAAGTCGAATCTGTAAAATACGATTTTGAATCTGAATACTTGGTTGAACTAATTGTTTGAAACTAATTGAATATTTGGTGAATTTTTAAATGAGATTTTCTTTAAAGATTTGACCATATCCTAATTCTTTTTCCCAAGTACACAAAAAGTAGGGAAACGTTGGTGGATTCCAAAAGTTTGCGTTTTCTTCTGCGTCCCCAAATCTCATCTTTACGTAAATCAGAATTCTAGGGTTCTTCCGATTACGGTAAATCAGATCGAGATTTGCTCACATCTGATCTTCAATTGATAAAGATGTCTCAGAACGGGAAGCTGATACCAAATCTGGACCAGAACAGTACGAGGCTCCTCAATCTCACAGTTCTCCAGCGAATCGATCCTTACATCGAGGAAATCCTCATCACAGCCGCTCATGTCACTTTTTATGAATTCAACATTGAGCTCAGTCAATGGGTAAAGTTTCAATCAATCATCATATGCATAACTCGATTTGATGTTTGCTTTGCTACCAACTGATCTGTGTTTTTTTCTTAATCAAGAGTCGTAAAGATGTTGAAGGATCTTTGTTTGTTGTCAAAAGGTAAGTACTTTCAATCCTATATGTGATGTTATCTATGTTAGTTTTATTCGTCTTAAAATCTGATGGATCCTTTTTTATTTGTTTCAGAAGTACACAACCTCGATTTCAATTTATTGTGATGAATCGTCGGAATACAGGTCAGAGTTTTCTTCTCAGTTTTGGTTTAGGTCCCTCTTTAACTATTTAAGCTAAAAAGATAACATCTAAGTAGTGGAGTACATAGTTTTCTTCGACTGGTTCCTCATTGATTTTTTTGTTATATTAAATTGCTCCCATTTTAATGTAGTAGCAGAATTAGTGATCTATAACATTGATCTTCGATTTGTTAGGAGAAAGAAGTCAGTGTTAGTTCATCAAAAACTTAGGGACAGGGGTAGAGAAGGTTTAAATCCTCTGTAATATTTGTTGATATAGCTAACCCTGCAACTCTAGGAATTTATTGTAAGTTCCTGGTTTTGGAGTCAGTATTAGTAATCATCAGTGTGTTGTTAAATTTGTCTGGCCAGATAATCTGGTGGAAAATCTCTTGGGAGATTTCGAATATGAAGTTCAAGGTCCATATTTACTTTACCGTAATGCTTCTCAAGAAGTAAATGGCATTTGGTTCTACAATAAACGTGAATGCGAGGAGGTAGCAAGTCTTTTCAGCAGGTATATATGATTCACTGCATATCACTTAGAAAATGTTTTTGTGATGCCTACTGCTCGACAGATTCTTGTTGGCAAACATAGTGCTTTGATGAAGGCATTTCTTGTAGATGTCTTACACCGTGTTATGACTTGAATGCTAAGCATTCTATATATTTATTTCCGTATGCGTTGTATCTCTGCCTAATGGTTCTTTGGAATGACAGAATACTTAATGCATATTCCAAGGTAAACCAGAAGCCAAAGACGACATCTTCAAAAAGGTAAGATCTTCATGCTTAGATTTAGACAATTGCGCCATTAGTTGTTTTTGGATGTCTTTTCGAGGTGGAAACTTGATAATGTACATCATTTTTTCAGCTGGTATCTTTCTTTCAACTTAAATTGAGTTAAACTTTTCTATGTACTGCAGTGAGTTTGAGGAATTGGAAGCTGTGCCTACAATGGCAGTTATGGATGGTCCTCTTGAGCCATCTTCAACTGCTAGGGATGCCCCCGATGATCCTGCATTTGTCAACTTTTTCAGTGTAAGTCTCCAAAGCTTTTGTTACACACTCACACTATCGTCTTCACCATGACAGTCGCAGCATCATATACGACTAATGGCAGGAGGGCTTTCTATTAGTTTTACATTCTTGAATTACCTTCAACCTAGTTCTAGATTCTAGGGTCCAAACTGTTGATTTTCTTTCAAATTCAATTCAAATCGTCAGACTGAATTGATCAAAATTGTTGTTGCCTTGACTACAGTCAGCAATGGCTCTTGGGAACACTGCGAGTGGATCGGCTAGTGGACCACCATATCAATCATCAGCGATTCCTCTGCAACCTCACCAACCTCACAAACCCACCATTGCCCCTCCTGCAGTGGCAGCAGCACCTCCACAGATAAAATCACCACCAACTCTTCCATCCTCCTCCCCTCTGATGCCTCTCTTTGACAACAACCCTGATCTTATCAGCAGCAACTCCAGTGTTCACACTGATTTGGTAACACCGTCTTTCTTTGGTCCCCCACGGATGATGGCACAACCGCACCTCATTCCTGGTTCATCTATGCCCACTGCTCCTCCTCTTAACCCTAATAATGCTACTCACCAACAGCGGCCATATGGTACTCCGGTACTCCAGCCTTTCCCACCACCAACTCCACCACAATCGCTCGCTCCTGCACCAACCGGCCCGATTATCAACAGAGACAAAGTGAAAGAGGCCCTTTTAGCCCTGGTTCAGGTTTGTCCTTTTTCCATATCACTTTATTTGAGCTGCTGTCCAAACTTAACGAGTTGCTTTTGACAGGAGAATGAATTCATCAACATGGTGACCCGAGCCTTTCAAAATGCACATCAAGCATGAAGCTGCGCTGGGTTGGCATCTACGTGTGGGAACAGTGGCGGGTTGATTTAGAATGTGTAGTTAAAATGTAGTTTTGTTCTCTCGTATACCTTAGAACCAAGTGTTGTCGGAATCTCCAAAAGGAATTTATAAGATACTGCACTGCTCCCTTGTAATCTCATGGACCTACTTTTCATATTTTCTACTTTCAATTATTATCCTTTTCTCGTATCATTTTATCTTTTCTTTGGGAAGTCTAGGAAAGGGGAAAAAATTCGTATTCGAATCCGATCCGAAAACTTTTATCTGAATCTGACAAATTATTTTATTGGATAGTAAATTCCTAAATCCGTATACGAGGATTCTATCTTTTAAAAGTGACTTTTATATGTGTAATATACACAAAACGGATCTGAATTCGAACCGAAGAATTTAAAAAAATTCGAAAATTCGAATCTGAACCCGATCCAAATCCAAATTTTTTGAATTTTGATCGAGTTTTAATCTTGAAATCCGAACCTGATCCGAATCCGAAAAGTTTTACCCGAACTGAATCCGAATCAAACATGAACATGACAAAATATTACATTGAGTAACAAATTCCTAAACCCGAGAATCTGAATCCGAATTAGGTTTTACCTGAACTCGAACCCAATACCCGAATGCCCACCCATAGTCTAGAGACATTATAGACTTTAGAAGATTAACAAATCTTCAAGCGTATATAGAGTTTGATGGAGCACAAAAATCATAATCATAAAACAGAGAAGGAAATTTTCATTTATTGAAAGATTCAAGGTCTTAAGGATTGAACAAACATGTTTGTATGCTTAAGTCAAAGCCGTATTGTATTCCTTCATTATATGATATAATAGCCACTCCAGTTGTATATAAAAGTTGGTGTAATGTTTTATGGAAAGGTTATCTTCGTTTTTGAAGTATTATCCAATCATCTGTAAGCGTCGGTAAAGAAACATATTTATTATTTCAACTTAGACTGACGACATTCTTAGAGTCAAGATTATTAAGAAACACTTTATGATATTAAATGAAACATCAAATAGCAAAGAAAGCTTAATAATATTACACATAACCAAGAGAAAGGACATCTAGTACAAATGGAAGAGAAATGATTGATTATCTCTCGAAGTAATCCTCAGTCCTGCCCTTGAATCCGATTTGTCCAAAAGTGAGGCAGATGAAGAGGCCTAAGTGCCACGTAATCAACCACAGCCAGAACTGTGAAGTGAGAGCTGGAGGAGTTGGGAAGTGAGCGAGCTCAGTTCCGATGCTATCGAAGAAGAGACCTGTCAGGCTTTTACCGTTTATTGCTGGAATACTCGACGGAGCTAGCCATCCGATCAGCCCAAACCCCACCACGTTCAAATCTCTCCTCAACCAGTTCCTCTCAAAGCTTTTTTCATGTTTTAAACAAACGGATTATTTTTAGACTCAAAAACACGCTTTATTAGTTCCTAAGATCATTTAGGACTCGGTCCTAAATTGTGATATTTTTGGAATTTAATGATTTTCATGGCAATTCTAGAGAAACAAAACATAAGACGTGATGATGCTTTTGAGATTTATCTTCATTATTACTATGTCGTTAGCAAGTTAACTTAATTATGAGAAGATAATAAAGAGTAACCTACCACGTGACTCTTCCTCCCGATGCCCCGGCTAGTCTCAGAGGGTTCTTGGTGCTTAATGTTGGTTTCAGAAAAGCTAAAAACATCACGAGAAATCATTACAATTAAGATTATATGCAAGTTTGATTCAGTAATTCAAAAGACAGTACATGAAGAGAAGGGTTTGGTGTTGATAGATGATCCTCCGAGGCCTATCACTGTCGATGGGGTTGCAAATGTTGCTGCCATTTTCTTCTGCTTTGCTTCTTTCTCCCAAAACCGATTTGTAAGTAAATACAACCACAAACAAAAGAAATATATTTATTTTGTGGACGAATAGAGAGATTTCGAGATGGGTTATCAGTCAATAGCTTTGTGACACCTCACTATTTTCTTTGATTTTGTGGGTCTACCGTCTATTTTTTGGATAAGATTTTGATATCAGATTTTTTTATAAAACTTTCATTTTTTCTTTGGAATATTGTTGATGAAATTTGAACTTAATACAAACATCATCTGACAATAGTAATCTAAGCTGGCAAGACAAGATCTTCCAGAATCTAAAACCCTAACTGAAGGGAGACAAAAAAAGTGCGACTAATTCTAAAGAGAAAAAGCTCCAAAGAGAAGAAAAATGTGATACAAGCACTAAAACTAAGCAAAATGAACCAAAGTGACTCCCACCAAGTATTTCAAAGAAAATTTTGGACGTCGGAGAGCACCAATGAAACTGAAAATGCCACGAAACCACAATCATGCTAGCAAGCGACACCGTAGCTAGCAAACCACAATCAATGTGTGAGAAAACAAAAGGCATTGATGTAATCCATTTTGTTGAAGAAAATCATTGAGTCATGGGTATGCAACTTTTATGGAATGTGGCTCATCCAGAGCAAGGTTATATCATTTCTAACACTCCATTGCTAGTTTTCGGTTTATCCAAATTCTGATGCAATTCCCACCTTCTTAATCATGGACTGAATATCAATACGGTTTTACAAATTGACATTCATTGACTAGTAACACTTACAAAATTGTTCCACAAGTTGAGCAGACAAGTTAAAAATACCAAACAAACTTAAACAACTATTTCCATTTCGACTTAGAGCTCCTCTCAATCGTGCCTTCTCTTCCTCTTGCATCCTCAACAGCCTAAGAATCTCACTCACACGAGGAAAAAATGCACCAGGACGAACACAATAAGGTTGGAGCCCCGTTAGAAGTGCCTCTGCGTCGATCTCAAATCTCTTTCCCAGTAAAACAGTTTCTCTTGAGTGACAAGAAACATAATGGTCAAGCCCTTCGGCGAGATTCCTCCACAAATCCAAGAAGTCTTTTGGGTCATGTTTAGCTGAAGAACACATAGATGCCTTCTTAAACTGTCCAATGCTTCTGCTACACCCTGGGAGACTGTTAAATTGCAGGAACCGGTAGTAACATTCTCCTCCCATGAATCCGCATTGTTGTGGAAGTGGTCGCTGCAAAGGTTGTCGAATTGATGGAGAAAAACTGTTATACCATCCATAAGCCAATTGGTTTCCAACTCAACAAGGCTTTTGAGTTCTTCTCCAAAAAAGCAGCCTTGGCAGGAAACTTCACCTTTTCTGTCAATTTTGACACTGGTTTCGGCAGCCCACATTTCTACAAGAACCAAATCATCACTCCATTCTTGTAGTTTCGATTCAAGATATCGAGCAGCATTAATTGGTCTACAAGCCTGTATCAGTGTATCTTCAAACGAACTATAGTGGGAGCAATCAGTCTTTTTGAACTCCAGTAACAGAATTTTGAATATATACCAGAGAAACTTGGTGGCAGTAGCTCTTACAAATTGGATCCTTCGCAGAATGGCCGGTAGAGATAGTCCACGGTCTATCAACGTCCAAGTCCTACTAAGAAAAGAGTGTTCAAATGGCGCTTTATAATCTTCTCTTGTAGATAGAAGATACTTTGCAGACTGTGATTTGGATTCATTACCAAGTCTAGTTTTTTCACTATTAACTACCCAAGCTTTCTCATTCTTGATATCCGCTTTAAATTTTCTATAAGCATCCTTTAGCTCAATCTTCCCCCAGGTCTTGAGTCACTCAGGTTTCTTACAAAATAGTCCCATTACTGATATACCTTGAGAAAACGCCATCAAAGAGATTTCATCAGAAAGATAAGTATCTGAATTCACAATTGACTGCATTCGTTTATCAAATGTAATCATCTGATCAACAAGATGAAACCACGATGAAATAACTTCAGATTCCATGTCCTTCTCCTTGAACATATCTATAAGCCTAGGAAAAACCATTTTCTCTAAGAAACCGGATTGCATCTGGACCATTGCTGAAACCCAAGCTTCTTTACCACTGCAGGTTGCTAACATAGGTCTGTCAATCAAAGGTTGTAAAAAATCATCCACCCCATCAGCAAAGTCTTTTGTAACTTTATAGACAAGTTCAAAAATAACTCAGGTTCTTCAGCCCATTTCATAAAATGATACTCCATCCGAGATGCAACCGGTTTCACCAGTTCATCGGTTGCCCAAAGTCCAACATTAGTATCTTCTCTGGGCATATTAAGCTTCTTTCGTTTTTCTTTCTGGGTATTATGATGCTGTAAACCACAGAGGAGTAGAAAGCTTTGGGAATAACACTCCTCATCAAGAGCAGAGGATTAGTGATACTAGCAACCTCTCCATGCTCGACTTTGGATGTGGCCAGTTTTGGTGGCCAGCCAAGAGATGCGAGAAAAGCTCGATGATCTGCAAAAACTTGTGGGCGTAGAACAGACAAACTTTTATCTACACGACTATCAACAGAATCTACAAGGCGGCGCCACTGTGAGTGATGCCTTGTAACATCACCAAGTCTTTCTGGCATGATTGAACCTCTCTTGCTTGAATGCAAGATCCTGCATTTTAAAGATAAAAAGCTTTAATCTTCATATTTTAGCAGCCACGAACTCCAAAAAGTATTTTCACATTAACTTGTAAATTGAAAAAGCTTTACTTGAAGCGTACTTCCTTTGTGATTATTTATAGGATGAAACACAGAATCTTCAAGATCTCCAACCAGACTTTCCAACTTTAAGGCAGTCACTGAAAAATTTAATCTTTTTTTCTAATTAGGTTAGCTATTGATAATGTTCAAGAATAGAGAATCAAAACACAACTCACCGAAATAGCTACGCCTGTTCTGTATTCGACACAATTCCTCTACGAGTTGCTGTAACTCCAAATTCGTTTGCTTTCTAACAGAATCCGTAGCTACAAAGAAATTTGGAGACAATTATAATACTTAATATCTACATTAAACAAAACACGAGGGTTGGGTAACTTACAGAGACTGAGGAGGCTCTCCAGGTTCAATCTCAATTCTTCGAGTGAAGATTTAGCGGAAAGCGAGGTCGAGATCCAGGAAACGGCGTGTTTCGTGAGATCCATCCGGAGATGGAGAAGACGGTCGTTTAGATCAGAACAGTCGTTGTTTAAACTGGATATCAGACTCGAAGCGCGGAAGAGTAGATCTTGTAGGTCCTCGAAATTACCATCAAGAAAGTCTAACGCCAGACCGGTAAGGTCGGCCGGTCGGCCGGATTGGGCAAGACGAACGACAGTGGAAGTGGATGTTCCATCGGAACCATTTGCCGGGAAACGGTTGTGTTTTCTGTGCCTTTTGTCCCTCGAGTCGGATGAGTTATGTACTTATCTAATGATTTACTTAAGAATTAATTTAGGATAATTTTATGTTTAATCGTATTCGATGTCAGCCAAATAGCCAATCAAAAATATTTTAAACCCTTATATCAGCCACATTTAAATCAGTCTTGTTCTAAAATTTTAAATAACAATTTTTTGTATTTAGTATAATCTATTTATATAAATCAAATATTGATAAACCGAATTTATTTTCTCTTTAACTTCATTAAGCTTCTCCGTGGAGCCAGTGCGGTCGGCGGCTAACGTTTTCTTACCCTAAGGAAAGCCTGAAAAAACATATAACAAAAGCGCCGTCGAATTCATCTTTAAGGGTTTAGACCTTTAGGGTTTACTGAGGAGAGGCTGAGAGAGAGAGATGGGGAAGAGCGAAAAGACGTCGTTAGGGCGATCACTGGTGAAACACCACAACCATATGATTCAAGAATCGAAAGACAAAGGCAAGTACTACAAGAATCTACAGAAGAAAGTTCTCGAATCAGTGACGGAGGTCAGTGACATCGACGCCATCATTGAGCAAGCTGAGGAGGCAGAGCGTCTTTTCACCATTAATCACAGCTCCTCCACACCTTTGTCCATCAATCTGTAAGCTTCTCTCCTTCCAAATTCCTCTTTTGTGTCATTTGATTGAATTGGTATTTTATGGATCTGTTTGTATACATTCGATAGTTACATTTTGGTAATGGTGACCAGAATCAACTTATTGTGTCAGCCTTATCTGAATACATCTAAATATTGTTATGGTGTTCTTACTGACCAATTTGATTCGCAATATCGTGCTCAATGGCCTGTTTCTCTAATGTTTTTTGGTACAGAGATACAAATTCCAGCTCAAGTACTATAGCAGCTGAAGAATGGAGAGAGCAGCAGAAGATAGAGGAAGAGTTACACGCCAGTAGTCTTCAAGTGCCACGAAGGCATGTGGTTTTCTTCTCTTTAGATTTATTGTTTTTTTTTCATAGCTTTGAGAGACAAGAGTATCATTTTTATTCTACTCTTCATCTTCAGACCTCCTTGGACTCCTGAAATGTCAGTGGAAGAACTTGATGCTAATGAAAAACAAGCTTTTCTGAACTGGCGCCGCATGCTTGTGAGGTTAGTTTTTTTGTTTTGCCCCATATTAATGACCCTATTATCATTTTTGCTTTATTGATGCGTGAATTGATAAAAGTTGGCAACTTTTATGTAATAGAGGTGTGTTCAAGATATCTTTCACTTATAAACCAATCTAGATATAGTTTATATATGTTTGACCCTTATCAAAAAAAGAATTATTGGGAAGTTATCCTTTCTCACACCTTGAAGCAATTTCTAGCTCACAGAACATATATTTTCTTCAATTATATAGGTGTATGATTTGATTTCGTCATGTACACGTTTCTGTGTGACTCATTGCTATTTGCTTATGCATGCTTACATGTTCTCCTATATTGCGTTTAGGCTTGAGGAAAATGAAAAGCTTGTGTTGACTCCATTCGAAAAGAACCTCGACATCTGGAGACAGCTTTGGCGAGTACTTGAACGCAGTGATTTGGTAAGTCTTTGGCAAAAATGTATTAACCCTCTCATTAAAGTCAATTTTCTGGGTTATAGATAATTGCAAAACGGTTTTAATTATTTATACTTATCCTTTTTTTCAGATTGTTATGGTCGTTGATGGTAGAGATCCACTGTTTTACCGCTGCCCTGATCTTGAGGTAGTGCAGTCTCTCCTGATTTGAAACTCCACTTGGCGTATTCCTGATTCATAGTTACTAAAAGATTTGTCCTGACACAGGCATATGCTCGAGAAATTGACGAGCATAAGAAAATAATGCTTCTAGTTAATAAGGCGGATCTTTTGCCTCCTTATGTCAGGTAAGCCTTTTGTGCCTAACTACTTTTGCCTCCAACATTTTATTTTATCTTCTAATCAATTGTTTTGCCTCTTGACATATATGTAGGGAGGAATGGGCAGAATATTTCCGCCTTAACGATATTCTGTTTGTTTTCTGGTCAGCTGTAGCTGCTACAGCTACCATAGAAGGTAAAGTCTTGAAAGAGCAATGGAGAAAACCCGATAACTTTGAGAAGACAGATGATCCAGACGTTGTGATATATGGCAGGGACGAGCTGTTGGGTCGTTTACAATTTGAGGCTCAAGAGATTGTCAAAGTAAGGAATTCTAGAGCAGCATCTGTATCATCGCAGTCATTGACTGTTGAATCTCAACGTGATCAAGCTGTGGTTGGATTTGTTGGGTATCCGAATGTGGGAAAGAGTTCTACAATCAATGCATTGGTGGGTCAGAAGCGGACAGGTGTCACCTCTACCCCGGGGAAAACAAAGCATTTCCAGACTTTGATAATCTCTGATGAGCTTATGCTATGCGATTGCCCTGGTTTGGTCTTCCCTTCTTTCTCAAGCTCGAGATATGAAATGATTGCTTGTGGTGTACTTCCGATTGACCGGATGACAGAGCACCGTGAAGCTGTTCAGGTGGTGGCTGACAAGGTTCCTCGCCGTGTCATTGAGAGTGTCTACAACATCTCTCTTCCTAAACCCAAACCCTATGAGCGTCAGTCCCGGCCTCCTCATGCTGCAGAACTTTTAAGAAGTTACTGTGCTTCTCGTGGCTATATTGCCTCTAGTGGACTACCTGATGAAACGAAAGCAGCGAGGCTGATTCTGAAAGATTACATAGGAGGTAAGCTGCCACATTTTGCAATGCCGCCTGGAATGACCCAAGTTGATGAACTGGACATGGAGGACATTCCAGAAAGCGGGGCTCTTGATGAAGGTTCAGAGTCTGAAGACTCTTCATTAGAAGATAAGACAGAAAGCGAGCAAGTTCCTGGTATAGATGATGTGCTAGATGATCTTAGCTCGTTTGATATAGCAAACGGGCTTGCGTCTTCGAAGAAAGTGACAATGAAGAAGGAAACCGCGTCACATAAACAGCACAAAAAGCCACAGAGGAAAAAGGATCGGACTTGGAGGGTTAAAAACACAGAAGATGGAGATGGAATGCCTTTGGTTAAAGTTTTAAAGAAACCGGCTAACACAGGACCTCTCACGATGCGGTGATGAGCAAATTGTAGTCATCCGATCAAAGATCCTTTTACAAAATGGTGGATGGCAACCGAAGCTACTTGTGTTACTTTTTAATTATGTAATAACAGTTATAGTTCTCGAGTCTCTCTATATGTTTTTGTTTCCATGTTTTTTTAAGTCTTAATTTGGGGAAAAAAGAAAAGGATGGAGGAATGACAACTAAAATCTGGTGTGGAAAGTGGAATTATATTTGCCACTTGGATATGCCCATCGTCTTTTGTTGAGAATATGATTGCCATAAAAATAGAGTTTTCATGGAATCTGAAATGATTTCTTTTTGATTTAGTACTCAAATCTTTTTGAACATTATATTATAAACTGTTATGACCATTTTTCTTGGTACACCAAAATAATATGAAATTTAACCGCACAATCTTTGGTTGTTCAAAATAACTGTTTTTTTTTTGGGGGGGGGGGGGGGGGGAGGGGGGGGGTGTTAAATAGACCTAACGATTTTTTAATCCGTGTAGTTTGTTAAATATTTTTATTAAGATAGAAATGTTTTGGTGATGTGAGAACAAAATTTATAGAAACGTTAAAGTAATTTAGTATTCTCCAAAATTGATAGAGGAGGTGATACATATAGAGACTTTGGTACGATTGGCGTTGAGTGAGTTCGTATCTTTCTCTTCCCTCGTCCTTTCGCGTCCTCCAGGGTTATTACTCATTAGGCTTTTGAATGTTGAGCTTCGTTTAAATTTCATGGAAAATTAACTGTTTCTCTTTGTTAAGAAGCTCGAGGATCTGACCCATCAAGGAAACTAGGGTTTCGAATTTTACCGGAAATTTTCACGGAGGCGGGAAGTTAAACGTCAGAGATATGTTATTGACCGGAGATGCGCTTTTGTGAGGTGGATCGATCTTAGTTAGGTTAAATTTATTTTTGAATCTTAAGGTTTGATAATGGATGAGGATTCGTCTATGGTGGCTGAGAACGATCAGGATCGGGAGTATCAGAACCTTGATGGAGGCCAATCTCCTTCTCCTATGGAGAGGGAGACGCCTCAGCAGATGAACGACCAATCACCAACCGAAGGCGGATCGGTGGTTGCGCCTTTGGATCCTAATTCGACGAGTTCTCAACAGCAAGCGGCTGCAGTTGTGGGACAAGAGCAGCCGGCGCAAGTCGTTGGTCCGAGGTGTGCACCTACGTATTCGGTGGTGGATGCTATGATGGATAAAAAAGAGGATGGGCCTGGCCCTAGGTGTGGTCATACGTTGACGGCTGTGCCAGCTGTTGGTGAAGAGGGAACGCCTGGTTATATTGGTCCTCGTCTTGTATTGTTTGGTGGTGCGACGGCTCTTGAGGGTAATTCTGGGGGCACTGGAACTCCTACTTCAGCTGGAAGTGCTGGCATTCGTAAGTTTGTCTTCTCCTTTGCCTCACTTGTTAAATGATTTTTTTGAGTATCTTTGTTCTACATTTGCCTTAGTTCTTTCACTTTAATAACCTCTCTGGTAGTTCTCTCCTGAATATTTGAAAAAGTTTTCTAATGGCTTAACTTTTCTGATAGAGACCACCTGACTCTTGCCAAGCCTTAAACTTCTGAAGATTTAGTTATTGCAAAGACCTTGTGAGTTTGTTTCAGTTTGGAAAATTTTGGTTCTTGAAGCTTCATATCTGTTAATTTAGTTGGCCGTGTCCGAGATCCAATATTTAGCCGAATTTCTTATATCATGAATTTTCCACATCATGATTTTGTATACCAATTTCACATCCCTCTTTAAATTAAACCCTAAAATCATTGTGCGGATTCCAAGATCTTGTTATCTCATGTCAAGTTTAAGTTGCCAAACTTCATCTCTCCATCTTCTTTATATTTTCTGTTTATATTTTCTAATGAAGCTTAGGCTTGTGAGATGAAAGTGTTTTCGCAACTTTTCTTGCTTTGTATCCTTTTCTCATGGGACATTGGTAGAGCCAATAACTTGGTGTAGTAGCAGGACACAGCATCAGCTGTGGAATATTATTAGAATTACCTAGATATTAGATCATTAATTTCATTAGTTTGCTGATAGATTCTATATTCTAGCTCTTGCTATTTCTTGAGGTTCCTAGACTTGCCCGGTTGTATTAAATAATTCTTTGCTGTGCAGGGCTAGCTGGTGCAACTGCCGATGTTCATTGTTATGATGTCCTTTCTAATAAATGGACTAGGTGAGCAGAAAATGTGTAGTTCTTTGGTTTTTCATCAATGTAACAGTATCCTGATTATCCTAATTATGAAAACTGCATGAGATCCTACCCTTTTAAGTATTATTACCAATTAATTTAATTTAACAAGCCTACAGGCTTACACCCTTTGGAGAACCACCAACTCCGAGGGCTGCACATGTTGCAACTGCAGTTGGGACCATGGTCGTTATTCAGGTAGGGAGAAACAATGCTATTATTATATTATGTGTATGGTGTAAGCTTATCAATCCAAGATGGGCATTTTCAGTCAGCTATGAAATGCTTCTAAATTCTTTCTGTGGTGCAGGGTGGAATTGGTCCTGCTGGTTTATCGGCCGAAGACCTTCACGTTCTTGATCTCACTCAACAACGGCCACGGTGGCACAGGTTGGAAAGAAACCCTGCCACTAGTGGCCATCTCGCTTTGAAATTTGTTTTACTAGTTTGTATCTTGATATATCAATGATCTCTATCCAGGGTTGTTGTTCAGGGTCCTGGACCAGGACCTCGTTATGGACATGTCATGGCACTTGTGGGACAAAGGTATCTCATGGCAATTGGTGGAAATGACGGTAGGCAGTTTTCCACGTTGGCTTATTCTCAGTGTTTTATGTTAGGGCATCATATTCTCCTTAAAGCTCCTCGCTCCTGAACTACATTTTGAACTACTAGGGAAACGTCCACTCGCTGATGTATGGGCCTTGGATACTGCTGCTAAGCCTTATGAATGGCGTAAGCTGGAACCCGAAGGGGAAGGTCCACCTCCCTGCATGTAAGTTTGATTACACTCCTATATGGTTGTGTGCTTTGCACTGGAATAATATTGTTTTTTTTTTCCTTTTGGATGTTGTACCTAGGTATGCAACTGCAAGTGCGCGTTCCGATGGTCTTCTTCTCCTCTGTGGTGGAAGGGATGCAAACAGTGTGGTAAGTGGAAGAGATTCGTTACAACCTTGCTCAATTGTCTCTTTGAAAACAGACATGGAGCCATTTATAGAGGCATAATTCTAGAATTTCGGCCTTTGCTTTATTGTGAGATAGAAATAGGACCATGAGATTTAGTCCATTTTTGTAGAGGTTGAGTTTTGCCACTACGAGCAAATTGAAAAGTATACTATTTCTTCCGAGCTACAAATTTATTAACGGGGCAATGAACAATCTTCGTTCTATGTTACAGAGCAGATGAGGATTACCTCCTCTCTGCAAAGTAAATTAGACTAGAGTTTGTATTTCAACGCACACACATGCTTTGTGAAGCTTCTACACGCTTTGAGGAACTCTATTTGCCTCAAGGAATGAGCTTATTAAATTATTTGTTTATATATGATTGTGAGAAGTTGTCAATTCTGCGTAAAGTGAAATTTGAAACTCAATGGACTGCCTGGATCTACAATTCTTGATTGAGGCTTAATATTTTCTTTGTACACTTGAATTGATAGCCTCTGGCCAGTGCATATGGGCTTGCGAAGCACAGAGATGGACGTTGGGAATGGGCCATAGCCCCTGGTGTCTCACCATCTGCCAGATATCAGCATGCAGCAGTACGGAATGCTTCTTCTCCTTTGGTTCTCTTATCTGCCCTCATCAGAATAATTAAACTGTTTGATGGATTATTTAGGTCTTTGTAAATGCAAGACTTCATGTGTCCGGTGGGGCACTTGGTGGTGGACGAATGGTTGAAGACTCATCTAGTGTTGCAGGTTAGCAAGCAAAGAGAAACAATCTGATGTTTGTGATGTTGGATTTTCATTGAGGAAATACTTATGTTTCCTTGGTAATAGGTGCATCACTTTTAGTCGTGAATTGTGTTTCATGTATAGACAAGAGCTGTATAGAGGAATATGTTGTTGAAATGTGTCTCATATATAGAGGAGAGCTCTACATAATGGTTTTATACTAAAATGTGCATCGAGTGCATCTACAGATCTCTGATTATTTCATCTATTGTCTTTGTACAGTATTGGATACTGCAGCAGGTGTATGGTGTGATACGAAATCAGTTGTTACTAGTCCTCGAACTGGCAGGTACAGTGCCGATGCAGCTGGTGGTGATGCTTCTGTTGAACTAACTAGGCGTTGTAGGCATGCTGCTGCTGCAGTCGGTGATTTGATATTTATCTATGGTGGTTTACGTGGAGGTAAAGAGAAAATCTTGGCAGAACTTATGTTGATGTACCTAATGATGTTCTGATACAGACCACTGATATTTATCTATGCTGATTTCACAATTTCTTGTGCATGCTTCTTCATTAGTATGAACCAATTTCTATGGTTGGATTGTTCTGTAAATGTGGCACAATATACATCGTGTAGGCAGAGTGTGATACTGTAGAGTTACATTTTTCTTAAGTAGGTATTTTTATCATCCGAATCTGAGAGATTATAACAGAAATATTAATTATAAAAGATGTTTCAACTTTTGGCTTTCTCTAAAATTTACTTCCCTCCCTCATTTGATCTGTTTGCACCTGTTTGTTTTCAAATTATGGTTTTATAACTTACTTATATATTGTTGATACTTTAGGGGTGTTACTTGATGACCTATTGGTTGCTGAAGATCTTGCTGCTGCGGAAACAACGTATGCTGCCTCTCATGCTGGTGCAGCTGTGGCAACCAATTCGGCACAGTTACCTGGAAGGTACGGTTTTTCAGATGAAAGGAACAGGGAGTTATCGGAATCAAGCACTGATGGCGCTGTTGTGCTGGGAAACCCTGTTGCACCTCCTGTAAATGGTGATATGTATACTGATATAAGCTCTGAAAATGCATTACTTCCAGGAACTCGGTTAGCTAACTTCCATAAATATTGATTTATCTAGTGCTGTATTGTTAACACAGTGATGTATTTAGTGACAACCATTCAACACAACTTTGTAGGAGAACGAACAAGGGTGTGGCGTATCTCGTTGAAGCATCAGCAGCAGAAGCTGAGGCAATCAGTGCTACGTTGGCTGCTGCCAAGGCACGCCAGGTCAATGGTGAAGTTGAACTCCCAGATAGGGATTGTGGTGCAGAGGCTACACCTAGTGGGAAACCTACATCTTCACTAATCAAGCTAGATTCTGTGGGATCAATCACTCGTACTCCTGCAGGGATTCGTCTTCATCATAGAGCCGTGAGTGTCACTCTTGTTGTATTGAATAAAAAAATAACAAGTTTTGCAATATATTTCTAACACCGTGTTCTTTATTTACTAGTAATTCTTTTGTCAGATTCTCACCAGTAATGCATTTTTGGTTTATAATGTTTTGGCAATTTGTTTTTAGGTGGTGGTTGCTGCAGAAACTGGTGGCGCCTTAGGTGGAATGGTTAGACAGTTATCCATTGATCAATTTGAAAATGAGGGACGGCGTGTCAGTTATGGGACACCAGAGAGTGTAACAGCAGCAAGAAAACTATTAGATCGACAAATGTCCATCAATAGTGTTCCAAAGAAGGTAAAGATTTTGGTTCTCGTCATGAAGTGCTGCAAATTCTTGTGATCCTAAATGTGGATTTAAAAGCAAAGTAATACATTTAGTATAGTTTATGATGTAAAGGCTACAATCTTGAACTATTATACGACACTTTCTTGCTGTGCAATTGGTTAATCGTTTGGTTAGAAATCAAAAGCACCATAAAAATGTTATTCTAATCTCCTGGTTTGCATTACTGGTAACTTATCGATGAAAATGCCTATGCATCTTCTTTTCTGTACAATTGGAACTGAATGCCTAAAGATTCGCCTAATGATATAGCCAGGTGTTCGAGGGTTCTAACAAACTGTTACCTAAATATATGTTAATAGGTTATAGCTCATCTTCTGAAGCCTCGTGGGTGGAAGCCTCCAGTTCAACGCCAGTTTTTTCTAGATTGCAATGAAATAGCTGATCTTTGTGATAGTGCAGAACGTATCTTCTCAAGTGAGCCAACTGTATTACAGCTTAGAGCTCCTATCAAGATATTTGGTGATCTGCATGGACAGTTTGGGGATCTCATGCGCCTTTTTGATGAATATGGTTCACCATCTACAGCTGGAGACATATCGTAAGTGCACCGCTAACCGCTACTTTTTTCTATTGCTATTTTTGCTGGGTCACTGCTCATTCTGTTTTATATTTTTCAGATACATCGATTATCTCTTCTTAGGGGACTATGTTGATCGTGGTCAACACAGTCTAGAAACAATCTCCCTTCTGCTTGCATTAAAGGTAGTAGGTAGTTCCAAGCGTATTATGTTATTTTTGACTTGCGGCAGGTGTTCTAGTTGCATGACCATAGATGGTTCGACGTTTTATTGTTTGTACTGTAGGTTGAGTACCAGCATAACGTACACTTAATTCGGGGAAACCATGAAGCTGCGGATATTAATGCCCTCTTTGGCTTCCGAATAGAGTGTATTGAGCGAATGGTATTGTATTCTGCTTATGAATTTCTTGTTTCCATGTTTAGTTGTCTCATGTTGTAGTTATTATGCAGGGGGAACGTGATGGAATCTGGGTGTGGCACCGAATAAATCGTTTATTCAATTGGCTACCTCTGGCTGCATCGATCGAGAAGAAAATTATCTGTATGCATGGGGGTATTGGTCGTTCTATAAATCATGTGGAGCAGATAGAAAATATCCAACGTCCAATCACAATGGAAGCTGGCTCCATTGTGCTTATGGATTTATTATGGTCAGTTTATGTCTTCTATACTGTTCTTATTAATTTTTTGGTCCAAGTCTGACTAGTTTGTTAATTTGGAATTTGTTAGGTCTGATCCGACTGAAAATGACAGTGTCGAAGGTTTAAGGCCCAATGCTAGGGGCCCTGGATTGGTTACTTTCGGGGTGAGTAATTTTCGTTTGTTTCAATTTTTCCGTTGTCTGGATTTAGTTTTCCTCCCTTCATAAAATCGAGCTTGTCTCTTTCTTTTCTCAGTATATTTTTTTGTGCAATGAGATGCTGCTATTGTTAGACCATTGGTCTTGGATATATATATATATATATATATATATGGTTCTATATGATATACTTTTCCTTGAAACCGAGGAATATAATCTATAGTCTGCTCCCAATAACTTACCATATGAAGAAGTGTTAATTGGTTTTGCATTTCATTTTTACCTGTTCTGTTATTTACCAAGACTTGGCAATTGCAGCCTGACCGTGTCATGGAGTTCTGCAACAACAATGATCTTCAGTTGATTGTACGCGCACATGAATGTGTGATGGATGGATTTGAGCGGTTTGCTCAGGGACATTTGATTACGCTCTTTTCTGCTACAAACTATTGTGGTATGTGCATAGACTCACCAGTGCCATAACCTGATTAGATAGTCTGATGGGATTATTTTTGGTTGGTTAATATTGTTTATACTATCCTCAGGTACTGCCAACAATGCTGGGGCTATCTTAGTATTGGGTAGAGATCTTGTAGTAGTTCCTAAGCTCATTCATCCGTTACCTCCAGCATCGTCACCTCAAACTTCACCAGAGAGACATATAGAAGACACATGGATGCAGGTTTCTATTGCTTCACTTCTCATTACTGAGTCTTAGTCCATAGTTTGACCTGAAAAACTGGTACTTAGCATAGTATTTGCATTTTGCAGGAGCTGAATGCAAATAGGCCAGCTACACCAACCAGAGGACGCCCACAAAATTCAAATGACCGAGGAGGTTCTCTGGCTTGGATGTAAGGCAGACAAAGAGGCATTCTCGTGCACATACATACCGCACCCAAACACTTGTAACATCTGCCTCCTGGTGTTCCTCGTGTTGTGTACAGAAAAAGATTATTGACGGACGAGAAACCGATGAGGTTTGGAGATATCAGGGGGTGTGTAAATTGAGATGATGAAAGGTTAGAGAAGTCAGTTTTGGTGGTGGTTTAGTGATTTGTAGAGTTTATTCGTCCGGACTTTAGTCCCCTCTTTCATTTTATTCAGTCTGCTTTTTTCTCAATATTTTTCTTTTACCTCTTCAATTGCTTACATTTTCGTTTTCGTTTGTGGTATAGTTTATTGGCGAGTGGATATGAGTTCTTAGAGTGGTAATATGATCTGTAGTAGGGTGATTAGTTGGGGATGGTCTGCTGTTTTTATTTATTCTGTATCATAGAGATGTTGGGGCTTTTCTGTATTTTTTTTATCAGCTCATATATTGTAACGTTTGTGTTGATATCATGATACGAAAAGTTTTCCTGGCTCCTTTTGGGTTGTCTAAGGTAGACATGAAAAAAAAGATATGACTTTTTTTTGTGTATCGTGAGCGTGGTCTGGGATTTCAAAAAAGCTATAGCTCAACCGTTCTAGTGTTCCGAGTGTGCTCGTTGAACGACCAGAAAAGGCTTGAAACCGTGCCTTGTCCCTTCTTTATCATTCAAAATGGTAAAATAACAATACGGTTGTTCAAATTAAAATTTTATGAGAAAATCGAATTTTTAGTTATGGGATGGGATCTCCAATGTTAATGCCCTTAAAGAGCGACTTAAGTTGGTTAATAGATTGGGTCATGCATGACTCATGACTCAAGTCATGAATAAATCTGCCTGGTGGCTGCAAGATGAAAAAAACGTTGATGTGGTGGAATTTAATGTGATTTGGCATCGATGCTGTCATTGGCTCCGGAGTTTTTGCTCTAACCGGTCTCGAGACACATGAAAGTGATTGATCTACCTGCCGTGTTGTCTTTTTTTTTTAACCGTATCTCTTATAATCCGCCGTGTTGTCTTATACTGTCTCTGATGTCTTCTCCATGCTCACCGTCATCTATATTGATTCCATATTTATCTACTTATGTAGGCATCTGTACTCTGCTACCACCATGCACTTACAAACAGAAGCGAAATGAGGGAGTAGCTGAAAGGAAAAGTTGAATTTAACTTTTTCTCATTGGGTAAACGAATGTACGATGTATAATCCACTGTAGTATTTATATATACATTCAGTTTCGTACGATAGTTCAATAACTAATATCCAATTAACTAATCCAGTACATTTAACTAATCCAGCTCAGCATAAAAAACGCACGCATCGGTCCAATAGAGGGGAGGGCTTAACTAGTACCCAACCAACTGGGCTAGGTTCGATTTGGTTAATTAATAACATTTTCTTTTTCTTTCATGCGTCCCAAACAAAAGTCTCTATTGGTCTATAAATAACATGGATCTGTCTATAAAATACTACAATAAGTCATTTTTCTACTTCTTCCTCTCTGTCTGAAAGTAAGTATAGAAAATCAAAAACACTTAGAGAGCTGAGTGATATATCATCAAAAGGTGTTATGGAGAAAGTGAGAGAAATAGTGAGAGGAGCGATGAGATTAGGGAATGAAGACCCGAGAAGAATAATTCATGCTTTTAAAGTGGGACTTGCTCTTGTTTTGGTCTCTTCCTTCTATTATTACCAACCTTTCGGTCCTTTCACCGATTACTTCGGTATCAATGCAATGTGGGCTGTCATGACCGTCGTTGTGGTCTTTGAATTCTCTGTAGGTTCGTCATGTGACCACATAGCTAGTTTCTAACATTTGAATGATGTCTAATACTAGGGAGAATGCGAGACTTTTGCTGTAAAAATGTGACCATAAATGGTTTAGTTGTATTGAAAGTTTAGCTATACTTGTAGATTTAAATATATATATATATATATATATATATATAATAGTAGAATAAAAATATAATAGTAGATTTATAAAAGGGATGTTTTAACTTTGGTTTGGTGTGTATTTAGGGGCCACACTTGGGAAAGGACTAAATAGAGGAGTGGCAACAATAGTAGCCGGAGGACTAGGAATTGGAGCTCACCGACTAGCACGTTTGTCGGGTCCAAGAGTAGAACCTATTCTTTTGGTCATATTTGTCTTTCTGCAAGGTAAACCCTGATTTTAATCCTCTGAAAAGTTCGCACTCTTTTATTAGAAGGTTCTCTAGTACACTTGTAGAGATATATAGAGATGTTTGATAACACCAGTATATATATATGTGCAGCTGCTCTTTCGACGTTCGTTAGGTTCTTCCCGTGGGTGAAGAAAAGATTCGATTATGGAATACTGATATTCATATTGACGTTCGCACTGATATCGTTGTCGGGGTTTAGAGACGAAGAAATATTGGATTTGGCGGAAAGCAGACTATCAACAGTATTGATAGGAGGATTCAGTTGCGTTCTCATCTCCATCTTTGTCTTCCCTGTCTGGGCTGGACAAGATCTTCATTCTCTCCTCGCCTCCAACTTTGACACTCTCGCCCACTTCCTTCTAGGTTTTTTTTTTCCTTTGGGGGTTCATACCTAAAAATAGCACTAAAAGAACTTTGTTTTCCAGAATTATCACAATTTGTTTTAGGAAATCTTCCTAAGTTTAAGTGGCTTCCTAAAACAGATTTAGGAAGTTTAAACAAACAAAATTAGGAACTTTTCTAAACATGTTGTTGTATTTTTGTGTATATATATATATATATTCGAATGTGAATTTAAAAGTGGAAATTTGGCAGATTTTGGGGACGAATATTTTGAAGCGGCAGAGGATGGGGACATCAAAGAGGTGGAGAAGAAGAGAAGGAATCTTGAGAGATATAAAAGTATTCTCAACTCAAAAAGCGATGAAGAAACTTTGGTGGGTACTCTCTATCTCTTTCCCTTGTCGCTTCTCCTTAATAGCTATATACATACCATTTTCGAAATAACTTAGATTGGATTACGTATTAATATTTATTAATTTGTGTTCAGGCTAATTTCGCAGAATGGGAACCGGGTCATGGGAAATTTAGGTTTAGGCATCCATGGAAACAATATCTTGTCGTGGGTGCATTACTCCGGCAATGTGCCTACAGGATTGATGCCTTGAATTCATACATCAACTCTGACTTTCAGGTATTGCTTTGATAATATTTTATCAGGTATTTGCATTTAAAATAGTATTTATAAATAGTGGATGTTTTTTTTTTATATGTATGTTTTACATAATATGTGTTCCTTCTTGTATCAAAGAAAAAATATGTGTTCCTTTCTAAACTTTTATCTCTTCTTTTTCAATTAGATCCCAATGGACGTAAAAAAGAAATTAGAAGAGCCATTAAGAAGAATGAGCTCGGAGTCAGGAAAATCAATGAAAGAAGTGTCCATTTCATTCAAGAAAATGGCGAGACCAACTTCTTGTGATATCCATGTATTAAACTCACAATCTGCCTGCAAAGCTCTTTCCACTTTACTTAAATCAGGCATCTTGAACGATGTTGAGCCTCTACAAATGATCTCATTACTGACGACAGTCTCTCTACTCATTGATATTGTTAATTTAACTGAAAAAATCTCAGAATCCGTACACGAGCTTGCATCCGCTGCAAGATTTAAGAACAAGATGAAGCCGACCGTAATAATTGAGAAGTCGGATTACAGAATCATTGGTCTTGCCATGCCTATAAAATCTTATGAAGATGATCATGTTGTTCAATTAAACAATGTTGATAATTCACGTGGACAGAGTTCACAGGAATCGTGTCATCATGTCGCCACAAAGATTGTTGATGGTGATTCAATCCATGAAAATGGTGAAATACATGAAGCGAATTTTCTAGAAGATGTGGACGGGAATGACTTTGTGAAGGGTAGTGTTTAGTACGTGCGAGATTATAGAGAACGTTTGTAACTTTCATGAATTTTTGAACTATTGGTCACATCTTTAATAACGTTTCGGTTTTTATTTCTGGTTGTGTTTACTCTTTAAATTGGTTTATAGTACCAAAGTGTTAAACTGGTCTGGTTTTGGATTCAGAGTATTTCATGTACCAAAATTTATCTTGTGGTCAGCGTTGAAGGCGGAGGAATGAGAAAAATTCATATGACTATGGTGACGATAATTAAAGACAACTAAGACAACAACTTAAGGTTTCACTTTCTGTTTTAAATGATTTTAGATGACTAATTAATATATTTATACACGTTTTTTTTTCTGTTAAAAGGCTTATTGAAGATTGACTTGGTGGAGAGAGATCGTGAGGCCACCTGGGAGATAAATAATGTAGGATTAGGGTTAGTGGTCAAATTTTTGGTAAGATTAGAGTGCAATGTACCACAGAGCTAAAAGATAGTTTAAGGAATCATGGATAGTCATCTAAAAATATCATTACAAGACGAATCACTATAAACCGAAAACTCGTCTATCGCGTCAACAAGGCTATGATATTATTTTACGAATTATGGACTATCAATTTACAACCAATTTGTAAAAGTGAATTATACCATGTCATTTATATACTGTGATATATAATACATCCATAGGGATCACAACAAAAATACGATAGTACATATATATTTGTCACAAAACCTAAGTGTTATGTATATCACAGAATCTGATAACTGTTTTGCACCTCACATAATTAATTTTTTTAAAAATACTACAGTACATACTACAAATTTTCGTATTACTAGGCTCGTCTGTCAATTTTTTTCTTTTTGATGCAAAGTAATCGATGATTCTGAATCGAAAATGAAAAGTCAAACTTTTATACTTACAATACTTATAATATATAAGTAACAAAAATTAAAAAAATATACCAAGAAAACGTTAAAGAAATATATAAGAAACACAAGCTGGAAATTGTATTAAGGTTACATTATATAATAAAGGTGCCTTGTACGATTGGGGTAATTGCTTCCGTACGTTGATGCCAAGTTGGTACTGGCAAAAACCACCATCTGCTATCTACTCCCGCGTTCTAACCATTAACTTTTCATGTATTATTATTTTTTACAATACATTAATCTCGTAATCTCCCAAGTTCTAGTCTATGTCGGGAAGGTATGATTTAATAATACTTAAAAAAATTCATAATCCATATGTCGTTTTCGTAAAAAAAAAAAAAAGGAGAATACTGGTGGACATGTCATTATACAAAAATGTAAATTAGACAATTGGCCAAATAATCTATAAGATAAGGTCCAAAATTGTTGAAGACACATATGTGGGACTTAATTCGCTAAGTACCATACGTGAATGAGCAATTGGACGGAATATCCGCAGCTTTGGTATAGAGAATCGATGTTAATAACTGACAGATCGACTATCTTTTTTTATTTGATGTTTGTCATGATAAGTCACGTCAATAACCTATGTTGATTTCATCATTTTTTGTTACTCTAAAAAAGAATGTTCATAATTGGAAATAAAATTATGTTTAATAACAAGCATGAATTAAATCACAGTGTTTTCAAGAAATTCTATATATACATATATAAATAAAGAGAAATTGTATACATGGGTACCTTTTGGATTATCATTTGTGGATTAATTTTCTTAAAACAACTTTTATGTTAATAATAATGAAAAAGCTGTGATTTACAAAAAATAGTTTTAATATTTATTTTAATGTACACGTAGCCACTATTTATTTTTATATAAACAAGTTCTATTGAGCGTGAACTTTTATTGGCAATTTTGGATACAAATTAAGAATAAAAATACAATAAAATAAAATATGTTTACTAATGGCTGCTTTTAGTTATCGGATAAAAATTAAAATCAGCAACAAAGTAGAGTTTGGTTATGTAAGTACTCCAATGAATAATACTGTCTGTAATTGATAAAATTTTCAATTTCAATTTCTTTAATTAACACTCAAAGTTCGAAGTACAAAGCACCACTGAATTTCTTTTAGTTAATGAATTAACATTTCACGAGTCCCGAATAAGAGTCTCTCTTGCTCTTTATAAATAACGTCGATCCATCTGACAAAACAAACCAAGTCATGTTCGACTTCTTCCTCTTTTTTCCTGAAACTAATCAGAGAATCAAAAACACTTGGAGCTAAGTGAACATCAAACGGTGTAATGGAGAAAGTGAGGGAGATAGTGAGAGAAGGAAGGAGAGTAGAAAAAGAAGACCCGAGAAGAGTAGTGCATGCCTTCAAAGTGGGACTTGCTCTTGCTTCGGTCTCTTCCTTTTACTATTTCCAACCTTCTCTCCTTGCCTCCAACTTTGACACACTCGCCCACTTCCTTCAAGGTTTTTTCTTTAGATTCATTATATATATGCAAGAGATCTTCCTAAAAGTGGCTTCCTAATTTACGAATTCTTCTTAAGTTTTTAAGAAAATTTTCTAAATATTTTGTGTATATATATTCGATTATGAACTAAAAAGTGGGATTTTGGCAGAATTTGGAGACGAATATTTTGAAGCGACAGAGGATGGGGACATCAAAGAGGTGGAGAAGAGGAGAAGAATCTTGAGAGATATAAAAGTATTCTCAACTCAAAAAGTAATGAAGAAGGCTTTGGTGGGTACTCATGCTCTTTCCCTACTGGCTTCACATTTGTAATTATACTTATTTGAAGTAACTTGGATTGGATTTTGTATTGATATTTGTTAGCTTGTATGTAGGCTAATTTCTCAAAATGGGAACCGCGTCACGGTCAGTTTAGATTCAGGCATCCATGGAAACAATATCTTGCCGTGGGTGCATTAGTCCGGCTGTGTGCCTACCGGTTTGATGCCTTGAGTTCCTACATCAACTCAGATTTTCAGGTATTACTTTTTCTACAACTCATATTTTTAGGTTTTACTTTTTCTCCGGCAATACGAATATTTTATGACTAGTTCATATATGATTGTTATACATAATTTCTGACCACCGTTTTATTTATCTCTTCTTTTTGTATTAGATCCCAGTGGACATAAAAAGGAAATTAGAAGAGCCATTAAGAAGAATGAGCTCGGAGTTGGGAAAATCAATGAAAGAAATGTCCATTTCAATAAAGAAAATGACAAAATCATCTTCTTTTGATATCCATGTCTTAAACTCACAATCTGCCTGCAAAGCTCTTTCTACTCTATTTAAATCAAGCATCTTGAATGATGTTGAGCCTCTACAAATTATTTCAGTGCTGACGACAGTCTCACTACTCATTGATATTGTTAACGTAGCCGAGAAAATCTCAGAATCCGTCCACGAGCTTGCATCCATTGCAAAATTTAATAACAAGAAGAAGCCGAACGTGTTATTTGAGAAGTCGGATTCCAGAAGCATTACCCGACCATCTATGCTTAGGTTTGAATCTTGTTAGATATTTCAATCAGGTTAGCCTTGAACATCTTAATCTATAACTTAGATTTTTATTGCCCTAAAACTATGGGAAAATGTTTGAAGCAAATTTGAGTGATTTCATTCTTAGCCAATGAACACTGAAGTATATGAAAGACTGTAAACTCGAGATATCATGCTCAGGCTCATGCTCATGTATTTTAACATTTTTTCATGCCAAAATACAGTATATGAATATGAATACAAACGGTTACAAATTAAACCAAAATAGTTAAAATTTTCCAATGTTCTTTACTCTCATTTCCATAAATACTGAAGTAGCTTTTATTGGTTGCCATTGCCAAACTCCCACCACTGCGCCTTACAGCTCGTCCTACACGAAATTCAGAATCATACCATTTTAGAACAATTAAGATGATTCAGTACTATTACTAAAATCCATAAACTATTTTTTAAGTGGTTGAGATAGAAAACCACTTACATGGTAATCATCCATGTAATCACGTGGATTTGGCTGCAAAACAAAACATACCATTTCACACTTATTCACTCACTTTTTTCCCCAGAAACAACAGATTTTAGATGGATACAAACTAAAGAATTGATTTGGTCTCAAGGTGTACGTACGCGTTTGTAACGCCTCCTCCTGTCTCCATACCGGTGGTCCCTTTCCTTTCGTCTGCGTTCGCCTTCTTCCCTTGCTTTCCGAGCTTCCTGTAAATGTCGATTTGTATGGCCATGCTCGTAATTAAGATATACACAGAAGATTAGAAAAGGAAACAAACGTAAAACAAGAACTTGTTTGTAAACTACGAACCTCATCTTCTCTAGCTTTTCTTTCTTTCTCAGCTTCCGCAAATAACTCCTTCTCAGACTGGTATGTATGGCCGAGTATATAGCATATCAAAATTAGACATCTTGTATACAAAAGCACATAAAAGTTCTTTGATTTTATCCAAAAAGAAGCAAAAAGATATCCAAAGGCTTTGGAAATCTACCTCCCTGTGCTGGGCAAAATAGTCATCCACAATGCTTCTTGCATATTCCGGGTCATCGCAGATCAAGATATTGTCAAAGATTGAACCAGCCTTCACCTACAGAAATTAACATCAATGTCTTCATTCAGCTGCACTAAATAAGCTTGGTTCCTCGTCTAAAATGAAGGTTTTTATCTCATCTTTTCTATTTCTTTTTTGTTTTGTGTTAATCCTAAAAGTACTACCCTAAAAATCTGGATGGTCTATATGTACAAGCTACATATGTTCGTCAAAATTAACTGATTTGCAGAGACTATTATATCAATGTTCATCCATATCTGGCGATGGAGTGATTATACAAGTAAATATTGGAAGAAATTCAAAAAGATCTAGAATTTACCTGCCATACTTCAATGCCTGCATATCGTATAGGCTTCAGAACATAAAGATCTGGATCATCTTCAAATTCTGAGGAAAACAGAGAAACTCAAGCTTAGTATTTACAAGAAGAAATCCATCCCATAACGCCACTACACATTAAATAGATAGAAACATGCCTGGATTATCTATCCATGGAGTCTTCCATTTTCCCTTGTAGTTTGGGTTCTTGATTCTCTGTTGGAAAATAATGTCACATTGTGTAGAGAAGAATTGGGTAATCTATATAACCATTGATGACTGTGAAGTCAATTACCTTAGCTTTCCAAGGGCCTTTGAACCCAGGATTTGGAATCATTGGGGGTTCCCAGAGACCGTTTTCTTCCTCATCCCAGTCCTCAGGCTGAACAAGGAGATAGATAGATACAAGACATAAACCTTATTAAAACTACCACAAACCAATGAGTTCCAAAAAAGGATCATAATTTCAGAGTTTGCGATGATAAGAGGGAGAACGAAGAAAGAATGCTGGATCTCAGTATTCAGTTTTACATTACATACCTCTTTAGCTTTTCTATCTGGAATTTCGCGCGGAATCGAGTCAAAACCCTGGTTACAATGAAAGGAAGAACTAGTTGCCTGAATCAAACTAAGAATTAAAAGTATAGGAACTGAATAGCTTCCTCTCGATACAAATAGTATTTTCTATATTGCTACCATGTTTATTAAAAAAGTTACCTCGGGTTTGACATCGTTGGGGTCATCAATATACTCTCTATCATCCCAGTCCTCTGGCTGCAAAAAAAGATCGGTAAAATCTATCAAGGTAAAGACGAAAGCAATGTACTATAAATGTACATCTTAGCTCAGATCAAAGCCATAATCCATTTTTCTCGTCATAAGTCATAATAGCTAAACTAATAAGTGTAATTATCTCAGGAAAAGACTATCCAATCTTGCAAATGTTTGGTTTAGCGATTCACATAACATTTAAGAATGACTCTTGGAAACCTTATGAGGAGCCAAACAGTTACCTTCTTTGCATTCTTAAGCTTTATCTTCCTTGGAGGAAGGATGTCCCAGTCTGTGTACATACTGCCAAACTCTCTCTCTTTATTATCAACCAGAACGCTGTAAGAAGCGTCAGGCCGCAGAATAAATGTGTAAAAATGATTTAATTTGTCTGTTTCACACTGCAAATCCTTTTTAATTGGATAATTCTGTCCCTGGTATGAAAGAATAACATGAAGCTTCTTCGTCTGTGTTCCGCATATATCTGGTCCAAACATTAGACTGCATAGAAAAAGAAGCACTAATGAGAATCCCCAACACAGCACCATGTGAAGAACATGTAGCTAAAAGCATGAACCAATTATTCAATCATTTCATTAGTTCACTGAATCCAAAAACATCTCCACCTTTTCATAGGATCAACTATAGTTTCATAGCAACTACAACATACCTAAATCTAGGCCACTTGACTAAGATTCAACCTTGTGGGAACTGATGTTCATTGAAAAGTCATAAAGGTATAAGGCAGAAGATTACCTGTAAGGAGTATCACCACCAAACTGCTTCTGGTTAACATAGCCAGAGAGGAGTTTGATGTAAGCGCCACCACATTCTATGTCTTGTTCAATCTTGACTGAGTACTGGACAACAAGAGTCTGGTTTTTGTTGCTAAACTCCGAAATCTTTGCAGAAATCGCAGAATGCTTGGCATCATTATAGGTCTGAATACCTAAACATATGAAGAAGAAAAAAAATCCTAAGTCTAACCAAATATAGATTCTATTTTCCTCAAGTTAACTTCAAAGATAGAAAGCAAGTACACATGAGAACTCCATGTGTTTTGTCTACAGAACAAAAACCCGGTGCCAACAAGAACATATCAAAGAACTAAAACACAGCAGCATAACGAAGATTACAGGGAAACCATGAATGCATAGAGAAGGGAACTCTTCATATTTGCTGACAAAAATCTACTTAACATTGCTAAAATCAAGTGAAGCCCTTAACACTACCAAGGTGATAGATAAGCAATCTAGGGTCGGCTAAAGGAAGTACCTTTATCGTCAGGATCACCGGGCCATTTACCGGCAGTGTGCTTAAAGGTTCCGGCTTTGCCTTCGTTTCTTTTCCAATCAGATAAGACCCATCTGCTTTTCCATCCACCTGAACACATCTTACTCAGTTAATTGCACAAATCTATAAATAGAAACCAAAAAGAGAAAGAATCCAGAACCATAAAATCGTTATTTTAACCAGAAAAGGAAAGCCTAGAAGATTCTATTTAGGAATGGATTTGGCTTCACTATCCTAAACAAGTCAAAATCTAACAAGGAAGTTGCTACTTATTAATCATAGCAATATATTCAAAAGGCAACAAAAACCGATCCCAAATCAGTGTTCTGTTTCTGGAAAAGAAAAGAGTCTTATTATGCTTTACCTTCGAAATGCTCCTCGAAGAAGATCTCGGAGAAAGCCGAAGGAGCAAGAGTGAGAAAAGAGACGAAGACGAATAAGAAGAAAGAATTGAGCTTATTTTGAGGCAATCCCATTGTTCAATGTCTCTCACTCATTCACCGTGGTTGGGAACATTGTGCTTCGGCCTTTATATCAAAGAAGAATGTTGACTCAGAGTCGTGTGTGTTAATTACAGTATTACCCCTAGATTCGTCTGCTTCTTCCAAGTCTTTCTTTTGTTCAAGTCATCCCAATGGTGGACTGCTGAATGTTCAAAGTCGTTTATCTGCGTAAGATTTGGGGCAAAACATAACCCTTCTAGTGGTCCCAAAATCATTATTGCTATGTTTCTTACACTCATCTTCTATTACCATTATGATTTTGATAAAGTTCGGTCTAATTAAATCCACTAATCCTGCCTAACATATTTATCATCTTTTTTATTTTTTTGTCACGTTAATGAAAATCGTATAACTAATATTTTATACTAGACTACTAGTATGTGTGTTACACTGTTACTATCTAAATTCAAAATCTAACAAAATGTATATTTTGTTAACAAAAAAATTCTAAAACCTGAAGCCCCCAACTAATAATAATATACCGCGTCAGCATGTTCAACCCAATGAGACGACATTTCTCTTCACCAAATTTTCCACTTATCTCACATTAGCAATTCGGACCAAGTAGATTAACTAAATACTGTAATTAACCCATGTTATAATCCTTGTGTTATTTAATTATTTAATCATAGTTAAGATAGATTCTTCTGGAGGAAAAGACATATATACCCTCTATCCCAATGGCGACTCACTTAGAGAACCTTCCTCCATCTTCCGCCCAACTCTGATCTTCCGGGTTAATGGCTCATAAGCCATCAACAATAATAATTATATATTATTTTAAGTTGATAAATTATCTCTCATTCTTTTCAATTGATTAAAATAAATTTTAATCTAAAAAATGGAATTAGGATGTGGATACGAAAGAAATATGGTAAGTTTGTGATTGTTGAAAATTTATTGTGAGAATTAAATTTGGACAAATTAAAATTGAAATTTTTTTTTTTTTTTTTGCGATCAAAACACAACCACTATATATGAAGCTGCGTTTCATTTGTTGAAGCTTCATTTTGTTTGTTAAAATTTTGCTTCAGGTCATTTCTTTTCATTTTCTTTTTAATTGATGTTTTTTTTTGTCGTTATTCAATTGATGTTATATTAACGATTTATTATTATTTTTGGTGAGTATGAACTAATTGCGGAGTTGAAATGCAACGTGCACGAGTAAGTTCTTGTAGATTTCAATTTTTTGTTGATTTTTGTGTGTACATTGGATTATTAAACTCGTTTTTTCATCGATTAGTGTCTTACATTCTTAATAGTTGATATTTTCTGGTGGTGAAATCATAGTGAATCATAAGTAGATATAAATCAAAATCGTTGGTAAATACGAAATTACCCAGAAACGAGTATATCTTGTATAATTGTTGTATATTTCGTAAAATTGATACAACTTAGTAATGCTGAGACGAATACTAATATTCAATTTTTAAAAAAAAAAATTTCAAGGAAAAATGAATAATATGCGATGCATAATCATACATTTTGGTTATGGAGGATATTATTCAAATAATGGAGGAGATTATATGGAATGGATTCAAAGATCGAATTTATACTTTAGTGATGAAGACATATATATATAGTAGATAATTTATTATGAGTTGGTTTGTAACATATGTAAGAAAATGAACAGATATGAAGATGCTACGAAATTGAAACTGAGTTACATTTCGAATGCGGATCCTAAACAAAAAACTATCATAGGGAGTTGGTATATATATAACTTTACATCGAGTCAAAATGGCCGAGATATGTATAGATAGTTTTAATGCGGTGATGTTGTATTGAGATATGAACAAATGTTCTTTACGATTGCGATGTTGTTGCATTGGTTAGATCCAAAAAATAGTTCTCTTGGGTTAGGTGTTATATTTATTTATTTTGAATTTTTGCTTAGTGGGTCAGATGAAGGCCCAATTTAATTTTGAGTTTAAAAAGAATGCTGTTTTTCCTGTAATTTTGCTAAATTTAACCTATTTCTGATTTTTAAAAAATGATAAAAACAAATTAAAAAATAGGAGATATCAGCCGAAATTTTTAACGCAGGGGCATATGAGAAAATCGCCCGATCTTCGTCCCCAAACCACCGATGGCCTCCGACGTCCCATGCCTATCTCCGTCGCCGGATTCTCCGGTGGATACCAGTTGCGTAGACGTCTTCTGGCATGAAGGAATGCTCCAACACGCCGCCGTAGAAGGCGTCTTCGACTCCGGACTTGACCCTGGATTCCTCGACGTATTGGAGAAGCACCCGGAGAACGCCGATCGCGTCAGGAACATGCTTTCAATCCTCCAACGCGGTCCCATCGCTCCCCATGTCAATTGGTTTACCGGCCGTCCAGCAGTCGTTTCAGAGCTTCTAATGTTTCACACTTCAGGTACATCAATCTAAGGTTCAAATTAGAGCATAAAAGAAGGGACTTTATGAAATGTTCTTCTGAATTTAGCAGTTTTATTTTAAAGAATTCGAATTTGATCTGTGATCTTTGCTTTCTCATGTTTATTTTTGTGATCCTTATACAGAATACATTAACAAGTTAGTGGAGGCAGATAAATCAGGAGGAAGGTGTGAAATTGCTGCAGGTACTTTCATGAGCCCAGGCTCGTGGGCAGCTGCTCTTCTTGCAGCTGGAACAATTCTATCAGCAATGCAACATATTCTTGACTGCCATGGAAAATTAGCATATGCTCTGGTACGTCCACCTGGCCACCACTCACAGCCTACTCAGGCTGATGGGTATTGCTTCCTCAACAATGAGGCTCTTGCTGTGAAACTGGCATTGAATTCTAATTCTTGTTCCCGAGTTGTGGTTGTTGATATCGATGTGCACTATGGAAATGGCAAAGCTGAAGAGTTTTATAGGTCTGATAAGGTTCTTACGGTGTCGCTTCATATGAACCATGGGTCATGGGGCTCGTCTCATCCGCAAAATGGGTCGATTGATGAACTTGGTGAAGATGTGGGATTGGGTTATAACATGAATGTTCCTTTACCTAATGGGACGGGTGACCGGGGTTATGAATATGCGATGACTGAGCTGGTGGTTCCTGCGGTTAGAAAGCTTGGACCAGATATGGTTGTTCTTGTTGTTGGTCAAGACTCCAGCGCTGTAAGTTTTTTCTTTGTCCAAAAACATGTAGATTATGATATCTAACATAATTGTATCTGAACTGAGCACTTCTGCATGATTTTTTTGTTCACAATTATTGTCTTGATTACGTGGTAAAATAGCTTATGTACGCTGCTCCAATGGCACTGATGTGATAAGTCTGCATAAGAGGTTTGAAGAATGCAGCTCTTCCATCAGTTAGCAAAAGACAAATAAGGGAAATAGTAAACATAGAAGATGAATCAAATTGGGGAAGCTATTGTCTAGCGATTTGGGTATTGGTTTGGCATTGGAAGAGTTTAGGGTGCTCTAGAATTCACCCTAGGATTTTATCTTTGGTTCTGAGTGGTATCACCCTTATTGAGCTTAGTGAGTTTATTTTCAGCACATAATTTTTAACCGAGCTGTTCACTTGTCTGCCCATGGCAAGTGTATGGTACACATGGGAATCTCTTTTAAAGTTCTTCGGCTTAAAACATTTGGTAGAGATGCTGACGTCTAGTTTGCAGGGTGATTAGAATATCGTGGACTCAGTGATAACTACATTTTACTGCCGGGTCTGCAGTTTGATCCAAACGGAAGACAATGCCTGACGATGAGTGGATATAGAAAGATTGGGCAGATAATGAGGGAAGTGGCAGAGGAGCACAGCCACGGAAGGTTGCTTATGGTGCAAGAAGGCGAGTATCATGTAACATATGCAGCCTACTGCCTCCACGCCATGCTCGAAGGCGTGCTGAAGATTCCAGAACCGCATCTGTCTGATCCGATTGCTTATTATCCTGAAGAAGAAGCTATTGCTATTGCAGCTGTGAAATCAATTAACAGATACCACCGGTATTTGTTCCATTTCTCAGAGGAACTTGAAGCTGTGTCGAATGAATGAGTGTAACTGGTTCCTCTTTGTGTTGTGACCTTTTGTAAATTGAAATGGTTAAATAATGACTTTTCTGCAGATAAACAGAATCACATGTTTGGTCCTTCTGCCACCCCAAATCAATCAGATCCAACTATATATATATATATATATATATATATATCTATTACTATGTGATTCAAATTAATTTAGTTTACTAAATAAAAAACATTACTATTCAAAATTTGACAATTCTTCTATCATATTATGTTACTGTTCAGCATTTTTTACAAGTTTATTGAATTCTCGTTATTTTACACTAACCACGCTCCTTTTGTCCGTTCCGTTAATTTTGTGACATTTGTTCAATTGTTCTACTGCAACACTCGAAATCTTAAAAACTATATTTTGGGAAAGTGACAGGAAAATTTTTACGTCAAAATTAATTTGGGCAGTTTGAAAAGATAGTTAGGCTTAGAGTACAAGAAAACACCTTTTATGTCACGGAATATTTGTTTGGAAAATAAATTACTATATAGATTCCAGATCTTATCATCTCAAGAGCCAAATTAGGTAGGCATAGTCGTGCGGACTGTTGTAGAGAATAGCGGATCCTTAAAAAATGCATGTCGAATTCAAGGAAATATGTTCGGATAAGATCGGTATTCTCACAAGATCGAGCTAGGGTATAGAGGCATCGAACAAAAAGCTAGAGTTTGTTCCCCCTCTCTCCAATTTATTAGGAAAAAACTTGTATAAATTATTGTAAGAACTGTATCATAGATGGATTCCAAATTTTAAGTTTGACTACAACAAAAACAAAACTGATTCCAAATACTTTTAAGTATATATTTGTTTTATTTTATCATGTACATCGGATAAGTACAAACCCAAACTAATTATACAACCATCTACTATTTTACCGAATTTTTTCGAAGGTACGATTTCTTTATTAGCGCTCTAATTATTAGAATGTGCAATACTGAGAACTTGCAGAGGGAATTGGAATTTTCTAAATTTTAAAACTCAATTTCAAGTCAGTATACCACCAATCCTATCAACATGTAATAACTTCTAAAGAAAGTGGCAAAACAAACTTTATATTTGAAAAGTGTCCAATGTATATACTTGTTTGTGTTAATCGTTTTCTTCACAAAGTGTACATTCACTAGTTTGTAATATTATTATCAAATAATAATTCATGGGGAACAATATTGAGCAAGCATGCGTCTGAATTAAGAATGTAAGAAGCAACAAAATTATATTAGCTGAAATTTAATTAACTTAAATTGAATCAACGATGTAAACACGGGAGAATATTTCACGTTATAATAGATTTTTTAAACAGCTTATAATAGAGAATTTAACTCTCTTAGTTATCTAAAAAAATGTAGGAACAAAAAAAGAGAAGAACATTGTAGTGTAGTCCCCACTTGTCTCTCTTCCTCTCCAATCAAACCAGATTAGTCTTTTCACATTTTTTTGTACACTTCCTCCACCCCCACCCATCTCTCTCTCTCTCTCCTTCTGCTTCTCTTCTTTGCTTGCCCTTTTCTGATTTATTCTTCCAAAATCAAATAGTTCCTTCTTTGATCTCATTGGGATAGCTAAAGGTTTCACACAACCCAAACGAGAGGTGAGATATCATTGAAGAGAAGAATCCACAAAAAAATGTCTATAGATTTATCATCTGAGCGTGTTTGCTATGTCCACTGCAGCTTCTGCACCACGATTTTAGCGGTAATCTCCCTCTCCCTCTACTTCTTTATATAACAACGAAAATCTTTATCAAAAGAAAGAGTGTTGATTTGATATTTACTAAGAGCTAGATCCCCTTTTTCTAACTTAAATCAATCAATTTATATAAGATATTAATTATCTTTCTACCTAAGTTGGTGATATATTTATGTATATTGCATGATGAATTTTGCATCTGGGTCATGGATCAACGTCCCTTTCCCTGTGATTATTGGTGAAGATAAATAGGTGAATTTTCTTAAGTTCACAAAATAAAACAAACCCTAAATTTAATTTTAATTTTATTTATATATAACGCGTGATGAGATACCCAAAGAAGCAAAAGAAGTTCGGTAACTGAACCATAAATTTCAGTGCTCAAACAAAGTAAACTCAAAGGAAACAGCTCCTGATCAGATTTAGGGTTCTATGAAGTAGGTTTAAAGTCTACAACAAAAGCCTCTTATTCCCTATTTTCAATCTAAAGGGCTTTTTTTTTTTTCTTTTTGAAGGACAAGTTTTCTTGGTATTTCAGTAAATCCTTGGTTTTTTTACTCTTGTATTCATCATATAGGCGATATTACTCATAATTCCCTAAGTTTCAGTCGGCATTAATATTTCCTGTAAAAGGAATTGGTAGATAGCATCCATGTGTGATGGAAGCTGCAGAAACTTTCACTAAGTTTTCTAGCTTTATAGGCTGACTTCATATTATATTTTCATATATATATATAACTGTAGTATTTGACACATGTATGCATATATGATACATCATATCAATCATAGATCTTTTATCTACAAGCGTGGTCCATGTAAATATGTTTATATCACATCACCAGCATGATAATTTTAAATCATTTTTTTGGTTCGCTTAAATTTCCTTTCTTCTACAGTACTAAGCTGAAACTAATTTATTATATGTATATAGTTTCAAAATTTAGCTAAATTCCCCTAATTTTAACGTTTATGTGACTATTTCACAATATCCACCGCTATTCCGTACACACTTGATGCGTGAGTCTGCACTAGTCTACACTAATAAGATCGTGTCATAATTCGGGTTCAAATTCGTAAGTGTGCGAGTTTGAGAAAAGAAAAAAAAAAAAAGCAAACCATGAGAAACTCTTCTAATTATATCAAAAAAAAGTCTTCTACCCTGATTATTCTCTTTTTTTTTTAACATCTTCTAACCTGATTATTCATAAACGTTATACGACATATAAATAAATAGTGGAAATCCAACACGAATCTGATTAAAATGTCAAAAACGGCCACATTTAATAAAAATGTTGAAGGTCGTCTTGCACAAAATAGGGTGTGTATTGTAGTGGAAAGTACGAAATTTTTGTTCTACCCAGTTCCAGTAACAATTTCTTGATCTATACAAAAGCTGCAAACTGTTAAATCATGGCCGATCTTGACCACTTCGGATTGGGTCCTTTCTCTCTCTATCTCTCTCTATCTCTCTCGCTCACACACACAAACACATAAATACACAAAAATAAAAGAAGATTATAATATTAAGATGGTACCATCACATATATGTTAAGGACTTTATGGGCTGTGGTTAAGGTCACGTCGTTTTCTAACATGACTGTCTTCTCCTTGCAAGCTTCATCAACCATTCTTCATCTCTTTACCATCTTTTATCATGTTGCCTTGAGGCTTGTGTGTCAGACATAGAATTCATCAGAACCCACCATACAGAAAAATACACGCTTCCATATATACATGTATATAATTAATTAAATTTATCTTTTACAGATTTATTTTACAGTAGATGCATGAAAGGCTTATAACTAATCATCTAGCGTGAACAGATAATTTGGTAAATATAAAATTAAAATTTTATGCAGCTAGCGTATGTTAACATAATCAAAGAGAGAGAGAGACTCCCTAATACTTAGTCTAGTCTGTGTGAAATTTGTCATAGTATTTATGCTTAGTCATGTCTTTTCTATTCATTATTGCATGCACATTAGAGATTGGCTTAACCAGCGTATCGAAATATTAGTGGTAAACAAGAAAATAACTTTCCGTATATGTAAATAATTTTCAAATATCTGGAATGTATACATACATATATATATATATATATGATTTAAGAGATCTTACAAATAAAGGCATATATAATATCAGGTAAGTGTACCATACGCAAGTTTGTTCACACTTGTGACGGTGAGATGTGGCCATTGTACCAATTTGCTCTCCCTCAACATTGGAGTTTCACTTCACCAAACTTCAGCTGCGCCCGTTCATCAAGATCTTCAGGTATCATATTATAATCATTAGTCCTTCAGCATTCTTTTGTTACCATGTAGAAATCTGGCTCATCCAGTCATTGTAATCATGAAGCCGCACAAACAGCACATAACCTCTTCGGTAACAAGGAAAGATTGTGGATCATCTTCTAGGAACACCAGCAACTTATCCGAAAATATCGATCGCGAGGCTCCTAGAATGCCTCCTATTCGTCGTAAGTCACTCTTTCCACTCACATTTAATACATAACAATTTGAATATGATATGCAATCATAATTTTATCTAACAAGTAATTTTATTTTCATGGCAGCGCCGGAGAAAAGACAACGCGTTCCTTCAGCCTACAACAGATTTATCAAGTAAGTGTCATTGCAACTTAATTTAGTCTCTCTTTTAATGAAATCCTCTCAGCTCCTTCACTACAATTTTAGTAATCTTTATTGTTTATTAGAGAGGAAATTCAAAGGATTAAGGCTTGCAATCCAGAGATTAGCCACCGTGAGGCGTTTAGCACAGCTGCTAAAAATGTAAGTTTGCTTCTTTATCATTCTTTTTTCACAAATATATTAAGTTGCTTCACCGACGACGTCAGAATTATGAAGTAGATGCAAATAAAATAATATAATATTTTAAGTCTTCTTTAATACACGGGTTTTCTAATACTATATGTAACTGTAAAATGTTCTAACAAAAAAATAACTGTAAAATGTATCTCTCAACATTATTTTTAAAAATTAAATAATTCATTATCTTATAAATAACCAATAAAGAAATAAAAACGAAAAACTGATATACAGATACATGATTGGATTAACCCTTATAGGTTATATTTTTGTCAAATAATTAGTACCATATCATAAACTAATTATAATAGCTGTGGTGGCGAAAACTAATTATAATAGCTGCTTCGTCTCTTTCTTTGTTATGAGCTTAGATGAATTTTTGAAATATAAGTGTATATACCAATAAGGTAGTGGATTCTACTATGCAGAATTGGTGGAATCCTTATTAGTTATTACAGTATATGTTTTTAAAAAGTTTTTTTTTTGGGTGTAGTGGGCACATTTTCCTCACATTCACTTTGGATTAAAGCTGGATGGCAACAAGAAAGGCAAGCAATTAGACCAGACAGTTGCAGGCCAACAGTCTAATGGCTATTACTAAAGCCTTTTTATATATATACATATATATTGATACTGGCTATTATATATGTGTGTTTGTATGCTTTTATGTTTATCTTTGTACGTTCGCATTTATGAATGCGTAACGAGCTGATGATGGAAGAGAAGGCGAGCTTGGAAGAAGAAGCTCATAACGTTACACATATATATGTACATGTATGTATGTATATGTCTCGTTCTTTTTCTTGCGCGGGCTTCATCTGTAACTTCGTTTCAAGTTTATTATCCTAATAAGTGAAGTTTATTATGGTTTTCATATTCGAACCTAATTATTTAGGAAGAGTCTTCTTTACGAAGATTGTACTATCAATTTCCTCTTTCCTCATTCTGAAAAAGTGTAGCTTTTTGTGTGGTCACGACTTTATATATATAATAAGTAGTTTCCGATAGTCGAAAATACACATACTCTTGAGGGTTTTTTTTTTTGTTTTTGTGAACACACATACACTGAGCTTATATAAAGGTATGTAGAATTCGATTGATTCTATATCAGTTGCAATTACCTATTAAAAAGAATCAGTTTTCAATTAATGTGTAGAATTTGGAATACAAATAAAAGGAATTTGGATGTTACGTTGGACTTTAGATGTTTGTCTGTGTATATGTAAAGATATATATATATATATATATATATACAAGCACATGTATACATAGAGTGAGTGGTAAAAGATAAATTCCATCTTGGGATGTGATATGGTAACTTTTATGGTGCTGAGATAAGTCTGAAACTCACTCATTCCAAAGAAACATTCTTTACAAAAAGCAAAGGCTCCCAATGAATAGTTCAATTGGTTGTTTTAATTAGCTTTTTTTTATCTATGAGAAATCAATGCTCGCGTCTCCTCTTGAGTATATAATGATTCATATTTCTGCTGCGATGAGCGGCTCATTATTTCAAAAAGTCATTAGCAACATGAAACTCTGGTTTTGAATTGTTTGGCGGGATAGGCGGAGTAGTTCATGGTCAATACATTTTTATGCACATGTAGATAAAGATAGAGTTATTTTCCCACAATAGACAAATGTTATGGGGAAAACAAAAAATTGGTACGTAATAAATGATTCTTTCGAAATTAGGCCAGTTCGCTAGTGTATTAATCCGCAGTGATCGTTTTCGAGGTCCAAAACCATAAAAACGACATTGTCTTTGTTATTTCTTTAACACGGAAGATTTGACTTTGTCAACGCATACTCGTTTTTGTGAAATTTGTGTAGTATGTGGTCAGTATAATTCATGTTAACTGAGGTACTTTTTAAAAATCTTCTCATATGAACTCTTTTAATGGCTACTGAACAAAAACGTTGTCTATTTTTAAAAATTTAATGCAGTATACCAATTATAAAAGTAATGCTATAAATATGTTGTGTAGCTGTGGTCAACTTTTGCTAAAAGAATGCCACTTAGGAAAAATGACTCAAGCATAGACCAAACAGCAATAATAATAGTTTCCACGTCGATATCACTTTGCTATTGTCCAAAACGGATACGAACTGTGCCTGTGGCTATGTCTTATGAGACTCATCTCTCTCTCACTCACTCACTCTCACCGTCGTTATTAGATTGTATGTCCACCAACCAAAAAATTTCGCGACGAAGGTTAGAGATGTGGGGCCCCCTCCAATGTGTTCAACAGTAGTAGAGACACTTACGTACACCTTCCATCGTCCATGCACAGAGAGATACACCCAAATTTTCTTTTAAAAAAAGGAAAAAAGTAAAAGCTTACATATACTAAGAATTAAGAATATATAAAAATAGCGAGGGAGAGGGAGAGGGAGAGGGAGAGGGAGAGGGAGAGGGAGAGATGACAAATTTAATGAAGGGTCCAAAAGAAAAACAGAATCTGAAACGTCAAATCATGTTAGTTGGGGTATTTGTATGTCTTTGGCCGTTTGTGCCTCTGATGGGTCTTGTCCACACACTTTAATGTTTCCTTTTCTTTCTTTTTTTCACTCCATTTTTTCTTCTTACACTATTATGTTTTTTTCTTTTCAATCTTCATTATTTACCTTTTCCTTTATTATTGTTTGTTCTAATGGTAAATTTTATCCAGTACGATTAGTCCAATTAATGGCAAAACGAAAACATTATTTAAATATTTAAATAAGTAGCCATATTGACTTAAGTCCATACAAAATATAAATCATAAATGTGGGTGGACGGTTTTTTCCCTTCATTTTGTGTGTTAATTTGCTAACATGGTTTACATGTGACACATAAATGACATGAAACAGATCTGACATAAACCATATAGATTTCTGAGATCTGACATAAACCATAGATTTCTGCTTTATGAAATTCTGTGGTAACAAATATAATTTCATGTTATTTATATATAATATTCTATTAAAAATCTAATTAAAATGACATTCTATTGTTAACCCTAATTTTTTAAAAAAGCATTCTATAAAATTGTTTGAGTATGTATGTATGTATTATTATTATTTTATTACTGATAAAGGAGTTTGTATTATTTCTTAGCAATAAGATTCCATAACATTCTATTTTTATGTTTTTTAACATGTTTGATTCGATTTGATATATATAAATATACGATATAATTATATCTTTATATTCATATAGTGTTGTAAAGGAAACTTATATATTAAAGATGAGAGACGTTTTATGTAATTGGTTTATCATTAAGTTGCAAAGAGACCAAAGATATATATGCAAATGGCCAGCCCAGCCCAATAATAGATTTTGTTGCTTAAGCCCAAAAAATTGAGAACCCTAAGTCCAACTAATTCACTCCCTCAAAACGAAGGGATATGAACTGTTTGAACTTGAAGGAAGTCGGTGATCCATTTCTGACTAAAACTTTTGTCTCCAAGACGAAGAAGGTTGGTTACTCGTTAGACATAAGCCCCCCCACAAAATAGCAAGACATAAGCACCATATTGTATTATCCTTTATTGTGTGTACTAACTGCATCAAAGATAGAGTTTGATATCCCGTGGCCAACTAGAAAATCTAAGTTGATATATAAAAAAAATACTAAGGCAAGTCATATACAGCAATGAAAGACATCAATACACTTCCCATCCAAAGCTTACCATCTTTCTCCTCCACTTCACTCACTGCCTTCACCACTTTCCCTTGCTTATCCTCCAAGACCTTCAGCACTTTCCCTTCTTCACTGTACTTCACAGCCACAGCATGAGGCCAACCACCTACCTGCAGCAAGTACTGGAACTTCACTGTTATTGGCAGCTTCAGAAAGAACTTCCTCACTCTCGGGTAATGCGCCATCACGTGTGTGAATATGTTGCGGTGGCAATGGATCGCCACCCAGAAATCCCCATCTTTGTTTGTGCGGATATTGTCTGGGAACCCATGTAACAGAGCTACCACTTCTGATGTTCCGGCTTTTTCCCCTTTCAACCAGTATTTCCGTAACCTGAATCATGAAAAAAAGTAGACTTAGATTCTGTTCTCAGTATTGGAGTTTGTTCTAGCAGGATCAATATATGGAAACAACATGAGAATCCTTCCATTTTGGCTTCAATCAGAAATACTGATTGCAGAAGTTATATGCCAAGTATATAAAACAGACAATGATGTGGAAGTCACAGAGAAATTAAGATGAAAGACTCACTTTCCAGTTGATCCTTCACAAAAGATGAAAAAGGAGCCGTCTTTGCCGAGGGAGAGGCCATTAGGAAACTGGAGATTAGTCAAGAGAGTGGTAGTCTCCTTTGTTTTTGGATTGTATTTCAACACCCTCCCGCTGTCTTCCCCCGAGACAATCAAAAGCATGAATTTCCTAGAACACAATCATTATACTCACAACACTAAGGACACAAATTGGTCAAAACACAAGTATTAGTAACTAGGCATTAGAACCTCATTGCAACTTCTCGATTCTCAAAAAGATAACACAATTCAATATCAAAGGCTCTCAAGTGTTAGCTGCAGTCAAAATTTTGAATTGATGTGCCTCTGGCAGATAAGTGAAGAAGCAAAACATGATAAGCAAAGAGAACCAAACTTCAAGCAACCCATCGAGCAGGAGAATAAAGATGAAAACTTAAAAAAACATACAGTACCTGCGTTGGAAAACAGAGCTGGTATCTGTAAAGTAAACATTGCCTTGTTCATCAATGTCAAGATCATTGGTAAATCTCAAAGGCACACCATCTACCTCGTTTGTAAGAGAAGTTGCTAAACCTCCTTCAGGACCCACTTTCATTATCCCAAAATACGCATCTGCAATGTACAAATCCCCAGTTTTCTTGTCGAACCGAAGACCCAAAGGTCGACCACAGATATGTTCATCCTTTAAGTAATCCAATAGTGATGGCTTTGGATCACATAGCTCTGATCTGTGATCACATACATAAACACCAGAGTTAGAGAAACTGTACTGAAACGAATTAGCCAAATAGAAGACTCACCGATTGTTGGAAGTGTAAGCGAAATCGATCCAGCGAGTACCATTCCAAAAGAGAATTCGACCGTCGGCGACGCCGGTGTAAGGACCACGACCAAGAGGATCGAAAGCAATACTCTCAGGGCCTTGAACCTCGTTTAGAAACTTGATCTCAGAATTTTGTAAGAGATTCTGATGGTCTCTCTCCTTGGGAAGTGCTGATAACGGTGGCATGTCAATCTTGTAAGTTTTGAAGTCAGGGAAGTTGGAAATGGAACTGTAATTGAAAGGATCAAGAGCGCAATAGATGGCAATGACGAGAAAGATCTTAGCGACTATGTTCATTGCCATTTTCTATGGAGTTTGTTTTCTTCGAGGATGATGATGACGATTTGTACGAAGAAGAAATTAGTTGGGAAGTTGATGGTAGAGACTAGCCAAGTAGTCAAAGGTAGTCACTGCTTTTCTGGTTGAAAATTCAACATTAGATGTAAAACCGGAACTGTACCGGTAAAACCCAGTAAACCGGATCGACCCAATGCTTTGTTTTGTAGAAATAAATAAATATTAGTCGGCCGAAAAAAGTGTGTGTTGTTTGAGCTCAGAAGGGAGATACTAGGATCTGAGAAAGATGGGAGATTCGGAGTCATATTGGAATGGATTCAAGAATTTCTGGAGTGATAGGGTTTCTTTCCTGGATAATTACACCAGATTCACCAAACGTGACACGCCTCTTCCTTCTTGGTCTTCCTCCGATGTCGAGGACTTCATTGCCTCCGATCCTGTTCATGGACCCACCGTAATTTCCCTCTCTCTCCCTCCCGATAGCCATATATGATTCATTATCTATGCCTCTGTTCTGTTTGTTTGTCATGTAACCATTTTTGCCTTTAGATCTAGGAAGTACTAATAAGAGAGAAAGGAGCACATGGAATCTTCGTGGATTGAAACTAGCTAAAGATTTTCAAAAAAAAAAAGAAAGGATTTTTTGATTCTCAGCTTGTGTGTGAATTTATCAAAAGAAAGTCTATGATTCTTAGACGTACATTTTACTTTCATCTTCAAGATATTGACTGTATGAAACTGATAAGAGTAGGAGAGACTACAAGCTTGAGTTTCAGGAAGAAGCATGAGTTAATTAGACTAGGGCAGAATGTGTTAAGCATTGGAGAATCTAGTTGTGTCAAGGGGGTTTCTCTATGATTAATCACTTGTTTCATGTTTTCCTTCCATAAGACATAACAAGGAAGTTTTATAGAATCATTTACCTTTTTCTGGGGGCACTTTGAATTCCTTGTTTAACTTCTTCCTCAATTTCAGTCCATAGGTATGTATTTGGTATTCTTGCCCAAGATATAAACTTTTGGTCCTCGGGAAGTTTGGCTAACATTGTGTTTCCATTCCTTTCCAGCTGAAAACTGCTAGGGAAGCTGTGACGTTTGGTGTTACTGGAGCTGCACTTGGAGCTGTCTCTACTGCTGCTATTGCCTGGAAATACTCCAGGAGCCCACATGGTAACACATTTTCTCTCTGTGAATAACTACTTCATCATGATAAACCTCACTTGTTTCTTCAAACGCTACACAAAATTCGCTATTCAGGGAAATTGAAATTATACAGGAGTCAACTAAACACCTTATGTCCCATATTGATAAAGCTTTATGCAGTTCTCATGGGGTTTACATGTTGCCAAATACTTTGTCGAGTTGTAGTTTTATTTCTCTTGGTATTTTCGACATGCTCTAACTACTGCTGGTGCTACAGGTGCTGCATTGTCATTCTTAGGAGGAGGTGTTTTTGGTTGGACCTTTGGGCAAGAAGTCGCAAACCACACTCTGCAACTTTATAGGCTCGACACAATGGCAGCCCAAGTTAAGTTCATGGAATGGTGGGAACGCACGAGTCAAGGAAGGTCCTGAATCCAAAATGAAGACTTGTGCTGCTTTCTCGTTCAGAGTATCTTGCAAGCAGCATGAAATCCTGATAGTTTTCCACCCATTTCGACTCTCCTTTGAACTTTTTTCTATTCTCACTCTTGGAACATGTTTTCATTGTCTCAATAATCCACATGCCTCATCAAATGTTTTGAGGAAACGAATTGAAAAAAGCAAATACTCTCTGAAAAAGAACGTCGACTTTCTCCATGAAGCACATATCGTAGACTTTCTTTTGATGATTCATAGCAATAAATTTCCTCATTCTGAGTTTGTTGTATCTATGTAACTCGTAACTCGCTAGTTCTCTTTTTGCCCCGTTTCTACACTAGTTAACGATGAAGCATCTGCTTTCATGTTGGCTCGCATAAGTATTACTAAGGAGAGGCCTAGTTATTCATGACTACTGTTGGTCTACTTATTCAAAGACACAAAAACCATTAACAATTAAGAAATTCGCAAATTAACGATGAAGCATTTGCTTTCATGTTGGTTCATACAAATATGATCAAGTAGAGGCCTGAAATTTCTCATGACTACAATTGGTCTATTTTTTATACAAAGTGCTAACTACAACACAAATGGCCCTTGGGACTTGAAGTAACCAAAATCCACTCATTGATCATATATAACAGATTTAAATAAATAGCCTTTGAAGTAATATACCATACAAGCAGCCGAGAGATCCAGCAGGAAGGTGTTGTTCCACTTATTTGAAAGAATTGAAGAAGCTCACAGTGTCTGCAAGCGCAACGATGAAGGAGTCAACATCCTCCTTCATGTTGTAAAAGTAGAGGCTGGCACGTGCACTTGCATTCACTCCAAGATACCGGTGGAGTGGCTGTGCGCAGTGGTGTCCTGACCTTATCGCAACTCCATGCTGCAACATACAGATTTTCTTTCAGTAATCAGCCTACTATGGATATTCTGATGAGAGAGCAAACTAGACAGCAAGAAAATATGTCAGATCATCAAGGACCTTAAGGTTTCCGGGTTTTATCACTAGCTACCATTTACTGAGTAGAAGAAGACAGTGCCCTTATCCTTTTCGAGGTACTACCTCTTATCCAGAGAATAAATATCCATTGAATAATAAGAAACAGTATGTGATGGGACAGATAGCTCCCAATTATAACATACCTGTTGATCAAGAAAGGTTGCCAGATCAGTTGGGTGCAAGCCCTCTACATTAAAGGAACAAAGAGCACCCCTGTGAACACTTTCAGAAGGTCTGGGGCCATATATCCGGACATCAGGCAGGGAAGACAGTTTCTCGTACAAATACTTGCCAAGCTCTACCTAAACATAAGAAATTATAAATTACAATTAGAAAGAGAACATAATCAAAACATCATGGCTAGCGTCTACTGGTAGGAAAATCATAGCAAACCTCATATTCATGGATTTTCGTCATGCCAATTTCTGACAAGTAATCAACTGCAGCACCAAGGGCAATTGCTTCTCCTATTGCAGGTGTTCCAGCTTCAAATCTGGTACAAAATTGAATATACTTAACTCTAAACTGCAGCAAATATGCAAATTAGTAACTAATATAATTTGAACCCTAACCTGGATGGAGGTTCCGCATAAGTTGAATGATCAAGAAATACATCTGAGATCATTTCTCCACCACCTAAAAACAGAATGGTAACAAAAAGAGAAACAGAAGCGGGATTTAATCCAGTCTGATCCTTGACTAATGAGATAAGATGATTATTTTCATTAAAATATATACGATAGACTGCTTACCTAAGAAAGGAGGCATAGCATGTAGAAGATCACTTTTACCATATAAGAACCCGATGCCTGTAGGTCCACACATCTGAAGCATGATTATCATTTTTTAACTTTAAGCTTGCCACAAGGTATTGTGTATCTCAGGAAGAAAAGTAAACAATTCCAACCTTGTGAGAAGACGCAACTAGGAAATCAGCATTTAGCTTCTGGACGTCAACCACCATGTGGGGAACACTTTGACAAGCATCCACAAGAACTTTCGCTCCAACACTGTGTGCCCAGACCACAATCTCTTCAATAGGAAGAGAAGATGCTAAACAGAAAAGAAAAAAGGTTAGATACTTACCTAAATCCCATTTGCTTTCACAGAAATGTATAACACATATACAAGCTAAACAAAGTCATTATGATGAGCACATGAAAAAGGATTCTACCAAGAACATTTGATACATGATGAACAGCCACGAGTTTTGTCTTTGGAGATATCAAATCTCCCATTTTGTCTATGTCTGGGATTTCATCTTCATTCAACGTCACAAACTTTAGAACTGCTCCAGTCTTTTGAGATACTATTTGCCAAGGAACAATGCAACTATGATGTTCCGCTACTGTAAGTATAACCTGAAAAGCTAGCAAATTCACAATCTCACTTGCTATAGGTAAAAGAACACAAAAACAAAACTTTGACAGCGATACCAAGATATTTCCCCATTAAAAAAAAGTACAAGAATTGACAAAGCAAAGGCACACACACCTCGTCTCCTGGTTTGAGGTTTGAAAGACCCCATGAATTAGCTACAAGATTGATAGCTTCAGTTGCATTCCTTGTGAAAACAATCTCTTTACTATCGGAAGCATTGATGAAACGAGCAACCTTTTTCCTAGCCAACTCAAATTCATCTGTAGCCTTAGCACTACAATCAGTCAAACATAAAAAAGGCATGAACCTTATCAGTCAAATGATCAATCCTCATACTCTAACGAAGAGAAACAAAAAATAAAGCACCTTAAATAGTGGATTCCTCGATGAACGTTTGAATTATAGAACTCATAGTAATTCTGTAAAGCGTCCAATACAGCTGCCGGCTTCTGAGAAGTTGCAGCACTGTCCAAGTACACAAGCTTTGACCCATTCACTTCCTGAAATGGTTTAACTCTTTAATTTTTCAAGTAGAAGCCAATGTCATACTTTACTATTCCAATTTTATATAATTCGAAGTTAACCAGGTTAAGGAATTAAGGAAAGTGGAAAAAAACCTGATGTAGGATTCGGAAATCTTTCCGAACGCGATGGCCAAGAGAGACGTATTCGGAATCGGCGGCGATGGTGGCGGAGGAAGAGGCGCCGGAATAGACGGATAACGAAGAGGAGCGACGAACGTGGAAGAAGCTCCGGTGTCCGATGGAGATGGCGTTGGGAGCGAGAGATTTGAAAGAGGGGAGTTTCATAGCCACACCTTCCATGGTGGAGTTGACAGAGGAAGAGAACTGGGTTCTAACCAGCGTTAAGGGGAGAGATAGTCTTCGAAGTCACAAGTTCGAACAGAGGTGGTTGCTGAGAAGATTAATTTAATCTGAAACGCTTACTGTAGAGATATGGGCCGCAATAGGCCTCTTACGCCCTTCAATGGGCTGGAGTTTTTGAGTTTAAACATGTAAAAATAATTGGTTTTTAAGGTCCAATCAAACCAGATGACACGAATCGTTGGTTTACCGGTTTAACCGACCGAATCCGTCAGGATTGTATACTCTTCGAGAAAGGCTATCGAAATATCGAAAGAAGGAATAGGGAAGCGATGACAGCAAAAGTAAGATGAGGTTAATTATAGAGGGAGATCACATGGGAAAGAGGAGTTGGCATTTGATTGGGCTGATCATTTTTGTATCAATTCATGTTCCTTCGTATCTCCAAACCTCAAGACTTGTCCACATGTCTTAGACACTTAATTTTATGCAATGACGACCTCATTATAACTTTATCTACAGTCAAGAAATATCAATCGAAGAGATATAATTTAGAATCAAGAAAAAGAAAGAGGAAGAGAGAGGAGAAGAAAAGTTATGAGATCTTGTTCATCTTGTGTTAATGTGTTACTCATTATATGCCTTATGCTTTTGAGTTTGCTAGCTAATGCGTACAAGAACTACACTGTGGGAGAGGCCAGGGGATGGTGTTCGATATTCAGGAGAGACTAATGATCAGAAATGACCCGATTCCAAATCATTCTCTTTGGGTGATTTCCTCAGTAAGTTCAAACCATCATTTTGTTCGGCTTTTGATATTTCTTAAGTTTGGACAGCGTAGTAATCTAATGAAAAACCAAGTTTACTGTAAAAAAATCTCGGTTTGTCTATATAACTGTGAACAAAACTTTTAAAGAAATTTATTCTGTTAAAAACTGTCTTTTTCGTCGTTTTAATTTTATTTTTTTTGTATATAGAAAGCTTACAATATTTTAGCAAAATGTATTAGTTTGTTTTTTGTTCTGTTTAGATTAATTCAGTTTATCCAGATTGAAGTCTCAATGTAATTAACGTCTTTATGTACTTTGAATGTAGTTTTTAACACAGATAGCAACCATTCGGTGGCGCAAACATATGTTTTCAAAACGTACAAAGAATGTGATTACAACAATGGCGAAGACAATAGTACAATAGAGTGGTCAGCTGCAAATCCTTCAGCAACATCTCCCGTTCCTGTCTCAATAAGTGTCCCTCTTGTTAAAGAAGGTTCCAATTATTTCTTCTCAGGGAATTATAATGGCGAGCAATGTAAATTTGGACAGCATTTTATGATCAATGTAACACATGGTCAGGGCTTACCTGATTTATCATCACCAGATGAAGATCAGACGGCCCCTGGACCCGGCCAATCCTCTCAGTCCGGTGATGATGAAGTTGCTCCTGACACCATCGTCCCGGCCAATTTCGACCATCCTAAAGATATTGAGAGTGATGATGATGATAATAAGGTTGATGGTAAAAAAAGTTGTTCTTCCATAACAAACCTAATTTGTTTTGTTTTGTCTTTATCAGATTCTTTGCATCTTCTTTCTTTTCATAACTAGAATTTGTGTATGTATAAGCACTCTGTTTTCTGGAGATACCTTAGTACTTAATGGACCTTCAAAAACCAGTAAAGAAATGAAGAAAAAAAAGTAAATAAATGAATTTTCCATTTTTCTATCGAAAATAGCTTTTATTATGTTCAGTTTTTACTACGGATGTTGCTGTCCCTAAAAGTTGAGTATCATATTTCTCTATGCTCTAGAGTCTCATTCGTGTTTAAACGTAGAACCTACAATTTTGTTTGATGGATTAACTCAGTGTTTTTACATTTTAATTTTAATAGTCACACTCACAAATTCATAAAAATACTTAATTTATAAGTACGACAAAAACAATCATGGAGAGAAGTTTATTCTTATCAGTTTTATTATAATATAGTTTAAACTAGGGTTTTCTGCTAAAAACCCACAAAAATTAACAAAATGGTGTTGTTTTGGACCTAAAAAACTACATATTTCGTTTTTATCTGATCCAAAACAACATAACTTTTCACTATTTATTTTTATTTAATATATTTATAAAAAATTCAAATTGTCATTTTCTTCTAATTTTTTCATCTGATGAAAGATGTACATTTATCATGATAACATTAATGACACAATCAAAAATCTAATTTTCTTATCATTTTTGAAAATCACAAATTAGAGAAATAGTATCTAATTAGCTCATTATTATTATTCTTCCAAATTCAGTAATCTTTAAACTAATTACAAATTTTTAGTAGATTAAAAATCATAATATAAATGCGCACAATTACAACAACGCAAATTAGAGCACTAAATCAATCATAAACACCAATCAATTCATAAACACTATCAAAATCCATCAACCAGTACGAATTAAACCATGAACGAAAGACATATAACTAAAATTGAACAAGAATCTTTAACTTCATAAGATTAAAACCCTCTAACGAACCCAAATTTAAACAAAAAAATAAAACCATGTAACGAACTCAGATTCTGCAAAAATTGACCCAAAAAATTAGATCTTCAAACCCAAATTAAAACCCTGATTTGAACACAATTCATCACCATCATCACCGCTTCCTCCTCCTCTAACAAACATTCCTCTTCCTCACCCAGAAGTTTCTTGGGAGGAGCTATTCCTTACACTTCCATCAAACCCTCTGATAGATCCAACGACTATAAAGTCCATGAGGCTTGTCTCCCTTGAAGCAAGCCCACCCAGAAATGGGACATTTACTCATTTGGTGTCGTGCTCAAGGAGCTTCTCACCGGGAAGTCTCCGGATTCATCGTCGCTAAGCTCATCCTCGTCGTGAACGGTGGTTGTCAAGGTGCTGGATTTGGTGAGATGGATGTAGGAAAAGGTTTGAGGAAGATCTAATGTTGCTTCAAGAAGTTCACGGTAAGCAACAAGTTTTAGTTCCATTAACCCTAATTTTAATTTTTTTCCAAATTGAATTTTTTCTTAATTCTAAACCTAATTTATGATTTTCAAAAATCATGTTGTTTTGGTGACAGAAAATGACAATTTATAATAAAAACAATATGTTGTTTTTGATTTTCAAAACGACGACGTTTTAATAATACTATTAGTTTTATAGCAATAGCTAACGGAACCACGATGACGATATAGTGGAGTTATTAACGGATGACTTTCAATTTTATGGAATTGATTTGCACAATTTTTGGATAATGGTTGATCTTACCAAAAACAAAAAATTTGATGGTTTTTAGCAGAAAACTCTATTAAAATAGATGTATTGGCCTCATAGATTCTAATTTGATTGGATTCTAGAATTTCCAGTCACTGGGATATTTACATCTAATATACAAATATACTGCCAACTAGAACTCTGTCACTTGCTTTATAGATACACCTTTAAACAATCATTAGTGAGTATGATGGAACGTCCCACAGATGTACATGTTTGTGAAGGGACATTTTTGGTACTGCAAGCATGGCAGTGTTATTTGTCGTTTAGTGAGTTTGTGAGGGGCAGCAAAAAATGAAGAAACGTCCCACACATTTAAAGAATTTCACTAAGAAAAAGCAACGAGTAATGAAGTATAAACCCAAAGATATGGTTTGGGGAGGCGCATCTAATAAAGGAGAGGTTCCAGTCCAAAGGAAATTAAAGTTGATTCAAAGATGAGATGGTCCATTTCAAATCCTAAACGAATCAACGACAATGCTTATAAACTAGATTTGCTAGGTGAGTACAATGTGAGCGTTATCTTTACTGTTTTCTGATTTGAGCTTGATCCAGGTGACGATCAAATTATTTTCACAAGAATAATAAGAACATTATGAGCACTAATATGATGTATTACATGTATGAGTTGGACAAATAACAAGAACCCGTGCCAAAAAAGCTTAAAAACGTACTTACGAGATGGTTCGAGAAACTATGGATAATGATGACATCTATAAATCTATTTAGAATGATGTCTACCAAGTCTAACCCATTTCAACCTCTTAACAAGTCATAAAAACCTCAGAATAAGTGACTTGTATTTGTGGTCAAGATATTAATGATATTGAAGGTAAAAATTCACTTTAAAAGTTATAATTTGCAGAGAATACCACAAGTTGAATCACCTTGCAACTCCCAGTTATATTCCTGTACAGTTCTATTTTAGGTTAGCTCTATTTTTTTTTTATCGTTTGCTTCATTTCATGCAATATTTTCTTTTTAACTGTTCGGTGGAGAAAAGGAAATTTTGTCTGCTTTCATAGTCTCTTTCCGGATTGAGTTACTCAATCTTGATACTATTAGATTTCACTTTTCCAATTATGCGATCGCTTTTATGGCTTTTGCTAAAGCCATTTGCCGGACAAACCGTTTTAGTTGTTTTAGTTGTTCGTGTCTATTTAATAGCCTTTTCGTTAAATATACAGATACAAAGCATCACATTCCTTACAACATTGTCCACATGCTTGTTTAGCTGGAAACAAACTACAAAACTCAACAAAAATACAATAAATTTTGGGATAAGAAAGTTGATGCCTTGTCTGGCGCTGGCACATGGGATACATTGCATACTCGTAATGACACGCCACCCATTTCCCATTAAGCAAAAAAATAAATAGAAAGATTAAAGAAATATAATAAATCTCCATCGAAAACAAAAGAAATATACACAGGGTGGCCGGCACTTTGGGAGGAGGAATTGAAAGGGTGGTGGTTGCACGCAGAAGGTGGTAGTAGCAGGTATACTTACAAAGGAACCAGCTGAGCCACGTTGTGTGCTTTTTCTACGGTGTAGTGCCCCAAGTTGTTGGTGTTTTACAACTCCACTCTGTTCTTCCTCTCACCACTTCAGCTCCATCCTCAAGTCGGAGCAAATGCTGACATTCAACATCCCCGGCTGTTCCGAGATTACCGATATCGCATCCCGAAACTGCGGTCAGGGACTGAAGCACATTGTCTTTTCCACATTCCCTCCGGTACTCCAGAGTCATGCTTTTCAGCTTCTGCCTCTCCATCATTCCCACTGGAGCACTCTCCAGGATCCACCCAATGTACTTTACATTATTAACATGCTGGTTAACATCTAGGTCACTCCAGCGCGGCTGAAAAGAGTTCATCACCAAACCCATTAAGAGTTTTACAAGCAGGTGGGATCAGTTATTGAAACATGCAGCAAATAATATATATATACTTACAGTGAGACCAGATCGAACATAGTCAGCAGTTTTGTCATCCAGTTTTGTTAACTTTCTGCTGTCCTCAGCAATGACTGGGTCAGAATTCACAAAATAAGGCTCTATTTCCCCTCGAACCTCTTCAGGAATCTTTGATAATCTCCTTGTCAGTTTATTCATCATCACCCACACACTGCAAAAGAATATTTTGCAATACAGAGATGATTATAACTCTATCAAATATGAAATATCTAACCCATGAGACCATAAGATCCCCTAATTATCCACAGCATAAACTTGTGTTGTCATTTCTGAATTGATGATAGAGCAAACAATATAAACAGAGAGCGAAGACATCAGGTAGCTTAAGTAAACCAAAAAGAAGATCTAACCTCGATGCTCGTGTTAAGGTTTCTCCAGTATTGCAATCCCGAACTAGCCAATCACGACGCATACCATTCTTTCCAGACTGACTGACCCAGGTATCTACTTCAACAACATCTCCCCTATGAGGCAAATATTGAATAAGCAAATGAGTCATGATGCAACATAATATGCATGTAATCCAGGGTGCAAAAAGTCACTAGTCATACGCATATTTTCCTACTGTAAAAGCAATACCAACTGAGCAATAAAATATGTAGAATGGTAATTGATATTTTACGGAAAGAAGCAAAATACACATCATTTTCCCAAACCTGGTAAAACAAAAAAAACGTGAGAGCATGAACCTGCATATAGGTTTAGCACGAGAATAGCTTACCAAGTAGGATATTTATCAACAACAACCTGCATACGAGTAACAACCCATATCAGATTCTTCTTAAACATCTCAGGGGTTGAACCAAACCCATCTCCCAGCAGGCCAGCAGTCTTAACATGATTAAGCGCCGTTTCCTGTCACGAGCATAAGAGCTAAATCATGCGTACCAATCAGAGCAGTGACATGTGGCTGTAATTATACTTTTATAATCAAGTAGTACCTGCAAATGATTCATAACAGTTTCTATAGATGCTGAGCGATCAGCACCTATTTCATATGACCTAATGGAGAAATTCTGACGGAACACAAGACCATCCTGAACGATTCTCCCAATACCGAAAGGATCCATAAGCATATCAGAACGCCTGGGTTTCCAGTCAAGCATCATCCACTGTTTCTCAGCAGCTAAGAAAATCGTTGTTATAGCAGCAAGAAGCATGCTCCAATCAGGTAGCTGGTTGATGAAAGTTCTTGGCGCAGGCTGTGACATCTCAGTATCAGTCTTTACAATCTCTACTGAGCCTGGCAAACCAACCTTTTTCCCATTGATCTTAGGTGGAGCTTGAGCGTTAGGTTTAACCTTCATCCTGCCAGAGTTTGGTGCAGAATTAAGTCCAGCGAAATTCGTGGAGCTAATCTTGTTGCCTTTTCCATTAGGATCAAGCGAAGGAGATGGTACAGGAAAGAACGACGACGTAGCAGAGGTGGCCACCATGACGAGGAGATGAGCGTTTAAAGACACTAACACCAAAAAGAATTTGAAAAAAAAGCTAACTCAGTAAAGCAAATATGATCTCCAGTTAAAAAACACGGCACACATTCAATATAAATATATAGATATATATATATATTCTGTGATAAAAAGAACATATATTAGTAAATTCTCAGTTAATCAAGTTCGGCTACTGGACAAATATTCAACACTAAGGACAAAATAGGTAGAGGTGGAACAAAAGTATGAAACCATAGCTGCAGGAAACAGCCATAGAGCAGTCATTTCATTCCAATTATTCAACATTCACAAAAAAGATTCCCAAAGTTGTAGAGGAATCTAATTTGACGCAGGTATGGAAATTAAAAAAAAATCATTTCTTTCACAAATCATCCATCATTTCTTTCAATCAACAATCGATTTATATCAATCAGATGAAAAATCCGAACCAGCGATGAAGAGATTGAGAAGGAGACGAGATCATACCAAAAACGAAGACAGATGAAAATGAATGAAGAAATACAAAGGTAACGCCAATTTCTCTGAGTCTCCAAACCCTAAATTCTCCTTCTTCGGTTGCCTCCCTCGCTGCCTCTCTCACGATCTCCTTTGCCTTTTGTTTAAAATTCTTTTTTTTTTTTGTATTTTGTTTCTCAATATTTTTTGCTATTCCGTTTTTGCGATTCTCAATACTTTCTTCGGGAACAGAAAAAATATATTAAAAATACACATTTCTGTAGAGAAAAAAAGGCGAGAAACTCTGTAGGGTGAGTGAGAGAGAAATATGGATGAATGGGTTTTATATATTTGCATTTGTCCCCCCTCTCTTCTCGTAGTTTCAAAACTACATTTTGTTTCCTATATTTCCCATTTTACCCTTTTCTTGTTACAAGATTGGTTAACCTAATTAGGCAAATTTATTCATTTTTATTCAATTGTGGACTAAAATTCTTCGCATTTTAATTTAGCACGCAAAACTTGATTGCGCTACCGTGGAAATTTCCTGAATTTGATTTACTATAAAAAATTTCTAATCCGGACTAATCATATTGCAAAAAGACACATATCAGAATGTGTTAGCAAGACTTGTCAATATTGGCACCGACGCTGTGCAATAATAAGTGGGCTTAGACAACAAGGTACATGTGCAGCTATCTCTATCTTTACTTGTATTTATTAATACGAAAGAAACAACATTTTAACTAAACCTAACATTATGTGTTGGTTATGGGTTCTTCTTTTTTTTTTTAGTTAAACCATAAAATTTTGTATAACGTATAGTCAGCGGTCGGACTTAGAAATTTAGTCCACCAAAAACATAATATAAATACTATTAAATATAAATTCACGTTTTAAAAACTATACCAAATAATTTTTGTATAACGATATTAATTTAAACAACGTTATTTTATCCGTTAATGTGCAAATCACAAAAAGAAAAACAGATGCAAGCCCAAAAAAAACAAAAAAACAAAACAACGTGCGTTTGACAAGTCGAAATAATAACCAAACCATATGTTTCATACACTTCCCAAAACAAGACTATCACTTACCTATTTGGAGATGCTTATATGGAGAGCATCAATTTTGCGCCGACGAGGCTAACAAGAAGATATGATTAGCTGTTGAAGACCAGGTTCATGGAATTGACTGTGATGAAGATATTGTCGATGTTTCTGAGGACTATGAGACAAGAGAATGAACAAAAACTAGCATATGATCCACCACCACATCCGTGTTTTTCTTCTTTTCCTTTTCCTCTATGTTTGGGTTTAGAGGATCGTATCACAGAGATATGTATGAGATGATGACATTAATCCAACAATAGACGTTTAACAACACATATTATATGGACATATACGGCTTTCACGAGAGACGTATTGGAGATGCACACTTGCATAGACATGATATAGCAGACATCTATATGCATATAACGATCGGTACCTCGACTTGTAGGAGACGGTCCAACACTTTTAGAGCATGTGACCTAGTAACGTATACTTCCAAGAGCCATATGGCTTCAAAGGATAGGGAGACCTTCATAAGAACTTGGCTTGGAACAATTCTAACATGAGACATATGAGAGCAGCCTTTTAGTCTGCTCATACGTCACCAAAAGACCCTGAGGGCATACGATAATCATTGAGAGACTACTACCGTCGACATATATAGACTAAATTCCCAGTACACCATTTTCTATCTTTTTTTCGTTGAAATTTTGTCTTTTTATTTTATTTTAAGTACTTTTTTCTATTTTCCCTATATGATATTACTTTATCTCAAATTGTATTTATCTCTCATTTAAACTCTCCATTCAATAATTCCTTTTTCATGTTTGATATTTATCGTATTTTGTCTTTATTTTATTTTATAAAATAGTCTAAAAGAAACAAACAAAAATCTTAAAATTATTATGTGTATTTCACACATTTTATTGTTTAGACTAAAACTAGCATGTTTTAGGATATAAAAACAAAACATAAAGGAACATTTGCATTTGGAGAATATGATATTGAATAGGGATCTGTGATTGTTAAGCATTGGTTATGCCTTATGAAAACATTGTTAGTGCATAAGGTTCGGATCATGTAAAAAAAGGTTACTAGCTCATGATTCTTGTTCTGAAGGACTCGTCTGAATAACGGAAATGTAGAAAAGAAGTTCTTGCCTTGGGTATATTTTCATAAAATAATAAAATATTATGTTGTTACCAATACAAAAATAATCATAATTTGTTTTAGACATTTTAACTAGTAATGAAATCTAAATATGGATAGTGCGCCAATCATAAGGATGAGGAGACAAAGGATAGAAGCAAAATGAGCCGATAAGGTCGAAACAGTAGAAAACACACTCTAACTTCATCTTCTCCTATCTTCAAAATGGCGATGACTCCTGTCGCGGCATCATCTCCACTTTCAACTTGCCGTCTATTTCGCTGCGCCATTCCCCCTGATCTCTTACCTAAGCCTCCGTTTATCTCCCTCACCAAACGGAACAGAGGCGCCTCGTTCCGGTTCACGGTACGTGCCTCCGCTAATGCTACCGTCGAATCCCCCAACGGTGTCGTTCCGTCGACCTCAGATTTAGAGACCACCTCCTATGGCCGTCAGTTTTTCCCTTTGGCCGCAGTCGTTGGGCAGGTCAGAGAAATTGATCCTTGTACTGATTAAGTTCTGTTTGCTGCAATCTGATTCACTTGGTTGCAGAATTGTACTCAGTGTGAATCAAATTGTTTCGTTTAAGTTTGTAAGATGGTTTGATTTAGCTGGATTGTGTATAAGGGAAGCATCCCAAATTTTAATTAGCTAAATGTGTTATGGGACTTTTACATAGATTATTCGTTCAGCTTCCTAGATGAAAAAGCTTCACAGAGTATGTAATTTGTTCGCTTCAATTAATGTTGTTTGTTATAGGAAGGCATAAAAACTGCTCTTCTGCTTGGTGCGGTTGATCGTGAAATCGGAGGGATTGCTATTTCAGGTCGTAGAGGGACTGCTAAAACAATCATGGCACGAGGGCTACATGAAGTCCTCCCTCCTATTGAAGTTGTTGTAGGCTCTATATCAAATGCTGACCCGGCCTGCCCAGATGAGTAATAGTCTTACAACCTGAAAACAAACTAAATTTTATTTCTTTTGATCCCATCCTCTTCTCAATTCATACACTGCTGGCTTGTACCCTTATGATACATGTAGGTGGGAAGACGGCTTAGCTGAGCGAGTTGAGTACAATGCTGATAAAACCGTTAAGACTGAGATTGTCAAATCTCCTTTCATTCAGGTACATTTAGTTTTGGGAGCCACTACAACCTTTCTGAGATAGTTTTCTTATTACTTGGTTTTTTCTGTCATTTGTATTTCACAGATTCCTCTAGGAGTCACAGAAGACAGACTTATTGGGTCTGTTGATGTTGAGGAGTCTGTGAAAAGAGGGACAACTGTTTTCCAACCTGGTCTTTTGGCTGAAGCCCATAGAGGAGTGTTGTATGTTGATGAAATAAATCTCTTAGATGAGGGAATTAGTAATTTGCTTCTCAACGTATTGACAGATGGTGTTAATATAGTTGAAAGAGAAGGAATCAGCTTTAGGCATCCATGCAAGCCACTTTTAATTGCAACCTATAACCCTGAAGAAGGTGCCGTTCGAGAGCACTTGCTAGACCGTGTTGCCATTAATTTAAGGTTTGCTGAAGTGTATGGATCAAGGGTGAAAAATATGGTCTGTTTCTTTTGGGTAATTCCCAGTTCTTTCTCTATTTACATCACGATGTTAACATTTGCAGTGCAGACCTTCCTATGAGTTTTGAAGATCGTGTCGCAGCAGTTGGAATTGCTACACAGTTTCAAGAATCCTGTAATGAGGTTTTTAGAATGGTAAAGGAAGAGACAGAAACAGCAAAGACGCAGGTATCTTCAAATGAATTAAGAGGAAAAGGGCCGGTACAATGCCCCATTAGCAAAAGTTGGATAGGATGCTATGCTTCTTATCCCAGTTTTTGGGTCATAATCTAGTGCATTTATTCTGACTGCAGATTATATTGGCTAGAGAATATTTGAAAGATGTCAAGATAAGTAGAGAGCAATTGAAGTATCTGGTTTTGGAAGCTGTCCGAGGTGGTGTTCAGGTATTGAGCAAAAACTCTAAATTACTCTATAGTAATGTATTCCTGGAAGAATAAGGATAAACAAGAAAAGAAAGGATTAGGTGCATGCAAGATAATGTCACGATTATAGTCTTCAACTTGTACACTCCTTAAACAGGAATAAATAAGGTAAAGGATGGAATGCAAGAAATGGCTCACCACAGGCAGAAAGATACATCTAGATAGAGTTGATTGGATTTATAAACAAAATCGGATAAAGAAGGGCTTCGCATCGAGTGCTTGTTACGCTGTTGATTGTGATATTTCACCATGTTATGATCATATCACTATAATAATATATCACATTTGGCGTACTTGGTAGTTAATTCTTATTGCCTATTTTTTTGTTGATGACTACCTGGCATTCGTTTAATGCTCCTTTCCCCCAATAACAAATTTATGATACAGGGACACCGCGCCGAACTGTATGCAGCTCGTGTGGCGAAGTGCTTAGCTGCTATTGAAGGGCGAGAAAAAGTCACAATTGATGACCTCAGAAAGGCCGTTAAGTACTCTTGTCTGGCTCATTCATTTATTGTTTTTTCCAGAACGATCAAGCAAGCCGTAAACTTTTAAGTTCTCTGGCAAAAAAAATTCTCGTTAGAATTAGTCCCTTTAGTTTTGGGTCTTGTCCTATTATTTCTGTATGATTTTTTAAATTTAAATTTTATATTTACTTCTACTTTCTTGTATTGCCTTCGTCTATAATTGAACATCTTAATAGAAACTTTAATTGGCATTGTAGAATGACGCTTTATAATGATTCGGATGGAGTATTTAATTCATTCTCCGTTATTGATTAGCAGTGTTCTATTTTCAATAGGTTGAACTGGTCATTCTTCCTCGTTCATCACTAGATGAGACTCCACCTGAACAACAAAACCAACCACCACCTCCTCCACCTCCTCCTCAAAATAGTGAGTCTGGAGAAGAAGAAAATGAAGAAGAACAAGACGAAGAAGAGGTCAGTGGATTTGATACACATTATTGTTTCTCGTTGGACACATGAATAAGGTTCTCTGAAGTATAAATCATTAACCAATGTAGGATGAAAACAATGAAGAAAATGAAAATGAGCAGCAACAGGACCAAATACCTGACGAGTTTATATTTGACGCTGAGGGAGGTCTGGTAGATGAGAAGCTCCTCTTCTTTGCTCAACAAGCCCAGAGACGCCGTGGCAAAGCTGGCAGAGCGAAGAATGTCATATTCTCAGAAGATAGAGGACGCTATATAAAGCCAATGCTTCCAAAGGTTTGCCCTCGAGGTCAATCTCAATCTGGATAGTTGATTCAAATGTAGATAGATTTTGTTGATTTAGCATTGGCTCCCTACTTGAATCAATCTATATATAAATGATCTAGCGTTTTTACCTTAGTTTATTGACTTTCTTGGTTTGTTCTAGAGCACCTTCTGTTGAAGGCTGCTAGTTAATTCCCATTTTAGTAGTGAGGCTCCCAATTGGCCACTCGAGGGTCGGTAAATAGAAGTGATCAGGCTCCCAAACATGCATAATCCTTAACAAATTTTACTTTTACAGGGTCCAGTAAAAAGATTAGCTGTGGATGCAACCCTTAGAGCAGCTGCACCATACCAGAAATTGCGCAAAGAGAAGGATATTGCAGGAACTAGGAAAGTCTTTGTCGAGAAGACAGATATGAGGGCCAAAAGAATGGCAAGGAAAGCTGGAGCCCTGGTACTGAACCTTGTCCATGAAGTCTTTTAGAAAGATTGTATATAAATAGTTTCCGTGATACAAAACTATTCTCACCTAGATTCTAAACACGAAGATGTTTGCATGACAAATTTGACAGTTTCCTTGATACAGGCTCCAGTGAAAATATGTATAATATTACGCTTCTGGCTTACTATTGTTGTATGGCAGGTTATTTTCGTGGTTGATGCAAGTGGCAGTATGGCATTGAATCGTATGCAAAACGCCAAAGGTGCTGCACTCAAATTGCTGGCAGAGAGCTATACTAGCAGGGATCAGGTAAAGGTTACTCTTTTGAACAGTTTGAATGTATCCGTTGGGCCTTCAGATGAGACTCATACTCCAGTGATTGGTTTAGGTTGCGATTATTCCTTTCCGAGGAGATGCTGCGGAAGTGCTCCTGCCCCCTTCTAGATCAATTGCAATGGCAAGAAATCGTCTTGAGAGACTTCCCTGTGGTGGTGGTTCTCCTCTTGCCCATGGTTTAACAACGGTATGTAAAATATTATTGTGTTGTTAGTATACTATGATAACTATTAAGGTGGCCTTTTCATCATTATTGTGGGTCAGCATAATAATAACAATAATATCTATATTAATATTAGGCGGTAAGAGTCGGACTAAACGCAGAGAAGAGTGGTGATGTCGGGCGCATAATGATTGTTGCAATAACGGATGGTCGAGCCAACATTACACTGAAAAGATCAACTGATCCTGAATCTATTGCCCCAGATGCTCCTAGACCCTCGTCCAAAGAATTGAAGGTAAACAGCTTTTGAAAAACATAAAGCTCACAATAAAAACAGCTCTCTGTCCTTTATGCAATGATTACAATTGCGGGTGCTTGTGTTGTGTAGGATGAGATTCTGGAAGTAGCAGGGAAGATATACAAGGCTGGGATGTCTCTTCTAGTGATTGATACTGAGAATAAGTTTGTTTCGACCGGTTTTGCCAAGGAGATCGCAAGAGTTGCTCAAGGTTGGTTTCCGCAATTGAGTCTGAGATTAGCTTTTGGTTATTGTAAGCAGACTATAATCACATTGTGTTTTGATTGTTCTTCCTGACAGGAAAATATTATTATTTGCCAAATGCTTCGGATGCTGTCATCTCAGCCACCACTAGGGATGCACTATCCGATCTGAAGAATTCTTGACCACATTTGTTACAATACTCGGTTCTTTGACTATGGATCTCAGTGTATATTCTAATTGTGCAACACATTTCAGTCATTAAAGCATGAAAATTATAAGAAATGAAATTTTGCTTTAACATATTTTTACAACTAACACTCGCATAGTTTCAATAGACTTGGCAAGTTTTTAACGATGGAATTAGAAACGGATTTAGTACATTTTTACCGATAGATTAACGATTGAAATCATTTACCAACCTATTTTGGCGGGGGCTAAACCGGCCTGGACCAAAGTAAAAGAAACCGGCCTGGACCGATTAACTTTGTCTACTTGGAGGAGAAAAGAGTTGCAGTAAGAAACCAAATTCAGCTTTTCCAAAGAAATGAAATCTCTTTGCTTCATTTCTGTAGCTCCACCGATTCGTTCGTCTCCATTTCTTTCTCTTCCTCGAACAAATCTCAGTCGGTTTACCCTCAAGGCTCCAGCTTCACTCTACTTATCTCCTCCGAGATGTGGGTTTTCAAACCCCTCGAGTTCTGAGGGATTGTTGGATTCACATGGTGGAATGTCTAGGGCATCGATCACTGTCTTGGAAGATAAATCGCTTAACGAGTTCAAGATGCAGGTGGGCAGCCCTATTTCTCTGCACTCAATCAATCCATTAGCGAAGCTGAGTTTAAGTGATCAGGCATTTCTTCTCTTGGCCTTCATTGCTTGCACGGTACTGTGTTATACCACTTTTATCTTTTCCTTTTTCTTTATATCTGAAACAAATTCGAGGTTAGCTAAGGATAACTCAATACTGCAATTCTGAATGTGTTTGTTTTTGACCATTTTGTTGACTCATTGATCAAATGGATAGGCTTGTTGATCTCTTGATGGTCCTCTGTTACAGACTTCAGTGGCTTTTACAAGTTTTGTGGTTACGGCAATTCCCACACTTCTCGTAAGTCTTTACATTTGTCTCAATCCTTTTCCTTCAGTTATCTTTCCCCTGATATCTGTTGCTTCATCACTCTGACACTCACTTTAAAAGTGTTTCAAGCATTGAGTAATATCTGTAATATGTTATCAAATTTGTAATATTCTGTGGAAAATATGAAATCTATGTTATAAGTGTACTCCTCAACATTAAAGTTATACTCAAAACAGTTGCTATTAGCACCAACTTAGAAAAGCTAAAGATTAACGCTGAAAGGAAAAAAGCTAAGGAGCAATACCACCCTTAAATGTTGAATTCTACATTTCACTCTTCATTTTATGTGTCCTAGCTTTGTTTCAGCTATATGATAGTCTCTTTTGGATTTGTGGCTTAACTCATTGGAGATGGTGAGAATTTCAGTTCAATATGTCTCTTTGTTCGTGGATTGATATCTGTTCAATCGATCCTATGTTTTCTTATACACCTTCAGGCCATGGGTAGAGCTGCAACTTCCTTTGCTAAGTTAGCCGACACTGCTCGCAAAGAACTCCCTAGTACCTTGGCAGCCGTAAGGCTCTCCGGAATGGAAATAAGCGATCTTACTCTTGAACTGAGCGATTTAAGGTGATAACCAAAGCTCTTTTCTTTCTTTTATCATCTCAACTCTAAAAGAAATGAATGCTACTTGTTTCAAAATAATTAACTCAACATTGATTCTTCCAAGTCACCCTTTTATCTGTCCGGAATAAGAAACTTTGTCTATATCATTATTAAGCTATGTAAATGGTTTCAGCCAAGATATAGCTGATGGGATAAACAAATCAGCTGAAGCGGTTCAAGCAGCTGAAGCTGGAATCCGACAGATTGGAACACTTGCACAACAGCAAACTCTCTGTAAGCTTCTCATCTTTTGAGAATTTGTATTAAATTTCTCTTCTTCTTTTTTGTTAATGGTGGCAAACATTGAACCCTTGTCAAAAGAAGGTGAAGTGGTGATCTAATAGTGAACTTGATCTTGGTTCAGCAATGATTGAAGAGAGAGCAAATTTACCAGAAATATTGCTGCAACCTGTTGTGGCTGGTGTGGCTGAGAAGACTTCTCACGCAATCGGTAGTGCAACCAAGAGACTAATGAACGTTATAACCGGAGGAGACAATGATGAAGATTCCAGAGACCGTTAGAAGCTTTCACTTAATTTTTTTTTTGTTTGTCTTTGTTTGAAGGTTTCAGGACAAGGTAAAGTTCATTTATGGAAACATAGAATCTATGAACAAGACTTTTGATAGAATTTGGTGTATTTGTAAAACCTGATGTGTACGAAGACACAAAAAAAGAAATAACATGTGAGGTTACATAACCTTAAAATACTGCCTTATTAACATAGACACAATTTTTGTTTTGGTAATTGTTTTACATCAGCAACAGATGAATTATTTATTTTTGAATGGTTGTTATCAAGCCGACAATAACATTAAAAAAAAAAGGAACACTAGTTAATCGTAGACTATCACATCCGGTAATAGAGTGATGAGATTGGCCCAAGTTATAAGGCCCAAGGAACTGAAAGAAGTAATGAAGGATTGGCTTTTGTCTAAACTTTATCCTTTTCTCTCGTCTTCATCCGCCATCACCAGATTTCTCTCTCTACAATCTCTTAACGGCCATCAATGGTCAGACTTAGCTTTCGAGTTTAGCAAAGAACGAGCATGTCTTCTTGTCTTCTTCCTCAGTTCAAATGCCAACCTGATTCTTTCTCTATTCACTACAGAACCTCTTTCTCCGCCCGTTAGTATTTTCTTCTCTATCCACTCACATTCTCATGTTGAAATTTTGAACAGCTCCTCCAATTTGGGATTTCAGATAGGTTTATCTATATTTTTCTGGAGTATGTGTTATTTGGATGTGATTTTGGATGCTTTAGTTGTAGTTCCTTCGATATTAGTTTCCTAGCAGTTGCTCTGTTCTCATTCTTCAATAACGTTTATTACTATCTGGGAATGCCTTGGATGTTTAAGATGTATATTTCTATATATAGATTCATATCAATTTGAAGAATGTGGCAGTGAAAATCCAAAATTATGGATGAAAGGTTTTGTAAGTTAGCACTAAGCTGATACTTGGGATATTTGTAGACCCAACTCCTAGTGTAATTTGGATGTTCAGATTATACGAAATTGTATGTTAGCCTTGACTTGGAAATCACAGTTTTTAGTCTCGATAGTTCTTTCATGAGTGTCCCTTGATTGATTATGAAATTTCTAGTTGATAGGGTCATAGAATCTCAACCGTGGTTCTAGCTATAGATTTTAAGGAAAGTGCACGATGTTATGTCATCCTAATCAATGTGATATCTTATTTCTCAAATGCTCACTAATATGTGGATGTGATGTGATGGAAAATGCAGCAAAGCAAAATAAGGGTTCAGTCTTCTTCCAACCGCAATGTGCAGTATCCACTTCACCGGCGTTATTAACTTCTATTCTTGATGTGGCAAAGCTTAGACTACCTTCTTTCGATACTGATTCAGATTCCCTAAGATCAGACAGGCAATGGACTTATACAGGAACCATTGATCCTTCCACTGAGGTAAGTAATATTCTTCTAATAATGGTTCCCAAAGCTTCAATGAGATTATTGTTCAATTCAAGATTACCTTTTCAAAGAAACATTTGTGGCACCCCTGATCAAGTTTGGTTTGTTCAGTTATTTGTATCAGAGTAGTGACTACTACTCCCACACGCACAACAATGCTTCTTTGTCCTAGGTAGCTGTCCCAGCTGTGATTTGAAGTCCGCTTGATAACTTCCTTGTATTTGTAGGCAAAATATTTAGAAGCTTTAGCCTCTGAAACACTGCTCACAAGTGATGAAGCAGTAGTTGCAGCAGCAGCAGCTGAAGCAGTCGCCCTTGCAAGAGCTGCTGTCAAATTTGCCAAAGATGCCACATTATTTAAAAACAGTTCCAACACGAAACTATTAGTATCATCAACGGCAGACAAACGCTCCAAGTGGGACCAGTTTACAGAGAAGGAACGAGCTGGCATATTGGGACATCTAGTGGTTTCAGACACTGGAATTGTGAGTGGTAGAAGCACTGCACCGGACTCTAGCAAAGAGTCGTCTGATGATTTAATATCTGAAAAACAAGAAGTTGAGCTTCTGGAAGAGCAACCTTCAGTGAGTTTTGCTGTGAGATCTACACGCCAAACTGAAAGGAAAGCCCGGAGGGCAAAAGGGTTAGAGAAAACTGCATCAGGTATTCCATCTGTGAAGACTGGTTCGAGCCCTAGAAAGAAACGTGTTGCTGCGCAAGAAGTTGACCATAATGATCCTCTGCGTTATCTAAGAATGACAACAAGCAGTTCCAAGCTTCTCACTGTCAGAGAAGAACAAGAGCTTTCTGAAGGAATACAGGTTTGTAACCGATATTCACTTTGTTTTCTTCTTATTGTGGAATTCTTTAACCACCTGTTTGGCATTTATAGAAAATGGGAAACAGATGTTGGGCTTTGGAAGAAATAACATTATTTAATGATCAATTTTAATACCGAACATTTTTTCTTCTTTTCTGTCATTTTGTTTTTATCTTCTTTACTTCTTGATCAAAAACTTTTGGTCCTTCATTTAGGACCTTCTGAAGTTGGAAAGACTTCAAGCAGAGCTTACTGAGCGTTCTGGCCGTCAGCCAACCTTTGCACAGTGGGCTTCTGCTGCTGGAGTCGATCAAAAATCTTTAAGGAAACGTATAAATCATGGCACACAATGCAAGGACAGAATGATTAAAAGCAACATTCGTCTTGTTATTTCGATTGCAAAGAATTATCAAGGAGCTGGAATGAACCTCCAAGATCTTGTCCAGGTTTGAGTTTTTCTCTTTTCTCCTTATCTTTTGTAATAATTACAGAAGTGATGAAAATGATAGATATTATACACCTTGCTTAACAAAAGTAATTGTGAACCATCATCTTATTTTGAACATTCTCCAAATGTTCATAGGAAGGGTGCAGAGGGCTTGTGAGGGGAGCAGAGAAGTTTGATGCCACAAAGGGTTTTAAATTTTCAACTTATGCACATTGGTGGATCAAGCAAGCAGTGCGGAAGTCTCTCTCTGATCAGTCCAGAATGATAAGATTGCCTGTAAGTCATCCCAATGTTTTAAAGTATTTTGACATGTTTAAACAAAGATTTGGTCTTACAAAATTAATGGGATAATTGGCAGTTTCACATGGTGGAGGCAACTTATCGGGTGAAAGAGGCACGAAAGCAACTGTACACCGAAAACGGTAGGCATCCAGAGAACGAAGAAGTGGCAGAGGCAACAGGACTCTCGATGAAGAGGCTCATGGCGGTTATGCTTTCTCCTAAACCTCCAAGGTCACTAGACCAGAAAATCGGAATCAATCAAAACCTCAAACCTTCGGTTTGTCCTCCTGACACAACACATCCATACACAAAGTCTTCTTGTTAATTCAAAATAGTAATATGAGATGGGTGTGTAAATATGCAGGAAGTGATAGCAGATCCTGAAGCAGAAACATCAGAAGATATTCTGATAAAGCAGTTCATGAGGCAGGACTTAGACAAAGTGTTGGACTCATTGAGTTTGAGGGAGAAGCAAGTGATACGGTGGAGATTTGGGATGGAGGATGGGAGGATGAAGACGTTGCAAGAGATCGGAGAAATGATGGGAGTTAGCCGCGAGAGAGTGAGGCAGATTGAGTCTTCTGCTTTCAGGAAACTCAAGAACAAGAAGAGAAGCAACCATTTGCAGCAATACTTGGTTGCACAATCATAATTTTTATCTTTTCAAAAAAGGAATGTTTTGTGCATAGAACCCTGAGTATAACCATTTCACCACCAGTAATTATTATTTGTAGCATTGACACTATTTCTGTGACCAGCAGAGTTACACATTTACTTTCCAAAGCAGGTGACTGAAAATATCTTTACTATATAAACTGTCACACCAAAGTAGTTTCCCAAAGATAGAAAATATTAAAAACAAGCTCGAAACAAAGAAGCTAGAAGATTACATGTTAGAAAATACAATATTTACAAAAATAAACCGAAGATATAATTAATATATTTTGCATTCATATTTATAAAAGATATAGTATAATTATGATAATAATAATCTTTTTGAAAAACAAAATGAAAATATCCGAAAATTACAGATATTTGTTAGAAAACAACCACCTACGACAAAAAAATAAATTATCTTGAAGGAGGCTTCGTTCCCACACCACACGGAACACTAAAGAGCCAGCGATTCTTATCCAAAGCTTTTTCTTAATATCTCTCCGTCTCTGTCTCTCTTCCTCCCGCGGAGCTTTCAATCTATGGTAACATCGTCTCTCTCAAATTCCTCTTCTTCACTAACTCTACGTTCAAATTATCAATTTCGATTTATATCACAACGAGCTTAAATCACAAAATGAAGCCAACATCTTAATGATTGTTGGTTTTGATTTTTGAACACCTCAATTAGTGATTTTTGTTATTAATACTAGCTGCTGATTTCGAATAATCAACTCAATTATATTGTCGATGGTTATTCCCAGTTGAAATTGTAGATTGTTTCTGGAGTAATGTGGATTTTGTATATTTTCAGTTAATTCCTGGAGAAGATTAGATAGTGAAGCATGGCAGTAGCTACACATTGTTTCACTTCACCTTGTCGTGACCGTGTTAGATTTTTCTCTGGAATTACAACTAGTGATGATGGTAGGCTTGGAATTACAAGGAAAAGGTTCAATGGTACATTCTTGGTCAAGATTTTATCTCCCAGCCAAAATGCTGATCCGAGAACAACTGGGAGATCCTCACGTCCGTTATCTGCATTCAGGTCAGGAGTCTCTAAGGTAAATCAATCAATCTGGTTTTGTGATTCAATACAAAATTGTTGTTCTTTTGATACTTTAGTTTCAGCTCATTCCTTTTAACTTTACCTTCAATAATTCCAGGGAGTATTTGATATTGTGGCATTACCATCAAGGAATGAACTAAAAGAGCTGACCACTCCACTGCTGCTAAAACTCGCTGGTGTTTTAGCGTGTGCATTCCTCGTTGTTCCATCTGCAGACGCGGTTGATGCACTCAAAACTTGTGCTTGCTTATTGAAGGGATGCAGGTACATTTACTTCCTTTAGACTCTGCATAAGTATTCCCCACCAAAACCAATTTTTTTCCATGGTTGGAAAATGTTGCGGTATAATATATGTTTTGAATTGTATGGCTCCATATCGTTCAATTGTTGAGAATGTACTGTTTTTAATGCATCTAGAAGAAGCTAGTGTCTTTCTATGATGGAGCTGATTTGAGTTGATGATATATTTCTGATTTTTTGCCAGAATTTTATATATATTTCACATTGTCTGACCATATGGTAGCCCAATTATCTGTTAGGATAGAACTGGCAAAGTGCATTTCCAACCCTGCCTGCGCAGCCAATGTTGCATGCCTCCAGACCTGTAATAACCGTCCAGATGAAACCGAGTGCCAGGTTAAAAAAATTTATTTTGATATACCATTTTGAGGCATGCTTATGAGTGAATACACCAACGATTTTGTTTCGAAATTATGTGTTTATTTCAGATTAAGTGCGGGGATCTATTCGAGAATAGTGTAGTCGATGAGTTCAACGAGTGTGCTGTGTCGAGAAAAAAGTGTGTCCCTAGGAAATCTGACCTCGGAGAATTTCCTGCCCCGGACCCTTCTGTTCTTGTCAAGAACTTTAACATTGAGGACTTTAACGGGAAGTGGTACATTACAAGTGGCTTGAATCCAACCTTTGATACCTTTGATTGCCAGCTGCATGAGTTCCACACAGAAGGTGACAAGCTTGTTGGAAACATCTCGTGGAGAATAAAGACCTTAGACAGCGGATTTTTTACTAGGTCAGCCATACAAAAATTCGTGCAAGATCCTAACCAACCTGCTGTTCTCTACAATCATGACAATGAATACCTACACTATCAAGATGACTGGTAACAACATCTTCTAACCCACCCACGAGGGAAGCTCTTGCTTCTCTTCTTTGGCCTAACAATTTTGCACATGATTCTTGCAGGTATATCCTGTCATCAAAGATAGAGAATAAACCTGAAGACTATATTTTTGTGTATTACCGTGGGCGAAACGATGCTTGGGATGGATATGGTGGTGCAGTTGTGTACACTAGAAGTGCTGTGTTACCCAATACCATTGTACCAGAACTTGAAAAAGCAGCAAAAAGTATAGGCAGAGACTTCAGCACATTCGTGAAAACGGATAACACCTGTGGTCCTGAACCTCCGCTCGTGGAAAGACTTGAGAAGACAGTGGAAGAAGGGGAAAAGATAATCGTAAAAGAAGTTGAAGAGATAGAAGAGGAAGTGGAGAAGGAAGTGGAGAAAGTAGGTAAGACTGAGATGACCTTGTTCCAGAGATTGGCTGAAGGATTTAATGAACTGAAGCAAGACGAGGAGAATTTCGTGAGAGTGTTAAGTAAAGAAGAGATGGAGTTGTTGGACGAGCTAAAAATGGAAGCAAGCGAGGTTGAGAAATTGTTTGGTAAAGCTTTGCCAATCAGGAAGTTGAGATAGAAGAACCACCACCATTTGTTGTCCAGACTATATTATACATTCTGTATTCAGTTCATATAAGGCCAGTTGAATCTTTGTATACATTACATTCATCATTCCATATCAATTGGACACAGAACACAAAAAAATGATTAGGACATCCTTTGGAAGAAACAAAACACAAGTGTTTAAACATAGTATCTCAAGAAGAGTTAAAACTGGTAACAAATGGGAATGCCAACATTTACAACATTTAGAATGATTAAGAGCATCACAATGATACCAATGCACATCCATATAAGGTGACAACTGGATACGGAACACAGAAAAGGATTAAGACATCCTTTGGGCCGAACAAAACACAAATGGTAAACATCTCAAGAAGAGGTGAAACTGGTAACAATGGGTATAATAACAATGAGAATGATCAAGAGTAGCACAATGATACCAATACACATCCACTTCCTGCTGCTCTTCTGATGAGTCCTTGCAGTTCTCAGCTCGTTAGCCCCATCCTTCACGTAATGGCTAGCGTTCATCACATGATGCTCAATCTCATCCATCTGTTCACCTTGCGTGTCAACAATCACAGCCATATCAAGAAACACCTGGTGAAGCTCTAACAGATTCTTCTCAATCTCCTTAGCTGCATCATACCTGTCTTGAATATCAACCACAGTATCCAAGACCTTTCCTTTTCCATGCTCCTGGACAGCGCGTGTGAGAAAGTCTTCACCTGCAGCGTTATCAGTGATGATCTTCTCAATCATCTCTTTATCAGGGTGTTCTCCAGTGACAGTGAAGTACCTTCTTTCAACAGCCTCTTTGTACTCATTCATCATCTTCATTCTCAGCCCTTGAAACTCCAACATCACATCCTTTAACTTCTTTCTCAGCCCATTGGTCACAGCGGTTCTACTCCTGTAAACCGGAGTTCCAGAGAGCCTTTTGATCTCCTTGTTTGCTTTCTCCATCTCTGCCAACTTCGACTTTATCGATTTCGCTTTCCTGAGACCAGACACAATCTCATTAGAGATCTTGTCTCGCAGAGACTTCACCAACTCTGCCTTGTGGACACCTTTACTCTCATCGTTGTATTGCGCAATCCGAGACAGTGTCTCACTAATCAAACCCATCTCTGCTTTCACTTGCTCTGCTTCTTCTAAGAAAGATGACAAATTCTCGTCCATCTTGTCAGCTTTAACAGAACCCATTTCCAGATCTAAGTCAGGTCCTGCTTCCATATCCTTCATCGCTGCTTTTTTCAAGTCAACGTAACTCATGAACGATTTCGTCATTAGGTCATTCATTATTTCAACCTGAAACTCAACAAATTTACGATTTTACTTAGAATCAAAGACAATCGAGAAATGAAAACGGGAGAAGAATCTAAGTGAAAGAGCATACCTTTGTTTGCCCAGAAAGTGAGAGTTTGAGAGAGTTGTTGTGTGAAGCTGAGTAAAGGATTTTAGTAGCGTTTTTGTGAATGCGTTGATGAGAAAGCTTTCTGATTAAAAGAAAATGAAAAATAGCCGTTACTGTCTTTTCTCTCCCCAACGGCTATATTTTGGCGATGTAACCGTTAGTTAGATCCGTCCGTTCTTCAATTCTTATTTGTTTTTTTTATAATTGTGTTACTTTCTTTTGTAAAGATTTCGAACCTGAAAGAATATAGGGTGTAAAACTGTAATTACATCTATATTTAAAGTGTTTTGGCCGACTTCAGACTGAGACATCATTAAAGAAACTAAGAAGAAAATTAGGGACTAAACTGTAATTACGTATATTACAGCATTTTCAGTCGACTTGAGATTGTGACAACTTTTATTCCACCTGTCAGGCACCATTGGTGACAATTTACAAAAGTAAAGTAGAGGTAGCTGCACTTTTGTCACTATTTAACAAATAATGTGGTTCTTGTGTTTTGCGGTTCATGTTGGAAAACAACATACACTGCAATTGAACCATTCAAATTCAGATATTTCGTTCAAATTTTGTTTGTAAACGACTAACGACCCTCCAATAAAATATCTCCACTAGTTTATTCATCTGAATTAGGAATTTAATCAGTTTCTCTTTAAAATAAAATGTCTCTGATTTATTCAGTCAATTCATTTCTATTATGAAAACAAAAATATATTCGGTAACGCTTATTTTTTTTTTTTTTGTCGTAACGTTTACTTTAAATAAAATAAAATTTTATTTTGTAACCCTTCTTCTGTTTACTGACTACTTGCATTTGTTACGTTTGCTTTTCTCAACAACACTCTTCGTTGTTTGGCTACAAGCCTACAGTGATTTAACTCTCCAGAACGTTATATCGTCAATTTGGCATGGATAGAAGAAGTGCTTATGCATTATGGAGTCGAAGGGGGAGGGGTTAAATGTAAACAATAAACTAAAAAGGCCTATCTCCAACTCTATAGTTGGCTTTTATGTAATATTGTATCAAAGTTAAAAAAAGGTTAGATGTGAGAAATTCTAAAAGAGTCTTTCAACAATATAATAAATATGAGAGAGAAGATAATCGGCTAGAACCCCTGAGAATCTCTCTAAAACTTCTTTCGCAGATGTCAATATATAAATGGTTCTATTCTTTTTTATAATTTTAATGTTTTTAAAAAAATTAATAGATTAAATAATATAAATTAAGAGACTCAAAAAATTAAATTATCTAACGAATTGAGTCTAACGAATGCTGATGTTCTTAAAGGGGAGAGATGCGCTGGAGATAGGGAGATCCACGTGGGTGATGCTCGCGTCCTAACAAATTTAGCACGAATTTCCTTCCTTAAAAATTTAAATTTACCAACGTAGAATTATAATTCTTTGTGGATTAAGTTGAGAGATTACGAATTTTGATTTCCTCCGCTTTTTAAAAAAGAATTAATTTAACATGAATTAGACTCTGTTGTAGAGAAATTAGAAGCCTACGGATTCTGAACCTTTTGATTATCAAAAAAAAATTAAAAATTTATTTATCCATCGCTAGACATGTTAGACGGGTATGTTTGCGTCCACCTAGACAAATATGCCATGAACTGTCAAATTTTTAGACTGTCTTGAGTCTACTGCCCGTTAGGATCGTGGACACGAAAACATATCTACTTTACAAAGACTAGCGGATGTGCTAGTAAACATGTAGACTATTAGTTAGTTTCTTATCTCCTTATTCGATTGAATCTTCATCTTCGATATTTAGAGTTTTGAAAGCTGAAATTAATTGATACTCGAGTCTAGTTTTGGGATAGATTGAATTTTTTTTATCGATCTCCAATTTCAAGATTTACGGTTCACCAATTATGTTGATTTGTTGTTTATGGATGAGGATGCGAATTAGCCTAGTAGCGTTGTTGATAGTCCTTGAGTTCTTTACCTTTGAACAAGTTTTAAATTCACATTTATTTTGAAAATAAGTTTTGATTCATATCAAATTTTAAAGTTGATCATACTTGTTGCTACTAGCTTGTGAATAGTGAATGATTATGTTTTGGTTACAACTTCTAAATTTGATTCTTAGAAGTTCCTAAAATCCCATTATAAGATATGTTTGGTTTGGTTTGGTTTGTTGGGAGGTTTAAGAGTTTCCGAGATTGGTTTTGTTGTTGATGCAAAAGCAAATATTCATCTTTTAATTTGCTTTGTATACTGAGATGACTTAAAAAGAATTCAAAATTTCATTGTATCAACTGCTTTTTAAAAATTGGATTCTGCTAGAATTTGAACTAGGATTTGCTATTTGATGAATATGTTCTGATTTTTCTTGGAGTTTCTATGGTTTATAAGATTGGATTTTATTGTTTATATGACTTGTTTTGAGTTTAGTATGCTTGAAAGACTTTCTAGTGTTATGTTTTTATTTTGTTTCAAGTTACAATGGACATTCTATATTGCTGAAAACAAAGATGAAGAAAGTGCCTCGAGCTATGCTTTCCCTCTTAGGAACCCTGGTCTTACCCTTAATGAGAGAAATTTGCTGATTTCACACACAGATCAGCTGCTGCTCATCCTTGGCATGACTTGGAGATTGATATGCTAATTATGTGATCATGTTAGTGGCTTCTCCTTCTACTGTTTATGTTTTCCTGTTATTGGTCTTTGTCTGGTCAATGAAATGCTAAATTTTTTTTGTTTCAATTTAGTGTCGACACTGGTATTTTGATGATTTATCTGTGACGTTAGCTCTGTTTTATGATCTTTTGTGTTTTTGATAAAGGTTTGCTCATGTTTGGTTTGGTTTGGAATATATCTTCTTTAGCTGTGTGTGATTTTGATTTTTTGGATTTGTGGTAATTTAATCATTAAAACACAAACTAAAATTGTCAATTAAATATGTTTCAAACTAAAAGTAGAACTCAAAACCAAACTCAACTTAAACTCAAACTATTTGTTATAACTCAAACAAAACCTCAAATACGACACTCAAACCAAACATGAAAAATGTAATTAAAATTTGAAACATTGAAGCCATGAAACATTTAAACACTGATTTTTAACTCAAACATTCAAACACTTAACTCCACAAACCCGCAATGAATCAGCCGGCGTAACCCACATTCCACTTGAACTATACACGCTACGTTCGCATTTTTGTGAACAAACTTTTACATGTCCATACCCACCCTATAATGGTATTATATGGACTATGTCCAAAAACATAAGTCCCACTTGAAAGCTCTATCCATCACTACTTTTTAATTTAGATTTACCCATTCATCCACTTCTGTGCCTATTATGCAAATGTCGTTTACACTCATTACATAGGCAACACATAAAATATTCACGAGCAAACAACTTCTTCATATCTTTTTTTTTTCTTTTGACCATTCGTTATATATACAAAAAGAAAAACGAATTGGAAAATTTTAAAATGTATAATTTTAAGTGGGTAAATGATAGTTTTTGTTATGAATAACAAAAAATTAAAGCAAATGATATAGTTCATGACCTATTTTTGTTGTTTGGTATACATTTGAGGATGGAAGTGTTTTATCCAAAAACTACTAATTTTTTTAAAGTAAAAAACATTACAGTCATTTATGTAAGTAATAATGTAGCAAAACTTAAAACTCGTTACTGAAATTGCATTTAAAAAAAACTGTGTACTCGCACAAAACATGGTAAAATACATAATCCAATTCAAAGTTAGAAAATTTCGGATCCTTAGAGCACCTCCATCAGAAGTTCTTAGATGGGTTTCTTAAGTTTTAAAAAAATAAAAATAAAGAAAAAAATATGAGAGAGAATGTGAGAGGTTTTTAATTGAGAACTTTAAGAGTCAGTTCTTAAAATTTTTTAGTGAAAATGATAGTTGAGTTCTTAATTAATAGTACTGGGATTCTTAAATTAATTATATTTTATTTTGTAGATACTTAGTGGGATTCTTAACTAATGGAGGTGCTCTAAGTATCGTGAGAAGTCATGAACCTTATCCATTCTCAGTTTTCTTTCTTACCGACTAAACCTCATATCACGAATCCACCGTTAGATCTTAAAATTGCCAAATCCTAATTGAACGGTCTAGATCTTATAACGAAAAGGCCAACAGTTTCTTGTCCAGAAATGTCCAACCCCTTTACTTTTTTCCAATAAATTTTCTCGTGGAAGCTCATTTCCTGAGAGAAAAAAAAAACGAAACTTCGCTGGCGATTAAAGATTGCTGAGAAGACACGTCGTCTCTGAGACTTTGCTTTTTCGTTTTCTTCTGGTAAAGATTTGTGAAAATATTGTTTTTTCTCTCGTTCGGAGGTGATTAAGAGAAGAATATGGCGGAAGTGATTAGCAAAACGAGTTTGTTCTTAGGAGCTTGTGGGAATCATCACCATGTTGATGTTTTCTCTGTGTCTCCGGTTAGTTTTGGTGGATTTGGTTTGAAAAAGAGCTTCTCTTGTCTCAAGCTTAAGAATCAAAATCCTCTTAGAAGTGAATTCCATGGAAAACAGATCGTTTTCGGAGATTCTCAAACCGAGACCTTCAGAAGAAGCTTCCGATCATCATCCATCACAGCTCAGGTATGTTTGATTATTTTTTTGTGTTTTTTTTTCTTTTGTACCAAAGTTTTTAATCTAGACATGCGAGATCTAATTATAAATATCTTTAGAGCTAATTGTTGAAATATAATTTTTTAGGGTTTTTCTTTAATTTCGTAGTGAATCATCGATTCAATCTTATGAGAAGATATTAGTTTAAGATTCATGTGTTTTCAATTTGATCACTGTTGATTTCTTGGATCTGTGAATAGATGAATCTGACGTGTAAATTTTGCAGACAACGCTAAGGATTGGGACAGCTCAAAAGTGGTGGGAGAAAGGTCTGAAAGAAAACATGAGGGAGATCTCTTCAGCTCAAGAACTTGTTGACTCTCTGACCAACGCTGGCGATAAGCTCGTTGTTGTTGATTTCTTCTCACCTGGCTGCGGCGGCTGCAAAGCTCTTCATCCAAAGGTATAGGATTCACTTCTTGAATTGTAAAATGGGACTTTTGACTTTGGAAATGAAAAAGTTTTTTTTTTACTTGAATGGTTTGTGATTGTTGCAGATATGCCAGTTGGCAGAGATGAATCCTGATGTGCAGTTTCTTCAGGTGAATTACGAGGAGCACAAGTCCATGTGTTATAGCCTCGGTGTTCATGTTCTTCCGTTTTTTCGATTCTACCGAGGCGCTCAGGGTCGTGTTTGCAGCTTTAGCTGTACCAATGCTACGGTTCGTTCTCTCATTCACATAAATTAATAGACAATCAATCAAAACTATGTTTTTGATGTTTGATTTGTTTGTTTGATCTTCATCTGCAGATCAAGAAGTTCAGAGATGCATTGGCAAAGCATGGCCCAGATAGGTGCAGCCTTGGTCCGACCAAAGGCCTTGAAGAAAAAGAGCTTGTGGCACTTGCAGCAAACAAAGAACTCAACTTTACTTACACACCAAAGCCTGTACCAGTTGAGAAAGAAGCAGCCACTCCTGATTCAAAACCAAGTCTCCCTGTTCCTCTTCTGGCGATGAGCGCCAATGATGAGAAAACTTTGGTCTCCGCAGGGAGATGAGAGTGAATAAACATTTCGCTGTACAGTTTGCATTATAGTAGTACTAGCAGCTGGATATATATTGCAGTAGCTAAAGATGTATGTTCTTGGAGCAGCCAGCCGGTTTAATGGGGTTTAGGTTTTTTGCGGTTCCCCTGAGCAAAATCGGTTATTGGCATCTGGGTTTATCCTAGAGCAAAACCAGTTCTGATGGTTCTCGAGTTTTGCTCAGTTCTTATGGGATTGAGAGTGTAGGGCTGTGCGCTCGGCGCCGAGGATGCTTTCTCCTTCAATCAGCTATAGTAGAGTTTAGTTTTTTTTGTTTGTTTTTATTTACTTGAAGGTATTTAATGTAAATTAATATCCAATGAGGATTATTATCATACAATATCATGATGACAATCTCTATGGATTGGTTATTATGGTCTTTCTACTGTGGTCCTTTATATGTTTGATATGTGTAGTCTCTTTCAAATTATGTTTACAAGTGTATTGTTTGTTTACCATTACTTCCTCTAAAATAGTTAAAGCCACTTTCTTGAATAATTTATCATTTAGAACCAAATTGATACTAATTTATAAAATTAGTAATTGAAAAGTAATTATACATAATCATCTAGGACATCTTTTGTATAGAAAAAAGAAAGTAATTTGTAAAGCTTCAGATTTGAGGTAGTGTGGATAGTCTGATTCTTTGTTGCACAGCTGACGGCCATTGTCTTCTTTTGTAGATATTATGCTGCTGAGAAGTGTGATAACAATTCTGTTGATTCAGATGCTGATGTCAATGTAGCAGTAAGGTATTTATCATATACATATCTAGCGGATATAAAAGTCCAGCATGTTTCCAACTAATTTTGGTTAGTATTGTTGTGTTATTTTTCTTACTTGCATGAGTTTTTTCCTTAGCTCAAAGAAGGAATCGAAAAAGAAAATTCGGCGGATAATTGATGATGCTGAACTAGGGAAATATACGAGAAGAAAAATCGCAATTGAGAAAGTGTTAACATCTGTGACAGTTAGTTTTGTTACTCTGGCGTGCGAATTTTGAAAGTTTTTTATTTATTTTTATTGCTCATTGTACATTTGGTTCTTTCTCTGTAGGAACGACAGGAGAGCCTTATGCCCTTGCAGTTTTCTGCCAGATACAAAACAGTTGGCTCTATGGGAGATGCGAAAACTATTCCAGAAGGTGCGAAAACTGAGGTTCTTGTCTTGGTGATGCTCACAGTGGTTACATAGTGAATGTTGCTAGGGAGATTGGTGAAGAAGCTGCGAGAGTTCCTCGTAGCATATCTGCCATTCAAAAGGCCATCAGGTTTGCATTTACATATGTGCATCCCTTGCTGAGCCTAAACCATTATTGTAACATACTTGTATCTCACTTCTCACCTGTACCATTGGGCATTCAATAAACCCATCTTGACTAGAAATGCTTATTATGGAAATGAACTTTGCTGTAAGTTTGGAGGTTTTCTGTTTTCAGGTCACGGGGATTAGATTTATGTGGGAAAATATTATTCAGTCTATTAGCAGAGTGAAGTCTGGTGATAAAGGTATTGGGTGCATTCTAGCACATACAATGGGCCTGGGAAAAGAAATGTCTTCATTCTCTTATAATGTCTTATATGAGATAAATCCAGGAGGTAACTCTTGATTTTAACTGCTCACATTTTTATCCAGAAGGTAACTTTAGTCTACTCAGCCTGACTGAATTAATAATTACTGCCAACAGCGTCAAAGTAAACAGCGTAATAATGCACTTGTACTCTGATTCTAACCCTGTCTATGTACCAGGATTGGTGGGTTGACCTACTTCCCAAATTCCCGCGTCTGCAGTTATAGTTAACCAGAGAATTATATGTGACAATATCAGGATAACAACCTTCCACTGCCATGTCTTCTAAAACTTCCATAGCTCGAGCGCTTCCACAGTGCCTGCACACTAGTTCAACAAATACCGTGTATGTAATCATATACGGAGGGTAATCATTACGCAGTTGATCCTTCCAAAACCCAATGGCTTTCTCAGCATTCCCATGATCGAACATACAGCGAATCACTGTATTATATGTGATCACATCTGAAGGGCTCCCACTCAAACTCATGTCTCCTAAGAGGACCAAGACAGATCTCAAATGCCCTTTCTTGCAAAGATTTCCAATGATCATGTTATAGGTAATAGTATCTGGAACCCCACCAGACATTACCATTATCTCAAGATACCATTGCTTTATCCAGTTGATCGATTCTGGCTAGACCACGGACTAAGTTTGTGCAAGAAGGAAAATGAGGAACTTGATTATGACGTGCCATCACCTCGAAAAGTTTGCAGCGTCTGTTAACTTTCCATTGCTGCACAGGTTATGAAGGATCTCATTGTTTGTCTCTTCGTCGTTCTCTGTAATCGGTCCACCAGATGATAAAATCGAAGAACCTATATACCTCCTCGGTTTCACTTTATCATAGTGATGGAACTCTGAACTTCTCTCAGCATGATCATCAACATCATTTACATTGTCAATGCACACACTACTCATCAAGCCGTAGCATTTGATAGAAACATCCCTTTTCAGCCCAATTTCTTTCTTCCAATTTGAACAAGAAGATTTTCCAAAACAGAGATTCGTTTGCTTTGGAGACAAATTTGGAATATGCAAGAATTGGACCTCAAGTAGCAAATTTTATGAAGCCATCTCTCAGAATTCAGAACCTGTTTAACAAAACAGAGATCTTTCCTTTTACGAAACTTATTTAACCTCAGTGATGAAGAAGTTAAACCCAGAAATCTTTGCTGTTCGTATGTTCAATCTCTGCTTAGATGATAAGTTAATCTTGAGTGGGTTGGAAACCAAACCTGTGAAATCCAAAAGAAACTGTATAAATAATCCAGAAGAAAACAGACTGGAACAAAAAGAAGCAGAGAATCCTCGAATTGCTGATAGCTTTAAGCAACCCCAAAGGAACAAATCTGGAGAAATGAGTGTGACAAACTCACCGTTCGTTCTTCGAAGCTGTGCGGGATTTTTTTTGGCTTTCGACAGGGGTTTGATATGATAGTAGGGTTTATACTTAATTTATAAAATACACCCTCCATGTCTCTACTGTTTCTCATTTATTCCCACCACTTATGAAATATCCAACATTTACCCCCCTTTTCTTATTCCTCTTTTTTTATTTTTTATTGTGACTATTTCGGAGAATTCAGGTTTGTGATTGGGCTTTTCAAGTTTTGGGTTGAGTTCAATATCTTGAACATATTAAAACCAAACAAATTAGGAACAAGGCTTTTTTTTTGGTTTAAAAAAAATAACATGTTACAATTCATAAAAATATAAAGAAGGCCATAAATACACAATCGTATAGTCTTTTAATCAACACACCTTTCTTTTATGTTTTACTGTGTAACTAATTACTCTAAAGTATTGCATTATCATATTCAAAGTTAGATATGTTGATATCTTGGTATAATATTGAATAAATATCTATAAATGTGTGGATAGCAAATTAGACGAAGATACATTACTAGAAAATAATCACTCTCAATGGGAGTATAAACTAGAATCGAACTCCCTTGATAAAGCTAGCTCGAAAAAGAGTCAATGGCTCTTAAATTAGATTATAGATAGTGATACTCGCTCCGTTCTATGATAGTCGTAAACATATATGTTTTGCGTTTTTTTTTTCGAATTTCTAAATATTATTATCATTTCGATTAAGAATTTACAAGATTACAAAAATAGTGTTTATATAAATATATTCTAAATAAAAATATTAAAAAATGATATAACATAAAAGACGAAATTGACGATGCTTCAACTTGATAAGATTTACAAAAATAATATTCATATATGTTTTGTGTTTTTATGCAAAATTTAGATAATACATTTTATTTTTCCACTTTTTAACAAGAGTTAGTACAAATGAAAGAAGTAATAATTAATTAAAAAGTAGAGGTATCTCCCCATTTAAAGTAATTGACTCTAGAGATATAACTATAGTAATATGGAGAAGACAAAATTGTTTCCAAGTACTGACATAACTAAATTAAGAATTTGTGATATTGTTTTTAATGTTTATGTGTAACCTAAAAATGTAATATTGTGAAACGGAAGGAGTATCATGAATATTTTGAGAGACTAATTTATTGAAATAATTTTCTGTTTTTGTAATGTAATTTTTGTTTTAAAAATTTTCTTTGTTTTTTCTTGGGTCAAAGTTTTAAAAAATTTCTATATTACGATAAATTTTTACCTTTAAAAATGATTTTTACTACATAAATCTTACTGGTTTTGTATATATATGGACATTATTAGTACATATCTAAATTAGTAACCATTTTGTGTGGATATTAGCTAATGTCCAGCCGTATAAAAATGTATTGGGTGTTATGACCAATCAAGGATAAACAAAACCAATAATATACAATGAACCTGTTTATTGCTTTTTTATTTATTGGGTGCCTTGATGGTTGAAACGAAATATAGAGTAGTTGCATAGTAAATTATATCTGCTTGCTTTTGAAGCGTTATAATTTATAACCAAGACATCATCACATCATAGAGGGCAAAAGTTAGGAAAAATCCAGAAAATTTATCAAATCCAGCAAAAGCCATTTGTTTCCTCGCATGATCTTAAATTTTTTATTGAAAAGAAAATACGGTGATATAAACTATCTTAACCTGTTAAAAAAAAAAGTAACGCTCTTGCTTGTTGTTTTTGTTGTTGTTATAGTTTTTTCTTCAGAGATTTAACTATCACATACCAAGATATGGACCTGTAGATTTAATTCCAATTTTGCCCTTTTCTTCTTCCTTCATCCTTGATTTTGTTCTTCTCTTTTTTTTTTCTGGGAATATGGAAAAGGTTGGTTTCATATTTGGACTTTTTTGTGGGTTACCTTTTAATTTTTTTTAATATGCAAACATGGAAACTAGTGTCGAATTTAGGGTTAGATCTGATGAATCTGGATTAATAATTTTACAAAATTTCAATGATTAGGGTTTCTTAGATCTTTAAACCCTTGCTGATATTTAGCGATTCTGAGTTTTGATTTATCTAAATCTGAGTGTAGTTGAAGGAGCTCCAGCTGTTTTGACCATCCAATTCAACAAACCCTAAATCTACACTATGTAAGCATTTTCCTCTTCTCCTATGGGTCTTACATGATTTTGATTTGGGATAATTAGCGATGAACCTTTTCTACATCTTGTGATATATACATTATTATAATTTTCAATTTTATTTTGGTTGTGATATTTTTGAGAAATGATCCTTGAATTGTAGTGTTGGCACAGAAGTAATGGGGACAGAACTAATGAGAATTTGTGTGAAAGATGAAAGTGAGGATATACCATCTGTGCCTCCTGGCTTTGAATCATATGCAACTTTTACCTTAAAAAGGGTAGTCCCTGGCCCTGGTGATAAAACCAAGGCTGCAACTGACCAAGCTAAGATGGAAATTGAATCGGATGAAGCCAAAGCTGCTCGATATCTACGAAGTAGACCTTGGATAAATTATGGAGGATGTGACGATGATGCTGCTGATAAAACCAAGACTACAACTGAAAGTGTTTCTGTAACTGAACAAGCTAAGATGGAAGTTGAATCCGATGAAGCGAAAGCTGCTCGATATCTACGGCGTAGACCTTTGAAAGATTATGGCAGATGTGATGATGCTGCTGCAATCAATGACGATGCCGCTTCTCAAAATCTTGATCAAGTTAGTTCTTTTGTTTGCTTATGCCTAATAACTTGTGTTTCCATCTCTTTCTCATGCATCGCTTCGTTGCAGAATTGCGTTGTGAAGCCTTCTCTACCAAAGGGTGTGGTCAGGGGATGTGAAGAATGTAAAGACTGCCAGAAGGTTAATCTCAGTTAACCACAGAAATAACTTAAAATTGTCTTTCGCTTGAGCACTTTTCTTGTATTTTAGTTGTTTCATGGCCCTCTAACATCATATTCACAAGTTTGGCAGGTAATTGCGAGATGGCATCCAGATGAAGCTCGTAGGCCTGACCTTCCAGACGCCCCTGTATTCTACCCGAGCGAAGAGGTTGGTCTCATTCACATTCTATTCTTCGAAACCTTTTCAACTGAATTTCTATGTGGATAGTTCAATATTTCTGACATAAACTGCAAACCTGTTTCTAGGAATTTGAAGACACTCTGAGTTATATAGCTAAAATAAGACCCGAGGCTGAATATTATGGAATCTGTCGCATTGTTCCTCCTCCTTCTTGGAAACCCCCTTGCCCACTGAAAGAGAAGCAAGTATGGGAGGGTTCTAAATTTTCAACACGTGTCCAAAGAGTTGATAAACTTCAGAATCGGAGTTCAATGAAGAAGATTTCGGAGCTTTCTAATCAAATGAAAAAGAAGAAAAGAAAGTGCATGAAAATGGGAATGGATTCTGTCACCAATGGCATGAGTGATCCCTGTTCTACGAGCACCGGAATGAGTGAACTTGAGACGTTTGGGTTTGAACCTGGTCCAGGGTTCACTCTAAAAGACTTCAAAAAATATGCTGATGAGTTCAAGGCTCAATACTTTAAAAAGGGTGAAACTTCTACAAATAATGAATGTAAAGTTGGTGATTCCATAGACTGCTGGGAGCCAGCAGTTGAGGATGTTGAAGGTGAATATTGGCGGATAGTAGAGAAAGCAACTGAAGAGATAGAGGTGAAGTTTTGTTCCCTGTTGTTTTTTATTTTATTTTGGGTTTTCTGGTCGTATCTCCTAACTGCCACATTCATTCTTCAATATAGGTGCTATATGGTGCCGACCTCGAAACTGGGGTATTTGGTAGCGGATTCCCCAAGATATCATCAAGTCACGATGCTTCTTCTTCAGACGGGAAATATGCAAAATCAGGCTGGAACTTAAATAACTTTTCAAGGCTTCCAGGATCCCTCCTTACGTACGAGGGAAGTGATATTTCTGGTGTCCTTGTGCCGTGGTTGTATACTGGGATGTGCTTTTCTTCTTTCTGTTGGGTAAGACTGACCTCTGTGAGTTGCATAATTTTATTTTGCATGATAAAGCGTATGCTTAGTTGGGATATCTAACTTTTACTGAAATCAAACATAGGCTCCGAGAAACTTTCAACCACAAAAGAATGTGCTTTGTTTTTTTAATACCTATTTACAAATTGTAGATGAGTGTGATCAAATTATGTGTGTTTATAATCACAATAAATTATCCTTTTTCCATATTCAGTAAAGCTAGATTAGGATAATTTTCGGTTCAATTTCCGAAAAAGTAGTTATTTCAATGTCTTTTGTCTGTGTTCAATACATTCTGCATATGGAACTCTCCCTAAATGCGTTACTGTCATTGTAATATACAATTTTCTTACACCATTGGTCCAGTGGATTTATTTTTCATTCCTCTACATCTTATTTGTTTTTAAATCTTCCACTACTGACATTCCTTTGTTACTGCTTTTGTTTTTATTTCCTCAAAACAGCATGTTGAAGATCACCACTTGTATTCGTTGAATTATATGCACTGGGGGGCACCAAAATTGTGGTATGGTGTTGGGGGGAAGGATGCTGTTAAACTTGAGGAGGCTATGAGAAAGCATTTACCTGATCTTTTCGAAGAACAGCCTGATTTGCTTCACAAGCTGGTCAGTGTTTAGATATTTGATGAACTGAATCACAGTTTTGTTGCTTTATAATCACACAAGGGACGTCTTTCATTATACAGTTTCGTATTTTGAGAACCTCATTCGATATATTGAATTTTTACTTGTGCTAGCTGCTTTATTGATCCTGGTTCAATCATGGTGATGTTTTAATTTTATTACTATATCAGCATATGACAGATATTACCATATTCTGTGTTTGCAATTTGCAGTTCATAACCCTGTAGGAACCTCTATAGATCCATCTCTCTTCCTCCATTGACTTGCACCTGATTTAACATTTGTTACACCCATCATTGTTTCATTTCCGTTACATAAAATAAATCCTTTGATGCTCTTTCATGTAGGTTACACAATTATCCCCGTCAAAATTGAAAACCGCAGGAGTACCTGTGCACCGTTGTGTCCAGCATGCTGGAGAGTTTGTCCTGACTTTCCCTCGGGCATATCATGCTGGGTTTAATTGTGGTTTCAACTGTGCTGAAGCTGTGAATGTAGCACCAGTTGACTGGTTGCCTCATGGGCAGATTGCTATAGAGTTATACTGTCAACAGGGTAGAAAAACGTCCATCTCGCATGATAAATTGTTGCTTGGGGCGGCAAGAGAAGTAGTTAAAGCCGACTGGGAGCTGAACTTACTAAAGAAAAATTCTATAGATAATTTAAGGTGGAAAGCATTCAGTGGAAAGGATGGACTATTGGCGAAAACACTCAAGGTATAGATATCCTTTGTCTTGATTCTTGAAGTTTAGATGCCTACAAGTGTGAATGATTGGAAAATTCTGAAGTCATTGTTAAGTTAAGAGGTATCTTTGTAAATTGGTAGCATGGTTCCATCCTTTGTAAACCGGTAGCATGAAGTTGTAATTGTTTTGGAACGTGAAATTCTCTCAAGGTAAGGGTCTTGCATATAATATGATTCTCCAGCCAACTAATTAGGGAAGAACGGAAGATTAGTACACCTCTTACTACTTAAGACAAATGATTAGTTCTAGAGTTTTTCGTCTTCTTGTAGGTTTAAGAGGATCATTCTTTATTGTCAATATGGTTTGATTGACGTTGTCGTGTTTTTATATAGGCGCGTGTTGACATGGAACGTACAAGAAGAGAGTTTCTGTGCAACTCTTCACTTGCATTGAAGATGCATAGTAATTTCGATGCTACCAATGAGAGAGAGTGTTGTATATGCTACTTTGATTTGCACCTGTCCGCTGCTGGTTGCCGTTGTTCCCCAGAGAAGTATTCATGTCTGACTCATGTGAAGCAGTTGTGTTCATGTCCATGGGTTACTAAATATTTTCTATTTCGCTATGATATCGATGAACTGAATGTTCTTGTTGAGGCAGTGGAAGGAAAACTGAGTTCTGTATATAGATGGGCACGTCAAGATTTAGGATTAGTATTAAGTGCACACGTCTCTGGAAGCAAGATGGAGATAGATGAGGATGAAAAAGTGCTCAAGGACCTGAGTCCACGAACAGTTGCATTTTCAGGGAAAGATTTGCAGTTAAAAGTAACCTCGAGAGAAGATCTACGTAAAGGGTTAGAAAAGACGAGTAAATTATCAGACGTTAATTTACTTAAGAAAGACGAGGAAAAATTAACGCCAAGCCATTGTATGAAGACTGTCAAAGAAAAAACAGTCTATGATTCTTCAGTTCCAAAAGTTTCAGCCTGCCAACCATCTGAAGGAGGCCTGCTCTCTGTGGCAACCACCAAGTCTGCAAGTGGAAAAAAGAATTCACCCAATGATGTGATACACCTCAGTGATGATGAGCATGTCATACCTAGGAAACGAAGTTCTGTGAGAAGAGATGCAGTTTCTTCTGGCAAGCCTTTGGAACTACGAGAGAGACCAACTGTTTTAGCGTTAGAAGCTTCTACTAAAATTTCTGCTCCAATTTCCCGAAGGGATATAGATTCTTTGCCTGAGACTCGAAACACGATATCATTGCCTACTAATGACCAAAGAGCAATGGGAGGGGATGTACCGAGTTCTGCATCGCCAGCGGAAGTTAATGCCAAGGCTGATGGGCTTGCTCAGGATATATGTAACAGAATGGAGACTAACAACCACGGTAGTGGAAAAGCTACTAGCTGTAAATCCAAAAACCCTGGAGGTTTGGCTATATTGGATGTGGTTGATGGGGCAAGATGTAATTCAAGTACACCATCTTGTTCACAAAATAATAGTCCGGATAGGTTCATCCGGCAAAAGGGTCCCCGTATTGCGAAGGTCGTGAGGAGAATCAATTGCAATGTAGAGCCTTTAAGTTATGGATGTGTGCTTCCTGGAAAATCATGGTGCAACCGCCGAGCAATTTTTCCTCAAGGTGACATGTGGTCAAGTATTTTTGCAACCTGGGAACAAAAACAGATATATATTTTGCAAATGCTTAATGTCTGTTCTTCTTTGGTGCAGGATTTCGTAGTAGGGTTAGGTACATAAACATTTTGGATCCAACAAATATGTGCTTCTACATTTCAGAAATTCTGGATGCTGGACGCAACAGTCCATTGTTCATGGTTAGTTGGTAGATAGATGCTGATCTAGTTTAACTCACAGTAAAAATATTTTAGAATGGTGTTTCATTTTAAAATATAACTATATGAATATTTCCGATGACATGAATCTGAACCGGAAATTGGATGTCATTGACGTAGAGTCCCATCATGCTAACATGACTTCAAAAGTTTTGAATTAAGAATGATATTAACCAAAACCGGAATTTACCAAATAAATAACCCTCAAAATTTTGTCTGTGTAAAAATGGTTGTATTGCCTTGATTATATTGGTCATTGTGCAGTTTCAAAAATCTTGCCATCAACAAGTAGTGGTATGTTCTTCTTGTCAGGTTTACTTGGAGAGTAATCCCAGTGAGGTGTTCGTTCACTTGTCGCCTACAAGATGCTGGGAGATGGTAAGAGATAGAGTAAATCAAGAGATAAGTAAGCAACACAAAGCCGGAAAATCAGATCTTCCTCCTTTGCAGCCCTCTGGGAGTCCTGACGGTTTTGAAATGTTTGGATATACATCACCCGCAATCGTACAGGTAAAAATTTTGAATTTGGCTCAGAGTTATATGCTTGTTGTAATTGCATTGCAACTTATATATCCGTTTGTACTAATCATATATGCAAAAAAAATTCTAAAAGCAAGCCAATACTAAAACCAACTTTGGGGTTTTCTCCTCCTCTATGATACCTAGAAAAAGCGGAGATTTTGAAAATGTAAAGCTTTATTTGTAAATGTATCTGACATATAGATCCTCTAATGTGATTAACAGGCTATCGAAGCATTAGATGTGAATCGAGTTTGCACAGACTATTGGGATTCGAGGCCTTATTCGCGGCCTCAAGTTCAGTTCCCTGCAAACCCTCTTCTCAGAGAAGCCAGCACAAGTGTCAGATCATCGGATGTGGGAAATCTCCAGAATCCCCATGGACACCGTCCATTATCTGCTGGAACAAACTCTATTCTCGAAGTTCTGTTCAAGAAAGCTAACATGGAGGAACTAAGCTCACTTCAACAGGTTTTAAGTGATTCTAACACAGATTTGGTGACCGAACTTGTCAAGGAAGAGATCCAGAACCGGCGCTGATTTGATTCGAAGGGGAATGATTTTAGTGTGTACATACAGAGTTGAATGGACTCACTGTTTTGCAGGATGAGGCTTCCTTCCCTGCTCATTCTTTTTTGGACACCTTTACAGAGGAAGGATATAAACATATAACTGAAAACGTTTCTGCTTCTTCTCTCCCAAAACAAAACAAAACACAACAAAACAAAAAAAAAGAGAAAGAAGAAGATTTTAGGGTTTCTGAAACTATTAGTTTTTGGTACTAATCAGGCCAAAGGATCATGTGTGGCTTGGTCTCCACATCAGTTTACTAGTATGAGATCTGTGTCTCTGTTTTGAAAGTCCAAAGGAGATTAATTATCAAAACCCTCTTAATGCTCCATCCATCTCTCGCTTTATTCAATAAAACTAGGTGTTCACCGAAAAATAATAATAGTGTATAAATTCAAAAAGAGGGTTCGAGTGATGATTAAAAAGTGGTAAATTGCTTGCAAAAAAATCAAAAGTTAAATTGGAATAAGTAAACAGAAATATTAACAATAAGACATTGTCTAATGACCCCAAAAGCTCTAATCTATGAACACATGGGACGGAGAAACAATTATCGTAAACGTGTTAAGAGAGGGAAAGTTAAAGTGAAGAATGAGGGTGAAAAATTCATTGAGATCCTTAAAGAGTTTAAATTAAAACATACTTAGACAAACAATATTTAATAGGCAATTCTTCTTGACGACATTCAAAAGAAATACGAAAATGAAAAAGAAGAAGCATATTTCTGTTTAGCCAAATTAGATACGGCTTGGTTCCTGTATCGTTTGCACTGCTTGCTGCCAAAGAAAACATCAAATCCAATATAAATTGTTAACTGAGAATACAATTAAGTTGGAAAATGGGTCGTAGAGAATTATGAAAATTCTTACTTGTAAGCAAGACAATGTGTAATGCACATCACTTGTTGTTATCTGGTGGTGTATGACCATTCTGATCCTGAAGACCACATCCCACATAAATTAGTTGATTGACTCAAGACTCATAAAATTAAAAGAATGTTAAGCCTAGATTGTTTGTTTGTCACATTTTCTTCCACATGTAAACGCAAATGCTATTACGGATATTAACGTTTGAAATAACACTAAAACCTATAACCATACCGGGATGAGTTTTCCGGGATGACGAGAATTCCATTCTCCTCTAGACTCTTGCGCAGTTTCTCAGCCGTAAGTCTTGACCCATCCTCCATATCCATGAAAATCTGAATTAGAGGTTGATAATTACAGTTTAGCAGTTTGTATTAGTGTTGATTGTCCATTTAGATCCGGCATAATGCATGACAAACAGTAGTTGTGACAATACCCACCATGTTGGTCTCCACGGCTCCAACGTTTACTCTAATCCCTTTTATGTGATTCAATCCTTCTGCAAATATTTACGTAATGAGTCTTCTTTTCTTGGTAAATTAAGGTTAATGAGTGGTGCATATGTACCAGCTAACAACTTTGTCTTCTTGTGGTCATGTTGTAGCTTTGGGAGATTTTCTTGGAGAGCGACCAAAGCAGCTGCACACAGGATGCCTATTTGTCTCATTCCTCCACCTAATGTTTTCCTTACCGTTTTTGCCTTTTCTATGAAACTCTGTGAACCAACGACTACAGATCCTATCGGAGCTCCAAGACCTTTAGAAAGACACACCTGAAACAGTGTGTGTGAGTCTCATTTATCTTTTAGCTAAACTGTTCATATGTTAAAAAGGAGAAAGAGAGAAATTTGGGCACCGATATCGAGTCAGCAGCCTTTACAAGCTTATGGACTGGAACTCCAAGTGCCTACATATAAAGATTTCATCATAATATTTATTTATGAGTATTGTGGATTATATAAATAGGAAAGAGTAGATGATGATATTACGATGGAAGCATTGAAAAGACGAGCTCCGTCGATATGGAGCTTTAAACCATGTCTCTTCGCAATCTCTCCAACACTCTCTGTGTATTCCACACTCAAACACCTCCCGCCACAGCTGCATCAAACACACACTACTTAATAATTTCATTCATACTAGCTATTACGCTTGATAAAGGCACAGGACCTCTAGATAGTTTGAAACGGTCCTGATCGGGAGAGTACTTACTTGGCATGTGTGTTCTCCAAGCAAATCAACCTTGTTGATGGATAAAATGTGCTTCCTTTAGGATCTCTAATGGCTGCTTCTATGGCCGCCAAGTCCATGGTCCCATCTTCTTCATTCTTGACCGTCCTAGGATGCACGCCTCCGATTGTCGATATCCCTCCATTCTCGTAAACATGGATGTGACAATTGTCACCGAGAATCACCTCGCTGCCTCTCACGTCGCAGTGAACCATCACGCTGATCAGATTCCCCATTGTCCCGGATGATACGAACAGAGCAGCCTCTTTCCCCATCATCTTAGCCATCTCCTCTTCAAGACGTCGAGCCGTTGGGTCGTAACCAAGAACGTCATCATCCACCTCTGCGTTACACATTGCTTCTCTCATTGCATCGGTCGGTCTAGTCACGGTATCTGACCGTAGATCCACAGTTCTCATCACCATCTTTACACCAAATTTACCTATAAGACATTAAGCCATAGGAATACTTTTGAGTCCCACTACCTATAAAGTCGCAATTTTAATTCATAAACCTGAGAATTGATTATTCTGCTTACTACATTTTCGATCTAACTCTTGCTTCCATTATAATAATTTCTATTTAAGAAAAGAGTTTCCTCTGCAAATTTTTTGTAATTTATCTCAAGAATTTGTTTCAACAGTTTGTCGGAAGAACCTTAAAGGAACATGTCTTCTTAAACTTGAACGGGTCTTGGGGACACCACAATCACTCTCCTACTAAATTGCAAATGTCCGTACAAATCTCACGAATTACTCTGTTTTTATTATACTCTGTTTTTAATATTAGAAAATAGAATGAGGAGAATATTAAAATATCCCCCTCCTGCTTAACATCATCAGGAGGACAATTTTAGAATGTAGTTCAGATTCACTCCCCTAATGTGAAGTATAATAAAATATTAATCATGATTTTCATAAGGAATGTAAAATAAAAACTAAATAAATATATAAAAATACAAGAACAAATATGGTTTTGAGTCTGTTGAGACACGAAAATGATGCTCATGCATATTGAGTAACAAGTTCATTTCAAACAATAAACTCTAAAGTAATCCAAAGTACTAAGATATGTATGATTCAGCTAATAATTAAAAACAGATGTTTCGAAGCAATAAGATGATAAAGATTAGAATCCAAATAGCCGATACTAAAGGTTCTGAATATTTAGGATGGAGGAGTAGACAAATTATGATAAACGAAAGAAAGAAAGTATTAAACAGTTTAAATAAAACTAGAGAACTACCTGTGTAAATGAAGAAGGATGCTCTTGTTTCTGATTCCAAGTTGAAGTTTTTCAAATCAGCTTGTTGTGCCTGACATCAAATTAACACATGATAATAATAATTAGAACATAAAAACATGAACCGTGAAGCTAAGTAAGAAGAGTTTCAGATTTGAATGTTCCTTCGTAATGACAGAGAAAGAAGAAATAAATAACAAAAAGAAGGACACAAACACCGAATCTGTTGAATCATACGAAGAAATTTGGGTGAGTGTGAGAGTCTGAGAGATTCGAATATCTTTGTCAATTATTTTTTTTCAGAATCTGAAACAGATCCTTTCGTCTCAGGCCACACTACAGATTATTTCAATAGAAAGCCTTTTTAACTGTGTTTTGAGAGAGATGCAACAAGCTGATAAGTAGGTTAGAAGAGTGCCACGTGGATAACTTACGTGGGTTTGATACATAGCCCAAAATTACCATTTGGCTACTAGGAAAGCCATAGAAATTATGAACCGTTGGCATTGAAACTTATAAAGAAGAAAACGACGAAAATGAAGAAACAGCCAATAAGATGAAAATATTGTTCACGAGAAAAGGATGAAGATACGACCGTATGTATACATCGGAAACACTCATACATACGTGTCCAAGGCAAAAGCAATTCACGAGATAGTTGTCTTCTTCTTATTATTCTCGAACGCATCGGTGAACCAAAGTTTTAGTGTACATGAACATACCTCTATCAACCCCAATGAGCATCCACCTAAATTCATACACAATGACTAAATGCATATATCTACTCAATTGTTTAATATCATAGTAAACATTGAATATATATTGTAATATAACTATATCACATATATTACACGAGACACGCTCTTAATTTTTTATATTATTATTGTTTAATTTGTTCATATAGAAAAATGGATACGTATCTAATTTTCACTCGGTGAACTTAGACTTGGAGACTAGCGTATTTTAAGATTTGATACTATATTTAGTAAATAATATGTCAAAGTCCAAAAAAAAATGAAAAGCAGAAAGTATTTAATATATAACGTAAATCACAAAACGATATATTTGTAACTGTAACTACTGTTACACAAATAAAACCAGTAGTTATTAAGGTTTGAGAAAAAGCAGATGTGTAAGATATGAGGATATGATAATGATCTACGATGCAACTGGTTATATGTACGCTAAATTGGTTGATATAAGAGACAATTAATTGAAGCAACAGGTAAGGTACGTCGTCTACAAATCTTGTTACCATTAATTCTAAACAAATAAATCAAAGTTGTTTGTTTGTTTTTTAAAGATGGTGCAAACGAAGAAGATGAAAAAGAGAACGTACCACTTTAGCAGTAAGACTGGTGTAGAGGTGAACGAACCACTTTAGTAGTAAGACAGGTGTAGAGGTGAACGAAGAGAGCTCAAATCCCTCCCCCACTCTTACTTTTCAAAGTGTAGTGACTTAGTACCTAACCTTCTTCATCTCACTATATTTATAGAGAGGAGTGATAGACACAGAGTCAGCTCCAACGTGTCAATTCTACTCATCCATCGTGGCGTGGCGTCTCCTTCTCTTATGGTTTGTTTTATATTTTGTCAGTTAGAACTAAATATTTGGAAAGGTTTGAATTTTAATGACTTTTGACATGATTTTAATAAATTTTGATGAGAAAAGTGTATTCAATCAAAAATTTAGAGTTATTTGTATTAAACTACCGAATTCTATGTTATTCAAATATGAGTTTTAAAATGTTTTCTAGAATTAAGTGTTATTGGATTAGTGATTTAAAAATATATAATCAAATTCACTATTATTTATAAATATTTTAAATAGTGGATTTTAAGTGATTTTAAGTGTTTTTAATTCAAAATCCAAATTTCATGGTTTTAGGTAAGATTTTTAATAATTTTAATAATAAATTTTATATTTCACCAAAATTCATCAAAATCATCTCAAAACTCATTAAAACTCAACCTTCCAAATATTTAGTTCAATACACCCCCTCAATTTATCTAAAATCTCACATAAAATTTTGAGATTTGGATCTTTGTATTTTTAATTAAGAAATCTCATCAAAATACATTCAAATAATTTAAAATCACTTAAATCCTACTACTTATAATGTTTCCAATAATAATGGATTTGATTATATATTTTCAAATTATTAATCCAATAATATTTGATTTTAGAAGACATTTTTAAATTCATGTTTGAATAACATAGAATTTGTTAATTTTAATACAAATCACTCCAAATTTTTGATTAAATACACCTTCTAAATAAATTTCTACATGTATTTATACAGTTGTTATTCGAGTGTAGCCCGAATGAGATTCACACGACCGTATTCAGATTTATATTTGTTAAAGACGACCGTATTCAGTTTAGCCACCCTGACCGAACGTTTTATCTAGATCGTGTTACAAGCATTAAACATGTCACGTTTATATATATCATATATATTGGTTGAATTATCAAGGGAAAATAACCATTTATTTCTTCAGTTTTTGCAAATTGCAATATCACAGATTTATTTCCCATTTGCAAATTAAATCCTCTTGCAACCGGTGAATTTGAAGTTTCCGCTCATTGTCCACGTCGGATACATAGCTTTTTTTCTCTTTCCGGTCATGATGTGTGAGAGAAGGATTCGATTGGAAAACGCGAGTGGAAAGTTCTTTTCGCCGGAATTCGCCTCTGATTGCCGTCGGAGTTAAAATCGAATTTAGGATTCTCTTATAATCGAATTGGAGATTTTGGGAGAAAACAATAAAATAGAAGAAATAGAGCATCTGATTTTTATTTTTTTTTTATCAATGTGTACTATTTAATGTTGACTTTTACGGGTCCAAATTTGCAAAACTGAGATTTATATTGCAAATTGAGGAATAAATCTGTAATATTATAAAAGTCGAGGAATTAATTAAATGGAGAAGAAAGCGAGCATTTAATATTGACTTACGAAACCCAAATTTGCAAATTCAATGTATAATTGAAGATATATTTTACAAATATGATAGTTAGGGAATAAATCTTTGATATTGCAAAAGTTGAGAAATTAAATGATTGTTGGTCCCCTAGTGTCACTATCCAATATATTTGAAAATGAGATAACGAGGGAAATACAATCACTAGTACACTATTTTAAAATAACGTCGTAATCAAGATGTTAATGCATTATAATTTTTGTAGAAGCATTAAGCATGTAACGTTTATATATCATTTATTTTGGTTGAATTATCAATATTCAATATGATTTAAACATCATGAGACAAAACGGGGAAGTCCAATCAATAATACACTATTTTAAATTTTGTACTTTGTAATCATATGCATTATAATTTTTGTAGAAGCATTAAGCATGTAACGTTTATATATCATCCTCCTAATGCATTAGAATCCTATGCATTATGATTGGACAACACGGGGAAGTCCAATCAATAATACACTATTTTAAATGTTGTACTTCATAATCATATGCATTATAATTTTTGTACAAGTATATTATTAACTAATACGAAATTCTATGAATCTGAAATAATTACTTTACAAGAGATCATACATTTTGGTTGACGTATTAGTGTCTTAAAATTCCAATGTAATTAAAAATGAGATAAACAAGAGAAGTACAATCATATGCATTGTAATTTTTGTACAAGTCATCTACTAATGCAGACAAAGAGCCAACTCAAATAGAGTCCTTGTGCTTGTAATTGTGATACCATATAGAACACTGCTCAATAGTAAATACTATCAACAGTTTACTATACTTATATTACATCGCTTCTAGATGTATGTATTCAGTTGTTTTTGTTTTAGTGTGGCACGACTGAATTTGACACTCAACTTTGATGACGAACGAATTCAGTTTAGCCACCCTGACCGGCCGTTTATTATCTAACAGAACCAATCCGATCAACCTCGTATAGTTCGAACCACTCCTAACAGTTAACATTTTAGTGTAACAATAGACCTCAGCATATTACTAATGCTCCAATCCTACAAAAACCATATCCTCCATTCAACTTCAACATTAAAAATAAATAGATGACTTTGGATTCTAAGGGACTCTCTTGCTAAATTTACTTGATTTTCCACAAATGCATTATAGAGATGATCCCATCTCTCCCAAGAAAAATAAACTTCTCATTAACATCAGCAAAAACTTCTCCTAAAGCTTCTCATAGATCACGTCTCCTGTGGACTTTCTCCCATTATCTGTAATACGACGCCATAACATAGAGCATGAAAGCTGATGAGGCCGTCACTATAAGTTCCTGCAACCCAGTATCAACGTTAGCACTGTTGATTCACTTTTTGTTACAACATCAAAACACTGGTCTACAGATTTCACTGACGGAACTTTGTCATTTAGAGAACGTTCCCTTCTCTTTGTTCAGTCATGGTTCAGCGATTATGGCAACACATATCCAGCTTAGGTGTTCTCATTTCATGCCTAAACCTTGTGCATCTAGTTTTCATTACAGTACAAGTACACATACCGTAATACCTATAGATCTGACAAGTCAATTATATTACGGACAAACGGCACAGTTCATCTACAACCTAATCAACTACTGCTGTTCGCTGAGGTTTAGCCAACATTTGAGCTAAATATCATAAACCATTTTTTGACCATAATTATCATTTTGTGTGGGACAAGTTAAGGGAAGGCTTCAAGCGAAGAAAAATAGGGGGTTATGCAAGAACACCAACCTGGTTATTGTAAAGAACCATGGGTATGGAGTTGCCCATGTACTCGATGACATTTAAGAACCCGGTGTAGGCCTGCAAAGCATGATTCACTAAGCGTTAGACATAGAATATAATCAATTAAAAGAAATTTTGATATAACTAATAACTAGATCTAACAATCAGGAACATCCAAAACCCTGTGAGTAGTATTTATATCACCTGTGCAACATAAAACAGATTCTTTGAAAAAGCGGAGTATTGATGGATATACATACCAAAGATGCTACAAGTATAGAGCCGAAAACTAATGAAAGAGAACGAAGAAGCCTCTTTCCCATTCTCAATCCCCGTCCATTTTCTTCGCCTTCCTCCTACAGCCAGTGTCAACATCAATGCTCATCAGGACTAGAAGAGCCACCAGGTATACCAACTACCAATATTAAAACATAAGTCTTCAAAAAAATTCAAAACTCACGTTGTATGTTGGAGATGAAGGTACTTCATAGGATTTTAATTTCTCAAAAATTCGATACACAAATGCAAAAGACATGAACTGCAGCGGTTTGTATTCAACATTACGTTTTATGGCAATCCATGCACTCTGCAAAAAGAGAAAGAAACAGAGAAAGAGAGATATTTATATCTGATTGTGGGATCCAAGTGTTTGAAATATCATATATGCATACATGTATGACAAACAAGTCACTTTTTTCTGCAAGAAACTAGTCATTTAAACTGAAGCATGATGTCTTGAATTCATAAAGGGTACAGATGTTGAAGAGAAACAAAATTGGCATTTCTAAAAATAGCGACATGATCCTCAAACCTCATTTTTCTTAAATACTTACAAACACAACTGATATTGCTAGGTTGATCAAGATATCATTTTTGGGCGACCTGGAAAACCTGTAACAACACGGGTCAACAAATTATGATTAGCAATATAAAATGCTTTTGAAGGATGAAAATACATAATTCGAGTAGACTCATAAAGAATCCATACCTTGGACCCCATGGTATTATAGGCTGTTTATCAGCATATTTAATGTCCTTGGAAACCTGAATTATGAGAAATTCACTCAGGATTAAGAACTAAATTCCATAGAGTCCAAGAAGGCATTTAGCAAGAAGAGGACAGGATACAGACCTTAAACGAACCGAAAGTCACACCCTTTTTCCTATTCAGTAACTGGGCATACATGAGCTTATCATATGCTTTCTCAAGCTATCAAAATGTACAATAGAAACGTGTTAACAAGAACATAGAAAATTCATAACTTAATAGGTGTCCAAAGAAAGAGAGAAGTAACATACTAGAGCAGCAGTGGCTTCATCACCGCTTTTCTGAGCATCTTTAAGTTTTCTTCCATAAGTTTGCTTGATCTTGTCAAATCCCTCTATAGGGTTAACACCAAGAACCTGAGAAGGTGTGATATGAGTGCAGAAAAAAAACAATGACTAACAAAACAAGTCCTTTCTAGGGCTCTAGAGATCAGTTACCTCATACGGATTAAAGTCAGCATCGGACTGTGGATTTCCAGCCGCAGACGAAGCAGCACGTATCACTATCCTACTTTGCAACACCCTTCCCTGGGGAAGCCTGAAAAATTCAAACATCTTCATTACAATGACTACATGCAAGAAATGGTCTGAACTTGAGCACAACACCGGAACTTCCTTGAGTGAAATTGAAAGGTATAAACTTTGTAGCGAAACTGTAAGAAGCGCCCAGCATAGAAGCTCATCCACAAATCCCCCAAAAAAATCAGAATTCAATTGATAATGGTTATTCGCCAAAGTTCATGAAAACCTAAGTAAAGCAAAAGAAACTAGCAAAACAGATGTTCCTTCAATTTTAAAGCCACCGAAGAAAACTGGAAAAAGGCAGAATCAAGATCAAGAAATTACCTTACAAGAGAAGGCGACTTGGAAGTTTGAAGAGTAAGAGTAGAGTTCCTCTGAACAATTTGAGGATGAGGGTAACGAAGCGCGTTGGATACTGCGAAAGCCATGATGGAGGAGGAGGGCACTGAAGTAGATATTGCGAGAGCCATGGCAGAGCAGTAATACTCCTAGATCCAGGCCCATAATCTCTTAGATCCAAACCATCTTTTTATATTTTACTCGTACCACCTGTCATTTGATCTTTGTGACCTTCAAATTATTTTATGATATTTTTCTAGTTGAATTATCGATATTTTACTCGTACCATCTGTCATTTGATCCTTTTAAATTATCTTCTGATATTTTTTCAGTCGAACTATCGATTTATGATAGGGTTTAAGATTTTATTATGAATTTAACTGTGATGGATTACAATAAACGTTTTAGATGAAAATTTTAATTATATAAATAAATTGCAGAGATTAATTTAGATTTTAAAAGTGGCATATTGTCGGTGGGTAAACATTAAGGCGGATCTGAAAATTGTTCAGTTGGTTATAAACTATTTTTCAAATATTCAATACGCGATTTTTATAAATAGTTAATTTTCAAATATTCAATCTATTGTTAGCGATGAAATAACAATGGATTGATTAACAATGATTTCTCATAAATAGTTAATTTATGTATTTTTAATTTTAGAATACCGGATCTCGGACCATTGCACCTAGTGCCGCTTATATAGTTGCTTTTGCATGTTTTCTGAGATTGTTTTTTCTACCAGCTAATAAACTACAAAAAAAAACATAACAATATTAAAATTTCATTTGCACAAACGAATAAAAAATAAAAGATCTCCTTTTTTCCTTTCTCAGCGAGTTCTCATTTTTATGCAAATACCTTTAATTGGCAGAGGCGTGCCCTGAGCCTTTGTTGAAGCATATTAACTTTTTATGATTTATATAAATGAATTTTACATTTTTTTGTCTTTATAGTGACACTTCGTTTTAAAAAATCCAGCAAGGGTTATGCCTTGATAATTTGTATTATTTTAGCAAATATTTAGCAGTACTATTGTTGAAAACATAATTTTAAAAAAGGTTAATTGAGTAGAACAGAAAGAAGATAATCTAATTTGGAAAATACGAAGTAGAAAGAGCATGTGCAAAAAATTAAAACAGTCTAGTTTGTTTGTCGAAAAAATAGCACCAATAAATTCTGAAGACTCCCTTTCATTGCGCTCAAAAAGAATAGAACATCAATAAATGCCCTCGACGGATCTTTCTTTCTCCGAACTCTGTTAGACTTCAGATCAATATTACCTTTTGGAAATAAATGAAAAAATTACTCTGTTATATCGTTTAGAACAAGGAAAATGCTACAATTGTAGTTATCGAATGATATCGCATCAACCTGTTTGCCTGTAAGGCCACAAAGTCACCTCCGAGATGTTTTATTGTCTGTTGAGACTGTGTAAAAGTTACGTGGAGAACTAATTGATTAAACAAATCGCTTCAGCAAAATGTTACACTATGTTCCTTGAAATGTAGAACCTTTACTTTCTCAGCTTAAAAGATGGTATTGAAAACATATTCTCTACAGGGTAAGAAACATTTACGTCTCTGATTTTAGCGGATGTCTCACGCAAACCAGATCGTCCAGTTTATTTCCATCCATCTTGTACTGTGATACGCCTTGCATTTGCACATAGTGATCCCTAGCTTCTTTTCTTAAGCTCTCAAACGGCATCACTTCCCATTTCTTGTAATTTGATTTCTTCCTGATCTCACTCATGTCCGGAGATCCCGAGATGGGTCCTTTTGTAGGGTCTGCGTTGCCCCACACCTTGCAATTACCGAATTGTCCTAACCCATCCCTCTTCAAACTCGTTGGCTGTTGGCTCCTTTGTACACGTAAGGCGGCTGCGTGAGCTCGGCTTATCATTTCACGGCTTGGCACACTCGACCAGTCCTCCTTTCTCTGGGATCTCATGGGAGAATGGATCCGGATTACCTGCCGAGCATAGTTTCTTCAGAAAACCACAAAGGTTGAAGGTTTAGAACATAATAGAATTTAAGGTTTTGGCAAGTTATCTGTACACCAAGACACTCTAGAAGTTGGTAGTATGCCCTTCCTTGAAGTGGGTTATGTCCTTTCCTTGGCGTGGAAAAGTAACGCGTCCTACATTGATAATTAAGATACAAAGTGAGGAAACATGTGTCCAGATTAGTAAGGAAAATTATAATCAGATTGGAAATGTGAGAGATAGCAATATGGATCAAAGTTATTTAATACTTGCCACTCTGTGTATCCAGGATCGACAGTGAAACCATATATGTCAATGATATCGCACATGGACAATGCTAATTCAATGGATTTCATTCCGGTTCCTTTGGCACCTCTGCGTAATACAATTCCTTGGAAAAGATAAACAGGGTTTGGTATACTCTGTTACATAATAAATAAGATTCCTGTAAGAAAATCATGTACCCATGTAAAAGAGGCTGAAAGGAATTAGCACACAGTCTCTTCAATAATGTGATAGAAGGGGCATTGTTACAAACGACCAGAGGGGAAGTTGTAAAACAGTAATCATACCTTTATCATTTCATTGAAGTCTCTGTGGGTCACACTTTTTATTATAAGCACCTCATTGTCTGCAGAAAATGACAGTTACAGAAGGTTAGATCACAAGGGCAAAGCTCCAAAGAATGCTTGAAGAAAATGATTCACAAGATGCAGATAATTTTCTGCCTAATATGAGTACTAACCAGACCCATTGAGAATCTTAATCATGTTACGAGCTGCACCACGGACAACTAGTCGGAAATCCCTTTTCATTCCTACGTAATTGGCATACTTCTGCAACCAAATTTCACGTTAATATAAGAAATACCAGCAACAAAAATCACAATTCAAGACCATGCCGAAACAAAAATCGGTAAACTCAAAGAAATCACAAATCAGAACGCTAGACATATTACTACCTCATTGACAGGAGCTTCATTGTCTCGAAATACAGCATCATGACTGTCAATCTCTTCTCCGAACTCTGTTTTTAGCAGATCTCCAGAGTTTCCAACAACAGCGCATTTATGAAACTGTCGTGGGTGGAAAGGAGGCTTCGCTGGAAGGATTACATTAAGATGCTCCTCACACAATGTACGATTATAACACTTATCAGCTCCCCTGAAACCCGAAAAAGCAAAGAGCTGAACAAGAAGGATCAAAATGACACAAGGAAAACATGAGACAAGACGTGAAAGATCATACAGCTGTGCAATTCTCATAGCTGCATAGTCCAACCATCCATCAGGTCGTACATCAAGGTATTCTCTTGTCAATACTGTAGTCATATTGCGGTACTGCATTACTCAGACAAATTAGAATCCTGAGAAGTTCTCAAACAAGGAAATCTAGTCAGAGAAAGAAAGAAGCACAAACCTGCTCCCATAAGAGAACTGCCTCACAGATATTATACTTGAACTCCAATGGTTCAAAAATTTTAAATTGTGCATTGTACTGTCATTGAAAGAAAAAACTTGATCACTATAAAACCAATGAACTCTCAAAAAGAAACCAAACAAGTGGAAACATACCCAAGTGCTGTTAGTGCCATCAGGGAACTTGAGGATCAAATTACAGTGATCAATAATATGGGCAGAAAGTCCAAGCCCTCTGCTTGCCTGCATAAACACTATAACATTATTCTAACTCCCAATTCAGCTTGCATACTAAAAAAAATTCATCAGAATCCCTTAACCTAGGTTAGTCCAACACAAAAATGAGTTAAAAGAGGAAGAACCAATTGTAGCAAAATAGTTTTAGCTCGTTAAATAACATTACTCTTGACTTCCAAAACATGATTATATCACAAAATTTAGCATATAAATGAATTTGACATCAAGCAGAAGCAAAATCTAAACCCTGATGCAGGTGAACTTCTAGATCAGTAGCTTCCACGACCTATCACTTATACAAACTCGAAATCCTTACTCCACAACCAAAGAAGTTGCAAAGGTGGAGCTTACAAGAATTGTAAAATTGGTAGAATTTTTCAGACTCTGATACCATTGTACACAGACTTAAAAAGTGTATTCAATTACATTAGAATAGATTAAAGATGAACTTCCTTATAGCAAATGCGTTTCTCTGGGAAGCATTTGATATATCCAGAATCAAAACCAGTGCAATAAGACCACATAATCTACAGAAAGTGTGGCATCGAATCAAATCCAAAATGACGAATCCATAGAGTAATTCTTCGCGCCTAAAAGTAAGTACTTAAGAATCAAAGAAATTGGGAGTGAAGGATGGAGGTAACGAAAAGAGACAAACCACGCACTGCTGAACGTTGGACTGAAACTCTGACAAGATCTGGATATCTTCCGGCTGAATATCTACTTTACGATTATTATTATCTGAGATATGAAGAATTCAAAAAAGTTAAAGTGTGAGAATGGAAAAAAAAAAGAAGGTATGGCGATGAATGACCTGCGAAGAAGGAAGATTGGATGGTGCAAAGAAGAACGGAGAAAACTGCGACGGCGCATAAAAGTTGAAGAAGCGTCAGTTTCCGGCCAGCTTGGTGAGATCTCATTCTTAAACCATGAAAGAGCGAACCCAAGGGAAAATCAAAGATCTGATTCGTACTCGCAATACGACGCCGTACGAAGATCTGACCAAGGCACCAAAAACGCAAAAGATTAAAATATCACCTTTTCATTTAAATTTTAATGAAATATTCAAAGGAAACTTTTACAATTAACCATTTTTTTTTAAAACAACGATCTAAAAAGTGAGTCTTTGTGCGCGATGCAAAGTATGATCAGTCATCATATCATCAAGGTCATTTTCGCGTCTGAAGCCTCAGCCTTTATTGGTGCCATTAATCGACCTACAACATGGCCATCCTTTGCTCGCTCGGTTTTGGAAGGTTTTCAAACCGCCAAGGTTGTTTTAGAACTGCCTCAAGCTAATAGGAGCTTACCTCATTGTTCAAAGTGCCACATAGGGGTGGGCAATCGGGTATTGGGTTCGGGTTCGGGTAAAATCCGATCGGGTACGGGTATTCGGGTATAGAAAGTTCATATCCAATGGAATAATTTTTCGGGTTCGGGTTCGGGTTGGGTTCGAGTATAAGAGTTGATACCCGAAAAAAATCCAAAAAATTTGGGTATTGATTCGGTTCGGGTTTTTTGGGTTTTTCGTGTTTTCGGATCGGATTCGGGTCGGGTTTTCGGGGTTTTCGGGTTGGGTACGGGTCGAGTTTTCATGTTTTCGGGTTTTTTGGTTTTCAGGTCGGATTTTCGGGTCGGGGTCTGGGGTTTTTCGGGGTTTCTTTGGGTTTTTTTGGTTTTTAGATTTTTTGGTTAGCATTCGGTTCGATTTGTGTACATTACACTTAAAAAATTCCACATTTATAGGATCGAATCCTCGAGTTAGAGTATTTTTTTATGGGTAGTTATGTATTTTTTATGGGTAATTATGTATTTTGGGTACGCTTTCAGATTTCGGGTTCGGAACGGGTTCGGGTTCGGGTTTTTGGGTTTAGAGATCTCATACCCAATAGAATAATTTGGTCGGGTACAGAACAGATTCAAATACGCCTTATCGATTCGGATTCGGTTTGGGTATACGGATACGGGTTTTTGCCCAGCCCTAGTGCCACACATCAGTACTTTACTCAATCTTATGTGGCCAAAGGACCACCTTAATGGCTTAAAGATGTGTTTGAGTCTGAAGAAGTTGTATCCTCTGTTTGAGCTCTTTTGGTCTTTAGACTAGTCTCTGACCATTTTTGTCAGATAGGTTATCATCTTTTGTGTAACCCATCTGTAGCCCACTTGACAATTAGCATAGGGTGTGTAACCGTTAATCAGACGGCAACAAAAAAAAAAAAAAGTGAGTCTTTGTTCAATGATACATTTTGGATTTGATGTTGTAAATCATGTTTAGTATTTATTTATTAGTCATCCATGCAAAAACCATTTTAGTTCTTTGTCTGTGGGCCTTGCGCTCATTTTCGGTACATGGGTTTACCTCAGATACCAATAAACAAAATAAACGAATTCAAGTGAGTTTTGTTTATAAAACACAACATGTAGATCTAAGTACTTACTTGGGACTTGGGTGTTGCGATAATAAGTCATATTAATTAACAAAACCTCTCTCTACAATCTACATATGATCAAACGTTTATGCTTGATTATAATACAACCAAGGGAAAAATCCACCTCAAGTCGAAGAAAGCAAGAGTTGAGCAGTGTTGTGCTCATTCTCGACGAAAGGATGATCATCGACGAGACGACCACTTTCACAAGTTTGATGGTCACTCAAGAACGAGCTGTCTCTCACGTTGTTCGTTTCGGATGGAGTTTCAGAATGTATGACGAAACTCGAGTTTCCAAATCCTGTGATCCGACCAATGCTTTTCTTGCGGTTTCTTTCTGTCTCACCCTTAAGAAACATGTCATCTTCAAGCAATCTTAGTACCTTCTCGGCTATCTTCCGAACCTTTAGACCACAATCGAACCCTCTCTCATCGATCCACTCAATCTTTGTGGCATCTTCGATAATCACCCTCTCATGTTGAAACTCACTGAATATACTTAGTGGCCTATAGACCAACAAGTGGTTCAACATTGTCAACGTGTTGTACATGCCGCGCCATTCCCTTCTATCAAACATTAACATTCTCGAAAAATAATATCAATCGTTACACTAGATAGTAACTACAGTTTGATGAATTACTAATTTTTTTGGCGCATTACTAAAACAAAATGGTGGATTCTAATGAATAAATGGAGAGATTTATATAAAATTAATATGTTGATTATGGTGGATTTATTGGAAATTAATTCTAATATTTTTGAAAGAAAATAGTATAAATTGTTTCACTTATATAATCAATGAGTTTGAAAACTAGTTGTACGAAAGCCAACAAAAAAAAAACGCGTTCCCTTCTTAGAAAAACTTGAATAATATATATGAAAGAGGAAGAATTCTCTCCAGCAGCTTGACACGTGGATGCATAAATGATAAACACCTATCCTACTTTATTTTTACCGAAACTTCTAATTCAGGGTTTTATTGCCACAGCAGTCAGTTTCTTCATTACTTTCTCTTTCAGTTATAAGTATCACATTCGAAACCTTTTCTATATGTCAGGCACTTTCAAGAAGACAATAGCATCACGATAAACAGACGTTAGATTCAATTCTTATGTTGTCAATCTTTGGTTAGATTCTGATTATTTTGGTTTGGTTGCGTGTCAGTCAGGAACTTTTCTTTACTCTAGGAATTTGTGAATGCTCCTGTGATCAATTTCCTGAGTCAATAGCATCATGTGTTTTTGATCAACCTGAAAAGAAGCTCTTGTTATGACCGCCATGGAACGTGCGTCTAGTGCCGAGTGCGCACAACCCGTAACTTCTTCTGTCAATCTTCACATTAAAAACATCAAAGCCGTTAACTCAAAATCTATTAATAGAAATGTTTACATGAATGTATTCTCACAGTTCTTCAGCAGTAACATCAGTTACGGCAAGGCGAGCAGTCTTGATCTTCTCCTTGATGAAGAAAGAAGCTTGCTTCTTCAGTTCATGGAACACTGGATTTTGCATAAGCTTAGACATCTTTCCTTGTACTCTATAAACAAACCGGATCAACATAAATCTGAATTGCAGTACGTAACAACTCCACTATACGTAGAGCAAAAACCCAACCACTCTTTGAACGCCAAAGGTATAATTAATAAATAATGGAAGAGCGCAAGAAGAGACCAGAGACGAAGATTGAGAAGCATTTATCTTTTAGTCTTCTATTGCCTTGTTTAATTTATCTTCATCAATATTATGTCATCCTAATTAACTATTTCTTTCTCAAAACCATGTCTTACAAATTTATATGCTTCTGCGTGAAAATGTAGTTTTCACCGCCCAAAATCATCAATAAATTTGTCTCGTTAAATAGTTAATTTATTTAGAGGTTTGTGTGCGTTGGTGCGTAATGATGGGGTCTGAACTAGTCCCCCAAAATTTTTAAAAATCTGTAATTCTCCACTCAATCCTAAAAGTGTAAAGGTATAATTTTTATTGTTGTTGCCTGTTGGTATAATTGGTCACGATAACTTGATAGAGCTAAGCAGTTTTCTTCCAAAATTCATGTAATAAAAAAAAGTAGATGTGATTGTTCTCTAAAAATTGAAACCCAAAATGATTGCATTATGATTGTGGGTCAGCCAAGAAGCCCACACACAGAGAAGCCCAACATGAGTTTCTTCGCCTTTATCAAACACTGATTTAATAGAAAAATAAAATAAAAGAAGCATCCTCTTCTCTTTTTTGTTTTCTCTCTCTCTATCTCCCATCTGTGAAATTCAAATTCGAGCATTCGAATTTGAAGAATCTCATAATCTGGTGAACACTCCTCGTTTTGAGGGCTTTTATTTTGTTAGCAATATGATGGGAAGTAAAAGAGAAGAAGAGCGCAACGAGAAGATCATTCGTGGTCTTATGAAGCTTCCCCCGAATCGTCGTTGTATCAACTGCAATAGCCTTGTAAATTAACTCTCTCCCTTTACCCAATTTTTTTTTTGTCTCAACTGAATTTTTGATTTCGTTGTTATTGTCTTTGACTTGAGCTTCTGTGATTATCATTTCTATTTATCTTATAAAGATATGTTTTTTTGGAGCCTTCGTTTGTTTCTTCTAGTCTAGAAATGTTTTGATTATGACCCTTGACGGGTTCTGTAAGTGAAGTTAATCTGCAAATCTAAGTGATTTTCTTATTTCCAGATATGTAAATGGAAAGATAAGCTTGTAAAACTAATGTTTTTCATTCATTTGGATTTAATTTCATTGTGGCTATTATAGTAAGAGTCGTACAACTGATGCAGGGCCCTCAATATGTTTGCACGACTTTCTGGACTTTCGTATGCATGGCTTGTAGCGGCATACAGTGAGTAACCTTACTCTTTCTTTCCAAGTTATTTGTATTTACTTCCTTTGCAACTATTCCAGACCTCTCTGTGTTCCTTCTTATGTAATCAGAGCTACCGCTGGTTTCTTACCTTTCTTCTTCATTTACTTTATTATCTTACATTTTGCAGTCATGTTACATGAAATTTGTAAAGCGGCTATAAGTAAACTTTTTTCTTATGTTCATCCCGCGATTGACTCTAATTTCAGTTTAAATCTCTGCAGCAGGACTTATAATGATCCCCAGAACATGGTTAATGCATTGTCTTACAAAATACACATTTAGATGCCTCCTATCAAATGTTTCTTTGGTTTTGGGGATTTGATTTTTTTTCTTGCACCTGTTTTCGTAGACACACAGTGTGAGCTGATTTTTCGACATCATTATATTTGGTGGCTGACTTATTGCGTTTTTTTTAATACCCTTGTACTAACTTAACATAAAATTCCCAATCTATTCAGTGGCATCCTTTATGTTTCTTGTCTAGATTTGGTAAATTTTGATGCAACTCTTATAAGAGACTTGTTATCATGGAAAAGGGAATATAGGCTTATGTATATGAGCTAGAATAATCTTTCTTTTCGTTATTTTTAGGTATATTCGGAAGTATTTCTTTCTCCAGCTGCACATCATTTATGTGGTTATAGGTTTCTCTTGATGCATATTTAAGTATAGGGAGGTGCACTGTCCATTTTTGTTCTTACGATTTCTTTTTTCTTAGCTAAGGTACACTGCCTTGATGTAGTGAATATGTTCCTACCTTTTCTCTCCCTCTCTTAGTTTCAGTTTCTCTTCATTGATTTTATTTTAATAACCTACAGCCGTGAGTTTACTCATCGTGTGAAGTCTGTATCAATGTCAAAGTTTACTTCTCAAGAAGTTGAAGTACTTCAAAATGGTGGTAATCAGGTAGTATTGATGCTAAAGTTTCAATTTTTATTTTTTCCGGAGATAGATGTTTCTGTCTGTAGCCTATGAGATTTTTCCATTTTCAGCGTGCCCGAGAAATATATTTGAGAAACTGGGACCATCAACGACAGAGACTTCCAGAAAACAGGTTTATATAATTTGTTTTTCTTGCTCTTCATGATTGAGAAGCAAGAACATGGTTTAAAAATATATGATCCTTTCAAAATCCATGATATCATATTGTTGTTGTTGTTTCTTTGGCAGTAATGCTGATAGAGTTCGCGAATTTATCAAAAGTGTGTATGTGCAAAAGAAATATGCAGGTGCAAATGTTATGGACAAGCCGCCGAAAGATAGTCAGGCAAGATAATCTAGTTTAGTGTTTCGCCATTTTTCTAAATTTGAGACATAGTGTGCTTCACTTTTTAGGTTAGAATCCTATATGCAAAACAGCAACGATTTGCAAAACTATTTAAGTATTTTCGTGATATTTTTAGTCTAAGTGTGTTTTATTGCTAGTACTTTTCTTTTTCGTTTAAGATAAAAATTTTGTACTTGAAGTTTCTGATCTAACAATATTAGTTAATCAATTTTGCTCTGAGGCCCAAGCTAGTCATATAGGTCTTCTAATGTCTGATACTTATTATTTTTTGGTCTTGCTCTAAATACAACCATGTGCATGCGTGCATAAAACATTTATTTGTTTTACCTTTTCCCGTAATGAAATTGACAGGACCGTGGAAGTTCTGAAGATGTGACTCGACGGGCCAATTCCTATCATTCTTACTCCCAGAGCCCTCCTTATGATTATCAGTATGAAGAGCGCCGTTATGGTAAAATACCCTTGGGATTTACCGGCAAGTCTGCTTCAGTGAGAAGTCTTCATGCAAAAGCCTCTAGTTTTGTATACAGCCCTGGACGTTTTAGTGATCATATGTTTGAAGAACAATTCGCAAATGAGGGCTCTGCTCCAAGTGCTTCAGATTTTTCTGTGTCAAGTGGAGGAGATTCGTTCAAGTCTGATACACAGTCCCCAAATTTCCAGCTGGAAGTTGAATTTCGTAGTCCCCAGTTTCAGCATTCAATTGCCCCTCCAAGTGAGAACTTGTTTCCAGGCAGGCAACATCAGGTAATAATAACCCACCTCCTCTAGAATGCTTGTTTGTATCTGGCTAAGAGGTCTTTTGTTACATTTGAAAATCATCCCCTGGTGGAAAAGGTGAGTTTACTGATGTTCCAACTTCTCAATATTCCTTCAATTTCTTCGTCCAGAGAACTACATCTTTTGGGAGTGTCAGATCAGTTGACAGTAATTCCATGTCTATCAAGTCATATACCTCGAGTGCTCTAGGGGAAGGCGTATCTGAAAGTACAGGAAACCAGCAAGATAAAGCATCTATTCCTGTTCCTTTAGTAGCAGAGTCAACGAAGGCTCCTATTGATTTGTTTCAGTTGCCAGGAGCGCCAATGGCTCAATCTGTCAATACATTTCAACCTTCAATAGCACCCCAATCTCCACCTGTGAATTTCCATCAACCTCCACGGACATACTCATCCACCCCGACAAATTTGTTTGCTGAAAATTTGGGTCAGCAACCCACTTCAAGACCACCAGACTTCTCTACGGCTAAGAACGAAGGATGGGCTTCTTTTGACAATCCCATACTTGCTGCAAAATCTACAAACGTTATTACCTCCTCTGGAGTTCCCCAGTTGGAAGTGAAAAATGAAGGAATTCCACAGCCTAGAACAAGCATGCAATGGCCACCATATCCATCAAGTGTGGAGCAGCATGCTTTGTCGATATTAAGTCCATGGCAGGATGATCTTTCGGATATTCTAGAAAATGTTGCCGATAACCCGGTTAGTCTTAAGTCTCTGTTCTGTCTTTTCAAGTACAGCAGTTTGGGTTCAGCATGCGAAAATAAAAGGAAAATGCTTCATGTGCTATCTCATCCTAGACATTGACGATGGCACTTAAATTCAATCATGAGAATTGTGATTATCCTGTTCATCTTGGGTTGGACGAACTGGTCTCATGTTGTATGAATGTTTGGGCAAGCTATAATCTGACAAACTAAATAACGGAATGATTCCACAATCAAAGATTATCATTCATACTAGGGATGTGATGATCTAACTCCTACCTGACCTGTTTTCAGCAGCCGTGGAATGCCTTTCCTGACGCTATTGAGGCCAATCCTTTGGACAGCGGTAGGAATATTCACCAACAGGTAGATGGAGCAAGTACTTCGTCATCTAACGTTAATCAACAACATTTGGAACCACAAGTTATAGAGGTTGTTGCATTTTCCCTTATCATGTCAGTGTATTCTGAATGAATCTCTCTGTTAATTCCTCTCTGATGATGTCAAGTCACAGGAATTAAGCAATGATGGCACCCAAACAGCCAGAATCTCTGGTGGCTCTTCTGGTTTTGGTTTTCCAGAGAACATTGGCATGGCACCAGCATACTCCCCTATTATGGTTCCAGTTATGCTTTGCAGTTTTCTCCTATATGCTTTTGGACCACCCATCTTCAAACTTGCCTATCATTTATTTAGTCTTTGATCGATTAAAATCTTTATTTCCAGGAAGAAGCTTGGCAGCATGTAAGCGATCAAAAGTCAGTTAATCCATTTGATCTCCCTTATGATTCCGAATTCGACTCAAATGACATGGTAAGAGCCCTGATCACACATATATCTTATAATCTAATCAGATCTCACTCCATCATATGTATGCAATGGTGTAGTGTTGTTAGAATCTAGAGAATCTAAATTATCTAAGTTGCGTGACGACTTCAAATCTCGTTTAGTGGGATTATTATGTTCTTTTTCTGGGATAGCATATCACGTGAATTTGATAGGAACAGAACAGTATTCCTTTCTTAATTTTTCCAAATCAAAGAAGCTAGGGATGAATTCTAGAGAATCCTCTACTTTCCCAAGCTCAGTACCTACCAAAAGACTTGCATCTGTTTTTCCTGTCGACCATTTAAACCATTGGAGCTGCTGTGCTGCAATTGTACTCATGACTCGAATTACAAACTGACTAAACCCTCTTGTTTCTTAGAATCTATGCTCCTTATGGATTATAAGAACATATGCTTTGTTCTGGGCGTGTGTCTATGCAATAGTTTTCTCATTCTATTTTTGGTTCTGCAATTTGTGTGATCTATTTACTGTAAAATTTTCTTTGATGTTGAATATGCCTCATTTTAGGATAGCCTCTTAATCCAAAGCTCATCTTAGATTAGAGTTCGATAATATTATTTGCAAAGTGTCTGTGGCATTCATGGTTCATTTGATAAAACACAACATAGATTATGCAGGATGCCCTTGACTTACGTGTGTATTTCTGAACACATCACTAGAAGCCTTTAAAATTCTATGATTGAGTTTGTCGTGGTTGTATTTAATGCCAGTTCTTGGACATGAGTTTGTTACAAGGGGCACTGCCTGATATCCAGACACCACCAACCTTCCAACCATGGCTCGCTGCAGATTCTGTACCTTCGTACTTACCTCCTCCAGGCGCACAAGGTGATTTTAGTTACATGCTATGAAATATACTCCTTTCTGTTTATTAGAGTCCTGAAAGAAATTTAACACCTCACTATGTTGCATAACATATCAATACACACGTGCGTATCCCATGTCTGCCCCCTTCAAAGAATAGCTTTTAAAAATTTGCTTTTATCACTTCAAGTTTGAGTTGAAATATTCGCACGAGGGGTAAATAAAAATTTAGTTGTGCAGACTACATATATCTTCATGTTTCACCTGAAAATCTCTTTGACTGACTATTGTAACCTTATAGGCCTGTCCTGGTAGGTTATCTAATTCCTTGAAAAACTGCTGCAGGTGGCTTAGCATGCATGGCAGGGCAAGCATCAACGTCTCAACTACAGTAAGTTTCACAATGTGATAATATAATCTTTAATTTATATATGATGTTATTAGCTGGGATTGGCTATATACGAGTTGTATGATTCTGCGATGCTTTGAATGAAGAATCCAAGAAGTGCTTTATTCGATACGATAGTGTGATGGATGCTTTCGTTACATTTTTGAATGCATAGCGAGAATCTATGCTATCCTTGATGAATGAAAATAATCAGAATCTTTATATTTTGCTTCTGTGGAGCTTATCTTTTGTCTTCTTGCCTAACATGGTTGTAGGAATTCAGCAGCACAAGGTCCTGTTGCTTCTACTGGAGGCAATCCATTTGCTTAGATACAACTCGATATACGTCATCTTCTTCTATGCCTAATGCTTCATCGTCTTATTCATCTTCAGCTTTATTGTGCATTGTTTTTATTCCTTTGTTCGGAAGTAACTTCAGCTGTAATGTACCTTCGATATTTTGAGTGTATTTGCAAGTGGACTTGAGTGCCATTATTAAGTAACTCGACCAAGGAGCGAATAACAAAAGAAAGAACAAAATACACGAAAGAAACAGATGCTGGAATTAAGAAAAGAGAGAGGGGATAGATGAAAGAGAGATTCAACAACGTTGTTTATGTAATCGCCTAAGCACGCCTTGTTTCCGTCATGACTCAAAAGCTGATAAAAGATCGTCTGTAATACTTGAAAAGATTGTGGTTTGTTTTCTAATCTTGTTGAAAATATATCATTTTAATTATTAACACTCATAATAAATATATACACAGCACATATGATACAAATGGTTGTTTCTATTAAACTAGTAAAAAAGAATAAAAAATGAAAAGTGGAGCTTAGTCAACGAGATCAACGTGTGATCGTTCAATTATTTTTAGAATATTCTTCTAAATATAAACTTTCCACTAATTTTGAAAATTTTAAAATCTTAATTGAACATGTCAATACAAAGATGAAGAAATTAAATGTAACAAAAGAGTACATTATGTGGTTGTAGAAATGATTATTTTAACCAAATTAAATACCACAGATCAATCCTAAATGTTTCAATCAAACCAAAATGAACCATATACACTACTATAATGATCCTCATCAGAGACTATCCATTTACTAACCGAATCAATTACCTCTTGGGATACATTAGCAGTTTTTCCCATAGAGAAACACCAACATATTTGCTTCATTTCAAACAGCAGAATTGATAAAGCAGGCAGCATAATCAATCAGGATATCATTTACTTGTTCCACTCTAAGACTTTTGGTAAATCAGAACATCATCAAGTTTGTTGTCATCCCTACAACAAACGGCTCCATCAACAATCGCGTCAAGAAGTAGAAAACAACACCCAACATGATGGATATAGGAAGGGCAGGCAGAGCTCGGTTGTACACGGACAACAAAATAAGAGTGCACCCAAGTCCCGAGATTATCGCAAGGTAACACGCATACACCGTCATCAGATCATACATTGCTGCCCTACCAACAAGAACACTGTAGAAAATAAAGTCTCCAAGACCAAGTTTGATGCCTCTATTCGAACTGTCCTCCAAATCTCTAGGTTCTTCCCTATTATCTCCCCACCCCATCAACTCAACCAAAGGAGACATTTCTTCATCTGTAATAGTTTCTCTGTTTTCGATATTTCCTCTCATTCCAACAACAGTTGAGTGCTCTGAGGATATGGCAGATGCAAAGGGTCCTTCCCTGGGATTTCTAACCAGAGGTGACCTCTCAACACCGTCTCTGTTTCCATCACCATTACCATCTACATTGCTTGTATCCCTCACCGCAACAGCATTATAATCCAGGTTATGAGAATTCCCCCTTCCATGTTGATTTGCATCATGATTCCTAACTGCTTGAAGCTCAACTGATCTAGAATCTGAAACCCCACCACCACCAACCAAAACCCTTAAACTCGAGCCACGGTTTCCCCCTTGGTTACATGAGGAGACGGTCGGCCTAGCTTCATAAACCATAGCAGGAAGCTCCTCATCTCGGCTTGAAGCCAGCTCTACCAACAGCTTAAGTGGACCACCAGGTGCCAAAACAGCAACCAAATCATACAAAGCTAGAGCCACCAAGATAAACCATGTAGTCCATTCAGGCAATTTAGTGAACCAAGCAGCTACAACTATCCCCATAACAACCATATAACACTGTCTAAGCACAATCGGTACGCCACCAGCAAACACAGACATAGTCCCCAGAATCGTGAAATTGAAAAGCAATATTGAACAGGTGATTGAATCAACAGGAATTGAGAAATGCTGAATAATCGACAAGAAAATTGCGCCTCCCATCGTACCTGAGATAAGAATCCAGCACACAATCAACATCGAATTCGAGAAAACCCTAGGAAGAAGATGCAGGAAAAAAAAATGAGTACCTAAGACGAAGAAGGCAGAGAAGCGCATGTAATGCTTAAGGAAATTGGTGAAGTTGTAGTAGAAGAGGAGAACAAGGATGAAAGTGACGGCGGCAACGAGGACGACGAAGACGATTGCGTTGGCGATGCTACCTTCGAGCTTAACGGTGGCGGAGTCGGAGGGATTCTCGAGGTAGATGAGGTTAGCGGCGGTACGGATCTGAGGGTCGGAGGTGACAGAGAGAGAGTAGGTGAGAAGGACGACGAGGAACATGCAGATGGAGACGGGAGCCATGACGCCGATAATCTCAACTCCAAGAGAATCGAGGATACTAGACTCCATTGTTATCAATTTTGTGGGATCTTTGGCTACGCTATTTTTGGGGGTTCAAAAGGAAGACGAAGAGAGGAAGAGGGCTCTTCTTCTGAGTCTTCTTCTGACCAGCTCGTTTAGAACCTTAATCGTAAATCATTAGGCCATTTTAGAGAAATTAGTCATTTTATATATTTTTATATTTTCGCGAGAGTGTTTAACTAAAGAAAATGATGTTTTGTTGGTTAATGAAAACATGAAGGACTTTTTTATTTTTTCAAAACAAAATATTCGGTTGATAAAAAATAATGGAAAAAAATATTATTTATTTTAGAAATCTAGAAATATAAATTAATTACCTTAGTTTACACATAGTAATATTATTAGAAATACAAAAATCTTGTTTTGTTGAAAAAATTCGGATTAAAACCCGGATTTTACATCGGATCCGCGGATATTTTGCCTCAGCGCACCTCGAAAGTCGAACCCCAAAAGCATAACGAGAATGTCGGCAAACGAAATACCGGAGGAGCTATGGAGAAAGATCTTAGAGATTGGCGTCAAGTCCTCGACTTTCTCCTACAAAGATCTCTGCTGCATCTCCATCTCCTCTCGTCGTCTCCGCCGATTGTCCTCCGATGATTCCCTCTGGCACCTTCTGCTCTTCCTTGATTTCCCCACCTATATCGACTCTACTTCCTCTTCTCAATCTCCCACCAAGTTTATCTACAGGACAAGGTATCTTATTTGATTTATATACTATGAAATTGAGATTTTTGTGTGTGTTTCATTGTGAGAATTCAAGCTCTATGAATGTGGTGCATAGGTTTGAGAGGGACAAGGAGAGGAAATTAGCTGCCCATAGAAGAGCTTTACTGAGGAAAGAGAGTGAAATTTCAGAATGGGGCCGGAGAATTCGTGAAATGAAGGCTCGATTATCGGAGGAGGTTGAGAGATTACAGGCTGCTTCTGTAGAATTTTCAGATTTGCAGAAAGTGAGGTAGTCCCAAACCTGGAGAACATCTAGTTAGATTCCACAAAGTTTAGTTTAGTTTTTTTTGTTTTTGTTTTAGCTTTCTGCCTAAAAGCTGCACGAGTAGGAATTAAACGTTGATACATATATTCTGATCCATGAGGAATTTGCTTGTTCTTTTGTGATAGTTTGAAAAGATGATTTTTTGTTGTTGATCAAGGTGAAATGTGATTGGTCTACCGTTCTCTGCCTCATTCATCCCTTCTGATGTAATTTTTTATTGTCTCTCTCAGGCAAGCATCAGTAGCTTTGAATGTTTGGCAGCCAGAGGTCGTACGTGGCAGACAAAAACAATTAGTTGAGCAAAACGCTGTTCCTGTTCAGGGCCGATTGCGTGCACTTGATATGGAAATTAAGTTATGCAAACAGCAAATCATGGGTGTGAATAGGGCACTTGTGAGTGTTAATTATGGGTTATCCAATCATGTTTTGATAGTCGACTTTGTAACTCTCTTAGAATCCTCTCTATGTAATTGCAGAGGGAGGTAAAACAACGATGTGACATAGCCATAAAAGAGCTAGAATCCATGAAGTATCATCCTTTACGAGATTACAAGTCGATACGTAGTGGAGACCACCAAGCTAGTAATGCCAAGAGGAAGAAGTTGAAAACGAGCATTAACTGTAAGTATATGAACATCTTTCAGTTTTTTTTTCATGTAGTAGTGTTGCTGAGAAATATTATTCTTACTGTTCAAAACTTCCATGCGTATGTTCCTGAAAATCTATTTGTTCTTTGAAATATGACAATGCAATCTAAAACAAATGTGGGACGCCAAATGTTTGAACTTATAGATTTACTTCTTAATCATTTGTTATCTTACCAGTGGTATCGATTGTGAGTTTTCAATAATACTTATCAACACTTGTTGCCTGGATTACGTAAAAGCAGTTCCAGCAATACCCAGTGACAAGGACAAGGTGTTACACTCAGAATCAAAATGACGGTTTGCTGCAACATTCCATGGAGAGATAGAACGCTGAGAGTTGTTGTTTCTTTTCCAAATAGATATGCAGGACACAGAAGAGACTGTGGTCTTTGGTTGATCTATAATTATTGCAATATCATGCATAAAGCAGTTCAAGATAAAAATCCAGCAGTACCCAGTAACAAGGACAACCTGGTACACTTAGAATCAGAATGATGGTTGGCTGCGCCATTCCACAGAGAGACAGGACGCTGAGAGTTGCTGTTGTATTATTTTTTGTTTCTTTTACAAATAAATTTGCAGGAAGAAAATTGAAATCTTGCCACAGAAGAAATGTGGTCGAGTAAATGTAAGTTTGGTCGATTCTGTAGGTATTACAGTATCATGAATAAATATATACTTGTTTAAGAAGCATAACTCCTTGGTTCTTTGGCATGGTACCATCTGATATGTTATGATATGGAAGAGTGCTAAGACATGGTTTCATGACCACTGAACAGTAGAGAGAAATATTATAGATATGGTTTGTACTTTGTATTCATGATCAACTCTGATTCTTAATATGGTTTTTGTTGCATTTAATCATAATCAAGTTGTGGAATTTGTTTAGAATTTCCCGCTTAAAAATCTGCCGGGAACCTACTAACGATTAACTTAGCCATTGAGAATGTACCGTCGTGCGTGGTAATGAGATTTACGGATAGAGATGCTTCTTCTGTTTTCAAAATCTTTACATTTTTACGGATTTACCCTAGTAGCCGCGTCTAGCGTGTGGGTCCGGTGGTGACGTGTCACATTTACCCTTTTGCTTCATCTTCATTGGATAATTCTACAAAAAGGTCAAAAGTCAAAACAATGGCATCATCGTAAATCCTGCAAACTTGGTCCCTTCCCTTTAACTCGCCGGCCAAGTTTCCGTCACTTCCCACCACTTTTTTTTTTGGCCTTTGATTGACCAACGAAAGAATCTAAAGAGCGATGAAGCATATTTTCAAGAAGCTACACAGAGGTGGAAATCAAGAGCAGAATCGAACCAACGATGCTGTTCCTCCATCTGATCAAAATCGAATACACGTTGCTGCAGCAAATCCTCAAGCAACTCCCTCTTCAGTCGTGGAGACGCTTCCGGTGACCGGAGCCCCTTCGTCGATGACTTCTACTTCACCAACGGCTGCTGCGAACCGTGCGGATTACATCTCCTCGGAGGAAGAATATCAAGTTCAGTTAGCCCTAGCGATCAGTGCCTCGAATTCACAGTCTAGTGAGGATCCGGAGAAGCATCAGATCCGAGCGGCGACGTTGTTGAGCTTAGGAAGTCATCATCGGATGGAGTCAAGGAGGGATTCATCGGAGGTGGTGGCTGAGAGGTTATCGAGACAGTACTGGGTAAGTGTTTTCTTGTTTATGTAGTGAAATGCTGAATTCACTCTCTGTGTTTATCCTCTTGTTCATAGACTCAAGGTGTGCCGAGCCTGATTAGAGTTGCTGATTGATTTATTGGATTCATTAGCTAACTGAATTTCAGATTGGTACTTCTCCTTTTGTATTTTCTTTGTTGTTGCACCTGCTTGTTGTTATACAGCTTTTATAGAAAGACTGTACTTTACCATAACTATGTGGGCTAAATGTGTCGCCTTTTTTTTGCACTGCCTCCATGATTTCACATGAATAACTTGTATACAATTTTTCCTAGGAATATGGCGTGCTTGACTATGAGGAGAAAATTGTTGATAGTTTCTACGACGTGTACAGTCTATCCACAGACTCAGCAAAGCAGAAAGAAATGCCATCGCTGGAAGATCTTGAAAGCAATCATGGAACCCCTGGATTTGAAGCTGTTGTTGTAAATCGTCCCATTGATCCTTCCCTGGATGAGTTGCTACAAATTGCGCAATGCATTGCACTGGATTGTCCTACCACCAGTGTTAGTGTGTTGGTACAGAGGCTGGCTGAACTTGTCACTGGGCACATGGGTGGATCTGCAGAAGATTCTAATATGGTATTGGCAAGGTGGACTGAAAAAAGTAGTGAGTTCAAGGCAGCATTAAATACTTGTGTATTCCCTATTGGATTTGTAAATATTGGTCTCTCCAGGCATCGTGCTCTGCTTTTCAAGGTAATTTTTGAAATTCTCTTCCTGAATTTAGTCTCTTGTTTTATCCTACTTTTCGCTAGTAATGAAATCCTTGACTGACTGGCCGCTGAGTGAAAAGGATGTTAAATGAAATCATATGTGAAGGACCACTGAACGAATGCCTTTTGCTGGGAACTGAATACCGAGATTTGTTGGTTGTACATATTAAATCATTTTCTTTCTTTAACTTCAATGAGTTTCTACCTTATGTGTTGGATTCTTCCCGTGCAGTGACTGATAGCATCTAGCATCTATGGTGCTTCACTCTCAATTTACCTCTGTTTAGTAAATCTTACATGGTGGATTTCCTTCTGCCTTTTTTGAACTGAGACATCTACAGCTATTTTGTGCACCTAAGCTGATGTCTTGCTGCATATGCGTACATATCTTGTTTGATTTATGAAATTGATTTGTGGGCAGTTTACTTCTCCCAATGTAGGTTTTGGCAGATAGTGTCAGATTATCATGCAGGTTGGTAAAAGGTAGCCACTACACGGGTAACGAGGATGATGCTGTGAACACGATAAGACTGGAAGATGAAAGGTTGTTGCTTATCCTTCTCACTATGATTCCATTTTTTTTATTTTTTTATTTTTTTGCGAAGATGTAACGTATCTCCCCTCCTTTCAGAGAGTACTTGGTTGATCTTATGACAGATCCTGGGACGCTTATACCTGCTGATTTTGGAAGTGCTAGGGATTATGCCACTGATCCATATAACTCACATGGAAACAAATTTCCAACAGCTCAGTTGTCAAATGACTTCGGGCACTCAGAACCAAAGCTGGCAGAAGGTGAAGGCAGTAGTCAGAGTTCTATGGCCGACAATAGTTCTTCCTTGGATAGACGGCCAGAGGCTCGAAAGGCAGATTCCTCAACCCCAAAGTTGGGACCACTTCGGAACGTAGATTTGAGCGCTTCTCCTTCTAGCGCAACTAGTTCTAGTCCGTTGGAGAATATTTCCTTGAAAGCAATTGCAAAGGGGAATCGAGGAGCCATAAATGATTGTTCGAGAACAAACATGAATATAGTTCCATACAATCAGAACAGTGATGAAGACCCAAAAAACCTTTTCGCAGACCTGAACCCATTTCAAAATAAAGGAGCTGACAAGCTGTTTATGCCCACTAAATCAGGTTTGAATAATGTTGATGATTTTCATCAACAAACAAATAATCCTCGGGTTGGTAGATCACCTGCACCAATGATGTGGAAGAATTACAGTTGCAATGAAGCCCCAAAGAGAAAGGAGAATAGTTATATGGAAAATCTTCTCCCGAAACTCCACCGTGAACCTCGTTATGCAAACACTAATTCCTCATATGCCACCTCAAGCTCCAATGGAGCTGTTTCATCAGATGTGCCTGGCAGAGACAATTTAACATTTGTCTCACCGGTTGCTGTGCCACCATCCTTCACATCTACTGGAAATCAGTTTACACCAATTATGGAGGATATGAACAGAAATACCAACAATGAACTAGATCTCCAGCCTAATGCTCCTGTTGTGGTACATGGACACCAAAAGGATGAATCTCACGTCCACGATCATAGAAAGTATACAAGTGATGACATATCTACTGGTTCTGATCCGAGGCTTAAGGATCACGAAAGTACAAGTTCATCTCTTGATTCTACATCCTACCGGAATGATCCTCAAGTTCTTGATGATGCAGATGTTGGTGAATGTGAAATTCCTTGGAATGATCTTGTGATTGGGGAGAGAATAGGACTAGGTATGGCCTGCTGGTTATTTTTAAAAACTTTGAAACTATTCTTCTCTGCATCATTTACTAAAATAGTGATTTCATTATTGCCTATTCTATTATTAAACTAGTTAGATCTACTGGGAGCAAAATTTTATAGCATATAGCTTTAAGAGGTCACATGTGCTAATGCTTATCTTATTGTGGTTAGGTTCCTACGGTGAGGTCTATCATGCTGATTGGAATGGGACGGTTAGTTTTTTTCAGAACCTTACTTGATTTCATAAGATTGCTATTGTAGCAACTTGTATCTGTAACTTTTTTTTCCAGGGCTTGCTGTACTTTTAGTCGTGTTCACGTTAAAATATTTAGGGTTTGAATTGTGGCTTTATTATGGTTGAATTTAGGAAGTGGCTGTCAAGAAATTTTTGGACCAGGACTTCTCAGGGGCTGCTTTAGCCGAGTTCAGAAGCGAAGTAAGCCATAAGTTCACTTGTTTTTATTACTAGTATTCTTAGCTGCTAGTGCTAAATCAGGGAAGGAATAGCTTACATTTTTATATGATCTCACTTCTTAACTTGGATAGTACCTGGGCAGCACAATCAAATCTTCCTGACTATTTATTTTGTGTAGTTTATATCTTGTTTGTTATGTAATACCTCCAGTGTATTGTAAGCAGAATGATGTAGAATCCATATTAGTGAGAGCCTCTGGATCATCTTCATAATATTCTCAAAGCTAAGTGTTAAAGTCTGGGTTTTCTGCTGAAGGAGGCTACCCATTTATTTTTTTGGGTTGAACCACAATTGCCTATGTTGCAGCTACTTATACATTTGCTTTTGGATTCTCATTCATATTATTAATATTTCCCTATCTGAAGGTACGCATTATGCGAAGATTGCGTCACCCAAATGTTGTTTTCTTCCTTGGGGCTGTTACTCGTCCTCCAAATCTTTCAATCGTCACAGAGTTTCTGCCAAGGTTTGTCCCATCGTCTTGTTATGAAAATCAATTCCATATGAGATTTCTAATCCCACGAAGATTCTTTTTTTTTTTTGAATTTTAGAGGAAGCTTGTATAGAATTCTTCATCGGCCCAAATCTCAGATTGACGAGCGGCGGCGGATTAAAATGGCCCTTGATGTGGTAGAGAAATAGATCCATATAATCAAGTTCCATACCCCCTGGCTTATTCCTGTTAAATAGTCACTAAATAACAGGCCACTGTTACTTTTCAGGCAATGGGGATGAATTGCTTACACACCAGCACACCAACAATTGTTCATCGTGATTTAAAAACACCTAACCTTTTGGTTGATAACAACTGGAATGTTAAGGTAAGTAGACCTTTTTTTAAGTTGTCCAATTAATAGACTTGTTTACTCTCATGTTAAATGATTAGATTTTGTTTTTGTCTCACTAACCTTGCAGGTTGGTGATTTCGGGTTGTCTCGCTTAAAACACAATACCTTTTTATCCTCAAAATCAACTGCTGGAACGGTAAGAATGTGGAACTCTTTTATCTCATGAATTTTTTATAGACATGCAATTTCGAGCTGGCATGCTCGTAATTATGGGGTATGGTTTCTTTTATGATTCATGCGTTTTTTATTTTGCTAGCCTGAATGGATGGCTCCCGAAGTTCTACGCAATGAGCCCTCAAATGAAAAGTGAGTAGGCTGGTCTCTATACATATTGCATTTCTCATGAAAATGAAAATTACAGAAAACTGTAATAAGAAGTAACATAGGAGTAGAGCCAATTTTGATATGGTGGCTGGTTTTTCAACAGGTGTGATGTGTACAGTTTTGGGGTAATACTTTGGGAACTAGCAACATTGAGATTGCCATGGCGAGGAATGAACCCAATGCAAGTAGTTGGAGCGGTTGGTTTTCAGAATCGCCGGCTTGAGATCCCCAAGGAACTTGATCCTGTGGTGGGAAGAATCATCTTGGAATGTTGGCAAACGTAAGTGATGAAACAAGCTCAATAATACTAAAGAGAATCTGTGTAGGTGAGTAATGTGTTGATTTTTTCTTTGGGCAGGGACCCGAATCTGCGACCATCCTTTGCTCAGCTGACGGAAGTGCTGAAGCCTTTGAACAGGCTGGTGCTTCCTTCACCACAGTAGTTTGTCAACTGTGAATATGTGAAAGACAAGGTTAATCATATACTATATTACCTCTGGAGCTGCCCAGAGTTATACATAAGATTTGAGGAATGTAAATGAAATCAATGTACTTTGGTGTATTTGCAATAGGAAAAAGCCGCGATGCTGTGCTTATTTTATTTCTTGGGCTCTCCTATGTACCGCTCAGAAGCCGGAACATTTCCAGCAAAATCGTTCCAATAATATAATCCGGTTCAGTGGTAAGTTGATTAAGACCAAGTTATTAAAATTAAAACAACAATTGAATCTTGGGATGAAAAAATAAATACTTAGGGGCTGGGAAAAATGATATTCTTAAAAGGGAGAGAGAGAGAGAGTGTACGTGGTGTAGCGAGGAGAGTGAGTGATTACTGTCCACGAATTGGCGCGAAATCTATGGGATGAAACCCACCAAAGTCGAAGGATTCCTCTGACGAACAACAATGTCACTCTTTCTCTCTCACTATTTTTTTTATTTACTCCTCCATACAATTTTACTCCTCCCTTCAATCTCTCTTTCACCTCTTTTCTTCCTTTCTCTCGATCCCTCTCCATCTCAATCTCATACTTCCATTTCAGTTTCTGGTGATTCCATCGCTTTGTTCTTCTTCTGTGTGACCCCTTATTCCTCAGGATGTCTTCAAATATTCGAAAACTGTAATCTATTTGTGTTTATATGCGGGTTTGTCTGTTTACCTCGTAAGCTACAGATTTGATAGATTTCTTGTGTAACAAGTCAGTTCATCACAATATACTGTAGAAAAATGTTCCAAGGATTGGATTATATTGACTTGTATATATTGTGAAGAAGAAGCAACGATCAATATTGGATAAATGGTACGTGAACCTCTTTACTTTCCTTAGATTTTTTGTGTTTCATAGATTACTGCGGGTAGTTTGATTGTTCAATTAATGTGCCGCATTTGTTTGCATGTTATACAAATGGACGAAATGTAGAAGCTTGCTAACACTCTCATTCTTTTTGTAAACTGCAGGGAACTCCAGTAAATATCATTGTAGGTTCTCATGTTTGGGTTGAAGACCCAGAAGTGGCTTGGATTGATGGTGAGGTTGAAAAAATCAATGGAGAAGAAGTGGTCATCCAAGCCACTATTGGAAAGACGGTCAGTCATCTATCACCCTAATTTCTAACATTTCAACTTGACACCTATCAACTATATCTCAAAACATTCCTGTTTTTTTGGTTGACTTGTATAGGTCACTGCAAAGTTGTCAAAGATATACCCAAAGGATGTGGAAGCTCCTGCTGGTGGTGTTGATGACATGACAAAGCTCTCTTACTTGCATGAACCTGGTGTTCTTCAGAACTTGAAGATCAGATATGAACTTAATGAGATCTATGTTAGTATACCCATCTCTTAAAATTATGTTGTTAATTAGGACCTTAATTTTACTAGTTTATGTCTTGACTATAATCTATTGTTTGTTCATGACAGACATACACAGGAAACATACTTATAGCAATTAATCCGTTTCAACGATTGCCTCACATATACGATGCCCATATGATGCAACAATACAAAGGAGCACCATTTGGAGAACTAAGTCCTCATGTTTTTGCTGTTGCTGATGTTGCATACAGGTTATTTTTAAATACTTACATATTATGATCTACATATATATATATATATGTTGTCAAAGTAAGACGCCATTTGTCTATATACACTCATCAGGGCCATGATTAATGAGGGAAAAAGCAATTCGATTCTTGTAAGTGGTGAGAGCGGAGCAGGTAAAACTGAAACCACTAAGATGCTTATGAGATACCTTGCCTACTTAGGAGGTCGTGCAGTTACAGAAGGACGTACTGTTGAACAACAAGTTCTTGAAGTAATGACTTTTCTATCTCTTTTCTGTGATCTTCTTGTTTATGAGCTTAATCTACTAACTTGTTTGTAGTATCTGCGTACAGTCAAATCCTGTCCTTGAAGCCTTTGGGAATGCAAAAACTGTGAGGAATAACAACTCAAGGTGAAGCAAAATCTAGTTATAATAGTGAGCATCTATAATCCACTGTTGGGAATTCAGCTGATTGTTTACTATATGCTTTTGGCTCAGTCGCTTTGGTAAATTTGTTGAGATCCAATTTGATAAGCAAGGAAGAATATCTGGAGCTGCTATAAGGACCTATCTTCTAGAGAGGTCTCGTGTGTGTCAAATCTCTGATCCAGAGCGCAATTACCACTGCTTCTATCTTCTTTGTGCGGCACCACAGGAGGTTAAGTACTGTTTTTAATTATTTAATATATATCTTGTTCCCGAAAAAGAACTTGCTGTATATAACACTTGATAGAACTAGCAGGAAATAGAAAAGTACAAGCTCGGTCATCCAAAGACCTTTCATTATCTGAACCAGTCAAAGTGCTTTGAGCTTGTCGGTATAAGTGATGCTCATGATTATCTTGCCACAAGGAGAGCTATGGATATTGTTGGAATTAGCGAAAAGGAACAGGTCAGCTATGAGCAGTTACATCAATCTTAGTTTCCTGCAACTTGTATATTGATGATGAACTTAATAGCTCTGCCTTTTGTATCAAACAGGAAGCAATTTTCAGGGTGGTTGCTGCAATTCTTCATATTGGAAACATTGAATTTACTAAGGGAAAAGAAGTGGATTCATCAGTTCCCAAGGATGACAAGTCCAAGTTTCATCTAAAAACAGCAGCTGAACTTCTCATGTAAAAAGACATTTAGTCTCTGAGAACATGATGATATGAAATGTGTGTTATCAGTTGAGCGAAGCTAATTGGAAGTTCTCGTTTTTTCAGGTGTGATTTAAAGGCACTTGAAGATGCGTTATGTAAACGTGTTATGGTCACACCCGAGGAAGTTATCAAGAGAAGTCTTGATCCACAGAGTGCTGCAATCAGCAGGGACGGTCTAGCTAAGACAGTCTATTCTCGATTGTTCGATTGGTAAGTGGCTGGTTTGGGGGACACGATCACAATAGTTGATACTTAAATTATTTGATGCTCAGTAAATATCTCTAGTAATGTGCAGGTTGGTAGACAAGATTAATAATTCGATTGGTCAAGATGCCAATTCTAGATATTTAATTGGAGTTCTGGACATTTATGGATTTGAGAGCTTCAAAACTAACAGGTATATGACCCTTTACATGGTCTCTAAGGCTCACAGATATGCAATTCTGCCATTCTCTGCTAATTAATATCCTTGTGCTGCAGTTTCGAACAGTTCTGTATTAATTTCACTAATGAGAAGTTGCAGCAACATTTCAATCAGGTAGGTTCTTGATTGTTGTGGACAAAGATTTATATCTTAATTCCAGCTCTGATTCTCAGAATAGGTTTTTTGTTTGATTCAATAGTTTCTTTTGCTGTTTTCAGCACGTTTTCAAAATGGAACAAGAAGAGTACACAAAAGAAGCAATAGATTGGAGCTACATAGAATTTGTGGACAATCAAGATGTTCTTGATCTTATAGAAAAGGTCATGTCTTTACCAAGAAAGGACAATTTTATCAAAGTAACTCTGCATAATTTTTATCTCACTTAACTTGTCTTTTTGTTTTCTCATCTGCAGAAGCCTGGTGGAATTGTTGCTCTCCTCGATGAAGCTTGGTAATGTTAACAGATCAAGCTACTGTAGTTCCATATGAAACATGAGGTGATTATTACGTTCTTAAATTTGAACTAACTAGAGGCGTGATTTTTCAGCATGTTTCCAAAGTCAACCCACGAAACATTTGCAAACAAGCTATATCAGACTTTTAAGACCCACAAGAGGTTCATCAAACCAAAACTCTCTCGAACAGATTTTGCCGTTGCCCACTATGCTGGAGAAGTAGGTTCTTTATTTCTCCTTGCAAGAAAATTTAACCTTGTCAAAACGTACAAGTGTCTCAACCTCTGTTAAATTTCTTCAGGTTTTATATCAGTCTGATCTATTTCTGGATAAAAACAAGGACTATGTGATCCCTGAACACCAAGATTTGTTGGGGGCTTCCAAATGTCCTTTTGTGGTGGGTCTTTTCCCTCCACTCCCGGAAGAATCATCTAAATCTTCAAAGTTTTCATCCATTGGTTCCCGTTTTAAGGTAGGCAAGCTTATTCAGATGTTCAGAATTGATTTTCTAACTACTCAGAAATGTAACAAGCAACTATTGGCCTGATTGATGCAGCTACAACTCCAGCAACTGATGGAAACATTAAATTCTACGGAGCCTCATTACATTAGATGTGTGAAGCCTAACAATCTTCTAAAGCCTGCCATATTTGAGAATGTGAACATCATGCAGCAACTACGATGTGGTGTAAGTGAAGATAAGATAATATTTCCTCAATGAGATTGTTCTATACAAAATTGGTTTAAAAAAAAACTTTTTGTAAACCTTACGTTGGATTTACAGGGTGTTTTAGAGGCAATCAGAATTAGTTGCGCAGGGTATCCAACTCGTAAACCTTTCTTTGAGTTCATAAACCGTTTTGGACTTCTATCTCCTGCGGCTTTAGAAGGGAAGTACGTAAAAAAAAAAAACCATTCACTTAGCAGCTCAATTTTTTTACTGGTTTGTGAGAGTCAAAATCAATATTTACAGATTCTTACTTTTCTCTGAACAGCTACGATGAGAAAGTCGCTTCTAAAAAGATCTTGGACAACATGGGACTCAAAGGATATCAGGTAACGGTTTCTTGAGTGTTATGAAACTAATTTCATAGTATTAGTGCTACAATGGGATATGATTCAATGGTTGTAAAAGTTTTAATTAACCCAAATGCAAAACTCATATATCTTTTGGTAATGCAGATTGGTAAAACAAAGGTGTTCTTGAGGGCTGGTCAGATGGCTGAACTCGACGCTAGAAGGGCTGAGGTGCTAAGTACTGCTGCTAAAAAAATTCAGAGACGAATACGAACTCATCAAGCTCAGAAACGGTTCATTGTTCTGAGAAAAGCCACAATATCTCTTCAATCTATATGTAGAGGTGAGCCATCTAATTGCTCAATTGCTTTCTGTGGAATTTACAAGGGCATTAACTGAATAACACAAGTATTTATGTAACTATCGTAGGAAGACTTTCCTGTAAACTTTTCGACAATTTGAGACGACAAGCTGCTGCTGTGAAGATTCAGAAGAATGGTCGGAGATATTATTCTAGAAATATATATAAAAAGCTCCATGTAGCTGTGCTTGCTGTACAGACTGGTTTAAGGGCAATGGCTGCTCGTAAACAATTCAGATTCAGGAAGCAAACTAAGGCTGCCACAATTGTTCAGGTTTATGTTCTTGCGAGTATTACACGCTAAAAAATATCCACAGATTTCTCATGATCATTAACACATAAATTCCTGTTACTAATGGCAGGCTCAGTGGCGTTGTCACAGAGCAACCTCGTACTACAAGAAGCTTAAAAATGGAGTTATTATATCTCAGACACGATGGAGAGGCAGACTTGCTAGGAGAGAACTTAGGAAGCTCAAAATGGTACAAACTACTTTATATGCACTTGCTAAGAATGTTCTTCATTATTCACATATATATTCATCACATTGCAAAGAGCTTACTACAATGATGATTAAAAAATCATGCCATGTGTACTTCCAGATGGAAAATTTGCATCAGAAAGCTTATGTATTCAAATCTCTAAAGAATACTTTCAAAATCAGGATGCTAATGCTAAGGACCTTGAATCTCAAAACTGATAGATATTTTTTTTTCTTTCATATAGTAACTAAGTGACTGCTTCAAACGTTAGATATGCTGCTGTTATGCTTGTGGATACTCTGGGTTAACTATCTTAAACATATTTCTATAATCTTCAGGCTTCAAGGGAAACAGGAGCACTTAAAGAGGCCAAGGATATGCTTGAAAAGAAAGTCGAGGAACTCACATACCGTGTCCAGTTGGAGAAACGTTTGAGGGTATTTTCCATAGAAACATCATTTTTTAATTCATCACTGTTTTAAGTAGATATATAATTTCTAGCGCTGAACTATTTTGTAGGGTGACTTAGAAGAAGCAAAGACTCAGGAGATAACGAAACTTCAGAGTTCAGTGGAAGAAATGCGGAAGAAAGTCGAAGAAACAAATGCGTTGCTTGTGAAGGAACGCGAAGCTGCAAAGAAAGCTGCTGAAGAAGCTCCTCCTGTTATCAAAGAAACCCAAGTTTTAGTTGAAGATACCAAGAAGATTGAATCTATGACAGAGGAATTGGAGACTGTAAAGGTACTTTGCTGTCAGGGGCTAATAATTTGTCTGATCTTTTCTTTTAATAAACCTGAAAATAACTTCCATCTAAATTTGAGGTTTACATTTCATTATTACATATGAATCTACTTAGCATCAGTAATCATTGGCGTTCCAACAGGCTACTCTAGAAAACGAAAAGCAAAGGGCTGATGATGCAGTGAGGAAATTCGAAGAATCTCAAGAGTTTCTCGAAGACAAAAAGAAAAAACTGGAAGAGACAGAGAAGAAAGGTCAGCAACTCCAAGAATCCTTGACAAGGTAAGAATATATCATAAAGTATTGTTATTATTATCTTCCTATTTATCATGATTTTTCTAGTAATTTCATTATCCTCTGAGCTGAAACTTGAAGTTAATGTGATTAGGATGGAGGAAAAGTGCAACAACTTGGAATCAGAGAACAAAGTCTTAAGGCAACAGGCTGTGTCCATGGCACCGAATAAATTTCTTTCTGGCCGCTCCCGATCCATCCTACAGGTAAACTAGAACAGTAAATTCAAACATATTCAAACACAAGTATCTTTCTGTTGCTTTTGTCTGAAGTTGAGAATTACCATCTGTTTGATAATAACAGAGAGGTTCAGAGAGTGGTCATCTTGCAGTGGATGCGAGGTCAAACTTGGTAAATACATTTACCATTTCCATTTTGATCATATTTAGGATTTGGATTAATTTAATGATGAAGCAATGACTTTTAAATTGAAACAGGATCTGCATAGCCTTTCAATGAACCATAGGGATCCCTCAGAAGTGGAGGATAAACCACAGAAATCATTAAACGAGAAGCAGCAAGAAAATCAAGAACTGCTTATCCGCTGCATCGTTCAACACTTGGGATTCCAGGGGAACCGACCTATCACAGCATGTATCATATACAAATGCCTACTGCAATGGAGGTCATTTGAAGTTGAACGAACCAGTGTCTTTGACCGCATTATTCAGACTATAGGCCATGCGATTGAGGTTGGCTTGAGCTTCCTAGTTTTCATAGGTATTTTAACTGTGATTTCAAGTGTGTTGGATTAATAATGTTGTGAAATCTGATCTCTCAGACTCAAGATAACAACAATACATTAGCCTACTGGTTATCCAATGCCTCGACACTCCTCTTACTCCTCCAGCGCACACTCAAAGCTAGTGGTGCAGCTGGGATGGCTCCTCAGCGCCGCCGTTCATCTTCTGCCACTCTATTTGGAAGGATGACTCAGGTATATATATATATATATGGTTTGAGATCCATCAACACAATGTAGCAAAAGCTTCTTGTTTCATTATTAGTTTAATCTTGATAATGTTTCCATTAATTAGAGCTTCCGAGGAGCACCCCAAGGTGTAAATCTTGCTATGATAAATGGTACTGCGGGAGGAGGAGCGGATACCTTAAGACAAGTTGAAGCAAAATATCCGGCTTTACTGTTTAAGCAACAGCTCACAGCTTATGTTGAAAAGATATATGGAATGATTCGGGATAACTTGAAGAAGGAGATTTCTCCACTCCTTGGATTGTGCATTCAGGTATGCCATACATTACATTCATAAGCAAAAAAGAGGTGGATGTTCTCGCTAACTCAAAATTTGTTCTGTCTTGAACTTCAAATAGGCGCCAAGAACATCGAGGGCGAGTTTAGTGAAAGGAGCATCTCGCTCTGTTGCCAACACTGCAGCTCAGCAAGCACTGATCGCCCACTGGCAAGGAATTGTGAAGAGCCTTACAAATTTCCTCAATACTCTGAAATCAAACAATGTGAGTTCCTTGGCGATCCATTTTCCTCTAAAGATTAACAAGTTTTGCACTGCCCCTGAATTTTGAATCTTCTATTTATGCTTTTCAGGTTCCTTCATTCTTGGTGCGTAAGGTGTTTACGCAGATATTCTCATTCATCAATGTTCAGCTCTTTAACAGGTTTTTCTGGGGCTCTTTATCTCTTGTCTAAAACATTGCTAGCTATCTTCTACTAATCAAAATGTTTCCTTTGTTGGCCCCAACAGCCTTTTATTGAGACGCGAGTGTTGTTCATTTAGCAACGGTGAGTACGTCAAAGCTGGCTTGTCTGAATTGGAACACTGGTGTTATAAGGCAACAGATGAGGTATGATCTCTCTTAGCTTTCACTATGCTATTATTACTCAGCTAAACTAACAAACAACAATTGCAGTATGCGGGTTCTTCGTGGGATGAGCTTAAGCATATCAGACAAGCCATTGGGTTTCTGGTAACCTTTTGTTATCTTCTATCTAAACCTTAAGGACGGGCCCATTAGGGTAAACAAATAATTCTTACTCCATATACAGGTCATACACCAGAAACCAAAGAAAACTCTCGATGAGATCAGTCATGATCTTTGTCCAGTAAGTTTGATTAATTTTCTTACAAGTGTTGAAAAATCAGCGATTTGTAGAATGCAGTTGCTGACAAAATTGAAATTGTGGACAGGTACTAAGCATACAACAGCTATACAGGATCAGTACTATGTACTGGGACGACAAATACGGCACTCACAGCGTATCTCCGGACGTAAGTCACCTTGAGATCGGTGTAATTATTTATCTTATCTTGTCTTTTATATAAAAACCTGTCTCACTCACACTCTTGATATTATACAATATATAGGTTATAGCAAATATGAGGGTGCTAATGACAGAAGATTCGAACAATGCTGTTAGCAACTCTTTCCTTTTGGATGACGACTCCAGGTTTACTTCATTTACTTATACCACCAACAAGTTTCTTTAAAAGGTTTCAAAATGGCGTCTTCTAAAAATTGATTTTTGCAGCATCCCTTTCTCGGTTGATGATTTATCAAAGTCGATGGAGAGATTTGACATTGCTGATATCGAACCACCACCTTTGATCCGGGAGAATTCTGGATTTAGCTTTTTATTGCCAGTCTCTGATTGATCCTTGCGGAAGCCATATTTAGTTCTAGCCACTTGTCGTTTTACCTCCAAAGTAGGGTTGCCTATGACGCAAGTAATAATAACTTGTACCACTTTTTGCCATTGAATTTCCTCTTTAACTAAGAATAATTCTTCTTACAAACTTCATTTTAAGTTTGAATTATATGTTATATTCTTTTAAAAGTTCTGATTTTTTTCTCCTGTTGAATAAGACATGGTTAAAGGAACTTGAGTTCATTTATTAACTTTTTCATAGCAAAAAGAAAAAAAAGTTTAACACTAATAATTACAAAACAAATTTATAATATCTTTTTCATATATATTCTTTTTAATTATATCCTTGTTGGGACAATTTTGTGGAATCCGCGGGATATTTAATTGGAATGGGTGGTATTCCATATTCCTCAGAAAACAACATGTTAATTGGATTTTTAACTCCTTATTAAAAAACTGTTGTATTTCAAACTTATTAGAAACATCATAAAACATATAACTCAAAAGATGATCCAATAACGGAATAACACAACAATACTTAAATTATTTATTAAACATTTAATAAAGATATACAAGTTTTATATTCGCCGTTTCCTTCCTCGCCTCCGTGTCCCACCGCCGGGAAGCTGATCCTTTGAGCTGTCCATCGTGGACGCCGTATTTTCTCTGTTTGGCGTTGGTAAGTTCTTGGAATAGATATTTGTGAAATATGTATCAGACTACGATATAAATCGGAGACGCATATGAATAGATTCGGAAAACTCACACTCGATTTCAATTTCGTTTCAGATTTTGTTCGTAAAAATGAAGATTCTTATACTCATAATGCTTCTGTGCTACTCGTTCGCTTCCTCTTCCGGAGATATGACTATTCACACGAACAATTGGGCTGTCTTAGTCTGCACTTCTCGCTTCTGGTAAAATCCCCATTTCTCTTTTGTTCTATTTTGGTATGCTCAAAACTTTGTCACAGTTTGTGTTCAATCTTAATTCGAGTAATGTGTAGATTCATGTCAATTGGTAGCAGATCAATCTAGTTCTTCTGATAAGTGAGTCACAATTCCTGATAGGTTTTGGAGTTTTATTCTTCTCACCATTCTCTCTACACCTTTGAATTTGGAGACATCTAACTGCTATGATCTTTAATATCATGATTTTGTGCGTTCTTGATTAGTGTTTGTTGATTGGCTGAAAACTTGAATTTGTTCCTCTACTCAACAAGCATTAAGTTTCTTTTAGGTTCCTGAAAACTGGTGTTCATCTTTTGTAATGTGGTTTTTTCTCTTTGTACTCAAATAGCATCTATATCTCCCTGACCGCATCTGATTCCACGACCTTGTAAGAGAGAGTTATGCTTGATTTAGAAATCTGTTCCATCTCTCTGAAGTTACATGTTTCGTCCATACTAACTTATTGCTGTTATTGCTATTTCTCAGGTTTAACTACCGACACATGGCCAATACTCTGTCCCTGTACAGGTGAGAGCTCAGTTTTTTTCCTTAACTGACGTTTGATTCGAATAACTATTCACGGAGATAGTTTTCTTCACGTTTTCTTCATATTCTTTTTACTTGGTGTTTCTAGGACAGTCAAGAGACTTGGAATACCAGATGAGAGGATAATTCTAATGCTAGCAGATGATATGGCATGTAATGCTAGAAATGAATATCCTGCTCAAGTTTTTAACAATGAAAACCACAAACTTAACCTGTATGGAGATAACGTTGAGGTAAATTTCTGGTTGATGGATACTTCTTCTAGGGTTTAGCACAATGAATTGTTGATGTAGTAGTGAAGTTTCTCTCTTGAGTAGGTATATTAGAAGCATCTGCATCTTATCCTTCATATTTGTAAGCACATAACTATTGAAATGCTATGTTGTGCGATATTTTTTTTTTTTGTATTTCCATAACATTGCTCACAGCCCATGTTCATATGATATAACAGACATGCTATTTAGAAGAATGGCTGATTGTATGAAATCTTATTCACTCAGGTAGATTATCGTGGGTATGAGGTAACAGTTGAAAACTTCTTACGGGTTTTGACTGGGCGTCATGAGAATGCTGTACCAAGGTCAAAGCGTCTCCTCAGTGATGAGGGTAGCCATATTCTACTGTACATGACTGGACATGGAGGTGATGAATTTCTAAAGTTTCAAGATAATGAAGAACTCCAAAGTCACGATTTAGCAGATGCTGTAAAACAAATGAAAGAGAAGCGTAGGTGTGTTTCACATCTATGGTGTTTCTTAAATTATATGTGACTCTATTTCTTCTGCATTCCAACCTGGCTTTTCCTGCCTATAACTTTTCCATGGGCCACTTCTTGATAGAGCAAACATGATTCATTTATTGTCTCATCTTAATTCAGTTTTAACTATCTAATGACATTATTTGGCTAGCCTAGATTTAAGGAGCTGATGATAATGGTTGATACTTGCCAAGCTGCTACTCTCTTCAACCAGGTACATCTTCGTGCACTTTTTCAGGATTATTTTGTCTTTCATAATTCAGAAAACCGTTCGCATAAGCCAAAATTTTGGTTTTCACGTTGTTAATTTTGTGAAATAATTGTTTTTGTAGCTTCAATCTCCTGGTGTTTTGGCTATTGGTAGCAGTCTTAAAGGAGAGAATTCATATTCTCATCACCTGGACTCAGATGTAAGTCACCATTACGATTTCAAGGAAGCAATTATCTAACAAAATCATCATATTGTTTGAGGATTATTTCTTCTTTTTATCACTGTATTGGTCTCCAATTCTAATATTGTTTTTGCTTCAGATTGGTGTATCTGTTGTAGACCGGTTTACATATCACACTCTAGCTTTCTTTGAGAGGCTTGATATCTATGACAATGCATCACTTAACAGGTACAATAACGTTGCAGCTCTTGTCACCAACATTCTGCTAACGTTTTTTATGATATTTCTTTCACTTTGAATATCTTTGACGACATTGTGATTAAGGAGAGCTATTAAATAGTTGGATGTGTGACTAAACCTTTTGGTTGTCTGAACTGCCTTGTAATTTCTGTTCATATTTTGGTATTGTTCTTGTGTACGAGTTGTAATATTATTATATGCGTCTCTGGAAATTTTTTTATCTTTGATCTTTTCTGATTGTTAAAACGGAACTCTCTGAGTTACAAACATCGGTTCACCTCCCTGCTGTTGTGCAGTTTGTTTAGGTCCTATGATCCGAGACAGCTAATGTCTACTGCCTACTACCGGACTGATCTTTACCAACCACATCTGGTGGAGGTAAGGAGGCAATTGATTACACAATGTCACGTTTTAATTTTATGTCAGCTTAAATTGACTATGGAAATTGATTTTTCCATAAGTTCACTGTTACATGATCAGGGAAACGATATTGATTTAGATGAAGAACTTGCACCTTTCGGATTTTTTCCCTTTACGTCTCTGATGAACTATGTATGTCTTGAGATGATAAAATTACTCATTCTCCAAGTTTTACTTGCATTAGGTGCCAGTCACAAATTTCTTCGGTTCAGTCATGGAGACAATTCATACTGATTCAGCTTACGAAGCCTTCTCAAGTAGAATCTCCAATAGTAAGATCAATTCCGACATGCTACTCGACCAACTATCCGAACAGGATCATAAAGAAGAGCTTCAGAATGCCAACATCCCAAATGATGAGTTGAAAACTGAGGTTACTGTCTGCACTCCCTTATCTGGTTTTATCATAATGCAGTTCTGAGAAATATCCAAACTATGGATTGAGTGCTTACATACTATAATTATTAGGACTGAATTATGAATTTAAGCTGGGATAGGGTGTTGAGCATGATTGAGGTCCCTGTTATGTTTGTTCTTGCAGAAGGGAAAATGCCCATATACGCAAATGCGGACAGACCTCCACGAGGAACTGGAGAAGCTTGCAAATGTTGATACAGTGATTAACCTCAGCCTAGCGGTGATGGTTGTCGTTGTAATGGTCTCATCATCTCTGCTACGGTGATATCTCTATGAGTAGCTCTTTAAGAGAGGATGGTGATGATCATCTCCACTTCACTTAATCTCTGTTGTATAATATTCACTTCACATCCATGCTCTATATATTTTTTCACAATGCTATCAGATTTCCTCAAGATGAAGAAAATAGACCACATGCTGAACCTCACAAATGATGTAGATTACTTGACTATACAATTTACATTTACATAAATTGATTTTCATTGTCAACCAGATAATTACGTCAAATACGCTTTTTCAGTTTCATCCTCCTGATGACTTGCTTCTTTTATTGCTTTCATTATTAATAATCAATTAATAAGGGAGACAGAGACATTATTTTCACATTCGTCTTTGCTTTTTGCGCTTCAAAACCTACCTGTACTCTCGTTTATTGCGTCTCTTTCTTCTCCTCTCACCCCTAAAATTAATATATTTGTTCCCTCTCTTGCTTTCGCATTTTCATGATTCTCGTTGGAATCCACACTAATTGCTTCTTCTTCTCCTCTCCTGAGATCTGATCCCGTCGGTGATGCCCTACGGAGATGGCCAAGATGGTGAATCTAGTCCCTGGTGTTTTACTCAAGCTTCTTCAGCACATGAACACCGACGTCAAAATCGCCGGAGAACACAGGTCCTCTATCTTACAAGTCGTCAGTATTGTTCCCGCCTTAGCCGGAGGAGAGCTATTCTCGAATCAGGGCTTTTATCTCAAAGTCTCTGATTCTTCTCACGCCACTTATGTTTCTTTACCTGATGAACATGATGATTTGATTCTTAGTGATAAGATCCAATTAGGTCAATTTATTCATGTCGATAGACTTGAATCTTCTTCCCCTGTTCCGATTCTTCGTGGTGTTAGGCCTATTCCTGGTAGGCATCCCTGTGTTGGTACTCCTGAAGATATTGTAGCTACTCACTCACTAGGGTTCCTTAGTGATGGCAAGGTTAATAATAATGATAATGCTGTTGTTAATTCCTATGGCTCATTCAGTGCTAAACCAAAAGAGAGAGTTAAGGCATCTGCCAAAGGAGCTACTCCTAATGGAGAGGTTGAGAGACCAGTCGGAAATAAACTGAGTGTTAGTATTTCTAGGGATGAATCTTCTCAAGGTAAAAAGCCGGTTTCTGCTTTATTTCGAGCCAAGTCTGCTAAATCGAGTTTGAGTTTGGATGTAAGGAAGGATTCCTTGGGAAAGCTGAAAACTTCTTCAGGCTCAAAGTCTATCCCTTCTTCCCCTACGAGTTGTTATTCACTGCCTACTTCTTTTGCAAAGTTTGCAAATGGGGTTAAGCAGCAACAGCAGGTGAAGCCAAAGATACTAGAGAAGGGTTCTCCTAGAATGGGGTTGTCAGAGAAGGGGCGTTCTCTTCTCAAAATGGAGAGTCCAAGTGTTGGGAAAAAGCTTCCCATGATTAAGAATTTCGTGCAGGGGATTGAGTTTGGAGCTAAGGCGTTGAGGAAAAGCTGGGAAGGGAATTCAGATATCAGGAGTATGGATAGAACTAAACTGAACCTTGCCAAACGTGATTCAACCCCTGATTCCCGGGGTTTAACAGTAAGCTTTTCTTATCTTTCTTGGCCTTATCAAAGGGCCTATTTAGACATGTAAAGTTGCATTTGGACTATTTCGTTTTCTTATTTATCAGCACTTGTTTTGAAGATGAAATCTCTTTAAACTGATTCTATCCCTTACTAACTGCAGAATCTGGTGTTGTATCATACTCTTGTATTTTTACTATCTGTAAACTGTGTTTTCAGATTCATCTGTAACTTCACGACGCATTATTAGTTTTTTCCTTTTTCCTTTTATGAATATAGCTTGTATAATTTTGGTTTCTAGGCTCCACGGAAAAGCACATCAAGTGAGAAGTTGCCAAGCAAACAGGAGAGGGCTAATGTATTTGCAAGATCATCGAAGGAGCACAATAAGATCCAGTCAACCAAGGAATTCGAGACAACCGGAATATTGGACACCAAAGATAAAACGAGTAAGCCTAAATCTACATCTGTCGAGAAGAAATCTAGTGCAGAGAATAGATTTCCTGGGAATTTGGTCAAAGTCCCTGTTAGTAGTAAAAGATTAGCGGCTGCCAATATCCAATGGGGTTCACTCCCTTCATCTCTTTCGAGGCTTGGACAGGTATGGGCTTGAGTATTCTTGGATCCTCATATGTGCTTGCTTCATTTTTAGACTTTGAAGCATTTCTAGGGATTAGGAAAATTCATCTTCAAAAAGACCAGTTCACAAATTCGGTAATCCATACTAATATTTGCAGGAAGTCTTGAGGCATAGAGATGCCGCTCAAGTTGTTGCAATAGAGGCCATGCAAGAAGCCTCTGCTTCTGAGAGCTTACTTCAATGCCTCATGTGCGTAATCTCTAACAAAAGTAATCCATTGGCAATCGTTCGGGATTTCAATGTTTGAGGGACAAAACATATATGTTTTTTGTCTCTGAATTAACTGTTACTGCCTTGGTTATTTCTAAACTTTATTCTCCTTCTCCTTTTTGTAGTATGTACACCGATCTTATGTCAACGGCAAAGGAAGATGATCCATTGCCAGTCGTTGAGCAGTTCTTGAAGCTCCATTCTGGTTTGAAGAACGTTCAAATAATAACCGACTCATTGTCCAGATTGATTTCTTCGGGGTCGTCCCCTGAAAATGAAGAAAACAGATCTGAGGAAGCTGTAAAAGCGGCATCAGAAAAGCAGAAATTGGCAGCCTTGTGGGTCCAAACTGCGTTAGCCACTAACTTATCGGCCTTCTCTGTATACTCCAACAAACCAACCAAACTTGCCGCCTCCAGGAGCAACCTCGTGATCATTCTCGAGAGCCCGGGTAATAATTCCTCGAGTAAACCCCGTGGGAATGTCCAAAACCGGCCAACTGTTGGATCTAAACTCGTAGCACAAGGCATGATCCGTAAAAACAGGGAGAACAGTAGCAGCCAAAAGGCCACCTCAGTAGCAGGGTCAGAGTCTCCACCGCTAAACTGGGAGAAAGGGAATGGTCTAAACGAGGCAACTGATCTGGCGGAGAAGTTGCAAATGGTCTCACAAGATTGGTTTTTGGGTTTTGTAGAGAGATTCTTAGATGCTGACGTGATTACATCTTCGAATCTGAATCTGTCTGATAACGGGCAGATCGCAGGGATGCTTTCTCAGCTCAAGAGTGTGAATGATTGGTTAGACGAGATTGGGTCAAAAGAGGATGGAGAAGGATTACAAGAAGTATCTAAGGAAACAATTGATCGATTACGGAAGAAGATCTATGAGTATCTTCTGACACATGTGGAGTCGGCAGCTGCAGCACTAGGTGGTGGCGGCGGCTTCTCTTCTCCTAGACCCAAACCAATCGAAACCAAAGCAAAGAGATAAGCTGAAGCTTCTACCTGTTTGTTTTTTCTTGTATATATGAAAATTGGCGGCCAAGTTCCTGTATAATTCAGACATCATTAAGAAGCCTACCGACGTAAAATGTTGGTATTATTTATTCAGTCAGATACTCAGTAAAGAGAACCTATTGGTTCGAAAGATTTCAATATATTTGAGTATTGTCGGGTATTCAACTTCCAATTTATCATTTTTGAGTTTGGAATATATACGTTTGACAAAAAGAAATAGGATCGGGAACGCATCTGGGGAAATTACTCTATTCTCAGAAGTTTGAGAGCTGATCGATTAAATTAATTTGTTTTAACTTTTCTTTGTAATAATAAAAAGTTACAAGGTCCCAAAAGAAAATAATAAACTTCGAATAATAGGCCCCTCCCATCTTGGACTTTGAAATCCAGGGGGTTTGTCATCTGAACAGATCTGTGAAATTTCAAAGGGTTTCAACACGAAATCCAAACTCAATGAATCAGAAACCTCCGCCGTACGGATACGGCACTTCCGGTGGTGGAGGACCTTCTTCCTCTCCCTACACAATCGTCGGGACTTTGAGTGCACGCGCTAAGCAGGCGACACAATCGATGATTACGACGCTCCGTCCATGGCGTGAGCTTCTCGATCTATCCGCTCTCTCTCTCCCTCACAAATATGATGAAGCAATGGCGCACCTAAGACACAACATCTCTTATTTCCGAGCAAACTACGCTCTCGTCGTCCTCGCCATCGTTTTCGTCGGCCTGGTTTACCACCCGATGTCTATGATCGCCTTTATTGTCGTCTTCATCGGGTGGATTCTCCTCTATTTCTCGCGAGATGCCAACGATCCGATTCTGATTTCGGGGAAAGAAGTGGATGACCGAATCGTGCTTGGTTTACTCAGCTTGGTAACGATTTTGGCGTTGGCGTATACTGATGTGGGCGAAAACGTCTTGGTTTCGCTGATCGTTGGCTTAGTCATCGTCGGAGCTCACGGCGCTCTCCGTAGTACCGATGATTTGTTTATTGATGAAGAATCTGCCCGCCGTGGTGGCCTCGTATCGGGCCCAAACCGGCCACCGTCAAGTTATACCCCAATTTGAGTAAACCGGTTTGGAGTTGTTTCATCACATTTCCTGGGTTTTGTTTTGCTTGAAGCTGCGGGATTCAATAACGGCTTGTAATTGGACTCCCAAGATTCTTGTGTTGTATTTGGGCGTGTTTATGTTTCATTTCGTTTGAGTGTATACAAATTCTGGAAAAAAAATGGTTTGGCTTCGTTTGGTATTTTTTAGAATTGCCAAGTACATAATTTCAAACAGAAAAACATTTCAAAAGTCACAAAGAATTTTGATAAAACCTTTTCATAATTTATGCATTTAAGCAGATAAAACTCCATAGAGAACAAAACCAGCATGTTGAATTCCAGAATCCCTGGTCTAGTAGAACACTGTGTACAATCATCAACTTAATGCATTAAAGAAAAATCCACAGTTGGATGTATTAATCTTCTTCGAGATTGATAGAATCCTTGAACTTAGCATACAATACCTTCTTCAATTCTGCCATTTGTGACACAATTGATTCCTTCTCTTCCTCAAGCTTTTGGAGGCTTTTGCAGGTCGCCTCTTTCAGCTCTTCTATCCTTGTTTCTACCTCGTCCCTCGGCACATGAGCAAACACTTCTCCAATTTGAAACCGCACCATCTCCTCATCCGCAAGGATCAACTCGTTCCCTGCATCTTCTAGATTATCACACTTTTCCTGCATAATTCAAATTTTATGATCAAGCAAGATGTAGAAACACACAGTAGAATGCTGTCTGATTCCCCTAATGAAACGAAAGAACAAAACAAGTATCCACAATTTATGGCAAAGTCAGACATCTCCTCTTTTCTCTATCACATCCAAATATCTTGTGCCACTCCTAGACAAGAAAAGCATGAACCCAGAAAAGAAAAGAAGAAACAATTTCAGACATCGACTCTCACTACAAGTTTCATAAAAAGACATCATTGAGTATGATGATTTAGTCGACACCATTACAAGTAACTAATTATACCCTAGAAGGCAGTGCAGAGATTGAATTTTGTGCAGTTGGTGTAGGCGTTTGTTACTATTTGATGGCGTAGAATAGGTATAAGCAATTATATGTTAAAGTAGATTGCTAGAGCCTAAAGAATATGTAAAGGTTGAGATAGATATGAGAGTAGATAGGAATCTCTTGTGGGAATTAGCTTAGATTATTTGAACAAGGCACTCCAGAATCAAGTTTTACACCAATGAATATAATCAGGAATTGTCTCAAAAATCTTATCATAATCCTACACAAGACTAACACTCTTTATACAATTCATCAACAAAGGGTGAATCAGTTATAGCTTAACCAAAGTCTCTATGTACAGGTTCGTTCTCTGGTGAACTGAATAAAGAAAGAGTTCACCGGCTTCGATCTTATCACAGTATTCCACACACCTAGACGATGCACCATGGCTAATTGAATCCTAATTTCTTCTGGAATTAACCAGTTACAATCTTAAAACCCTAGAATGTGCGTAGGTCAAATCAGAAACAAAAATCAAAGGTTTGAGGATAAATAAAAGAGAAAGAAACCTTGGCGAATTTGATTTCGTCATCGAGGTCATGGATTCTGTTGTTCAAACGGCTGAAGGTATTGATGTTCTGCTGGTCCTCCCAAGTGACCTCCATCTCAGATCCACCACTTCTTCCCTGCACATCAACCCATTCACACCATTAGCATCCGCCAAACTGAGGGTCGTCAAAATTAGCAAAATACTTTGGGAATTTCTTTACCTGCTGCTGCATTTCGTTTCTCACAGTCAAGTCCGAACAAAGGTTTTTTTTTAGGTCTTGGGACAAAATGAGAATGGCAATTTCAAGAGAACGGCGTGTTCCATATTTTAACCCGAAAAGATAAATCGGTCGGGTCGTTACATTAATGGACTTAACTTATGATTTTTTAGTTTATTATTTTGATTACTATGTAATATATTAAACCAAATGATACTATTTCAGACTAGAAGATGTTTTAAGATTTTTTCTTATTTGAAAATATAAAATGTCGTTTATTTCTAGTTTTTAATTTTATTAAATTTTGTGTGTATTTTGCAGAATTATTTTTATTTTATATATTAAATAATATTTTTTATTTAAAACATTTTATATTTTGAAACGGGTAAAATAGTAGTGGCATCCTGCTAGTTGGAGCTGTGAATTAAGTTTTGTTGGATGGTTATAACTTATCTATGTTGGTTATTTGCAAAATTTACCTATCAGCTGTATATTCTATATATATATATATATAAATTGCGTTCAGGTCGGAAAAATCTTTCAGGTATTATAAATACAAAGTATAAATATAATTACTCAACAGAAAACTAATTATATATGTGGTATTCCGTTTGTGTGTTTACTTGCTTAGACGAACAACAAACAAGTTTCTACAATATAATGAGCCGTTGACAAACCTAAATCAAGAAAGAGTTGGTTATTCCAACTCAAACCACAAAGGTTTGTTATATGATTCTCTCAAGAATAATAAAAACTTACAGAATCTCCCCAGGCATTTAACAGAGATGATGAGCCCATTAAAAATGGCAAAAGAAATTTCTACATCCCTACTTTTAAACTCATTTATTTCTCTGTGTTTCTAATATCCTACCATTAAACTTCACCAGAAACCATATCTCTTCTGTACGTTCATAAAATAAACCAAACAGAAAAAACTTCTTCGCCCTTTTCTTCTTGGTGGAAGCTACGTTTTGAGGGAGAGAGATCTGGGATTTTCACAAGATCCTTTGAATCGATCTCCTTCTCCATATCATCATCCTACATTGATTTCGGTGCTGGCCGTGTTTTATCTCTGTGCGGTCGAGCAGCACCATAAGCAAACTTAAGAGAGATTAAACCATTTCCTCAGCTTGTCACAATTCAAGTTCATTTTCTAATCCTCGCATACAAGACTTAACTTGTACAAGAAGGCACATATCGCAAAATAATTTAGCTTCTCGTGAAATATAATCATAAACGTGCTTGCTATATCTTATATTAACAACAGCGGAAAATGGTGAGGATTGGTGAAGCCTTGAGTGTATCAACCTCGTGGTCTTCATCGCTTTACGAAAATGAAGCAGAAGAGCTTCAAAAGATGCCATTGGATCCACCAAGATTCAAGGCCAAGAAACGCCTCTCGAAGCAACTCTCGATGTTGGAGACCCGCAGAGACATTGCATGGGAGCGACGTCGCCGTCAGATGGTCCATCATCTTGAAAAGAAGCAAAACGAAGGAGGAGATGACTTAACGGACGAAGACTTGATTGAGCTCAAAGGATCTATTGAGTTAGGTTTTGGTTTTAACGAGGAGCAAGGACAACAACTTACACCTACATTGCCTGCATTGGACCTTTACTTCGCTGTGACCCGTCAGATCTCACCGGTTTCAACACCAGGAAGCGGCGGATCTTCATCTTCCCGACCTACTTCCCTTGGAGACCGATCCTCCTCTTTCGGTAGTCCTATTAGCGACTCTGATTCTTTGAAATTTATGTCTCCAGGTAACTATTTTTTTCTTCTTCACCTTTTCACTTTTTCAAAACGCAATTCCGTTTTCTAACGTTTATTATCATTCATAAGTTTGTATATGATGGTGTTTTAATGTTTGCATTATATAAAATTTCAGGAGATGATCCTCAACAGGTTAAAACGAGGCTGAGGCATTGGGCACAAGCTGTGGCATGTTCTGTGATACAATCTTACAATTAAGCAGAGAAGTGAGAGATTAATGTCATGTTATATTTGAAATTCGAGTTTCTTTATTTAAACATTTTTTTCTAAAACCACCAAAGGAATATGAGTTTAACAAATGACATTCCGTATTACCGAGAAATTTACAAGAAGTCTAACAAAGTTACATGACTTTTGACATGCTAAACAAAAGTATCAATCTTACTAGTAAAAAAAAATCAAATGAGAACTTCAGAACGAACCCACAATCACTCTTCACTCAAACTCTAGAAGAGAAGTATAAAAAAATGTATACCAAACACAAAGAATGTGAAAACCCACAAGAAAATTATGAACACCAAACCCAAAAATGAAATTGTAAAATTCTGAGATTAATGTATAAGAAAGGGGGGAAGGCCATGAAGATAAATGCTGTACAGTTTCCTTAAGCTTTTTCACCACTCTTGAACTTCTTTTAGATTCCCCCACAAAGCTATCTAACATAATAGAAAGACATATGAACAAATAGAAATTTGTACATTTTGCCCATAAAAGAGACTTGAAAACCCCAAATCAACACAACAAAACATAGAAGCAGAAAGGACATACCTCTCTGAAGGTTGTTACAGGGCATTAACTCTCTGTATGATCTTATCTTTTCATGCTGAGACTCTGCAGAGTTTGCAAATGAGAAGCTATTTCCTTAACAAATTGCAAGCCTTCGTTCCCGTGCCCGAGAGAATTCAAAACCTGTTCTAGGAAGTATAAGTCTCCCTTCAGCCTTTCTACTCTCTCATGAAGCTCAGAAACAGATTCTTCTGTTGGTAGATTATCGATATGAGCCTCGCCATTTACTCTGTTTTCAATCTTCTCCAAACAATTGGTGATATATAACCTCTCTTCATCGAACCCAGTTAAACAACTCTGTTTCTTGTTGCTCATTCCCTCACTAGCCGAATCAATCTCGGTCATCTTTTCTGCAACATGTAGCTGGTTCTTCTTTTGTGGGGTCTGGTCCCGGAAGTATTCAATCTCGGCTTCTAAATCTTGAATTAGTTTTTCTCTCTCAACAAGTAAATCATTCAATCTCTGTATTGCTTCCATATCATACTCTGCTTGCTCTTCCATCATCCTCAGGTTCTGCAAAGCTTCCATTTGGAACGACGCCTTCTCTTCCTGTAACCTCGTAATCATAGCCATTGCTTGGTTTGTAGCAACTGCTGAAGCGCTTCTTTCTTCCTCCAATTCTTTGTATAAACCAGTCAGCAATTTCCTGTCATAATCAACCTGTCTTTTCAACCGATCACTCTCACTTTCTCCCTCGATTTCAATCACAGCAACTCCTTCCAATGATAGATTGCTCTCGTTCCTTTCGAGCATTCTCTTCTGAAGTAGCAGCTGCATATCATGATCTAGGCTCTTTGTCTCCTGATCACTACTGTTGACAGATATCTTGGGGCTTATATCTCTAGGCGACAAAAACTCTATCCCACGAGAAGCTGATATTTGAGTAAGAAGTGCTTTAAGGTCTTCACTAACTCTAGATGTATCTTTCCTCATCCATTTCTCTATTTTCTCTCTCCCATCACTATCCTTATTACCCTCATTGCCTACAATAATATTGTATGCATCTGCAAGATCCAGTAACTCACCTGAATATTGGTTTGTTTCCGCTGCCACCGACATTGAGTTGAACGAAGAAGATTCTGATTGAGGTGCTTCTGTGTGAGAAGTGACGTCCGGTGGAGCCATTTCAGACAATGAAGAGACTGTAAGAGATGTCTTTTTTATTTCCTTGTTGTCTGATACACCTGATATGAAAATCATTTGTGTTACCAGAGACCCATAACTATCAATCAATGTATAATTTGAAGTGCGCCATAAGTTCTTGGAAGAGCTCAAATTTACAGTCGATAGCCATAATACAAGCAAAGCTGGAGAAGAAACCACAAAGTCCTAACATTCAAATGGACGTATAAACTTACAGTTTTCGGTTGAATTTTCAGGCATGGAATTTGTAGATGATAAAACTATATCTTCAGATTCCAGAGAGGTAATATCAGCTAGCGTTGTGTCCCTCTCCTTCAACATCTCAACAGAGGTTTCATTTGTAGTGAGTGATTCAGGAACCTCGTCTAGAGAAATATCATGGGGGGACATAAGTTCAATTCCCTTTAAGACATCGTCAGGAGTTTCAGCAGCCTCTGATGTTGAAGTAACACCATGAAGGCAAATAAGCTCAGTATCCTCCATTAAGGACGCATTTACAGGATTTTCCATGAAATCTGGTGTTAAGGAAATATCGTGGAGGTGAATCGGCTCTTCTTTCTCCTGTGAAACAGCTGCAGTGTGTTCCATGGCGCGTGATGTTGAACTAGCATCATTAAGGCAAATAAGCTCAGGCTCCTCCATTAAAGAGGCATTTGCAGGATTCTCCTTAAAATCTGGTGTTAAAGAAATATCTTGGAGGCGAACCGGCTCTTCTTTCCCCTTTGAAACAGCTGCAGAACGTTCCATGGTGCGTGATGTTGAAGTAACATCATTGAGGCAAATAAGCTCAGAATCCTCCATTAAGGAGGCCTTTACTGGATTTTCCACAAAATCTGGTGTCAAGGAAATATTTTGGAGGCGAATTGGCTCATCCTTTTCCCTTGAAACAGCAACAGAATGTTCCATGGCGCGTGATGTTAAGAAAAGATTATCTAATGAGATGATCTCTTCCTCCTTCAACACCTTCTCTGATGTTTCAGGGACACCATTAAGTGGAAGAAGCTCAGCAAATGAGGAATTAGTTCTCCAATCGAACTGTTGAAAATGAACTTCTTCTTGGTCATTTTGACTCACCGAAGGCTGCAATTGGAAATCAAGATTTAGCAGCTTATCGGTAGCCAAATCATAAGGCAAGGTGATAATCGGAGGAGTCTTAATATCTACAGTATGAAACTTATGATCCTGTCCTTTAACGAGGAAACTTTCATCTTCTGAAAATACAGCTTCTGACTCAGTATCTGAATGAATCTTGAGCTCCGTGTACCCAACATCAGGCAAATGATTAAAGCTGACATTTTTCTTGGGTGTAGATTGTTTTTCAGTTCCCACATCACCAACCAAACTAATCTTGGGCTCAGTGTACCCAACATGAGGCAAACGGTTGGGTGAAGATTCGTGCTTTGGTTCAGTATCTGAAAATACAGCTTCTGATTCAGTATCTGAATGAATCTTGAGCTCCGTGTACCCAACATCAGGCAAATGATTGAACCTGACACTTTTCTTGGGTGTAGCTTGTTTCCCGGTTCTCACTTTACCAAGCAAACCAATCTTGGGTAGCATTTCCGGTTCAGCCACCTGAGTAGCAGCGGTTTGAGGCATCCACAACTGATTACAACATGTACAGTCTGTAAGTTTAGAGCAATTTGGAATTTTGCTTCGATCATTCTTGGATCCAAAGCAAGAATCTTCACCCAATTTCCCAACCAACAATCTGTAGGTTTCAGCATTTGACTTATTGGTTGTAGCAAAAGAGAAAAGGCAAGTTTCGCACATCCCACGGACATCGACAAGCTTGCCATGAGCATGACAGTAAACCAATGATGATATTTCTGATTTGTGTTTAGAGCAAATCATGTCCCAATGATTTTTCTTGGAATGTTTTGTCCTCCCGAGAATATGATCAAGGTTTGAGCACATCAGACATGGAGATTGGAGCTCAGAGTAATCTGCAAACCTCGTGATCACATAGGAAAATACGGAGTTAGCAAAGAGCATCAACATCAGTAGCCACTCATTAAAGGCTAATGCCAAAGCTCTAGTGAAACTCCGCCAACCCATCTGTGATTTTACTGCAGACATTTTACTCAATCAGGTTTCAAATCTGCATTAATGAGATACGAATCAAGCATTTAGTTAAAGTACAAATATTTGTGAAAATATCGAAACACACAAATTCTACTCAGATGAGGTAAGTGATGAGACAGAGTTTCTTGAATCGACCAAGAGACAGTGTAACAAACTTAAGTTTATACAATCACAGAGCCCGATTCGTGCAATAATAACAACTATTTTCCAGAAACCAATCCGACTGGGACAAACAGAGACAAGAACATAAAGTTGACCAAAACAACATCAAGCATATATGTGTACATACAGATGTTTCTCCGATAATAAAAAACAAAATTAAATTCAATCACTTAAAAGTGAAATGTTTGCCACAAAAAGGAAAAGAGATCTAAAAGAACAATTGACAGCTCAACTTACAATTTTGAGCAGGTATCAAAATTAGAATATAAGATCATCAAGCTAGCTTAAGATAAACCAATCATAATTAATCCGTAGCATCAAGCTCCACAAATTTATATGATCAACATAAATAAGCTCTGTTATATAGAAATCTAACCTTTTAATCTTGAGGATCACCAGAGTCATTCCAAGTATATCTTTGGATCGAAGATTCAATGACAGATTTTCTTTCTTTTTTTTTTGAAATTTAAGTCAATTACAGAGTTGTAGGTGAAATTCCAAAATCTAGTAAAGTTGTGTTTTTTGAGAGAGACCTTCAAAGAAAACATTGATCTCATTTATATATCTTTTTTAAAAAAAAAAAACTCAAAAGGCAAACCCATACATAGACCCAGCAAGGACTGCACGTAGTCTTCACAATTAATCACGATATTATTAAAATAAACAAAGAAAAATTTAAAAAAATTCCTTGTGAGACATTGAATGAGATCTATTTGATTGACCAAACCAGGGAAAACAAAAGATAAAACACAGACTAAAAAATGATTAAAAATCGCAGATATTGGGTTTTTTAGATCCTTTTTACTTTTGAATTTTTGATGAAGTTTATATATTTTTCTTACGAATAATTATTAAATGTTAGGCAAAGATTGAAAGTGACGATCGAAAAGATGGAGAGGGTCGGAACTGTCGGCTACTTATTTGAAAACTGGCTGCCGAAAGTTGGCCTTCCAGAAAGGTAAGTCTGGACTCGAAACAATGTTTTTTAGTATCTTCGAATGAATATAATTTATTTATTTAGTTTTGGCATAGTCATGATTTAAATATATATATATATATAAGTAGATGTTTGTTAAGCAAATGGCTAAATTTTAGGTTTATAAACTTTATATAAATAATAAATATTAATTGTAGTTGAATGAAAAAAAGATTGTCAAACAATACAAAAACTTAAACTTAATGTAGTCAAATAAAAGTAAAGTAGTCAAACAATGATTATGATTGATGACAAACAATTTAAATAGGAAACTTAGCTAATATTCGAAAGAAAAAATATAAATAAAAAATATTTAAAATATCCATTAGCTTTTCCAGAAAAAAAATAGAAAAATTAGCAATTTTTTAAAAAAGTTTTTCAGTTACTATTTTAGTGTTTTTTGTTTACTGTATTTGTATTACAGTTTTGGGAAGGACAATAAAAAGTTGAACCCACCAAATATTATGTTGTGAATTGCTGCTTCCTTCATTTTTCCTACTTTCCTCTTCCACGTCGCTCAATTTTGACTTGCATTTGATTATATTATTTGTTAATATTGAATTATTATTATTAGCGGGTCTACTGAAATTAGGAGCCGTAAACAATAGCTTTATTTGGTTCTCCATTGCTACATTACCTACAGAGCCCAGAAGTCATAATTAAGGGCCTGGGATGTATTAAATTCCTTGCATGAAGAAATGTTAAACGGAAGAAGGATAAATGCGTATTTAATAAATTAATGCTAAATTGTCAACAAGTTTGAGAGAAGAAAATTAAGCCATTTTCAGAGGATGATCATTACGTCTGCCTTCATTTACACTATCCATCCTTAATTAAGTATGGAGGTCCTACGTTTCTCACTTCATTATTATTTCTAATTTCTTAAAATATATAAAGAACACACATTTTTGTGTATGAAGAAAGCTTTTAATACATTTTATTTTTATTGACTAAAAAGGCAACACGGGTTCCCAAGCTTTTTTCGCATTCCATTAAAGCATTAACGTTCCTCAAGTTTGCTGAGCAAAAGCTCTCTTAGACATACATCTTTTTTTAAGCCTGAGGGTTGAATGCATTTTAGCTTTATATTTATTTATTTCGAACATTTTGCTGAAATTGTAGATTCGACTAGGTAGATTCTAAATATCAAATATAAGAAAACACATAAAATTGAACGATGGCTACATTTACGAGTTTTAAAGAGAATTTTATTCATATAAATGAGTAGACAAGTTCAGATTAGTTACAACTTATGCGATGAGCATTTAGCTACATACATATTAGAGAAACCAAAAACATATGAAGATGTGATATTATGTCTTCTGGTTTCTTTATTTGTGTATAATAAATTAGCAATCTCATTAATAAGATTCACAAGAAAAAAAGAAAACAAAAGAGAAAAGGTCACGATTAAAGCATACTAGATAGCTCCATCAATTGGCTCATCTCCTCCATTTGACCCCCAGTAGTACTTGTTTCCTCCAAAAGCCATTTCTCAATAAATGTCAATGGTGGAGTAGCATTATGATCATCATCATCATCCTCACCATCTTCATGATGATGAACATCATCACCGTTGTTATTCTCTGACATCTTTGGACGAACGCCGAACCCCTCATGATCATCCACGTTGATTCTTTTGCCATGACCCTCTTCCCAAGAACCTTGTAGCTGCTCGTATGGAAACTGATTGTGATGATCGATGACATTTTTCGTCCCGTTCTGCAGTTTTTGTTCCAAGAAATTAGCCGTGCTACTCTTTGGGGATGCTCTCATCCAACCCTCGAGAAGACGGGAAATGTTTTCAGTGCTTGAAGCATAGGTAGATCTATGATTAATGGTGTTTCTTGTGGAGGAAGTTTGCAACGCAATGTTCTCTGATCTGCTTCTCTCGTCACTCTCAGACTTGTTGAGCTTCTTCTTCAAATGTGTGTTCCAATAGTTCTTGATATCATTGTCAGTTCTTTGTGGTAGATATGAAGCTATGGACGCCCATCTTGAGATTCAACCACATCCATATATAGAAAATAAACCAATTTAGGGTTCATATATATCATCAAGAAAATCAAAAACATTCAAAAGATGAAGAGATGTCGATCTTTTTGTTTGAGATTACTTGTTACCCAATAAGGCTTGCAAGTGTATGATCATTCCTTCCTCATGAGGAGTAAAGTTTCCGCGTTTGATTCCAGGTCTCAGATAATTTGTCCACCTCAGTCTACAGCTTTTGCTGCATCTCAGTAACCCTTTAAAAATGCAAAGATACAAACATCAAAACACATATACAAACAAGAAAAAGATTACAAGAGAACATGTTAGAAAGAGGACCAGTGTTGGTGGGAACAGATCTCCAGTTTCCAGGACCATGTTCTTGAATGTAAGAAACAAGAATGATGTCTTCTTCAGGAGTCCATGGTCCTTTCTTAATCCCTATCTTGTCACAGCATGGAGGCCGACCCATCTTTCTCTCTCTCTAGATCTCTCTGAGTCTTATGCCCTCTTTATATATGTGTGTGAATATGTATATATACATAAAAGAATTAAATGCAGCATGTATATGTATGTATATATGTGAAATTAATGGGTGACTTAAAGAAGAGGGAAGAACTTTTAAATCTGCTTTTGTTGACAACCTCTTTGGGATCTGCCAAGCTCACGAGTCACTCTGCCTTTTCCATTAACTATTTTGCGTAGTCAATTAACGAAGATAGGTTGAGCTCCATAAAAAATGTACATCACCCCTAAGAAAACGTTACTAAATTATTTAGTAAATGATTTATCAAATTTGTGTATAATCGAAATATGTCCATAAAAAGAACTCTTTAACATATTGTAGGTGAATACATAGTGTCTCGATACAAAAAATTGCTTAATTTGGAACTTTCGTTGGTAATTACTTGTAAACATTGATGGAGGACTCGTCTATAGATTATGTGTTACGAATAAATATAATGATAATCAACTCATAAAAGGAAGAAGAGTAGCAAGCTATGTTACTTACATATTTGTGGTAATAGTTGTAATTGTGGGAAGAAAAAATAATCAAAGTTAGAGAAGAAACACAACATTTTCATTGATTTTCTCCACGATTAAAGGGAATCATTCACCGTCTTTTGCTTAGGAAAAGATATAACATTTTGCTTGCTTCTCTGGATCCATGTCTTTTGTTTATATGTATCAGTATCACGCATCTCTCGTTGCCTTTATGCTCAACCAATATTCTCACAACTTTTATCATACCAAGATATCAAAAAAGGCCCATTAATTAACTCACCCCTTTGTGTTTTTTATGACTTAGTTTCCATGCTGATGCTTACATCTTTCAAGTTGAATCAAACAAAATCAAGTTCGAACAAAAATGTCTAAACCAAACCTGAATTGAAATGTATTTATAATCCGATTAGTAACCTTAACCCAAAACAGATACAGATTTTCAGTATAACTAAATCAAACCGAAAGTAAAGAAAATTTTTGTTTATTTTTAATTGTCTAATTATTAAAATATATGTAATTATTATCTCAATTAAATAATTAATTTTGTAGTTTTAAATTATATTACTGTAATATCTAACCAAATGCAACCTGAGTCCGAAACAAGCCAAACCAAAATTGCATTAAACCAAACTGAACCAAATAAATTTATAAATTCTTAAAACTGAATCAACCGAAAAATCAAAATAATAAGCCAAAGCAAATAACCCAATACCCATCCCTAGACCGGCGTATATGAGGCAGAAAAAAAAAGGAAATTCAAACGAGACAAGTCTAACAAACTTTGTTTTTTTTTCATCGTCTAACAAGTTGCTTCAAATTAGTGAAAGAGCAGAGAAACAAAGCATATCATCATTACCATATGTCTTTGTGTTAACTAACACCAACGCTATACAGTCTATATAATCCATCTTTAAAAATGCCTGAGAATTTTCATACTCTCCCACAACCATCACCGCATTAACAAAGCAAACCCAAACAGATTAATTTCCCTTCCTTGTCCATATATTTCCCACTGCACACTTGATACTGTTATAAAGATCCAACCAGGCAGTCAAGTGCGCAGACAATACCCGATAACAATGCTGATGAATGCCACTACGCATACATACAGCAGAGGGAAGCCAATGTGCACTTCTTTCACTATCTTCTTCGTTCTCACTTCCGCCTGCATCATTATCAAAATACAAGCTTTTGTTATTATGAAACTGTTTTGGTTATAGGAGAAAAAAATAGCTATGCTTTGTCACTACTACTCTCACCAGCTCTTGTTGCAAGCTTTGTCTATGTTGGGAGCTTATAGACCGCTCCTCCATTAGCTTCGAAATGGTAGAATCAGCCTACACCAGATTTTAACTCTTTAGCACAGTAACAGTGTAGCACAGAAGTTATGGATTTATATTTGACAACCTGACCTGTTTTAACTTGGATTCAAGAGCATTGACTTTCAGCTTCATCTCCTCCATGTCTTTAACCAACTTAAATTCATCCAATGATTTGATATTCTGGGCATCTGTTTCCTGCAGCTGGACAACATCTCTGTCTTTAGGTATCCTTGGTTCATCGGGATCAGCTACACTGTTTGCTGAAGTTATTCCATTAATAAACCCTTGATCCCTAGGTAGATCCATGGCCTTCTTCATAGGAGCGTCCAAATTATATATTGCCTTAATCCCCCTTCCATCATCTGCATCTTTATGAGACCTAATTGGATCGAATTCAGTTTCATTTGCCATCCTCGATGTATCATAGCCGCCTTTAGTTTCCTTCAATTCATTAGCAGTATATGAATGTTCCATAAAATCCATGGTGCTCATTTTTGGTGACTTTGACTCCTTTGCATCGGTGCCTGCCTTTAACTCATCATGTCCAACCATCCTAGGCTCCTTTACAATCTCAGCCTCCTAGGAAAATAAATTTTGAGGATAAACAAACTAGTATAAGAAACTGCCTATTGCAACCAATAACTGTGATTATCAGCCTAGATAAAATGGGCTTGGTGAAAATAACTACACACTGCTTGGCAGTTACTCTTCATATATTACTAAAATCTCAAGAGCTTGGTGGCGAAAAGGGCTAAATACTCTTCTTACATATTGTGGTGGAGCAAGGGTCTCTGATTGACTATAGAATCGATCCTTGAGGATGGAATCTTCAAATACTGCCTCCTGCTTCAGTGTCCCATTAATTGGAGATAGTTCAGGTGAGTCAGAGGGCAAAACGAGAGTGACTCTGAGTTTGTTTTCCTCTATGTGTTTGCCTTCCACTTTGGAGAACTGCCAAGAATAAATCAATAAAAATATGTACTTGACAGACTAAAGAACTGAAATTCAGGATAGAGAAGCTCAAAAACTGTTAGAATGCTTACCATGCTAGCTGTGATGTCATCATCAGTTGTGTCCGCAGGTACAGCAGTACTCTGGATTAAGAATTTGTCCTTGCAAACCATATCTGGAGGTGGTTCTTTGAGAGCTTGCATAATGACTGCATCAACAGCATAAACAACTCAATGAACCCCATGCATTGACTGAAATTGAATGCGCAATAACCCATGCATCATCCAGTTTGAGTTTTGAATGCTCAAACAAAATTTTAAACTTGCCAAAAGCGAAGTTCCATGTAATGAGAAAAAATTTGAACTTTAATAATTCTATCTGGAGCAAGTACATATTCCTTTCCCTCTCGAACAACTACATTGTGAACTCTGAAAGCCTAGCATCCTACAAAGATGTAACAACTTATCCTGCCGGCCTAAGAAATATAGGTGCAAGAAGTTCAAGCATGTTGGGAAGGATATAACAAGTAGATATACCAGTGAATTCGCAGGATGTTTTTGGTGCAACAACGCCAACATTTGGACGGACACAGTACTTCTTCGGTGATGTGGTTTTAACCTGTCAAAAACCAATTCCACATCTAATTTAGTTTACAACGAATTTTTTAGTTATAAAATATTCGATATCCTGAAGCCAGAAAGAAAGAGAAGAAGTTCGAGAAGCATGTGTTTCAGACCTTAAATGCAACATAATGATGGGTTGTATTGGTTAGCTGAACCACGCAGGAACTCTGCTTCTTCAGGTCAACTACAAAAGAGGAAACCAGTTCGTCTTAAATAGATAGCAATTCCAGACAATATGAAAAGCAAGGCAAATATATTCTTTTAACGACTCCATCTTCTATTATGAATCCTCAGAATCGGAATGAAAGTTAAGAAACCACATCACGGAATTACACCACATACATCCAGTAGCAGGAACTAGTTTGAAAATTCCTCAGGACAACAGCCACCTAAAACAACAGCAACATTATGATAGAATTTTAATATCTTACCTACAAACTTCAATGTTCGTGGTTGAATATCCAATAGCGGCATATTCATCTTGCTGTGACAAAATCGCTCAGCACAAAACAGCTACCACTTGCAAAAGGATTCTCTCCACCCCTATTTCAACAAAATTAGGGAAAAAACAAATTAGATCAGCTCAGAATCATTAAACCATGAAACTTTTGATACTCCAAAGGACAATCAAATCAGATCAACACTCACTATGGAACAATCATAAAACTCGATTTCCAATTGGAAGATGACAAATCTAAACCAAGCAGTCAAACAACAGCGAAATTCAGATGCAATAGTGCAGAGAGTTTTCCTATTACGCTCTCAGAACAAAAATGTTTCTGAGTTCGCATTATCGTCTTCCATCACCATAAACGAACCACGGCGCTAACTCGTCGACGACGCGTTCACAAATCCAACCATGCGAACGTGACTTTTTTTACCTTAATGCGTTCGCGTTTCTCAGCGATCCCGCCGACACAGCTTGTCGGCAACGCGCTTTCGGCTAGCCGTAAAACCAGATCGTCCTAGTCCCAAAGGTGCAGTTCGCCGACGATCTAATAATGCCTCCAAAGGCCCACTCAACTACTCATATTAATACAAAGGGCGAAACTAAAACGACGACGTTTTCGAGGAGCGCGACTCCTCGGGATCCGTTAGCGAATAGTAAACTCACATCACATCGACCGTCCACAGCCCTAACGATTTCGATTTCTAAGCAAATTTCTAAAGAAGCAAAACACGAAACTCGAGAAAGAACCTAGTTTCAAACAAAAAAAAAGCCAGAGAAGATGATCAAAGAGGCAGATGAAATCAGAAGAAAACCTTAACGTCTCTCTCCGGCGAAGAACCGACGGAACTTCAAATTGAGCGAAGAAGCAGCGATGGAGAAAAAGAGAGAGAGCGATGGATTTCTCTGTAAAAACTAATCTTCGGGTCGGGTCGGTAGAAGCAGTGAAGGCCAAGTATGGAAATGTGTAAATGTGTTCAAACATGAAGATTAAAAAAGAAAAGGTATGGTACTGAGATTGAGATGGTGAATATTTGTTGTACCTAACGGCAATTACTCTACAATATTTGTTACGACTAATATTTTCGAAAATTTTGTAACCAGAGCACCTTTCTTTTGGATTCTATTCTAAACTATATCTAAAAGTATAATTATCATTCAAAACAAAACAAAAAAAATTAAGTGAGATTACCTTTGTTAGATGCCAAAATAAATGCCTTTTTATATATAATATGAATTGAATGCTTTGAGGCGTGATTCTGATTCCGATCACCAACTTCTTTTGCTTCCCTTTTAATTCTTTTCTATCCTTTTGCTTTTCCATCATCGAAGAAGAGATTGTAATACGTAATCCATAATATATATTCAAATAAAATTGTTAATTTGGCAAAACAATTATCTTTAAACGTTTTCATATTTTCATATGATTCCGTGTAGTGTCAAATGTAGCAAATCAACAGATCCTATAAATATATTTTGAGTTAATCTCGATTCTTCTTTTCGCAAAAGATGTAACATTTGTGGTTGCAATTCTCCAATAAAATTAAAATGTGAAACCAGCTGGACTTTACTATAGCTGATCTCTTTTTTCTTACTTTATGTTAAAGCTATGGAGTTTGAAACTGTATTATTTTAAAATTTTGGTTGTTTAAGTTCTTGCTTTCAAAAAATATGATGTGGGTATATACAGAAAGTTAAGTCATATTTTGCTGGCTTTTAAAAATTCCATTGCAGGAACCAAAAAAAAAAAGGAAGTGGGCTATGAGAATTTTTAGGTGCAAAGCTCTAAATGTCTAACCAATCAGTTTTAAAGAGACCAATCAAGTTTTAACACTTTTACAGTACTAAATATGCTCATAAAAACTCTCGCATCCTATTCTTTTTTTTTGGTACATGTGAAGGTTTTTTGAAAAAGAAACATATAATGACTTTATTTTTTGGAAAGTCACGAAGCCTAAATTTATACCTAACTGCAAATATAAAAAAAAAAATACAACTAAAGAAATCTTAAGGGCAACCACTCACCATGCATGATGCATGCATCCTATTTTAGACTTTAAAGTCTGTTCTGTTATAATATTGTAAAACAAGAAATTTTGTTTCTTTGACTTATCCAATGGATATAACAGTTTGGGAACGCAGACAATGCCTTTGACGGTAGAAACTAAACAAACTTTTTTTGGTAGTGTAAACACACAAATATCATGTCACCAAAGGGAATTATATGCAAAAGAAATTATATAGTTGAGCCAAATTTTTGTTACAACTGAGTCAAAGTTTTTGGAACTATACCTAATTTAAATATATTTGAAGGTGATTTGACAGCTAGTCAGGCTCATCTCAATCTATGGTACGAACTCTGGTAAAACCAAAAAAAAAATTTCAATCTTTTAGTAAAAATTTTTTTGAAAAATTGGACCTTTTAATCTTTTTTTTTTAAATCGATAATAGACCCATGATATTTACCCACTTTGCATATCCTTAAAAACAGTACTGCAACCAATAAACCTGCAAAGATATGCCAAGAAAAAAAGAGAATTACATATTTACAATATATTCTCCAATCTAAGTTTACCACATCATTATAGTTTTATCTGATTTACGAGATATGAAATGGAGTAAAACTACAAAGGCAGCTAAGAGTCAAAGTTAGGAAAAGTCTATCTTAGATAAATACTGACGTAGTTTCTTAAGAAAAATACAGATAAGAAAGAGCAAAAATAATAGACGACAAAAAAATAATAATAAAAATAATAATAGCGATCATCACCTACCCAACATTTAGGACCTCGTGAGTCGTGTGGCTATTTACAAGTTCACAAGATTGAGAAGCAAACAAAGCCACATTGAGAAATTCAACATTTGGTAGCTATTCACTTATTCTTTCCAAAGGGGTTCCCTGAGGTAATATTATTCTGGGTTTAATTTGTTTTGATCTCTTTCAAATCTAAGATCGATTCTTCACATGAAATCGTAGCTCGATCATAGACATCTACGAATAGATCTTTGAGGAAATGGTTTTTCGATTTATGATCGGTGGATCTATTATGAGTTATTATGGATTATATTTCCTTCTAATTGATGATATTATTAATGGGATTAAGATCTGTATCAAGCTGATAAAATCATAACTAGATTTGGGGTTCTTATCTGTTGAGCATCTTTAATGTATTGTACAACCATTTATTGTTTGTGGATCTTTATATATTTGTATATATTTTTTTGACATGAGTGGGTTTCTGTAAATGTTACAGATCACAAAACAAATACATACTATGGCGAAAGGAGTGGCAGTTTTGAACAGCAGTGAGGGTGTTAAGGGAACTATCTTCTTCACTCAGGAAGGAGAAGGTTGTTTTTTTTTTAGAGTGCTTTATATGATTTTTAAGCCTATCTATCTTTTTTTGGTTTTGCCTTTTTCTCAAAATGATCAAATTCTTGTAGGTGCGACCACTGTGACTGGAACAGTTTCTGGTCTTAAGCCTGGTCTCCATGGTTTCCATGTTCATGCTCTTGGTGACACCACTAACGGTTGCATGTCTACTGGTAACTCTTTTACCTCTGTGAATACCTTTCTGGAAATTTTGAATGGATTAGAAACTTTAGGAGCTTTTTTTGTTTTGTTGGTTTTAGGAGCGCTTATAGTTACGTTTTTACTTGGGAACTCTATTTATTGCCAAAGTAACAGTAACTGTTGTTTAAAACCTCTGGTCATTTTCCTATGGTAGGTCCACATTTCAACCCTGCTGGTAAAACACACGGTGCCCCGGAGGATGCTAATCGACATGCTGGTGATCTAGGAAACATCGTTGTTGGAGATGATGGTATTCTTTCTCAACATTTCTATCCCTGATCTCTAGCTTTTTTACAGCACTTTGCATCACATTTATTTGCTACTCTCTTTCTCTCTCAAATGTGCTTTTGCACTTATATAGTACATTTTTCATCTTTGAGTAGCTTTAGTGTTCATCTATTTACATAAAATAATTTTGTTTTGCTTTCTCAGGAACTGCCACCTTCACAATCACTGACAGCCAGGTTCGTAGCTGTGTACCTGTTTTATGCTCTTTTTCCTAATCCAGAACTGCTATAGTGAATCAGTCTCTTATGAGAAATTTTGTGTTCGTTTTACAGATTCCTCTTACTGGACCAAACTCCATTGTTGGAAGGGCTGTTGTTGTCCACGCAGACCCTGATGACCTCGGAAAGGGTGATGACCTTTGACTATCGTTTTTTTTTTTAAATCTCCTTATCATACTAACAGAATTTAAAGGTTACCCAATCAATTTGAGGACATCTACTGGATAATACTTATGATTCAACATACATCCTAAGGACACTCTATAACCTAGACTCCTTGGTTTCTTACATTTTCAGGTGGCCATGAACTCAGCCTGTCTACCGGAAATGCAGGCGGCCGTATTGCTTGCGGTAAGTAAAACTAAACCACATTTTCTCACATCTCCCTTGATTCTTTGGCAACTCAGGATTCATCTTGGTTTCGTATAATAATCTTGCTTTTGGGTTTTGCCTGAAAATGTATCTAAAGATTAACCATAGACTCAGTCCACAGAACCACATCTTCTGATACTAAGTTTAATTTCCAATGACTTCTCACTTGATCTAATAGATTCGCAAAGGATCAACTGACTTTGGTCTACCATTTTGCAGGTATCATTGGTCTTCAGGGCTAAGCTGTTTCCTTTCCAAAGAGAGATTGCTGTAATAAGGAGGTCAACCTGTAGACCTGGGTAGTTTGTTTGTATCGTTTGTTGTGTGGCTGTATCCTCTGAGCTTAGTGGCTCGCGTGTTTAGTTCAGACAAAAAAAACAGAGAAAATTCTGAACTTTTACTATTTCATGAATAAAAAAGTGTTGTTTATTTCAAAATAATAAGTTTTTACTGATGAATTATGCAAGCGACTCACGCTCTCCCCATTTCTTTCTTATTAACAAAATCAGATTCAGAAAGATAATCAACTATACATTATCATTTCTTTTGGACAAAAACAAAAATACAAATTAAATTGTGATATTTGAAACGTTTCTTGATGAGTTGTTATGGTTTTAGATCTCCCGGCAAAAGAGTCAAGATACCTGACTGCTCATTAACCTTGTTCAGAAGAAGCATCAGAAGTGGAACTCTTGCGAGTGTTCTTCGTGATCCCACCATTATCAACTTTTTCTGTCCAAACCAAACCAAAATTTCAATATATCATCGATGGAGTAAACAACATTACTTAACACCATATCCATATGGTTTCTCTGTCTTACCTTTGCTCGTGTCAAAGCAACGTTGATCCTATGCCAATCTCCGAGCAGTGAAGCAGCAGAACTCCTCGGTTTCTCCCGTGATCTCACAAAAGATACCAATATGCAGTCTTTATCCCTTCCCTAAACCATGTGAGCTCATCAAAAAGGTTGGTTATTCAGGAACACACGCTTACTAAATCAAAATGCTTAAGAAAAGAAGAACCATAGGTCCTAGAGCCGAACCTGATACTTGTCAATTGTATGTATCTCCACAGAAATCGTTGGAATTGTGTGTTGAATGAGGCTCGCTTGTGAGTTATAAGGAGTAATGATTCCGATATCTTTACTATCCATTCCATTTTTAACTAGCTCCTCTACAATCTAAGTGAAAAAAGGTTAGCCCACGTTTTCTTTAGTTTAAATGCATCTTTCATACTAAACAGTACCTCAGCCATTATAGAAGCTTCAACTGGATTGTTGATTGCATTCTGATCCCTAGCTTCAAAAGCACGCAGCATATCTAGAAAAACATATCAAATAGTCTCGTGAAAAATCCAGCCCATAAGGCAAAGACCTCGTGTGAAGAAAAAGTAACTAGTAAGTAGCCAAAAACCTGTATTAACAAATAAAACTGTTCTGGTTGGCTCCAGAACCTGATGGAAACACAACACGGTTAAGATGCTAATTAGGTTATTAGTGGACAAAGACTACACAGAGTCAATGGGCAACACAACAAATAAGCGACTGGAGCTAAGCTGAAATGCTTGTCTATCTAACTACAGTATCACATCAATATCTGATGCCTCTAACTTTTAAAATTTTTAAGAACAAAACACTGACCTTTTTAAGCCATGGCGAAGTAGAACTGGAAGTAGAAAGCACAAGTGTGGCATTAGCTACTTCAGCAGAACCGCAGCATAATCTGTCTCCATATATCAAGGCATTTGATAGTTCCATAATACCTTGACACATTCGGTACTGCACATAAAAGATCTCTTAATAAAACAGAAAGGCATACCCAAATAACACGTACTAACATAATTTCATCCTAGTAGATAAGGGCAACCTGGTTTTGTAACACTGAAATTGCCTGAGGATGGGCTTCTGATAGCCTGCGAAACAAGCTTATACCCATCCCATTCTCTCTAGCCTCTGTACTCTGATTTCATCAACACAACAATGATGCTGAAGCTACTGGGAAAAAAGAGGTGTCTCAAAAGAGGTAGTAAATGCTTACCTGCACTAGTGGCGGTAGTTGATAGTGGTCACCAACAAGTACAAATGCAGAGGCAAACAGCAGGGGTCCTATCGAAACCTGATCAGTACAAGAAACCATGCAATTCTTAAATATTATTCCACTTCCAACTCAATTTTGTCAACTCTGACTTTCAGTTCATGTACATAAGTGGATTTTTTAAAATAATGGCCACTAGCTAAATTTTTTGCATTAAGCAAATTAATCTATGCTATCTAATTCCATAGCCCTCCAAAGCATATCAAAATATCCGAGTTGTCTTCGTAAGAGTTGCATTTCTACTCAACCTAATGGCAAGGAATGAGAGATCATACAGGGAGGGCAATCTGGCCAGCTTCATCAATAATGCATACATCAAATCGCCTATTCACAAGCAAGGGACTATTGATTCCCAAACAGGTAGAGGCCACAACTTTGACCTGGTCCAACTTTGTTTTGATGTCCTCGACACTGCACATATTCATAGCTGCCACAAAGATAAGTCTCAACTACATTGAGAAGACTTCAAAGCTACGATAGTTGGAAGAATATTTTGCAAACCTGAAAAGCAACTTTCTCGAACTTCTTCGTGGACAGCCTCATCTCTACCAATACGTAAGAACTCAATTCCCTGCACGTGTTATAAAGATAGTATGTCATATGTATTACATTTCTAAAAGAAGACATTTGAAGAAACACAAATTATTTTCACTCTTTCTTGAAGACAAACTCATGCAGTTTATTTGTTGATTTTCCCATAACTTCTTCCTATCCTTCTATATGTAATACCTTTGTACCCTTACAGGCTTTTATGCATCATGTGTTGACAGAAAAAGAAGAGAAATATGACATTACAAACATAACTGCTGAGAAAATCATATAACAAAAGAAACAGAATGTTTGGACCACCCGATTTCGACGTGCACCCTAGGCCCCATTCCTTTTGTTGACCTTCCCAATCTTGTTCACTAAAAAACGGTTGCAGACAGGTCATACGGTCCTTATTGTTTTTCTTTAATTAAATGTCATTTGTTTCTTCGTATAACATGTGCCTGACTTTAGCTTTCCCTGCCTACTAATAGAAACTAACCACGCGCGGATGCAAACAACTAACTATGAGATACTTCCTAAATGTGCAATCAAACTACAGCATGTTCAACATAACTATAAATATATTAGAATGAATGAAAGCTTCATCATCCACAAAAATAAAATGTTGGGTAGAAGATATAGTACCTGTGCTTTTAATTTGATAAGTAGATTATCAACAGCAGTGTTTGTGTAAGATGCAAGCAGAATTGATGAGCCTCTGATCAATAAAGCTTTCACAGCATGGACCATTGTGGAGGTTTTTCCTGTTCCAGGCATTCCTAATATCAAAGCATAGTCCTTTGCAGTGAGTATCTGAAAATACAGCAAGCAAGCAAGTTCTTTATGAGCTCTGTCAAAGAACAAAGAGTATCCTTCAGACATGCGTTAAGTATAGCACGTTCAACACGAGATCAATGAAAAAAAAATCATGCAATAACCTTAAGTATAGCTTGGCGCTGATCATTATTTAAACTCTTTTCTGACCAAATATATGATATTGCAGGATCCTGGCTCAGTATTGATCCATTGTCAAATCTAGGAGGCTAGAGAGACATGGAAAAGAAAGGAGAGAAAACAAACGTGTGAAGAAGGGTATAAACAAATGGCATCATCATCCAGGGGAAATCTGAAAGAAAAGAGATAAATAAGACAGCTTACCTCAAGATCCACAATCATTTTCCTGATGTTATATCCATTTTGTATGAAAAGCTGCATGAGATTGAACCTTGAACAATAAGAAGATCATGAATCAGTATCATGACAACCCATGTAGATAGGATCAATAAGTGGATAAAAAATAAATTACAATATCACCTCATCACCGAAAATGATGTCATGAATTCATCCTTGTAAATTCTCCATAACTCATGAGAGAGATTAGCTGCCTCAGAAGAAGGTTCGCTCCAAGGAAGACGTAATGGCTTGGATAAAGAAACCTAGAGATTGAAATAGCAAAAATTAAAGAGCAAACTCTTTAGACATGTCTGAGTGAAAACATCAAGATCAATTGTCCCAGACAAACTAAGCTAAATCTACAGACTGTTAAAAACCTAGGATGAATGTGCTTACTGATACATGAATGCGACTAATATCTGCTATAATCCCATTTGCAACGGTCAGGTGGCTGACTTCTGTACGAAGAATCTGGAAATGAAAATTTACAACCAACAAAAGGGGAAACATCATAAACTAACATTGAAAGTTGAAAAATCACCGAGAAAGAAAAGATGGTAAATGACAACGATACTCTCAAGTGGAATCATTTGTTAAATTCGAAAGTGATCACAAGTTGCCACATCTAAGACTTTCAGAAAGACATGCATGCTGGTAAGCAAGAAAATTGTTTTGAAAATTGGGAAGAATAGTCTTGGGTGCAACTAACTTTATTGATTCAAATTAACCATGACAAAAGAAGAATCAAGAAATTGTACCACACGATCTCCAGTTCTAAGTTTGCAATCCAGGTCATCAGTTCCAGGGGTTCCAGTCCTAATAGTATCTTCACTGGGTCTTTCTTTAGATTCATATGAGTTTTGACGTACAAAACGATAGATAAATCTAGTTTCTTTGGGAGAGTTATGATGCTGAAACCCATTTGTCATGTCAAGAACCATCGAAGAAAGATAACTAGCTGAGTGGCTGCCCTTTGAACCATGTGGATGCGCAATGTCTTTCCGTAGAAGCTAAAAACAAACACAGATATAAGATGGTCAAAGAAGGAAAAAAAAGTAACTTTGTACTCCAGTAAAAATAGCTGGTATTCAAGGCTAACCTGCATCTCTCTAGCTTCCAAGTCAATCAGCCTGTTCCAGTGTCGGAGGAAATTGAAATGCAAACTTGAAAGATGAGAAACATGTGTGTCAAAGATATCACCAAGTCCGCTACTCTCTGTGTTTCCACCATCTGCCTGGGGCAAGCAGATAAGACTTTTTAGAAGCTTCAATCCGATAAGATATGATGAAGGTTCAACAACATGGAGATGGACGTGCAATTCCTCCCTCAACATGCTTGAAACATATAGTTTACTCTCAGGATTTACATGCACACTAAATCTGACTAACAAGAAGCTTAATATGCAGCAACAGATAACAAAATGTAAATTTAATTCAAGTTGCTAGTATAAAGAATGTGATATAAACCAGCGGTTGATTACTTATATAGTGAGATGGAATACATCCATTAAGTCGGACCGTAACATGCAAATTCCAATTTCAACCCCGTCATGCTTAAACATGTAGAACCTTAAGTAGAGAATACCCTAAAATGTAAAATATTAAACTTCAAGCATTATTCATCATAATAACAAGAAAATACCTTATGATAAATCGTGCAAACATCCAGATGGCGACAGTTCCGGCACATGTTTGGATTCTAGCATCAAAATAATAAACCATACCATTATCTAGTAAATATTAACTAGAAAAATTGTCATCACTGGACATCAGAGCATACCCGTAACATTGGCGGCAGTTGTTGGGTTGTTGACGCCACGAGGATGTCATTTGCAAGTTCATTACGACGAATAATCAAACCCACCAAATCTGATCTTAGAACAGAAATTCCCTTTACAAGTGAGCATTGAAAACTTAGTCACTCCCAATATCTTGAGACCAAAGAAAGGCACAGAACATCTTGGCTTACCTGCGTCAGATCTGACTGTAGATAGTACAGAAGACCATTGTCAATATGCTTCAGGTACCTGCAAAGTAGAAAATGTGATATATAAATGAAAGTGTAAACTGCTGTCTATTTTCCAACAAAAAGGGAAAAAAAGACAGGCCATAAGCACCTCTCAGACATAAGGAGCGTGTACAAGATCACCTGTGCAGAATGCTCCATTGATGACTGCATAACACAATAAAGATCAAGCGCTTAGTTTTTAATAAGATTCAACTGAATACCCAGATAGATCTCCATACAGACCTGACCACTAGGAGCTTTTCCAGATTTAAACTCAAGGGGCATTATTATCTCATTGACTGTGTTCATGTCAGATTCAACTATCACTCTGACTGAAGCATCAATCATCCCTTTCAGACCATATTTAGGAGCCCATGACATCTCCTCGATATCAATTACCTGAGGTAAGAAATTTGTTTTTATATATAATAGATGTCTCATTGGAGGGGATTGCTCAATGGATATAAACCAATGATGTCAAATTATTAGCTTGGTCAAAAAGGGTGCGGTGCATCCGCTTGAAACGACGAACTAAAAAACTTTTGGACCAATGAAGAAAATGAAATCCTAAGAAGACTGAAAAGGAGAGAGTAGTGAGAGCTCTTACCTCGGATATCTTAACCATTTTCTGCCCAATGGTAGAACCAAAATCCACATTTGATTTCCTTGAGTCCTGTTTATAACGACGATGCCATGAGTTTAAGATGTTTCTGCCTATAGATTTACTAGAAACCCATGAACTTAAAGAGGGGGGAGGGAGGAATCAGAGAAGCATGCACAAACTGCCTCAAAGATTTTATTAGGTGGCACTCATACACTCAAATAAATATAAAATTACTGCCAATAAGAGCATGGTTATGTACTTTGTTATTGGGTATCTGTTGGTGCAAGGAAGCATAACAGAAAACAGTAAAAAGATGCGCTTACCAAACAAGGACATCCATGAGAAAACAAGTCCAACACACATAAGAAGTTAAGAGCATAACGCAGTCTAATATGTACGCAGCCCACTAAAATTTTGTTCATTTAAGGAAACAGTGATATAACAGCCATAAGCAACTGAAGAAAGAATCACAAAAAGGAAAATGCAGTTGTACCTTTGAATATCTGAAATGATGAATCCAATTCAACATTTTCGGGATAGCTTCAAGTAAAGTTGCTTTCACGTCTCCTTCATGCACTGCAGATAACATATGACCAGATAAGAAAATGATTAAGTGCATTTCATTAGGCCAATTCTAAGCATTTTTTTAATAAAAACAAAACTAAATTTTGAAGCCATGAGAATCTTATAAGCACGTTGAACAAACAAGTATCATAGCCATTAATTTCAAAATTCTAATATTAATAAGAGGTATCCTAGATAAATAAGTGCATGAACCTTTAAAAAATAGGAACACGTAAGGTAGTAATCAACCTCCACATGAATATAAGCTTTCAATATTCTTCTCAATCACTATGCTCGCATATTCCTGTAAACCATCTACAGATGGAGACTCTTGCGTGAGACCAGCCTGGAAAACAATGTTAATGGATACTATAAATCAATACATTACAAGAAATAAAACAAAACAAAATAAAACACACTATCCAAAAGAATAGTCTCATCATAGATTCCATACTGTAGTAAACCTGAAAAACTTGGTGTAACAAGGTTCCAAGCAAGGCTGCTTTAGCATGTTCATTGGATCTGAGCCTCTCATCTAGCACAGTTCGCCTTGGGCAACCAAAACTTGCTGCAACCTGAAAGGTAGGACAATTGTTCAGAACAAAAACAGGAAAAATAAATTAAGTGCATAGAAGATTGGTATTCGTAATCAGAAACCATAAAGGAAAGAGGAAAAGATACCCTAGTTCCAGCAACAAGGGTATCAGGATGAACAATTAAGAAATTATTTTGATGGTCTACATCACACTTTCCATCCCCATCAAACTCTCCAATAACATTGATTGAATCTCCTGGTGATACAGTGCTGTAAAACCTGGTAACAATAAACCTTCAGGTATTCAGGAAGCAAGTTTCAACCAACTGCGATATGAATAGATCATATTTAGCTGCCCCAAACGCTAAGAGCATAGAAAGATTAACAAGAAGAAAATGTGTAGTACGCTATCAGCCCACAATAGGAAACTCAAAATGGCAAGAGCATTGAGACCAAGACATCAAAAACAATGTGTAGTAGATTTATCAAACATTAAATGGAGGAGCAAAGACCGCTCGCTATTTTTGCAGCAATTTGATCTGAAAAGCAGAGATCTCCCAAATTTTCATCTAAGAAAAGAAGTACCATTCATCCCAGAGATACAACGCGCACTCTACTCCAGTGTGCTCGTCTAGCAGGCGAAGAACCTGAGAGAAACTTGGTCAGCAAATATGAACATGTACAAGAAATAAACCTCCTAATACATGACAAACCTTATACGGACATTGACCCCTAGATGAGCCAGCCACGCCACGTTTCTCAGATACCTGAAGTACAATTCTAGAAAATGAGTAACTTTCACAGAAAAACCACATTGCTACCCCCCCCCCTCCCCAAGGATGATAAAGGGGAACTTTACCTCCAATACAAGGAAATAGCTATCTGAATTTATTGAAGTAGGCTTTTCTGGGAGAGTAGTTGGCCCTCCATCTACAGCGCAGTCAACAAAACACATGTTATCATCTTTAACTCGAACTTGGGGCATCACCATACCCACATCATCAGCTGTTTTGTCATCAACTGAAATGACATCCTCCACTTGATCTAACAAGTCAAGCAAGGCCTGCAAAAAGAGGCAGTATGCAGAAATAATATATTGACATGCTGTAGGAAACAAATTCTACAGAAAATAGTGCATGTAGTCTTGATCAACCACAGTTGGAAGTCCTTTGGTAAGCATCTAAAGATTGCATCAACAGTCAAATCATACCTTTTTATGTTGCCCAGCCCCTGTAAATCCACAAGCTCCACTGCATGTTACAGTACAAGGAAGCTGAACATAAACAGAGCAAAGTTAGGAAGTATATAAAATGTGTTCATTAATCTGTTTATCAGGAAAGAAATTTACCTTGTTGTGAGAGCATGAAAGCAATGGTGGGGTCTTGAAAGGACTGTTTCCACTAGTAGAAGTGTTAACAATTTCGAACTCCGCATCTGGGGAAGGATTTACCCTTTCCATGACCCTATTTGTTGCAAAATCTGGTCTTTTGGAAGCTTTTTTTGAGGGTGAAGATAACCACTGCTCAACCTTGGAAGTTACACCTGATGTAGTATATTGTTTCTGCACTAGCTGCTGTCAGTTTCGATGTGAAGAAGTGAAATAAAGCAGCTACCGAATCAACAATAGATAAAAGAAACAAAAAACATACCTTGTCCAGAGAGCAAGAGCGAATGAAAGAAGATTTAACCCCTACTGGATTTTCTGTCAACTCCATCATCTTAGGAATTTGCTTAGCAGCTGCCCGAAGTCTTTCATTTACGGGAGAGATTTTCCAAGTAATCTCTTCACCACCATCATCTTGGCTTTGCTTTATCAGCTATCAAGACAAAAGAAGTATGTAAGAATCACCGGACCACTAGGGACTCAACCATGCGGGCAGATATTAGAGGGTAAGTAGAATCTAGGGATTACATTAGCCATCAAGGAACAAAATATCACAAACTGAAACTATTAAAATAAAATAAAAGGAAAAATAAGAAAAGGAACCACCATTCCAGGAGAGAATTTGAAGCGCTTAAGGTTTTTGGAGATCTCAGGAGATGCCTCGGTGAGTTGCTGGTCCGCATCTCTGGACTCATCATCCAGCATGCCTTGAGGGTTTTGAGTTATTAAAACTCCGGTGCTAGAGGCAAGCCCATTCACATTCTGTTGATCAACTGGGTCGGCAGTGGAGGCATGAGAGCTCGATGTTGATTGAGAGTTCTGAATATGTCGAAGGAACAACTGCTGGATTCCAAAGTTGGAAGGTTCTGAAGAATGATTGGCTGAAGATTGTTTGCTTGATTTCAAAGCTGATGACTTAGGCTTCTTTCTTGGCGGCATTTCCACTGACTACTACTGGCACCCTGAAATTCCGAAGGAACTACATCAATCCCAGAAAATTTAATTATACCTAGGTTTTTAAGTATAATCTAAGTGAGTCTATAATGAGGACAAACTAAAAGAGCCCTAAAGAAGCAGAATTTTGGTGATTGAACAGCAGACGTGACATTAAAACTTTTGACTGCATACTAACTTTGCCTAAAACTACAAACTTAATATAATCTATCATTGCTGCATTGTAACGTCTTACGGATTATTATATATTTTAATCTGAAACTCTAAACAACAGAGCATTAAAGTAAAGACCTTTCTCGCAATCGCGCTCACAGAATCAAAAAAAAAATCCTGAATGTAGTTGAATATCTGAAAATCCAATAAATTCCAAAACTAATCGAGCTTCCGCAAACCTAGACCCAACAGAAGCTTCCATAAACAAACTTGGTACCTCTGAAAATCGCAAACGAAGTTGAGAATTCAGAAGGAAATGGAGAATCCGAAATCTACATAGCAACTGTTTATGAAGTGAGAAATTAAAACCAGATTTCATAGACTAACCGGACACGAAGAAGTAGAGACCGATGGCGAGGGCGAGGGCGAGGGCGAGGGCGAGTGAAGCAGTGAGAGGGTCGTGAAGTGAAGGTTCGGTGTACCTCTAAAAAAGCAAACCCCGCGATTTTATTCAGCTTAAACAAGAAACCATCCGGTTCACCCAGCTGATTCGGTCCGGGTTCCAATTAATGTCTTTAAAACCAGAAAAATCAATTTTGGGTTAGACTTATTTACTTTCCTGTATTTTGTTCATTTAGATTCCTGGGCCTTTGGGCTTTGTAAAATCAGATGAAACTCTTGCCTCTTTGGTTTCTTACTTTGTAGCTCGCGAGTTGCTGCGACGTGTTCTTTCCTGAGTGTCTCCTCTGCAAAATCGACCCCCGGTGCTCTTCAGGTGCATTAGAGCAGTTTTGTTTTCTTTATATTTAGCTTTCTGATACGAATTTCATGGCATGAGCCTATAAAAGATGTGAATTTTTTTATTCAATCCTTTGCATTTCCATAGCCTAATAGCTGGCAATTAGAAATTATATAATCTTGGTATAAGCTTTTAGCTCCTCAGTGTATTTTGTAATGGATTTAATGTCTTTGGATTGTTATTGAGAGAAGTCAAGGTTATCTATTAATTATTCCAAATTGTTTCGAATTCTGGCAATGAGATTGGGATGTCAGTAATGGAATGAACACGAGAAGAAAGCTTGTTTCTTTACTGACCTCCAGAGTTATTTAGATTTAACGGTTTGATAAACTGTTTATGAGCACGCTTCTTTCTAGTTACTGAATTCTTCTTCTGTCGGTTGGTACAGATATAATGTTGAAGCAAGTGATTGCTAAGTATTCGATAGGTAAAGCTGTGACTTATTCAAGTAACAGAGAAAAGCTTATACCTTTTCTGTGCCAAACCAGTCGTGGGTTCCACAATGGACAGGTACTCCACCACCCTTCCACTTTTATTACTTGAGCTAATAGTTTGATTTTTACTACAACTAGTAGATGAAGTTAATTCGTGTTTGACTGAAATCTCATAACTAGATCTGCTAGCAAACGATGCTAAATGTGGTTTATCCGACGTAAAACCACTCTCTTTAGATTTAATTCTGTTGCTAAATAAAGTTTTGATGGGATGGGTTGTATGAGCAAGCCAAGTTATATGAAATATAGCTCATAAGTGTAACTCACTGGACTGTTCTATCTATTAGTGCTTTCTTGGTCTTTGAGAATGACAATAATTGTAGTCTGGCCATTTAGTTGAGTCAATAGGCAATACCTACATGGATTTTAATGAGGTTTATTGACACTAAGTTTGGGCTCTGTTCTAAGTATTAGGTGTTTCGATGAAGCAATTTACTGTTTCTTGGTCTTTTTTGAGTATCGGTTTATAATATGCCTTTCCCATTCTTGACAGCCTGTTTTTGCACCGAGAAGCTTCTTTGGTGTAGAAGACTACATGGACGACGACACAGGCCGACCATACACATACCAAAAGGAGAAAAAGTCTAAGAATCCAGACAAACATGTGTCGTTCAAGCAAAGGACAGTGGCATACATGGAGCCGTTCACTCTCGATGTCTTCATCTCAAAACGCTTTGTTTCAGCATCTCTCACCCACCGTGTCACATGTAAGCAAGTTGCTGTTGCGGGAACAAACTCAAAAGACGTAAAAGCGGTTTTGAGGTCAAGATGTGATATCCCGGCATGTATGTCCATAGGGAGGATCTTGTCTGAACGTGCCAAAGAGGCTGATGTTTACACAGCTTCTTATACGCCACGAGACCAAGACAAGTTTGAAGGGAAAATCAGAGCTGTTGTCCAGTCCCTTATTGATAATGGAATTGATGTTAAAATTTATCTCGATTAGAAACCAAATGTTTTTCTCCGTGCTGAATTAATGTTTGGTTTAGATTTTACTGGCAGACCTATTGATATGACTAAAAACAAATTAAACAATTAATTCTTGGGTAAAACACGAAACATTGCAAAGTCAGGTTTTGAAACTGATCATAAACGACTAAACCAGTCACCGCTGTATTATCTGCTTTCGACTTTCTTTGAACTTTGAGGACTTCTAGTGTCAGTTTTACACAGTTAAAACAGCATGCAAACACAGTTTTCAGGGAAAAGGTACAAGATATGAAAGCAAATACAAAACACATAGGACCACATTATATGACCAACGTGAGACTTATATTAAACGAGATTTTAAAAAAATCTAGGTATAATAATAGTTATAAAAAAATATTTAAATCTGAAGAAATCTAAATTATCTAAATAGAATTTTAAAAGTTTTAAAGCTAAATGTTAAACTTGAAATCGAAGTTAAGCCCAAAAAAAAAAAACCTTTGATATTTGTTTAAAATTTTTATTGAGAAGGAACATTCGCAGAAACAAGAGCGCTGAGCTGAAAGTTGAAACTTTTTTCTGGTAATAAAAGCGTTAAATACATTTTTCTGGTAATAACCTGCATTGTGAAAAGTAGGGATTCTAGTGTTTGATCAAACTTTAAATTTATGATTCTAGGGTTTAATCAATCTATAGAGATAGAGAGAATGGGAGGTTGTTTATCTGGAGATGTGAAAGGAGGCAGACAAGTCATTGGAGGGGTCCAGCAGAGACCCACCACATCTATCCCCAACAATAAAAGACGCATATTTAACAACTTGAATCCAAAATGGATTGAGAAGATAACAGTCTCTTTTCAGTTTGAAGCTGTTCAGACATTAGAGCATGTTACCCTGAACAATTCTTTTCTGATGAGTTGCACATATTTAACCACTAGAGCACTGTGAACTTATATGACTCTTTTTCTTTTCAGTTTTCACGTGTATGACGTTGATACCAGATACCACAATGTGCCAGTGAAGGTAATATTTTCATTGATAGTAAAATCCAGTTGACGAGAAGTTTTGCATTTTTATTATCAACGTTACACTTCAAAAATGGTTTCAACATACTGTATATAACTCTGCAGACATTAAAGCTCCAGGACCAGGAATTCTTGGGAGAAGCGACCTGTGTTCTGTCCGAGGCAAATTTATTCAGTAGTCGGACACTGCTACTTGAGGGGTTTATTGTTTATTTGGCCATTACTTCTGTTACTGCTCTTTCTGTACAGCATCTCCTATATTTTTCATTTCCTTTCCTCTTCCAATCACCAGATTAAGACAAGACCTAACCGGGCTGTGACATTAAGTCTTACTGGAAACTTTGAAGCTGGTGTGAGTAGACATTTTGGAACACTCTCTGTTCAAGCTGAAGAAACTGTTGCTTCTAAAACTATCGTCGAGATTAACTTTCGATGTGTCAATTTGGATAACAAGGACTTGTTCTCTAAGAGTGTACGTGCAAATTTATGCATTTTTTTCTTGTTTGGTAACAATATAATAGTTCCAAATTATCATCTTATTCCTCTTTATAGGATCCTTTCTTAAGAATTTCAAGAATTGTTGAGACCAGTGCTGCAGTCCCGATTTGTCGAACTGAGCTAGTGGACAACAACCTCAACCCCATGTGGAGGCCTGTGTGTTTGACTATGCAGCAATTTGGAAGCAAAGTAAGCTAGTTGGTTTACTGTAATTCAATTGTGTTTGAAGTAATCATTAGGTTAAATTGTTTATTTTGTCTATGCAGGAAACACCATTGGTTATCGAGTGCTTTGATTTCAATACCAGTGGAAGTTTATTGGGTAACGTGTTAATCTTCAACCTTCTACTGGGTCTCACCATAGACTGCTTTTTTTGTTACTAACAATTCTACTGAACCTAGCAGAAAGACAGAGAAAACTGTAGCTGAACTGGAGTGGCTTTGTCTCCAAAAAGAGGTTGCAAATTTTGTCTATCCATCTCTTTAACACGGCAACAAGGTGCTTACTCTTACCATTTGTGTAAAACATAGCTATTTGCATCTGTTTTCTTGAAGATTTTATTGGGATATTATAGATTTTGAAGGGCAAGCTCATTGTGGATCGTTTTGTGGAGAAAGTTCAGTACAGTTTTCTTGATTACACAGTCGCTCTCAGAAAACAGTCCCATGTACTTTGTTCTGCTCATCATTATGGTAAGAGACTAAAAATTTGGATATTTAACTACTCTTACCCAATTCAGATCGCTTGTGCATCTGTTACTAGTGAATCTATTAGCTTCAATCTCAAAATGTTCTGGTTGTAGACATGGCGGGTACAGTATACGCATTGGTGAGAGCTTCTGATCTTCCCTTGTCAGTTCTTATCGTGGGTGTGGGAAACACAGACTTCAAGCAAATGGAGGTACATTGTTTTGTTCAGTTAGACTTAATCGTTGTCTCTTTGCAATAACAGTAAACTGGTAGTGTGACTTGCCCTTGTAAAATTTTTCAGATTCTTGATGCTGAAAATGGCCGCCGGTTAGAGAGCTCTACTGGTCGGGTTGCTACACGGGACATCGTCAGTTCGTTCCTATGAAAGAAATCCATAGTGAGTATATTAGATTTCTTCATACAAATTTCTGTAGAAAGGCATGCTCAGATAAGAGGATAGTGCCTGTTTCTGAGTTATGTCTGTTCCAGAAAGATTAATCCGATTGGCACTCCCGCGATTTGAGTTCACTGCGTAGTCTAGTCTTGTTTTCTTTTTCTTTTAGCTGTCACCTCATGATCATAGTTATCATGATGTTCTCAACTTACTTGGGTTTGGAAAAAAACAAATTAGTTAGGAAAAACTTATCACAATTTGCTAAATGTAAATAATATTTGGCTTGTCTGCATTGATATATCCAAATATTTTTCTTGCATATTTGAGTTTATGACACAAAAAATGAAATAAAATCATTGACGCATCCTAAAAAACATTTATGTAATACGATCTATGTTGTTGAGCTTTCCATAAGCCAGACAGAAAAAGGAAGACAAAAAGAACATCTGCGATTTATCTCAGTTAACGCAAGATTTTTAAATTGTCAAGGCCCATAAGAAAGAGTTCAGTAATTGAATAATTGATGGTCTGAAATAAAAATATCCAATCGATATTTAAAGATATTGTAAAAGAAAAAGGTTGGAGTGGAGATGCGGGGGATCGAACCCCGTGCCTCTCGCATGCAAAGCGAGCGCTCTACCATTTGAGCTACATCCCCAACTTATTAACTTTGATGTCTCAAATAAAGTAACCATTGCCGAAAGATTAATCAGATATGGTACACAAAAACTGATCTCTTTTTTATGTATGATTTCTCCGTTTAGGTGTGTATATGTGAATGAATCTTCCTGGCCGTGTTTTTCGTTTAACTGAAGTCGTGCTGTGAATTTTATTTCTTATAAGCGATTAATCACCGAACAAGCAATTGGCAGATTTGCATAAAACCCACGATCCATTCCGAAAATTGTATCATTGAACATATTCTGCAAAAACACATATGCTTAGCTTCTAAGCAAATTTGATCCGAGAATAACATTTGAGGGTCTATCTTACAAATTCCACAAGTAGGAATCCAACAAAAGAAACCGAACTAAGAAGAAATCAAAACTCCTGAGAAGCAGATCCAATATCTCCTTTGTTCTTCCCAACCTTTGAAGGTAAAAGGTTCGAATGAATGTTTGGCAAAACTCCTCCATTAGCAATCGTTACACTTCCCAGAAGTTTACTAAGTTCCTCATCGTTCCTCACTGCAAGCTGAATGTGCCTTGGTACAATACGAGTCTTTTTGTTATCTCTTGCTGCATTCCCAGCAAGCTCCAACACCTATCAATACAAGACTCAATTTTAAAATCCAGCTATTAAGAGAATTGATTCACAAATTACCAGTTTCGAAATTGAAATGACAGGACTAATAAAATACCTCAGCGGCGAGGTATTCAAGAACGGCGGAGAGATAAACCGGAGCTCCGGCACCGACACGCTCAGCGTATTTTCCAGCTTTGAGGAATCGGGCGATTCTTCCGACGGGAAATTGAAGACCAGCCTTAGATGAACGAGAGACGGATTTCGTGGCCTTTGGCTTTCCTCTCCCACCTTTGGTCGTTCCGCTTGCTGCGCCGGTACTCATCGTCTCCTTGGAAGTTAGAACTGTATAACGATTTGAAGAAATTTGCCAGAAATCGAAGAGAAATTTAAGTTTTTGATGCCTGGAAATTGAGAAGTTGAGAGGCTTTAGGGTTTTGCGGTTCTCTATATATAGGCTGAAAGGATTGACTCTGATTGGTTATTCATGAAATCAGCGGATCGCCAGCGTGGCATATCATCTAGCCTTTAAAATTGTGTGTGATTTACCGTCCGTACATCTGTTTTTTTTTAGGAAAAAGAAAAAAAAAAGTTATTTGTCTGACAAATCCCTCAACTATTGACCATTACCATTTTAGATCCTGACTTTTGATCAACGGATCAAAATCTCTCCATCGTTAAAATTCTAAACAGATTCCGTTAAAGACATTAAACTCATGATGACGTGTTTATGTAGATAACATGTCGTTCTCTTATGATAAAAACAACATGTAGTTCACCGATTTAAAAACAAAACTACATATAGTTCAACAGCTGTTGGTAACATTATTAACAGTCAAATTGTACAAATCGAAGTCCATTACCTAATCGCAATCTTTTTACCGTCTCTAACCCGCACCACTTTTTCCATAGCCCACTGAAAGCAGAAAAAAAAAGGTATCACTTTGGAACTACAAGTTTATAAATGGCATGAACAAAATACTCAATGACGCAAGTCTTAAAAGAAAATGAAAAATCTAAGAGTTGTTCACAAAGACGGCGACCAATGAACCATGGCCAAATAAAAGTTTGAAGACTATTCAAAGTTAGGATAAGGAGCAAAGAACGAAGATGGAATCTGAAAGTCTCGAATCCCATCTGCTGAATAAGCAAGAAGAAGCAAGAAACCCTTCTTCCTTCACTTCTGGTCTTCTTATCAGCACATCCGTCGCTGCAGCTCCTACAAATAACTTAATACATTTTGAAGTAACTATATTTTTCTCATATGAACTATCTCAAGTATAATAATTTTACTCAAATAATTTTTTATATGAAATACTTGAATCATACTACCAAACTAATTCTTGAATTTCGAATCTACGACTAGGTGCAGTCCCATGTGCTTTTCAATTGATATGTTTTTTTTTCATTCCTGAATCTCCTCGATGGCTGGTATTTCTAAAACTTTCAATTTTTCTTTTTTGTTTTGTTTTAATTGGTAATACTATAACCACTGTCTACATATTATTGTTCCCCTCATAGGCAATGTATGGTCAAGATCGAGAGCTTGAAGTTAGTTTGAAGAGACTAAGGGGAGAAAATAGTGATATTCAAGAAGAAACAGCTGATATCAGAGTAATTAATTCTTTTTAGTTCTATGTAAAATAATAAATAATATTTAATGTCATAAAATACGTAATTGTTGTATATATTCTAAAGCAAAAATAACAAAGCTTCGTCAAATTATCTTGTAAAACTATGTTATATTTAGCATTTTCTAAATTTGTTGTATACCATAAGGAAAATACCCTAAAATACCACCAACCAAATTTATTTCCAAAATACCACTATTAAAGTTTTTATAAACGAAGTTCCCTCACTTTGATTAATGCTTTAATTAGTAATGTTTCTATGATCTGATCTAAAGATATTAGTAATTTGTGTCTGTGGGCTTTATATGTATAGTACCGGTTTAGTTTTGCAAAAATTATGACTTAATATAGCACTTATCATGTCTAAAGCTCTTTAACAAACTAAAAATGTCTAAAGCCTACTATAAAAACGAATAGTAAGTGGGTGGTTTCCACTATGCGGGATCGGAATAGTAGTACTGCGTAATTATAATGATGTAAAATAAAATTATACTACTAAATATTTATTTATTTGCATAATGATTTTTCGCTTATGTTTCTACCTTTTCGTAGGAATGGGTAATATTATGTAATTATTTCATAATCAGTAAAATATTTGCATAAATGTGATTGAAAACCATATTCCGTTGTTATTATGTAAGTTACCAATCAGAGCCGAACGTAAATTTACTTTTAACTAGATAATTTTGACTAGAAAATAGAAGAGACACCTTGTGAAATTAATAAAACATTTGTATAATTGCATTAAAAACGTCAATCTGTCATTATTTACTACTCGAAGCTAAATATAAATATATTTTTGGCTAAAAATTTTTGACTAGAGAGCGTAGAACTTACACGTTGTAAAATTAATAAAGTACTTGCATAATTACGTTAAAAAAGTCGTTTCATCAATATGTAGTTACCAATGGAAGCTGAATGTAAAAAGACTTTGACTACAAAATATAAAAGATACGCTGTGAAATTAATAATATACTTGCATAATTACATGAAAAACATCGTTCCGTCATTATGTAACTTAATAATCGAAGCCGATCTGAATATATATTTTTGATTAAAAAAATTTGACTATAAAGTCGAAGTGACACGTTGTAAATTAATAAAATACTTACATAAACATCTGTCATGTAAGTTACCAATCGAAGCCGAAAGAAATGTAAAAAAAAAGTTTTTAACTATAAAAGTTATCAAGGAGCATGGTGTGAAATTCTAAAAGGTTGAGGAGTATAAAAGGCCATTGAGCTACTCCTAGCGGCTGTGTTGTGTCAGTTTAGAAGAAATTCCTCTCTCCCCGAAACTTCTCGGAGAAGAATCTTGAAGAGAGTGTATCAATGGTGATTCCGGCGCTTTCTAGGTATCTTGTCTTCTGTTAGTATAATTTTTTATTTCATCATTTGACTTTCTCTTTAGTTTAACTGTTTAATTATCAACAGTTGTTTAATAATTTCTATACATTCTTCTAATTACCTGTAGGTTTGGTTTTGGTGCTGACGCCGATAGCAAAGAGCTTCAAGCTTTCTGCATCTCTCTAGCTAGGTTAAATATCATTTGAAATTCATCTCAGTTTAACCTAAATTCTGCTAATCCTGGGTTTCGAGTTTATACTGACTACTATCTTTGATTATTCGGTGAGAATTGCAGAGAAATCGATGCTGCTATTGGGAAGAATGAAGTTCCAGAGAATGTTCTAGAGCTGGCTTTAATCCTCAAACATGTTTGTTTTAATTTTCTATTTTCTTTCAATGTGGCTTCAAAGGTACTTCTTCCTTTGGGTTAGTTTACTCATAGTGCTGTAATTGTTTCTGTGTTCTATCGTGCAGGTGTGTCCCCATCGTAGATGTGATGATCATCAAACGAGGGCAGTGATAATGATGATGATGATTTCAGTCAAGGTAACATAAGAGAGAGTTAAATTTAGTAACTTTTTTGTGGTTGTCAATGATTTTACAGTGTTCTTTTATTTAGTAATTTTGACAGAACCACTACACTTAGACTTTTACTGGTTTAGGTATTGAGTCCTATATATATATATATATTAATGTATCTCTCTGTTTCTTGCACAGAGTGCTTGTCATCTTGGATGGTTCCCACAGAGAGAGACTCAAGAGCTGTTGGCTATTATAGACTTGGTATGCTTTGTTCCAGCTGAATGTCTGATAAAGAATGATCAGGATTATGTGGATAATGATGTTTATTCTTTTTGATCAGATGTGGAATAGTTTCAGCAGTCCTGAGAATGTCACCCCTAGTGTAAATAGTCCCATCAGTCTAATTCCGCAGGTCATGGAGAGGTAGGTTTCGAATTCTTTTGATATTTTAGCTTATCAGGGTTGAGTAATCGAATGTATTTGACAGCTTCTTAGGCTGTCATGTATGTTCATTCATTTATCTCTAGCAAGGGTACTACTGTAAAGAACAATTGGTTGCTAAAATCAAAATGTTGGTTTGTTTGAATCTCCTCCTTTTTCTGTCTATAGGTTCTATCCGTTGGTGAAGCTGGGGCATATTCTTCTTTCTGTTGAGGCGAAGGTGACTTTATTTACTATTCAGTTATAAGCAGTTTATTAATATGTGCTTTAGCTAGCTTTGTTTCTTCTTGCAGCCAGAATCAAAAGTATTGGTGAAAGACTTCCATATTTCGAAGAAGATGCCACATTCTCCGACGCAGAGAGTGGTATGTACTAGAATTTGAGTTACGGATGTGTTTATTACTTTGCTACTGTTGGTACCAGATTTTGCGTCTTCAGTTAAATTTGCTTGGTCGCTCATTGTGTACTGTGCATGCTTGTTTTTTCCCGCATATGTCTTTTTAATACAATTAAGTAAGTAGATGCATGAATGTGCTTTCCAAGCTTACCTTTCAGCTTTGCTCGTTGTGTCACTTCAGCATTTTATATTTATGAATCTTTGTTTATGTAACCTGCTTAGTATGCTTAATGATTTTTTAAGGAATCGTGCTCTTTCTTCAGGGATTATTTGTTGTCCGGACAGAGGACATAAGCAAATCTAATTGTATTGTACATCCCCAAGAAGTCAGGTGTGGTTGATATGCTTTCCATTTTCCATTGACTGTTTGTGAAGCAGTTTTTGCAAATTAACCATATTGTTTTACATATGAAAATTACAGTTTTTTGTTGAATGGAAAGGGCCTTGAGAATAGAGTTAACATGTCAATGGTTTGTGCATTTCTTTTGTTTCTCGGATATTTTTTTGAAGTATCTATTATATATTTTTCATTTATGAAAGTACTTATTATGTTACAAGTAAATGTTTATTGTAATTTCTTTTCAGGATTCTGGGCCGCAGCGTCCGACAAATGTTACTGCCCTGCTCAACGCTGGGACAAATATTCTGCAAGCAATAGGCTGTTTTGGAGGTTTTGCTAAAATGAAGATTTTTTTTATTTTATTTCATCTTCTCATTTCAGTAACAATGGACCGATACCCTTTTTGCTATAGGTAGTTACTTCATTGTTATTGCCTTCATGGATGTCATACCGCTGCCCGACAAACCATTGCTGAAAGATTATGTTCATTCTGGAGTCATTGATTCAAATTCAGGTATATTAGTCACTAAGAGAAGAAGCTATCCACCTAATGTTTATTGCTATCTACACATATGGATTCATCAGATCATTTAGCTATTCGCATTCATACAATTGTATTCCGGGAACTTTTCTCTAGATCAACTATCGTTTGTCTTTTTCAATTTGTCTGTAGATTGTGACATAATTGAGGGGTCATCAAGGATATCTCTCAGCTGTCCTATCAGGTAACCGGAATGTTTTTCCTATGTAGCTTTTTATATCAAGAAGTTGCTTTCACAGTTACCTCAACCTTTAAGATTGAATTATTATCACTATAACAGCCGAACGCGTATCAAACTTCCTGTGAAGGGCCATGTCTGTAAACATCTTCAGGTGATGCATTTTCTCTTCAGCATAAAATTTGATTTTGTCATTCTTGTTTTTCCATTCTTTAACTCATCGTAAAGAGAACTATTTCATTAATACATAGCATTCAAGGCTCTGGTTTGCTTTGCTGTTACCATAACATGTCTTTTTGAAGTATGATTCCTGTATGTAAATACATTCTAAATGTGTACGTCCTTGATTGTGAAATTGCTAGTAAAAGGGTTTGGCTTACAGAAAAATTAGAAACTATAGAAATATTTCCCTCATCTCTTTAGTGATAAGTTACTTTCTGCTGTAGTGTTTTGATTACTGGAACTATGTCAACATAAATACGAAAAGACCATCATGGCGCTGTCCACATTGCAATCAGTCTGTTTGCTATACTGACATCCGTGTAGATCAAAACATGATAAAGGCAAGTAACTGACTGCTGTTGCTTAGTGATACATCTTTTCACATCCTACACGGAATAAACAATCTTGTCTAATATCCACAGATTCTAGAAGCGGCGGGACATAATGCTGCAGATGTGGTTATCTCTGCTGATGGATCATGGACAGTTGTAACTGAAAACAATGAGAATGTGAAATTTGTGCCAGAAACCACTCAAGACCATGGAGACCCAAATAGTTTCCTAAACTTGGGGCCAACTGTTTTGGATCTTACTGGAGATGATGATGAAGAAATGGAAACAGGCGGTGGCACCCAGGTCAATGATCAGAAGCCTTGTTTATCTGAGATTCAGGGTCCATCAAATGTCACACATAAGCCTGCTACAGATTGTACTATGCCTAACCAGTCCTTTGCTTCAATCAGCACACCGCCACAGTTGCCACAAACTTGGAATACTTTTGATGGGCAACAACAATTCATGAACTTACCACAAGTAGCAAACTCCAGAGATTCAGCAGCAAGACAAGCTTCGCCCATGACATTTTTACCAACCTCATCTCCACAAGATAGAATAACTACGAATGCGGCAAACTTTCACTCATCAATTCCTGCTGCTCAGTCTTCTCAGTATCAAGGGTCAAATGTTACGTCCCTTGGACATTGTCTGGGAAGAACCTCTGATTTGATGGAGAGATGGAACCACATCTATGGAAGTAGCATATATCAATCTCATTTGCCGCCCATTCCCCCGTCTCAGCATCATTATGCGATGCAGGTTTGTCATCCATTACCCTACAGTTGTTTTTTGTTTGTTTGCGTAAATCTCTGGTGAAACTATAATACCGTGACATTTAATCGACTTATACATTCCATCTAACGCCATCGAAGTTTTTTTCTTGGCTGGTTACAACTTCAAACAAAAATTATAAGCAATTCAAATAGAAAAGTCAACATATGTTGAAATCTTCATCTGTTTCAGATTTGTGTTTTTGTCTAGGAAAGTTAGAACAAGTAACTGTTCTAAACCACCTGTTTAGCCTCCAAGGATTCCGATCTCTCGTATCCATAAATTCCTTGCTTGTCTAACTGACTGAACTCTGAAGATTTTCCGTTCTTATCTGTTTGCAGAGCGAGAGCCTTCCAACCAGGAGCCTGTCCCCTGCACACCAAAGACCGATGCGATCTTCCATTTCACATCCCCAAACTTTACATGTCAACTACGGAGGGAATGGCGACCAAAGACCGATGCCATCTTCCAGTACACATCTGCAAACTCAACCTGTCAACTATGGAAGGACCGCCCAAAGACCAGTGCCATCTTCCATTACACATCTCCAAACTCTACCTGTCAACTATGGAAGGACCGCCGACCAAAGACCAGTGCCATCTTCCTTTACACATCTCCAAACATTACCTGTCAACTACGGAGGGAACGCTGATCAAACACCCATGCATAGACCGATGCCATCTTCCAATACACATCTCCAAACATTACCTGTCAACTACAGAGGGACCACCGATCAAAGACCTATGCAAAGACCTAACCCAGGTGGTACAATGGGACCGTCCTCATCACGAGAGTTCATGGATTTGACTTCTGCTAGCACTGCAAATTGGCAACCGCAGAGCCGGATGCGAGGCAGTCTAGAGCCTGGTTCAAGGGGATATGACCATATGATCATTCAACCTACCCAGCCAGTTCAGGCACAAGCTCAAACACTTCCCCCGCCTCAGTTAACAACTAACAACAATGTAGCTGATCAAATTCGAGCATTTTTGGTGCATCCAAGCCATCCGATTGGTATGAGCGAAACACAAGCTGGGACCGGGTCATTAGGGTCGTTTTGGTCAATGCCTCCTGAAACATGGTGATATATCTGATGGCTTAGAGATGTAGCACAGGGCATAGCAGTAACATGCATCACTGACAACAATCAGTCAGTAGTAATAGTATACAAGTAAAAAAAAAGGAAGTATATAAGTCGTCTATTGGTACTAACCGGTTTAGGCTTCCGGTACAGACATGGGGGAAATCTCTTTTTTTTTTTTCTCGCGAATCTAGCGTACTCTTTCAGAATTACTGTACGTGAAACATTAGGGTATCTTTTGACCGATTGAATTATCAGAATATAGCAAGTCCAGATCAATTTCTTCTGCGCCGACAGACTTTAGCTCAGACAACTCGTTTACTTCACTACTGGCCTTGGTTCATTGATCTAGATCCATTTATCATTTTATTTTTATGTATGTCATTCGAACATGTACTTCGAACTTATCAAATCTTGATTTTGAATTCATCAACCAAATTAAAATCCTAACCTAACTTAAATAAGTACACCTAAGTCCTGCTTGTGTAGCTACGCTGTTCATCATACCAAAAACGTGAACTATCGTTTATTATTCTTTTTTAAACGTCAAAGCTCATTTATTGTTCTATCTTCTAATACTATAAGCAATGAGAATTATTGAGGGAAAATTAATATATGATAAAACGACAAGAGAACACAGTATGAATGAATGTACACGTCTTAATAGACAACCTAGTTGTATATGTATAGCATTTAAGTTGTTAACCCCACACGAAACTATTCACAAACGCTAACGCAAGAATGTTAATAACCTAACGTGTGGAGAGAGTTATGTTTGGTATGCAAGTAATAAAGAAAGCAAATATCAAACGCACAAATCCACAGAATTTAGGGATGAGTTTATTTTCAAGGTTCATAATCGTTAGGACTGGAATTACCGTTTATTGTTTACTTTTTGATTCAAAAGAAGTGATAGGTAAATAATCAAAAGTAGCTAATTTCAAATAAAACATTAACACAATTTAGTTTCTCATGGACTCATTAGTCTTCCAGAACCTTCTTTAACGATTCGGAAGCTGATATAACCTAATAGCGTTTTATTATATTTCTTTCTTAACTAAAAATTTTGGACAATCTAATTCATAAATTTTTGGGACCAACAACCAAAGCACGGTAAAATTAAGTTAAATTAGTTTCTTTCGGCACTTGATTCCCTGCTTCGAAAACTTTCACAGTTAAAAAATATTCACATAGAGCGATTTGGTGATATTCAAGTTATCGGATATAGGATTAGTTACTATAAAAAAGATCGGATCAGTACCATTGATAGAACTCAACAATAAAATATAAAATCCTAACCTAACTTTGGTAGGTAAGCTGTTCATCGTACTAAAAACGTGAACAATTGAAAAAAAATAAAAATTCATTTGTTTTAAATATCGAAGCTCATTTAGTATTTTAATATTATAAGCATAGAAAATTATTTGAGGGAAAATAAAATATACGTGTAGCAACAAGAGAACACGATATGAATGTATAAATAATAGAGAGCCTCGTGTCGTTTATATGTAGTGATGTTATTATACACGAATATTAATGGACATCTGAAGGAGAGACGATGGATCCAATGTACCACGCTGTTTTTCCAATTACAAAATAAATAATCGACTCACTTTTATGTATAATAAATGTTATATTTTCTATCTCGAGCACTTGTTTGTAACATTCTATATAACTTCTGTAAAATTCCCATGCTGGTAAAGTTTTTCTCTTTATATTTTATAAACAAGGGTCAGATTCAAACAAACTATAATTAATTTTTCACCAAAAACGCATTTCATATCTGTTCAACTCCTTCTCTGGAGAACAAAAATCCACCTAAGGACTGTATAAAAGAGTTAAAAACTCATTATATTTTACAAAACAAAAGGATGTTTTCATTCTTTTTTAAAAAATTGAATGTTAAGATCTGTATCTTCGTTTTCGAATTTAAGAATCTTTAAGACAACCACAATACAGAACTAAAGTGTGGACATGATCAGATTGCACTTCACTTCAGTCCAAATAAAAAACACTTAGTTTAGTTAGTACGATCGCATACACCTAAACCCGACGACAAAAATAATAAGTGCTGATATAGTTGTTCAAGATTCTGTCCAAGGAAGTTTGATTCTCTCACAAACATCATATTTAATTACGGTTTACCTAGTAGATCGATCTTAATAATTTCCCAGTTTACTATTATAAGCTACTCTGGCTCTGTGGTTTCTGGATCTATCCTATCGGTCTCGATCGGTACAAACGAACAGCCAAATCTCTTCCCTTTCTCGAGATATTCTTGGCGCATTCCAACTTTAACATCATACTAGAATCTTGACAAATTTCCAAACCAATGACTAAGGCTCTCACTGCTTGTACAAACTAGAGTAAATTATTAGGAGACTTGATTTTTACTTGGGATTTTGTTTGGATTTCACCAAACAAAGAGAAAAAGAACTAGCTACGTCTTTCTGGAAATGTGATAAAGGATAAAACAGTTAAGGTAACTTTCCCTCGGAAAAAAAGACAAAGATATTTAGGGGGGTATAACAATTGATTTATTCGCCGATTTCGTGGCACTTTATTATTTATTAATTCTTTTTAAGTCACAATTTATTTATTGGAGTACCCACTTTATTCGTCACATGGAACTAATGGACCAAATTTGCTGATCTTAAAGTGAGTCAGAAATAGGAGGCTAAACATTAAAGAATCCTAAGTGCAACATTAAGATACTTAATTAAAGATATATGTCACTAACTTTTTTTTGTCCACATATCACTCAAGAATCACATTTCTCAACAAAAAAAAATGGTTGCTGCTCCATTTTCTTATTTTAATACAAATAGAAACAAAAGACGAGTCAATACATCTCTAAGCATGTGTTGATTTGATCATCAGTCTGAGTAAAATTTTGAATATCTAAATCAGACTAAATCAGGAGTTAAAAAAAAAGAAGTTCAAATTTTTGTATTTATAGAAAGAAAATAATATGAAATTCTATAACGATATAATCCTTTCCCTCTTTTTCCCTCTGCGCATCGATTTACTTCTTTCTTTTTATCAACAGTGAAGAGGCGCGCAGGTTCGGAAACCCATACAAGGCGGACGTTGACGAGAGGAAAAGAAGCGAGAGAGAACTAATAAACAGTTTTAAAGGTGACGAAAAAAAAAACAGTTTTAAAGCTGATGTGGTTTTGCTATACACATAACTAATGGGTACAGAGAAGTAAAACCCAAGTTCAATTTTTCTACATGACTCATAACCAAACAAATTGTGGAATAATGTTTCTAATAGTTATAAGATCATTTTTTTATATAACGTATTTGCTTCATCCTACTTACTTCTCATTTTGGATTTAGCGTTTACATATGATTCTAGAGTTGATCTGCTACAAATTGGCTTCCCCGTCACCTGAACTGAAGGATATTATATGCAAAAGGTTCGTGACGAACCGTCCGTCCCATTTACTATTTAGCTATTTATACAATTATTTTGGTATTGGTGTATAAAAGAAAAAGCAAAATAACTATGGTTGAGATTTTCGATGAAACTGGCATACTTAAGTATGAAAAATAAGTCCTTTAGTCAAAATACTGGAGGGTGAATGCAAATTTGAGAGTGAACAAACCATTTTTGGTTTTATCAAAAAAAAAAACCATTTTTGGTTAAATAGTTTTATCAATCATAAAAAAAAAGAGACAAAGAAACGTAAACCGCATCAGATGCAGCACTGCACCAATATACCAACCATTTTTATAAAGTGCCTTCAACCTCTGTATGCGTCTACATAAATGGAAATAGTGACAAATAACGCTGATTACTTCTTTTTTCTCCTTTAAATGTTGATTACTTTGTAAATCAATAAATACAAAGTAATCTATATAAAAAGAGTGAATATTTTTAAATTACACTTATTTTGAAAATAAAATAAAATGTATACGTTCTAGACGATTCTACATATATAGTTTGGCTCGATTGATTACTCAAAATTTTATAATATCTAGTACTTTTTGCTATTTTAAATCACATATTAAATATTTGAAATAATATAATTCAAATATTTAGATGTTTTATATCTGAAATTATATGTTTTAATATTGAAAAATGTATACTTCAAGTATTTAGGATCATGTCCTTTCAGTTATTAAATCTGAATAGTAATTTGCGGGGGGAAATAATCTGAATTGTACAGTATTTCGAATCAAATATCGCCAAAAGGACTAGCGAATAATTAATGAACTGGACCATAACAAAAAGACAACAACCAAAAAGACATATGTATTATCTGACTTACTCCACGGATAATAAAAAAGGTAAGAAGATTTATGTCTACATAGAAGAAAATAGTTACATGGTTTGGTTTATTATATACAAACAGACCAAAAAGACAAAGTAAAAACCTTAAACAAAAGAAAGAAAACTCTTTTCTTTTTTGATAAAATTGACAGAAAATAAACTTAGACCGGCTGGTTTAGGGAAAACGAATTGACAAGTGAATCTAGACATTTTTCTTTGTTTCTGACTCGAGTGAATCTAGACATTCATCATATAACTATAAATAATTCATCCTACAATTTCACTTTATTACTGATTTGGTGTAGGGGACCAGCTTCAAAGTTATCCAATAAGGAGAAGATAACAACGAGCAAAGAATAAAGGAGCCACCATGTCAATAGCAAAAGATGATGAAACCCATACTTAAAAATAATTATATGCCAGACGGCCAACAAAAAAAAGTCCAATTATATAAAAATTCAAATAAGAAAAACAACAGAAATGTTAAATTCAATAAAATACAATTCTTGCATAGAAAATTGAATAAACACCGAAAAGAAACGTGACACAAAAGAAAAGATGGAAGCTGACCTTTGGCCTTTGGCTTTCCTCCTCCACTACTCAAGGAATATAAATGGAGCTTTCCACTGAGTCTTCATATCGAAGCCAAACAAGCAAAATTCAAAACAAACATATTCGCAAATACTCCCAAAAAAAAGTTTAGCGGAATTTTATCTGCTTTTTCCCGAGGAGAAAACTAAAGATGACGATGTCGGAGAACTCGAGAAGTTTAGAAGCTGGGTTGTTACTGAAGAAGAACCAAAACGACATCAACGAGTGTCGTATCACTGCAGCTGTGCTCTTCAGTACTTTCGTTTCTGTTTGTGGTTCTTTCTGCTTCGGTTGTGCGGTGAGTCATTAAATCATTCGTCTTCATCAATTCTCTTTTTTTTTTGGTTATTTGTTCTTCTTGGTTTTTTTCTTGGGGTTCAAAACAAGAATTTGCAATCCAAAAAGTTAGTATGTGTTAATGGTGAATCTGAAATGAGAATATTTGGGTTTGGATTTTTACAGGCGGGTTATTCATCAGTTGCTCAAACAGGGATCATATCAGATTTAGGCCTCTCCGTTGCACAAGTAAGAAGCAACCATTTTTAATTATGATTATTCACTCAGAAGAGCAATTTTTGCTTAATTTTGTCTTTCTTTTTTTTACTACTTCAGTACTCGATGTTTGGTTCAATCATGACTTTCGGAGGTATGATTGGTGCCATCTGTAGTGGGAAGGTCGCAGATCTCATAGGTCGAAAAGGGGTACGTGGGTAACTTTTACCATCTCTATTCTTAAAACTCCACAATACAATATATAAATATATATATACATACATAATTAAGTAATTAATTTCATATGTTTTCCGATTATGTTCTGATGATTTTTCTCTTTGTTTCCTTCAACAGACAATGTGGTTTGCTCAAATTTTCTGCATTATTGGTTGGCTTGCAATAGCATTTGCAAAGGACTCGATGTGGCTTGATGCTGGAAGACTATCCACAGGATTTGCAGTTGGTATATTTAGCTACGTGGTAATGAATCTTTTACGTTTTCTTTCATTTCTTTATTACTGTATACTTATACATATAAAGACTTTTTTGTCCTTTTTTACTGACTCTATATTAAACTCTATTGCATCCAGATACCAGTTTATATCGCAGAAATAACACCAAAACATGTTCGAGGAGCGTTTGTATTTGCAAATCAGGTAATTTAAAGAATACTCAGGGAACTATATAATTTAACCCTAAAAGATTTCTATGATACTAATATTCTTAAACTTTTTCAAACGTTGTTACAGCTGATGCAGAGTTGTGGTTTGTCACTATACTATGTCATTGGAAATTTTGTTCATTGGCGTAAATTGGCGTTAATCGGTAAGCTTCTCAGCCTTTTCTAGCAATTTTTTATTGATGAATTTTTTTTTACCATGGAGTAAACTTTAAGTTTATCGGCTTCTGTCTCAGGTCTTATTCCATGTGCTTTGCAAGTTGTGACTTTGTTCTTCATTCCGGAATCCCCTAGATTGCTGGTATGTTTAGCTTAATGGGCCATTTTAAAAAGTTTCAATCTTTTAGAAAAATTGTGAATGACGATTCAGTATGGTTTATAATGGTGTGTAGGGAAAATGGGGACGTGAAAAAGAATGTAGAGCTTCACTGCAGCGACTCCGCGGAGATGATGCAGATGTCTCTCAAGAAGCCAACACTATCAAAGTATTGCAACTTTTTTTCTAACATCTCTGTTTTCAAGTTTTTGTTGTTTTCATGAAAATGTGACTAATGACCAAATCATTGGAATTTTCAACTGTAGGAAACCATGATTTTGTTTGAGGAAGGACCAAAATCACGGGTTTTGGATTTGTTTCAGAGAAGATATGCTCCATCTGTTGTTGTAAGTTTCTTCTAAAACGTTTTGTGGCGAAAAATGTTTAATTTTCTCTTGTAACGTTACTTAATCTCTGAATTTTGTGACGTGTTCTTCAGATTGGTGTGGGGCTAATGCTTCTCCAACAGCTCTCTGGAAGCTCAGGGATTATGTACTATGTCGGTAGCGTGTTTGATAAAGGAGGTAAACAGAAAAACAAACTCTGTTTCACATGTAACGATGATTAAATTGTCTTCATTTAGAGTAACAAATCTTTTTTACTTGTGGCAGGATTCCCAAGCAGCATTGGCTCAATGATTCTTGCAGTGATCATGGTATGTCTTTGCACATAGTTTTGTTGTTTTTCTTTCTTGAAAACTCTTGCCAAGGAGTATACTTATGCTCCTGTGTTCTGTTTTTGTAGATACCTAAAGCTCTATTGGGTCTGATTTTGGTTGAGAAAATGGGACGAAGGCCGCTACTATTGGTAAAATTTTGCTATCTTTTTAGATCAAATGTCAAATGAAGCAACAGAGTTTAGAGCATCTCTTTTAACATACGAATGATCTTCAATTACAGGTTTCTACTGGTGGAATGTGCTTTTTCAGCTTGCTCCTAAGTTTTTCCTTCTGCTTTCGGGTAACTAACATGAGTTCACTTTATAACCAAAGAGATTGTACAAACATTGAATTTACTCACTAAACTTATCATTTCTTTGACAGTCATATGGCATACTTGATGAGCTCACTCCGATTTTTACATGTATCGGTGTAGTGGTACGTATAAAATTGTTTTTCGACATAAAACAAGCAACTAAAAGCAATGCCCTTGTATAAATTGATCTGATTTTACATCATATATTACAGGGTTTCATCTCTTCATTTGCCATAGGCATGGGAGGCTTACCATGGATCATTATGTCTGAGGTAAAAACAAAATTTAACTGTTTAGAAACTCCTAAAAGGCAATATAACTTTTTTCAGCTCTAAAAAGGTTACATTTTGATTTTGCAGATATTCCCAATGAATGTTAAAGTTTCTGCTGGAACTTTGGTTACCTTGGCCAACTGGTCCTTTGGTTGGATTGTAGCTTTCGCCTACAACTTCATGCTAGAATGGAACGCATCAGGTATACACATATATACAATATGGTCATTAAACTCTCAAACTTTATTAGATCCTTTAATCTGATTTTCAAAGTATAATATGTTTCAGGAACGTTCTTGATATTCTTTGGTGTATGTGCTGGGGGTATAGTTTTTATTTATGTTATGGTGCCTGAAACTAAAGGAAGAACATTGGAAGATATACAAGCTTCTCTTACAGATTTTGTACAATGAGATTGAATTTTATTTGTTCATAGTTAATTCTTTTGTTTTGGATTCAAGTGAGGGAGGTTTATAGTTTTTGTTGTAATTGGCTCCTCATATGATGCAATAGAGAGAATGAGATCACTTGAACTGTTGAACATAAGGTTTAGTTCTCTCTTTATCTCTGTCTGTGTTACTCAACAACTCTCATTTGTGTATAGTATAGACTATAGACCCTTTTTACGCAAAAAAAAAGGAATATAGAATTTATTTTTGAAGTTATTGTCTTTTTTTGCTTTCATTGTAATTCTCACAATTCACTTCCACAAATTGTTACTAATCTACTAGTAGTACAACTCTCTAAAACCTGTCCCAACACAGTTCGTTTGTTTTATAAATTCTATTCCAATTTTGTTTTTTTTGGTTAAAGAAGTACAACTCTCTAAAACCTGTCCAAATACAAATGATGTTCCTTATTTCCGGCCTCATACATATCATTTAAATTAATTGTGAGAAAAATGTCCTTTTCACTTAATACGATAATAATAACTTAGACCCTCTCTAAGTTTAATAAAAACAATTAAACAAGTCATTTCCTTATAACTACGGCTTTGCAAATGAGATTTTCTAGTTCTCCACATAATATAGCTATCGCTCTGCCAACCATAGTTGCGGTAGGTAAAGTTCATCTGATTTGTATAAAAATATCAGTTCCTTTCAAAGCTTAACCACAGTACTACGTTTTAATTCTGTAGTAATATCTGACAGGTGGGTACCCAACAAGGTCTTATTATATGGAGTATAGGATTGTCGTAGTTGACAACTTAGACGTATCAGCATGATTTGTGAAACGGAATCATTAATTTTAATGAAAAAGGAACAAAGAGAGGATGTGGGATGATGATATCATGAATTTACCTCTTCTCCTTTCTTCACGCTTTTGTTAGTTTTTAAATTGAAAAGTTAGTTCTAGAAAATCGCTAAACGAATAGAGGCTAGCGTCACTAGACAACATAGTCGGTTACTAATCAATCATTGGCCAGTCGTCCACCAAAGAGTATCTACAAGTTTGTTAAAGCGACCAGATATGAAATTTCTGCCAAAATCTTTTCCATATCTTTAGACAACTGTTTTCTTTTTCAGTCGTGCAGACATGATTATTTCAAGAGCGTGAGGAGGAATCATACTCTTGAATTCTAACTGTTACCCTAGCTTTAAAATATATATGGTCCTCACATCAAAATATATATATATATGTGGTCCTACCGACCTAAGACCCTTTGAATTAAAAAAAGAAATAAATAAAACCTTTTTTTTCTTTACATAATGATAGTCGGCTGACATAGATTTGATTAATTCAAAAGTTACACAAATTGCATATTAATCGATCAAAGCTATGTAATTCGTAACTATACTTTAAAACTGCATACTTCGCTAGAAGTTTGAATGAAAACAGTGTCAAATTAGTTATGATTGGGTTTTGATTCACTGACCAAAACTTAGTGGGCCTATTAATGTTTAATGTTTGGGCTTGAAAATTCAGTTCATTTAAGAAAAGTTTTGGTAAAAAAATGGGGCAAAAACAGAAGTTTACATTTGGGACATAGATCAAAAGGCTTTATTAACACTATACCTTTGTACCTCTTTTTTTTCTAGACCTTTTTGCTAGAAATGAATGGCCGAATGACGAAACTCACCAAATTTAGACCATGAACTAGTTCCAAGCTTTACTGTGAACCAGTGGGTTAACCTCATTCTATTGATCTCTTGTCCAAGCTCGATACTAGATGTTAACCGACGCCACCACACGAAGCATCCCTGCAAATCTGGTTTCCTACCATTGCTATTTCTCGTGGACCCGGTTCAAATAACAAGAGTGCGATGGGCCATAAGCTATGGTTATTTAAAAATAAATTACATAGAAAATGGCCTGTCTAAAAATAGTAAATGGCCCTAAAAGTCAAGCTTTTATATGCTTCTTCTGAGAGAAAGGTCCAAAAACAAATTTTGTCCTATGGCCCTGATTTATATTGGGCTAGTCTTGACATTTGGTACTTTACAAATCTGTTTCTCAAATTTTTGTATGGGCCTACTAATTAGGCAGGCTTTGGATTTCATCCAGTAACTAAACCCTTCACATCAGGAAACCAAATCGATCTACGTAGAAAATGAGGTGGCCTTCGTAAAAGGGTGGAAGAGAGAGTTTTGGTCTCTGTTTAATAAGCCCAATAAAGGTGTACGTACAACTCCTCTTCTTATGGGTTTATACTTAATACCATCTAATAAGAACCTCACCTAATTACACAATCACTGGACCAATGGAATTTTGTAACTGGTCATCTTTAAGTATTTCGTGATTGGGGAAATTATACATAATAGATTCCATATTTCATTAGAAACAAATTATTTAGTTTTCTTTAGATTTGTTTTCTTCCCTTAGTAGAATTGAATATTCTAGGACAGAGTTTTCGCCTTTTCAGGTCTCGTTTTCTTTAAAGAGATGAAAATGACAAGCGATCCTTCATGTAGCCAGCCAACATGAACCCTCCGTTAATTCGACTTGTTCACTCTATAGCATTTCTAACAAGTAGAACAAGGGACCCATAGAGCAACTATATTATGCAATATAAACACACTTTTAGTATATATATATATAGTCAAATCTGGCGAGATTTTGATCATTTTAGAATTCATTTAGAATAGTAGAAATGGATCAGATCCATAGCTGTATCTGGAGAATAGTCAAATATGTGAATTCAAAAAACAAAAGGATGGTCAACCAGAATAAAATAGTTGCAACGACTTTTCAATTCAACAATTATTGATAAATGATAAGGACGGAAATTTTCGTTCTTTCTCTTACGCACATTTTCAATCCATTCAACCAAAAGTATTTCCAATTTCCCCATAAAACTTTTTTTTTTTACTCTTCTAAAAGTTCCCGTAAATCATTTTTCTTTCTATCTTTGTATTAATACAAAAATATCAATTTATATATTGACATGCATATATGATCATAAAATTTAAATATTAACAATAAACTACTCCCTCCCTGTACACACACATATTCGTAAACGTAAATGGAAAGACAAATAACAAAAAAAATTAAAAATCAAACCCCATATTCAAATTCAATGTAGATGACTGAATCTACTAAACAAACAAAAATTACTATTTAAAAAACTAAATAAAGGTTAGAAAATAAAAAGGTCTTGATTATGGAGCCACCTTCCCATATATAAAAAATCTTAAAATCTATAATATACGCGGGACGACGAGTTCCAACTTTTTTTTTTAACAATATTAGAAAAAGCCACTACACAAAAACAATTAACTGCAAGGGAAACACACGACCAAGTCGACTGAATAATAAGCTAAAAAGGACTAACTAAAGAGAAATGATTTATGACGTATATAAAAATATCCAATTGTCTGAGACCAGTTGACAAATATCCAATCCTCAAATTGCATAAGAGCCTCTCTCTCGGAAACTTCCCAAGTTCCTCACAACTCTTTACTTTTCTTATATCTTAGTATCATCTTACCTTCCAAAGAAAAACAGAGAAAGAACTTTATCAACAAACAAAAAAAAGAAGAAGAAGAATCTTGAAATCGTAATGGATCGACAAAAAAGTATGGAAAAAGGGTTACTGAGGAAGAGTTTAAGCATACGAGAGAGAAAGTTCCCAAACGAAGACGCTTTCTTAGAATCCGGTTTACCGAGAAAATCTCCGAGAGAGATCAAGAAACCCCAAAACGACGAGGCTGAATGTCGTGTTACCGCCTCTGTTTTTCTCAGCACCTTTGTCGCCGTCTCTGGTTCCTTCTGCACCGGTTGTGGCGTAAGTTCTTTTTTCCCATTTGATTTCGGTTCATACCGGTTTTCACTGTTTTCCTAGTTACAATTTTTGCTTTGAATCTGAGATTTTGATGTTGGATTAACTGAACCGACTTAATTGATTTGGACGTATCGGTTTTGTAGGTTGGTTTTTCATCGGGAGCGCAAGCTGGGATTACCAAAGATTTATCTCTATCCGTTGCAGAAGTAACCAATAAATAATAAACAATTTTCAGTTTTTCGAAATGTAATTTTGAGTTTGGCTTCTAATTTGACCAAATCTATTGTTTATACAGTACGCAATGTTCGGGTCCATCTTGACATTAGGAGGCTTGATCGGTGCAGTATTTAGTGGTAAAGTCGCCGATGTCTTGGGAAGAAAACGGGTAAGATATTTTGTGAACCAAACCCAAATGTTCTCTTATACTAGTTTGTTTAAAACGGTTATCTTCTACCGAACCGGTTAGTACTTACACTTTTTCTGAAAACAGACGATGTTGTTTTGCGAAGCCTTCTGCGTGACAGGCTGGCTTTGCGTAGCATGGGCTCAGGTTTTTTTTTGTAATCATCTATCTACTTGTTGTTTTTTAGTCCCTATTTATTTATATTAATTTCTGTGGGTTTTTTTCGTTTTAAAAAAAAATATTTTGAAGGACGCATTGTGGCTTGACTGTGGAAGATTGTTACTTGGTATCGGCGTTGGCTTATTTAGCTACGTGGTAATTCCTTTTATTCTAAATTCATTTTCATCACACAAATTTAAATACTAAAATAAGAGAATTACTAATATAAAGCTGTCTTTCATTTAGATTCCAATTTATATAGCCGAAATTGCACCAAAACATGTCCGAGGATCATTTGTGTTCGCCAATCAGGTTCGTGAATTTCTTAACCAGTTTTAGTCAAATCGGTCCAAACCGATTTGGTCCCGAATTTGGAGCAATAACTTTGTTATAACATGCACTTTTTGTTATAAATGTGTACAGTTGTTGCAGAATTGCGGTATTTCATTCTTCTTCATCATTGGCAATTTTATTCCATGGCGATTACTGTCAGTAGTCGGTATGTTTCTAATTACATATTACAATCTAGAGATTAAAACAATGATAGATGTAATTTAAACCGGTCAATGTATCATTACGTTTGTATGTTTCCAGGGTTGGTGCCATGTGTGTTACACATTGTTTGTTTATTTTTCATCCCCGAGTCTCCAAGATGGCTGGTAAGTTATTTATATATTAACACAGTTCTCGTTTCTATGATTTTAAGCAATCATAATCCGCTTTTCAAAATTAGTTCAACGAGTTGTAATGTTATATGACAGGCGAAATTAGGTCGTGATAAAGAATGCCGATCTGCTTTGCAACGTCTTAGGGGATCTGACGTCGACATTTCTCGTGAAGCAAACACAATTAGAGTATTTCATTTTCCCATTCTTTTCTTAAAATTTTCTGTTTATTTAAAATTGTTGGTTCTAAAATTACTTTTTATAAATTTTTTTTTTTCAGGATACCATAGACATGTCAGAAAACGGTGGTGAAACTCGGATGACTGAATTGTTTCAGAGACGATATGCATACCCATTGATTGTAAGTATATTTGAACTAATAAAATAATAATTTCTGATGAATTTTTGTTTCCAACAACATCATTTTAATTTTTTACATATATTTGTATTCAGATCGGAGTCGGTTTAATGTTTTTGCAACAATTGTCTGGGAGCTCCGGCGTTACCTATTATGCTAGTAGCCTCTTCAACAAAGGAGGTATTTTAACTGAAAATTTTGAAAAAATGAAAATTTTATGTGTACATAGTTCAATCCAAAAGATATATTTCTAGTTCATCAAGCCATTGAGAAAATTAACTTATATATTTTATTTTCAGGATTTCCAAGTGCTATAGGTACATCTGTAATAGCCACAATCATGGTAATTTTTTAAGAACATAAAATTACTTTAAAATATCAAAGAAATCCTAATATAAAAACGAACTATTTATTCGATCATTTTTAGGTTCCGAAAGCAATGCTGGGAACAATTCTAGTCGATAAAATGGGGAGAAGAACCCTCCTAATGGTTAGATTATGAAAATTTTATTTAATCAACTAATGTTAATTATTAATTTTCTTCATTCGACTAAGCTATTTTATATAAATTTGAACAGGGTTCTTGTACGGCAATGTGTTTGAGTTCTTTGCTCTTAAGTGTTTCCTACGGGTTCCAGGTAATTTTAAGTCTATATTCATATATATATATATATATACGCGTATGTGAATATAATATTTTCTAAACAACATTGTGTATATAATATGCAACCTTTTTCTAGCTAACTATCGTCTTCTAAATTTGTTAAATGTCTTGCAGTCGTTTGGCATTCTCTCAGATCTCACTCCCATCTTTACTTGCATCGGTGTATTGGTAATAACCTTAAAATTTTAAATTATTGTAACCAAAAAAAAACATATGACACGTTTTTTAAGTTACAGCTTCATTTTTGTTGATTAACTTCTTCCATTGCTGATCACTGTTAGCTGATGGTAAATATGAAATGTATAGGGTCACATTGTGTCATTTGCGATGGGAATGGGAGGACTACCATGGATTATAATGGCTGAGGTATATTCCAACATTTATATTTCATGTTATATATCATCAAAACTTGGTTTAATAAATTATATAAAGTATCAACAACGAGTGAACTATGATCGGGGTTTATTTGTTTGCAGATATTTCCCATGAATGTGAAAGTGTCAGCTGGAACCTTAGTTACCGTAACTAATTGGTTATTTGGTTGGATCGTCACTTATACTTTCAATTTCATGCTAGAATGGAATGCATCAGGTAAAACTGCTTAGATACAAACATCTTATTATAATTAGTAGTATATATAGTATACTACTATGATTATGGGAGACTGATTGTGCTTTATTGTTTATTTCTGAAGGAATGTTCATAATCTTCTCAATGGTCTCCGCCATTTCGATTATATTTATATATTTTTTGGTACCCGAGACCAAAGGCCGATCACTTGAAGAAATTCAAGCATTGCTCTCCAACTCTGTACAATAAAATCATTTTGCATTTTTGATCTCCTTTTTCTATGTTTTCTTTTCCTGGCAAATTAAATGATCATATAAATCGATTATACTTATTGGTGTGAGTTTGAATGTGATTCATGTAAGGATATAATTTCGAATGGAAAAATGGAAACAATAAATTTGTATATTTCCCGTTTGGGAAAATGTATGGTTTTAGTTAATTATATGTGCCAAAAATATATAATTGTTTTCAAGGTGATAATGGTTAACTAATGTCTAATGGGACACAAAGTTTCTGCTTAAATTGTTTGTAACTGTGTACATACTTAGTATAGATTTAAACTTGCGGTTTGTTCCATTTTGGATTATAATTGAGAGTTTGTCGTACATACTAGAACATGATTACGGTTCTGAATTTAGGGTTAAACAATTAAGGATAAATCTGTCAAATTTGTTGTGTAGGCTATAAATGGTTCAGTTGCATATATGTTCTTGGTGTTGAGTTAAATAAGTAGAACTTGTAAAGCTTATTTTAAAACAATTTATTTAAAAAATGTTTGGGTTTACACAGAGCCGATTTTGATAATCTAAGGACCACAAATAAAAAATAAAAAGTAATTTGTATTAAAAAAAAAAAGTATTTAAACATTTTTGAAAGTATGGGGTTTGAACACACTAACATTTTTAACATTAGATGCGATTTTGTGGCACACATGAAAAGCTCAAGATAGCTAACAAAAATCCTCCAACTATAGAGATTAATACGACAGATAATGGTTATTGGAAGGTTAAAATGATGACCAATCATGATATTAGTGGTTTGACCAACATGATTTATGTGTCCTATGCCAAGAGAAAATTAAATACAACAAATTTGATGATAATAATTTAGTAAAAATAATTACAAAATCATCTTTTGACCACTCGCATGTGGCAGAACAATGACATTGAAAAAATTACTAGATTTGATTGAATATATGAAAAATTGAAAATCACCAAATGACATTTAAAAAATTACTAGTTGACAATGTGAAAGTCTGTGGTATTGCATTTTATAACGTGATTCTGCCTAGAAATTTACTAATCATGGAACTTTATCGTTCCACTTCTACACTAGAAAATTTGTTATTGCAAAATAAATTTAATTTTGTTTTGTTTTTTCATTCAACCAAGTTCCACATAATTAAATTACTAATCAACTAACAAATGGGTCCAATTTAGCCTTAATGGGAAACGGTCGTTAGTTGATTAGTAATTTAGTTATGTGGAACTTGGCTGAATGAAAAATAAAAAACGAAATTAAATTTATTTTGCAACAACAAATTTTGTTTGTGGTTAAATCTCTCTCCACGTTTTCAAATAGACGATTACTTTTGTGTGTTAACGATCGTGTTTCTAGTAAGTTTTTACCTTTTTGTTTGTTTTTAACCTTTTTAAGTTGAGTCTTGAGAGGAACTTTTAGAAAGTTATTAGTGGACCATAGCGAAGAATTACATTAAAATAATGTTAAACAAAATGTTCTTTTCGACAAAAATATACAAAATAAACACAGTGAATTTAATATAAATATTTGAATTAAATGGTATACAAAAGCTCGAAATTCGAAAAGGAGTATTTGGTAGGGTCTACTTTCAGGGACTTTTGACTTTAAGGAAAGAAGACGTAGTTTGATTGGCTTTCGGGTTTGTTGATATTTTCGGGGAACGTCTTCCCGTATCTTCTCAAGAAAAACATTTTTCAGTTGACTAAGGAACCAATAATTTATAGGTACGATCGGTAAAAGTTGTAGCCTTGTAGATGTAGATTAAGTTGTGTAGAAATTAGTTTATTAGGTTTTTAGGCTGCATCTTTTAAAAAATACGGTGGAAAAAGACAGTGATATTCAAAATAAATGTTGTTTATTATTTTTATTTAAAACATCCAAAACAGTGATATTCATGTAAAAAATATTTTAACAATTTTTTTTAATTTTATTATTTTTTAATATTATATTATTAAATAAAGAATGAATTAGTAATATTGTAACACGTATAGTTTTTAAAATTTTTTTAAACCATCTCTAAAATCTATTCCCATTTAAATTATTTTAATTAAAAATCTCATAACTTTTATTTATTTTATTAAATAAGACTCTTCGTATTGGAAATGGTCTTATCTAAAGAAACCATTAGTCCATAAAATTTAACCTACTAGCTAACTCCATTATCGTGTTATTTTGCAGTTGACGGATAACTAGTAGTGTGATTTGATATAATTACTATTTTATATTCTTAAACCCAAAACAAAACACGCACTTCTTAGTTTACAGTTTTTCTATAATGAAAAAAGTACTAAAAACTATAATCAACGCTCATCTTCTCAGATATAAACTATAAAGTGATATCAATGTCAATTTTTTCGTTCACTACGAGAATTCATGGACGTTATATAACACCGATTATGTCTACGTTTCCACCTCATTTGAAAGGTTTTCTGGAGTCTTTATGGAGAGACGTAGACATCAGAATTCAAGGCAAAATGGAATTTTATTTAGGTGGGTGAGGGTCAAAGAAGAACAAATATAGTAGCATATCAACATTATCAACAAATGGGCGTTTGGTCTAGTGGTATGATTCTCGCTTAGGGTGCGAGAGGTCCCGAGTTCAATTCTCGGAACGCCCCAATTGCTATAAGTTTTTAAATTTCTCAGAAGTCAAAGCTTATTTATTAACCCATAACTAAAAAGTACAAGAGAGCCGAAGTAGATGCATATACCAAACAAGTTTAGCCATTGGATTCAGTCGGTATCAGCAGTTACAGGAACTCCCTATTGAGTATTGACACCTTCACTGGATTTTTAAAAGCTATGTGAATAAAAGGTTAAAAACCAACCTAGTGCTCACATATACACTATTGACTTTTTAAACATAAAAAAAGCACAAAAATTATTTTTTCCAAATCATTAATTATATCATTATTCAAATTAAGGAAGATTTGAGTGTCCATTATGTTGTTTGAAAAACATCTCAGAACTACAAGAATCTACTGTGGATTCCGACATCCACAACTATGTCATCTGTCTTGGAGGAAAGTAACCAACCCGCGTAAACATCGTTAAAAGTGAATGGCTAATTGACTTATTAAGTTATATGATGGAAGCAAACAGCAAAATAAAGAATCAGATCTCATCGAAACTGAGTCATTGGTATAAGCTGAATGGCATGGAATTGATTTCTTCTTCTGCAATTGGAAACTCAGCTTTGTGTTTAATCCTAGTCTCCATTCTCTTCTTCTTCTTCTTCCTCACTACACCCACCATTCTCACTAGTTTCTCTGATTATTACGCTCCTGTAACTCCGAATCGTTCTCTTCTCCGCGATTCCAGTAGCTCAATTGCTAATCCCCACTTCTCTTGTTTCTCCTCCAGATCCCACGGCAATGGCGTCATCGACTATTTCTCCCTCCATTTCTGCATCTTCAATTAAAACCTATTCCTCTCCATCCCAACTTTGTCTCTCCTCATTCTTCTACACTTCTACATACTCATCAAAACCGCTCAGACTCACTTCTCTACCGTCACTACCAAGCTCGCCGATCGCCTCAACCTCTCTCCCAGTGTGGCCGCTGTTACTCTTTTAGCCCTAGGTAACGGCGCGCCAGACGTGTTTCCCTCCGTCGCCGCCTTGCGTGGTGGTCAGTACCGAACCGGATTCGGAGCCATTTTATCCGCCGGAACTTTCGTCTCTGCCTTTGTCGTTGTATTCGTCGCGATCTACGCAGCGCCGTTTCCTGTGTACGCTGCGTCCTTCGTTAAGGATGTGCTCTTCTACTTGATTGTGCTTCCTTCTTGTTTTATGTTTACTTGAGTGAAGAGATATTTGTATGGCAAGCTATTGGATTCGTTGGGTTTTACATTTTCTTCGTTGGCTTCGTTTTCTGGATGGATTTTGGAAGCAACGTTGAGAAAGGGAAAATTATTAGTGAGGAAGACAAGGATTTGTTGAGAGTTAAGGATTGTGAGATTGGAGGTCCTCTTGAGAGTTATAAAGCAGAGAAAGAACATCAATTTTCTGGAATTTTTCGGCTTTATGGATCGGTAATAAGTCTTCGTCCTTCAAATCTTTGAGCTTTGTTTGGTGATCATAATGCTGGAATTGTATGGTAGTGTCATCTTCAGTTACCAGTTGTTAAATCTGATGGTGCTGAGTTTAGATTACGTGTTTAAAGTCTTTGAAATTGACATTGGTATGTTGGATTTGCATTGATTAATCTCTTTGTCTTTTTGTTAGTCTCTAGTGAATGAGCATTGTAAGTAGCTTAGGCGGTATCAAATGGACTGTAGCTGTGTTGAAAGCTGAGGAACAAATGTTGAATTGGTTAGCTAAGAGAGCTAACATGTTAATAAGAAAGTTGGGCAAAATGAGTTTGGGGTATTCTGGATGTTTGTTGGTTTTAAGATTGGGAATTGGTCGAGACTCGTTAGTCGTTAATCAAGTCTCTCTGTGATGTGTATTCCTTTGGTGAATTCGATTAAAGAAGTTTACTGGTTTGGATCCTGTCAGGTTACTGTAATTTACTTTCTCTGTTAGACTTGCATATATCTATGTTCATAAGTTTCAAAGAAAATTTGAGGCTTGCCAGTTTTAAATCTGATGTTGATACCGATCGGGTTTTCTGATTTTGCTTTCGCTATTACAGATCTCGAGGATGTGGGAAACTCCTGTATCAGTTATTTTGAACCTTACGATCCCAAAACCTTCTCCTTCTGAATGGTCTAGGTTCTATCGAGCTGCCCTCTCGCACTTTTATACACTTGCAATTCCTTTGTACCACTAAACCACCCAATTTCATTCCTCTTCCCGAACACCCATCTCCGGCTTTGGCTTGTCGTCCTCTTCATGACGTCTTCCCTTGCTTTCCTTCACTTCACAATCGAAAAACAACCTCCAAAAACCGAGCAACTGTCAGTCATTGTTGTAGCTTTCGTAATGAGTGTTTTCTGGATATCAACAATTGCTGGTGAGCTCCTGAACTGCTTGGCTGCACTTGGAACCCTCCTTAAACTGCCTCCAGCGCTCCTTGGCCTAACTGTTCTTGCTTGGGGAAACTCAGTTGGTGACCTTGTTGCTGATGTGGCAGTTGCAAAGGCGGGTCGACCAGCAATGGCTATGGCCGGTTGCTTTGCCGGTCCAATGTTTAACATGCTTGTTGGACTTGGATCGGCTTTAGTGATGCAAACAGCTAATGTGTATCCAAACGCTTACCAACTTGGATTCCATATAGGTATTGTGATTGCTTTCGTCTTCTTGTTGCTTAATCTAATGGGATCTCTGTTGGTTATAACTTGGTCTAGATTCCGAATTCCAAGATTCTGGGGGATCTGTCTTGTTGGACTGTATGTTGTCTTCACGTTTGTTAGTTTAATCATCGCCAGCGTTTCAACCAGATCCTATTCCTATGCTAATAATCTTGGGCAACTAGAGTTTCAGTGTTGAAGAACTACGTAGATAATTGGCAAAAATTTTATGGCCACGGTAATCTCCGAATCTCACACGTTATTGTATTCCTTATTTATCATACTGATCTGGTTAATTGGGCCTGGTTTAACCGTATGATATATATATATATATGTATGTATAAACCATACATTTGTATTCTTTTGATATTAATGAGGAATACGTGTATAAACCAAAGATTTATCGTTTGGGTTTCCTCTAGTGATTAGAAAAGATATATCCTCTTAGATTTAGAAGAGAAGATAATTCCTTTTCCATGGGTATCATTACTCCACATTAAATCATACATAGCGAGACTTCTAAGGATCATCATTTTGTGATGGCTCTGGAGTTGAGGGCACTTTAAAGTTGGAGCAACCAACGAGTGGTAAGTGGATTCTACTATTAATTTTGAATTCTTTATTATATAATCTTTAGAGAAATAATAACAGTGTATAGATAATAAAACAAATTAACATCTGACAACAGCAGATCTTGACGTAGGCCCAATGGCTGACACGACACCCAGCTTTATGAGTCCATTTGTCTTCTCTAATTCTTCATCGACAAAGGGGAAAGCAAAACCCTAATAAATCACAACAAATAAAACCACATCTTTCAACTCTACCCACCAACTCGTTCACTCACTTTGTTGTGTCTTCCCCAAATATCAGTCTTCTTCTGCATCACCTTCAGATTCTCCCTGCCGTAAGGTCAGTCTCCTTTGCCAAAATTTCCGGATTTACTTAGTTTTTTCTCTGGCATTATATTTTGTGAAATTCATGGTGAATTCACATAAAAAAATAATAGACATGGTGTTGTATGAACGATTATACTTATTCTGGGGTTAGCAGATCCTTTGCTCTGTTTATTTTGAAGGAAATTAAAGACAATTGCTTCTTGTTTTCCTTTCCAAAAATTTTGTGGGTTTGAATAAGTGGATTGGTGTATTTTGTTTTGACTTGAAATTCAAATTTCATTCTTTTTGCTGTATAGATCTTCTGGGTTGATTTAGAAATACTGATTTTAGTTCTAGAGATTCTTGTTTTCCTTTTTTTTTTTTGAGATTTATTTCAAATTCTTGTCAGATGTTTTTACTTTTTATTAAAAAGCTTTTAACACTCCCAAGTTTTGTCTTTTATTCTAGTAGAGAATGGATCAACAAGAGCATGGACAGTCTGGAGCCATGAACTACGGCACAAACCCATACCAAGCCAATCCTATGAGCACAACTGCGGCTGCTGTAGCCGGAGGTTTGGGCCCTGCTGCACCACCAGGCCAGCTGGCATTTCACCAGATCCATCAGCAGCAACAGCAACAACAGTTGGCACAGCAGCTTCAAGCATTCTGGGAGAACCAATTCAAAAAGATTGAGAAAACAACTGATTTCAAGAACCATAGCCTTCCGCTTGCAAGGATCAAGAAAATCATGAAAGCGGACGAAGATGTCCGTATGATCTCTGCTGAGGCGCCTGTTGTGTTTGCAAGGGCCTGTGAGATGTTCATCTTGGAGCTGACACTCAGGTCGTGGAACCACACGGAGGAGAACAAGAGGCGGACGCTGCAGAAGAACGATATAGCCGCTGCTGTGACTAGAACCGATATCTTTGATTTCCTTGTGGATATTGTTCCCCGGGAGGATCTCCGGGATGAGGTCTTGGGAAGTATTCCGAGGGGAACTGTCCCGGAGGCTGCTGCTGCTGGTTACCCGTATGGATACTTGCCCCCGGGATCAGCTCCTATAGGGAACCCGGCAATGGTAATGGGTAACCCTGGTGGTGCCTACCCACCTAATCCGTATATGGGTCAACCGATGTGGCAACAACAGGGACCTGACCAACCTGACCCGGAAAATTAGCTTTGGCTAAGAAAGTGTGAGTTTTCCAGCTTCTTTCAGGCCTAACCTGTAGTATTCAAATTCAACCCGGGATTTATTTGGTTTTTACGTTTTCTGTTTTAGTCACCTTTGTATAACCTATTTTAGTATGGTAGTGGTTTGGTACTGTCTGTTTTTAGTCAAATATGCCATTAATTTTCCAAGGAATTTAAGTTTTGATTTGGTTTTCTTGGTATTTGGTTTTGGTTATAGATAACTGAATCCATATTGATCATATCAAGATTTGTTTCGGTTTTGGATTGGTTTATTCCGATTTAACACCATTGTTTACGTCTGTTTTTACATACCAGGCGTCACCATGGTCTTTGTGAGTTTTGCTTTGTCTTTTCTTTTTCTTGGTTTGAAGTAAAATGTGATTGTCTTTTTGGGTTTTTTTTACAGAGTTGTAGTCTCGTCCAGGTGGAATTAAGAAAGGGAAGAGACTTTTAGAGAAGAAAATGAAAAGAACATATCATCTTTCAAACCGGTGTTGTAGAAGAATACAAGTGTTTTATGTCTATTGATCCTTTCTTAAGAAGAAATTTATGGACAAACCACAAGAATGTATAAACTGTAAGGAAGATGTGTGCTTGACAAGGCTTTTTATTTGAATGTTATTTGTCTATCTTTATCGCCACGCACGTAAACCACAAGTAGTATTTGTCTATCTTGAATTCACATGTTAGCAAAACTCACAAACAGCTCTATGAGAGCTGATTCTGACCTGACCTGACCTCTATCTAACTCGAGGACACAGATTAGCTGATTTTAGAAGTATGAGGGAGAAGTGTTGTTTCCCATTACCTGATATGATCGTTTTGTTGTGATGATCTAATTGTTTCATTCTTCGATACCGCTTTATTAGCTATCTTTATTAAATACAAGGCGTATGAACTAACAACGATTAACTGTGTAAATATATGTAGAAGTCTCACATACTGTAGCAAGCCCATAATTCAGTGGCTTCAATAGGAAAACGAAATACCAAGAAATTTATGTTAATCCAAATTAAAAGATAAAGACAAGAAGACAAAAAATGACCCGGCCACTTTATCCACTTTATCTATAACAAGCTTACTTGGTCATTATTTACCTCGTCAGAACAAGATTTGCAGCAATGGCGACAGATAATGATTTTGGAGCTTTCATTGAGAAATTAACAATCGCTCCACCGCCTTCTTCCTCGTTTCCTTCTTCTCTTCAGGATCTTACTTTCGCCATTAAAGACATGTATGAAATTTAATAGAATTACACAACTGTTCCTCTTCTTTTCCATTTTAATAGAATTTGAGCTTGTTTGGTTTAATCAGTTTTGATGTGGAAGGACGTGTAACCGGTTTTGGTAACCCAGACTGGTTAAGGACACACTCGGCAGCTACTTCCACAGCTCCCGTAGTATCATCTCTCTTAGAAGCTGGTGCCACCGCTTTGGGTATAACCATTATGGATGAAATGGCATACAGGTCTTACATTATTATTCATCTTTTCTGGTTTAGTAGTTCATGTCAAATAAAATTCAAACCGGCTTTTAAGGTTTTGTAGAGACATTGAGAAAGTTTTAAACTAGGATATGTAAACAAACAGTCCCTAACAATGGTTTGTTAAGTTTCTTGAGCATGATGCTACTTACTGTTGCAGTATAAATGGAGAAAATGCGCACTATGGGACTCCGATAAACCCGATTGCTTTCGATAGAGTGCCTGGCGGATCATCGAGTGGCTCAGCCGTTGCTGTAGCTGCTCGTCTTGTGGACTTTTCTATTGGTGAATTGGAGAAAAACTCCTAAAATGTTATTAGCATACTGATCATAATTTATCAAAACTGTCTAATTGATTTATAAATGTTTCTGTTTTTGATAAAACAGGAACTGACACCGGAGGGAGTGTACGAGTTCCAGCATCTTATTGTGGAATTTTCGGTTTTCGACCATCGCACGGAGCTGTTTCCACTGCCCGAGTTACTCCAATGGCTCAGAGCTTCGACACAGTTGGTAACGACGACTAAAAACAGAGATATTATTGGTTGAAAACTGATTCTTGATATTGATGGTTCCAACATTGTATCTAGGATGGTTTGCTCGGGATGCAGCCACTTTGAAACGCGTAGGCTGCGTTCTCCTGGAGCAGCCTCACCTGGAACGCATCGAACCATCTCAAGTTATTATCGCGGATGACTGCTTCGAGCTATGCAGTGTATCACGTGATCTGATGGTGCAGCCTCTTATTCGATCCTTGGAGAAATCATTTGAAGGTAAGAAGCATCATAAGAACTTGTAGCCTTTTGTTAAAAATTTTTTTTTGTTTCCTTGATGATTTTGTCTTGTGTCAAGGCAACATTGTAATAAAGAAGGTGAATCTTGGAAACTACATTGAAGAGAATGTTCGGAGCCTGAAGCATTTCATGACAAGTGACGATGTTACGACACAACAAGAATTCTGCATTCCGTCTCTCATGGCTTTATCGAGTTCAATGAGATTGTTACAGAGGTAAAAACATCTTTCCCATTCATCCCAAATTCAGTTCTGATAGTAACCAAAGTTTAGGTACGAATTCAAGATGAACCACGGTGAATGGGTGTCGTCGGTGAAGCCAGAGTTTGGTCCTGGAATATCAGCACGGATCCAGGAAGCTATGAGGACGTCGGAAGAGAAGATCGACCTTTGCCGGTCCATGAAATCCGAACTTTTAATGGCTCTTTCAACTTTGCTCGGGGTATAAACTTCTTCCTATTTCTCCCAATATTAGAAGCTGCATTTAACCACAACAACCAAAAAAAAAGGGAGAAAAAAAGAAAAGAAACTGCAACAAATTTGGGTAATTACAATTATTGGAAAAATGAAATGACTTTGAAAACAAAACTATGGGGTGTCTAGTCCCATTTTTGGTTTGGTTATGTTCGGGTTTTTCTAATTATGGAATATATAAACCAAAAGAAAAGTAACTTTACAATACAAGTTAGTTTATGTCGACTAGGGTTTGTTCGGATAAGAAACAAAAAAAGAATCCGCAAAGGTCTACTTTTTCTTCAATTAGGTATTTTTGTGGGCTGTGATTTTGTATCGGTTAGGATCGAAGAAACCGGATTGGACCCACTCTTACTTGAAAACTTGACTTAATTAGATGACGTGAGAAATATGTAAAAATGCTTTTTTATAGGAGAAGGGTGTGTTGGTGATTCCGACAGTGCCAGGTCCTCCACCGCATCTCCAAGCTGATGTGGCTGCACTTGAATCTTTCCGCAGCAGAGCCTTCAGTTTGTTATCGATCGCCGGCGTTTCTGGACTCTGTCAGGTAACAAGTTAATAACAACATCAGTCTATCTTATCGTGTTGTCGGTTAAGAACCGGTCTGATTGTCCGGTTTTTCCCTGACAGGTAAGCATACCATTGGGGCTACACGAAAATCTTCCGGTGTCGGTATCCTTGGTAGCTAAACATGACTCAGACGGTTTTCTCCTCAGTCTTGTCGATTCCCTTTCGGGATTCATTTGATTAACAATGTATGTTTGAGCATACCTTATTTGGTTTTCTTTTTATTGTGATTCGATAATCGTGTTCAATGAATTAACGAAGAAGATAGATCAGTGACGAATTCATTTACTTTCATTTAAATCAAGTATTTGTTTGTTACAAATTAATTGTTTTTCCTTAAATTAATTGTGTATATATGTGTACTTGACTACTTGTATATTTGATCCATACCTAATAATCAACCTACAGCGATTGATATAGATTTATCAACCGATTAACAATAAATAATTGAAATGCGATTTTATTGATTCCGACTACTTATTAGTGACAAATTACGACGACATATTCACGAACCTAACAAAATGTTTTTAAGCATAAAATATAACAACTACTCCAAGAAAAAGAAAAACATTCAGCGACAAATTACCGACCTATGTTGTTTGATCGCTATATAAAACAAGAATGACACTACTTTAACGACGAAACAGTCACAAGCTTGATCACCAATTTAATATCCTAATCCTTTAATATATCCAAGATACTTATAAAAACATCTTTTAAAATTATAACACACCACACGCGCCTAACTTGCGCTTGGAAGTTAATTACAGTATTCGTAGACTCACCAAACATGTTGACTTTGTACACCAACGTTCGTCTATGCATCTCAAGAGCCTTCTTCTGCTACCAATTCGAACACCCACGAATTCGCATATCTACGTGCTTATGTCTATGAGATTCCGAATACACAAACACGTTACATGTACGTATCTAGATTCGGAAATCGGTAGAGATAGCAATAGTTGAGAAAAAATGAGCGCAAAAAACAAAAGTTCGAGCAGGAGAATTTTCATTTTTTATCTATTACTAATATCATTGTCGTTTTGGGGGTTGCTCTTAACGTTTAAACCTCTGTTTCTACTCAATCCTATGATCACTTCTCCTTCGATATTTGAGATTCGTTATTATTTGTCGGCGCCGGTTTACCGGAACCCGAGATGGCTCCGACTCATTAGAAACTATCTTCCGGATCAGAAAAAGATCCGAGTGGGCCTTGTCAACATCGCAGAGAACGAACGAGAGAGCTACGAGGCAAGCGGGACGTCGATTCTGGAGAATGTCCACGTGGCGCTTGATCCTCTTCCGAATAATCTGACGTGGAAGAGTTTGTTCCCGGTGTGGATAGACGAGGATCATACGTGGCACACGCCAAGGTGTCCAGAGGTCCCTCTCCCTAAGATTGAGGGTATTGATGCTGACGTGGACGATGTCGCTGTCAAAGTGCCGTGCGTTGGTTTCTCTGAGAAGAATGGGTTGAGGGACGTTTTCAGGCTACAGGTGAATCTTGCGGCAGCGAAACTGGCGGTGGAGAGTGGGTGGAGGAATGTTGATCGGACGGTGTACATTGTCTTCATCGGGTCATGTGGGCCCATGCATGAGATCTTTCGGTGTGATGAGCGCGTGGATAAATATTGGGTGTATAGGCCTGATCTTAGGAGGTTGAAGCAAAAGCTTCCATGCCTCCTAGTTCATGTCAGATTGCTCCGCCGCTTGCTCAATTACGTGAGTTCTTCTCTTTTTAATCTATTATACCTTAAATATTATTATTGCATCAATACGTTTCCATTTTTCTTCATTGTCACATGTCATAATGAATACATAAAAAGTCCATCATATAAAACTTTTAATATGATTTCAACTTATATATAGTTTTGATGGATTACCATTTAAAAAATTTACCAATAAGATTACCATTCAAATAAACTATTATTTTTAGGCTTGATAATACATGTTAGATGGCTAAAAGTTAAGAAAACTATCTTATACATACATCATACTTGGAAGCAAGTGGATTGTTTCATATTTCTTATAAATTACTTTACGTCTTATCTAAATCTCCCATTTTTACACTCCGTTTGCCTTACATCTCAATCTTCACAAAATTTCCTAACTAGTTTTTCTCATTAATTTTTAAAGATCAAGAAGTATGGAGAAGACACAAGAACAGAGGTCTCACATCCAAAGCCACATTGTCATGACTAGGTTCCCAACGTGTCGCTTACGTGACGTTACCCCACTCATCAGAGGTCTACGTCTGCGGGGCAATAGCCTTAGCACAAAGCATTAGGCAATCTGGATCGACGGAAGACATGATACTCCTCCACGACAACTCAATAACCAATAGCTCTCTTATTGGCCTAAGCCTCGCCGGCTGGAAACTACGACGAGTTGCGAGAATCCGTAGCCCTTTCTCCAAGAAAGGTTCTTACAATGAATGAAACTACAGTAATTTACGTGTATGGCAAGTAATAGATTACGATAAGCTAGTGTTCATAGACGCAGACTTCATCATCGTCAAGAATATTGATTACCTTTTCTCCTATCCTCAACTTTCGGCCGCTGGCAATAACAAAGTCTTGTTCAACTCCGGAGTCATGGTAAAATTTCATCGTTACTTGCCATATAGATTTATCTAAGAAACTCTGATTTTACATTAAACGCTTATTTTCTTCAGGTTCTAGAGCCATCAGCTTGTCTGTTCGAGGATCTGATGCTCAAATCGTTCAAGATAGAGTCCTACAACGGGGGAGACCAAGGATTTCTGAACGAGTATTTCGTTTGGTGGCATAGGTTAACAAAACGTTTGAACACGATGAAGTACTTTGGTCGTGAAAGCAACAACGAGAAAAAACGCAATCTTCCGGAAAATTTAGAGGGGATACACTACTTGGGGCTAAAACCATGGCTATGCTACAGAGACTACGATTGTAAATGGGATTTGAAAACGCGGCGTGTGTATGCAAGCGACTCAGTGCATGAGAGATGGTGGAAAGTGTACAACAAGATGCCAAAGAAGTTAAAAGGTTATTGTGGTTTGAGTCTTAAGATGGAGAAGAACATTGAGAAGTGGAGAAAAATCGCTAAGCTCAAAGGTTATCTTGAAAAGCATTGGAAGATTAGAGTAAGAGATCCAATGAAGAACAACTTTCTAAGTTAATGAGAGAACGTTTTTGGTATTCATAGAAGCATTTGGATTGGGATCCATTTTTTCTGTATATAATAAAGCAAAATCCAAATCTCAAAAACTGTATTGCAAAGCTCAAAGCACTGTTCGTTTCTCCAGGTTTTCCCAATCTCTTAATAATCTCTAAAACACGAGGATCTGGTCTGTCTTCGCCGACGCTGTTACCATATCGAAACAACACTATGATCAATCCAAAGACTATGGCAAGAAGGGATCCAAGTACAAAAGACAAACTCGCAGATTCAAACAACTCTGAGATCGTATTCATCTTTACCTCCAATTGGTATGGGCAAGTTAAGGAATGCTAATCCTACATATATAACCTTCCGATCTGCAAAAAGAAAATCTCAAAAACTATCCTTTTATAAAATAAAATAAAAAATAAATCATTTGGTCAAATCTTGCAAACTAGGTCAAATCTCATCGGGGAGGCGTGTAGAGAGAGGATGCGCCGATCACCGTCCGTCACCGCTTTACGACGCCGTGTACCTCCGAACGTTACAGAGCATCAATGAGTTTGAATGCATTAAATTTGTGTAAAGCGAGAGTGTTGGGTTCATATTTAAGTAAACTACAAATGGCAAAAACATGTGCAAGTTTCATTTATTTGAAAGGTTCAAGTTTCCACTTATTTATGTAACTAAAAACACGAAAGGTAACTTTGTCTCAACCAAAAACACTAAAGCCATGAGGGTAGTTCCAGCCACGAAGCGTAACGCGAGGAGACTTCTTTATCCCTGCAGGAGCTGCAAATGAGATCTTAAAAGACAATGATTCACCTGGAACTAGTGAGAAATAGTTGTTTGAGTAGTGTACAGGCAGAATCCTCGTGTCTTGTTTCTCTGTCTCTGCATTGTGCACTGAGAAACGAAGGAAGAAAGCAACTCCTGTATCAGATCCCTTCATTTCCACCACTTTCAAACCACGGTTGCTATCTGCAGAAACAGAACCTCTACTAAAGAGCTTCTGGAGCAAACCCAGATCACTTTTTTCGTCTTCTTGATGAACGTTTTTGGCTACGTCAGCTTTAGATGTGTTATGGACATTGATCTCCAGCTTATATTTTGGACCGACCATAACTGTATTGCAAGTGATCTTGAGAGGTATTTGCTTCTTTCTGTATGGCTCTAAGTGCTTGTAATCTTTCCCAGGAAGATGTAACCAGTAGAAGTTCCGGGATATAACTGTTTTATCTGAGGCATTGTACAGTTTGAGAAGAAGGAAATACACAGGCTTTGCGTTTTCTGCTTTCGGGTACTTGAATTCCGATATTTGCACAACTTTCTTTGACGGTGCGGAGACTTTTTTGAACACTTTGGAGTATGGGCAGTTCCCATCTAGGTCCCATACTGATGCCTCTATTGCCACATCTGATAGCTCTTTAGAAGTCGTGTTTACAACCTGTACATGATATTATATGTATTATTTACATAATGTAGTAGACTATCATTTTCTTTTTCATTAGACCAAGATTCTGATATATTATTTTCTGAGACCTTCGTTCTGAGTGATTATCAGAGGAAGAGTTATAGGGAATCACACTGACCTCAACAAAGTAACTTGCCAGGTTCAATTGGACATGGACTGGCTCTGCAGCAGAACGGCAGCCATAGAAACTGGCTGTTTGGTCGAGAAGGTGATCGTAGAACTGACCTCTGAGACCAGTCCATGGATTTTGGTTCTTCCAGATCAAGACACCCGTGTACTTTGTCCACATTCGCGAACTCCAACCCTCAAATAAAGCTCTGTACTGAATGTAGTTCACCAGTTGAGCCTGTTACAGAGGAAAAAACAAGTCATAATGTCACTTAGACATCAAACACAGTTAAGGGGAAAAAGTAATATTTATGCACCAGTGCTAAAACGGTCAAGATCCCAAATGTACCTTCAAGCAGAAGTCATCAAGATTCTCCGGAGCACCATACATCAGAATCTGGTCATGAACTTTTCCAGGCTTAGAATATGGAATGTACTTGTGGTAATCCCACATTCGATTTGGTACTTCTTCCACAAACCCATCCGAACCCTTCTTAAACAGAGGAATCTCCCAACCTTCTGGAGGCATTGTCGCTCTTATCGTATCTGCAACGGGCATTCCAACAGAACCAACCTCCGGATTGAACCCAAACTTATAAAATGTGTCTCTAAAGAAATCTTCAGGGTATTGAATCTCATAAGGTCCGTCAGTGAAGTTTCCCTTTCCATCTGCAAAGCCGTCCCACATAGATCCTTGAATATAATCTCTAGTACCGTCAAGATAAACACTAGGATCTGAGTCCTGGTCTGATAACAATTGGGTTTTGAAATAAGAGTGAAGCCTCAGGTCTTGCATTAGAGCCTCATTTATGTCTTTTGGTGGAACTTGTTCGTTTCCACCCACCCAAAGAGCTAGGCTTGGATGGTTTCTCAAAAGTTTGACAGTATCACGAGCACATAAGAGGAATAAGTCATGGTCTAGTGGTCCGTTCGGATTTGATACTGGAACACCTCTTCCATCAACATCTCCAGTGATCCAAAACTCTTGCCAGACCTGAAAATATATAAGATGAACTTCAGAAACCGCAATAAATTTTGAAGAAGGGTATAGCGAACAATATTTCTAGATTCATACCAACAAACCGTAGATATCACAAAAGTGATAAAAATCTGGCCTTTCAGCCAACCCACCGCCCCAGCAACGGATCATGTTCATGTTCATATCTGCATGGAACTTTATGTCGGTTCTGTAACGTTCTTTAGAGAGACGTAACAGCCCATCTGATAATATCCAATTGCCACCACGGATGAAGATCGGCTCTCCGTTGATCTTGAACAGCCTGGAAAGTTTCAAAAACAAGATGCAGAGCCTCCACAGAATTCATTCTAACAATTTCAAACTGAAACTGAAATATGTAAAGCTTACCTTCCACCCGTGACACTATCAATATCACTCTCAATCTTACGGAATCCAAATGGCTGCATCCACGAATCAGATTCCCCGAATCCTTTCACACTGACAGTGATCGAAACGTCATAGAGGTTTTGCTTCCCCATCCCATTGGGCCACCACAATTCAGGTTTATAGAAAAAGAGCTGGTAATTCACTATCTCATTAGCTAATAGAACTATCAGCTATTAAAGGCAGTTTTGTAAGTGCAGAAAGACCAGAATCATAGATTCTACTGGTCAGATCAGAGCCCTAAAAAGAGTAGGTCATTTAAGTCGAAAAAAAGTAATACACAATAACAATACCACTCACCGGTTTAAACGTGTGCTGAATATGTCCTTGAGCAGGGATCAAAACATTCTCTGTCTGAAGATGCTCTACTAAACAAACACCGTTTTCGAGTTCGGTTGTTACTTGAATATTTACAGAACATTCAGTATCCCATGTGCTTTTGTTTTCCAATTCAGCAGTCACATGCAAGTAAGCCCTTTTGTAATCTTCAAAGAAGGTCGAGACCAAATGGGGATCAACAATTCTAACAGGCTGCAACCAAAAATCAATCAGTTCCTAATAGCAATTAACAAAACATTCAGTAAGAACGTGATTATAAACGTTCCATGGATAAACACGATTTGATATGATCTATGGAAAAAAAATGTAAGCCAACTAAACTAACCCCGGTAACAGATATTGACACTTCATCCCATATGCCAGTATTCCGATCCCTACAAGAATAAGAGGCTATCAGAGAGAAAGTTCAATTTTCTAACAAAACCCAAGTAAAAACACTACCTTATCGGACAAATCCAGTCCCAACCTTCCACATACTGTGCAGCTACATCTTTTCCAATCTGTCATGGATATTGCGGTCACATTGGTTATAGTGTTTGCAATTAGCAAAAACTGAATAATTCATAAGAATCTCACAGAGAGAGAGAATGGTGTACCTCGTGATCACCACCTTGGCCTCCCTCGGGAGGGATAGTCCCAGGATGATCAGGGGGATGAACAATAACAGCAAGTAAATTGTTCTTAGGCTGCAGAATATCAGTAACATCTAGTGTATGTCTGCGAAACATCCCTTTGGGAAGCACTTTCTTGTGGCCATTTATATACACTTCTGCAGAATAGTTGATTGCACGAAAAATCAGATGCACGTGTTGATTCAACAACTGCAAAAAATTCAAACAAAATAATAAGAGGTAGACCCAAAAATCAGGAAATATAATTGAATGGAATCAATTAAAACATTTAGGATAGTAGAAAATTAGTTAGTCGTAATAAAGAGAGAGAGGTGGCTGACCCTTTGACATTGGAAACTAGTGAAGAACCAGAATGTGTAGTAGTCCCTTCCGGAATCAGCTATATCAGTGATAGCTTCATTTTCTAGTCCATAGAAGGGGTCTGGAACAGCTTTGTTCTTCACCAATGTCCCCAAAACACTGTCAAGAGGAACACAAAGAACCTATATCATCAAAATCTCATTCATGCATGAAACAAGTAGAGACCATAACTTGTAAACCATAACTATCCTGGTTCGGGTTGATGAATATCATTAATTAATTAATTAATTAAAAAAGGTAGAGGCCATTTCAGTCCAAAATTTGCTAAATTCTTTATTTGCACATTGCATAAATAAAAAGCTCATCCATGAAGAAAAATAATGTTTGAAGCCAAAATCTAAACTTGTTTGAGAGTAGACAGACGCATTCGAACAAAATCACTTGTTTAGTTGCTTAATAAACGAGAAGAGGAAAGCGAAGATTACGTTCCGGGTACGACGGCTTCCATCCACCGAGATTCGGAACCAAGGGACGGAGGATTGGTGGTAGTTAGGTGAACGCCGTCGACATTGACCTCCGTGGATCTCGCCGCTAGCCAACCGGAATCTAATAGCGTCTTCCCGATCTCCGCCATTTTAGTTCTGATCTGAGGTTCAGAAATGCTAAGTTTAGCTTCAAAGTTGGAAACTTTGATGGACTGGAGAACACTCGCTTCAAAGAGAAAAAAAGAAAACGTAATATTGCTGGACAAGCCAAACTAGAGTTAAACATTTATTTTGTCATTTATTACCTCATCGATAATTCCAAAGAGATAAAACATTTTACAGTGGAATGGCCCCAAAGCATAGTAATTATGCGGTACTAGTGACCTCCTCGATCCACAGAGTCACGTGTTAGACAAAAGGAAAGGCTGAAAACAGATTAATGGGTTCTACAGTTTTGCCTCAAATAAATGACAAAGAGCTCCATGATGGTCTTGTTGGAGACTACTGCTGTTGCAGAAGATGACTCTGACTCTAGTTGATCAAACGCATAAGTAGTGATGGTTTTAAACGCACAATGCATCACATCGGTTAGTAGTAAGGTCACACAAGCGTCTATTATTTATCACATGACTTGATGGTATAACAGGTTCACTGCTCGGCTATCTTCAACATTACTTAAGGCTATGATTGTTATAATTATTATTTGTCCACTTCAATCATATAGGCTTGTGTTATACTCTGCTGGGATTTAATCTCTGTCAACCGTTGTGTTATACTACAGTCTTCTCATTCTTTTTTCTTTTCGTGTCGTTGAAATTTTTAGGCTTGAAGCGAAAACTTAAAAGCATAAAGGAAAAACAGAGAGAAAAAACTGAGAGGAGCTACGAGTTAAGATTCCGGTAGCCAATATCTTCACAAGAATGGAAACCCGTTCAACTCAAACAACAAAAATAAGTAGAAAAAGAAGAAAACAATGAAGAGGTTCGTAGCAAATTTACAAATTCCTTGCAAAGAAAAAAAAGAGGAAGCATATTGTTGGGTAGTTTTGATGGAGGAAATGAGAAAAGAGATTTGAGGAGGTTGTGTTTGTTGTGGGAGTCAAAGACCGAGCAGGAATTGGAAAACATCGCTCAATGAAATGATACCTTCAACACGTTTGCTCCCTGCTTCCACTATCACCAGCCTCCTTACACCTGTTTGTTTATACACCACAAACCAAACCCCAATTTACTTCTCATCTGATCATGTTCGTCTATCTATCTCATCAAGAGAAACAAAGCTGAAGATTGTATGGTAGATAAGTACCTGGATTGGCCAACCGCTCCATCACTTTCACAAGAGAGTCTGAGCGCAAACACATGTGACATCTCTGCCCATTGAACATTCCATAAGGCGGATTCGCATCTTGCCCCAACTGCAGCGCCTGAAATCGCAAATTATAACATTTGATATCTTTGGCCAATGATAGCTTATAGAAATAGGCAGGTCAGACTTAAGAAAACTCATAAAAGAGAAAATTGATGAGACACAGAATGGATCTTGGTTTCTGATGAGAGGTTTACCTGGTGAACCGTCATGTCATCAAGATGAATCTGTGCGTATGCCTTATCTTTAGCCAGAGCAGTTATATCACTGACCATTAACATATATGATCAGAACACAGGACTTGACGAAAATGGAATGCATAAGATATATCATGTCGATTGATGAATAAAGGTTTACCTCCGGGAGTATATGTCAATAAGCGAGTCATTGTCATCCACAACGGGAATTGAACTAACTTCAGCTGTAATAACCAGAAAACACAAGTAATTAGTGACATAAACGCATCACAACTCATTCATTCATTTCCAATTAAAAGGAAACAGAGGGTTATCAGATTCAATGCATCACACAAAATTCTGGAAATATATTTGCTTTAAGATTCACAATCATGTTTCCATGTCTTTAAACCTCGTTAGTTGGTGTAAATCTGAAATCTGAAGTGTTGCAACAATACATCTGTACTACAATTACAAATGTGGTCGTGACATCTAAAGTTGGTTATTTGGTCTTTATTGATTTGAATCAATATGATGCCCTGTCAAACAACTTTGATAAGAAAGATTGAAGAAAGCCATGTGTTCAGCTACTTGGTGATATATAACCATCCATGATGAAAATCTAAAAATTGAAACCTGATTGAAATGTAGAGATTAGTCTCAACTTGTGGATGAGCATTGAATAAGATATTTTGATGAAACAGGAGCAAAACGGATTACCTTGAACTAATAATGAGAGCGCAGAACCCAAAGAGGCGTGTGGTCTCAACGTGGCAAGAGGTTTGCTACTTGATTCTCCGATTCTAGGGACCCAAGTACCCAGGGGAATTGAACATATGGGTTGCTGAAGGATTGGCAACGAGCTAGACGAATGTCTAAAGTATCTGCATATACCTGGAAGATTATGCTTAATTTAGAGCTTAAGTGTCTGATAAGAAGCATATACTTGGAAGATTATGCTTTACTTAGAGCTAAAGTGTCTGCTAGGAAGTATGAGTTCTAAAAATTATAGACAAGGGAAAAATTTTTGTGTAAAATTTGGGACTGGCTATTGCAACTATAGAATCACCAATTCCCCTCTCTTCTATAGATCCTATCCCTTCACGGAATTCTTGGAAATAGCGGAATCATATGAAAGTCATGGATTGAAAAGTGTGCATGGCCAATTTGGAGCACTTATCAGTCTTATGGTCTTACTCACAAATGAAGGACCTTACATTTTAATATTCCTGATAGCGAAGCAAGATGCAGTAACTGCGGATATGAACCATCTTGCAAAGAAGAATATATAACTGGAACGGCTGCCACCTTGTTTTGCAAAATTTTCAGGGCAACATCTTTCAGATTATCATAGGGTCCGACCTGGATAAACATATATGAAAACATTAAGAGCAAGAGAGAAAATCTTCTAGCTCTTTTTAATGTAACATGCAATAGAAATTTCTAGGATAAGGCTATGTTCAGAGACTATGCAAAAAATAGTTTATCTATTGAGAAGTAAACATTTAGGCAAGTAGACAGGCATATATGAAGCAGTTACATTCCTAGATAAATATGCCTATCAAATGTGGATCAGCCATGCTCATTGATTTCATTTTAAACCTATATTTTAAAATCAACTGTACATACATGCGGGCCTAGATAGCTAAACAACTTACTACAAAGTTTTTGATAAAGATGACAAGAGAAAAAAAAAATCAAAAGTAAGAGACAAGAAAATCAAGAGAGACTATTATTTAGAGGGAGCTCCACAAAAGTCGGTAGTATTAGCGGGGTATAAAAGCAACTGAGAAAATCTCACCTGAACAAGTGGCCTAGGATATGGTCTCCCACTTCCATCGTATTGTCTGCTAATATGAGCCTTTCCCTCTTTCCAGGCTGCTATTGTGTGCGTCTCAAGTTCTTCCTCTGTCAAGTTTGATCCATGAGTTCCAAGCTGCAATGTCACAGGGTTGCTATTACCACGCAAGAGTGAAAAATTGCATACTGAGAAAGTACTAAAACATCTACATATATTTCAAATGAGGTAATACACTTAAAAACTAGGTAAATCTAATATAATCCAGATTAAATCCCAAGTTTAGACAATAAGGCACATGAATATTTGTGAACCCCACACTAGTATCATTATCCCCACAGGTCCATCTCAGGATGACTGAAAAAGGCTCAGTAGCTAGAAAAATGAAATCCAAAGAAAATGAGTTAAACTGCAAAGAGTTGCTAAACATCTCAAATAAAACACGAGCCCACCTTCAGCTAAAAAACAATATGGGATAGCATAAGCCAGTAATATTCATAGATTAGGTTTGGAGCTAACGGAAACATTATAGGCATATATCTTTCTGTATATATATGTTTCTTACTACAGAGGCCTCCGGTAGCCAATTTCAGGATTTATAAGATATCCAAACTTCCCTCTTGGAAATTCTAAGATGATACAGTAACTAGAAGGAACGCTCCAGCAATGAACAGTTGTTTAGAGAAGCCAACCTCTCTCAGTATTAGAATGAAGTCCAGTGGACCAAGAACTCCAACAAATTGGCCTTTACCAAAGTCCCAAAGAGGAGCCATAGGAATTCCCTGAAAGCATCTGGAATTAGCAAAATACGAGAAAACCACACAATCTAGAGACAAATTTAGACGAATGTAGTTCGTTTAAGTTTCACTTCCTTCCCTTTTTCGGGTCTGGATACAACAGTATTAGAATTTTTACATGATTGTGAGAGACAGAGAGAGGAACATCCAACAAGAACAGACACTGACACAATGGTAATTGGTAAATAGAGCAAACCTGTTCATAGAGTATATGGAATGCTTGCTTCACTGGTAAATTAACATCCAATGCTATCACCTGTAAAATTTCCAATCACCTTAGACAATTTCCGAGTAAGAAGCCAGAAGTTATTCTTATTGATAATCTATAGGACATGAAGACAGAAAACATCAAACAATAAAATAAAATAAAAGAAACCAGACCTTGCCAGATTCTGGGAGCAGCTCATATGCAGTACGGGTTGACAATAAAACAGATATACGGTGACGAGACACCTCCAAATCAACCCCCGACATCCTAGGGATGGATTCCTGGGATGGATCACTCTACAACATAATCACCATGTAAAAGCAGTCAGAAACTCAATTTGAATGTAGTCTTCAGAGACAATTTAATGGAACTTAAGGATTCCTGCTTTATACATCAATTACAATGGTCTAAAATAAATCATACTTGGACTAATGAGGAACAGTTAAAAAAATACTCTGAAGAATACCAACACAGGTGAATATTACAGCACATCAAACTGGAAGCAACTAAGGAAACCTAAAAAACCTATCAACAAGAGTAGACACTGCATTTTTTGAAATAAAAGGTCAGATTCCATACCATTCGCAAGAAGACATCATCCACATCCATATTCGATCGGCCGAGTGTCTCTTGGCTAAAACCAGCAGGAGCCATATCTGGTCCAGTTATAAATATTGTATTCACTACTCCACCATTTCCGCTTACAAATGGTTGGTGCTCATCGTGCCGCCATTCCCCATCAACAAAAAACTTATACTGCATGTGAATAAAATAACTGAATGTAAAATTCCCCATCCAACCGCTAAAATATATGAATCTCTAACCGAAGGGATTTAGCTCCCAACGACATGAGAACCCAAACAAAAATTTGATCAATCAGCCACGGAAAATCGCAATTTTCTACCAAAAATTGTACAATATCACGAAACCTAAAAAAAACCTAGTAGCCAAATATCATATGGCATACTTATAGATGTTAAATATTTGGTATGCACAGGACTCTAAAGAAGAATAATGTGAACCACTTTACTGAGATACCCCTTCAAATGGTCCTCAATACTAGGGCAGTGGTCAGTAAAGCTAATACATCAATAATTAGTTCTTGTCATCCATCACATACGTGGTCTGAATCATGCTAAAGATATATATATATATATATATATGATTAACTTTTTCATTACGATTACTATAACTTGGGTGGTCATATACGTTTTTATCAAATCTCAACCACACAGAAAATTCCGGCAACTAAAACGACCACTAGTTTAAGTGGGATATGCAGATAAGAATTTTCCATGGCTGCGCGGTTTTTCTAACAATAGAGCTGCGTTGATGATGCTACCATGGATTACAAACTGTTCAATGATGACACTACCTGTTGGGAATTTAATCAACTATCACAGAGGTATATATGATTCTCATGCATATTGTTTTGGTTAAGCTGACAAAATGCAGTAGTATCATGGACAAGAACTTGTTATAAAACAGCTCTAGTACAAAATTATTAAACAGCTATTAACCTGATGATATCCTGGCGTCAAGTTGCAAATGACTTGAAAAACAGTAGGGCAGCCCTCAAGTGGTGACATTGGCACATGTTCTGTCCACCTGCTCATATGCCCATTTCAGAAATCAGTCCATGGACTACAAAAATCCCACTAGATACCATACAGAGCGCACAATCTAAGGAATAAACCACAAGCAACCTTAAATTTCTTACCGGAATCCTGAAATATAAAGTAATATCCTATTTCTAGCTCAATCTTCTCACCTGGTGAAAGATCCGCTTAGGAAGACCCTTCTACCTCCATAAGGCCAGACGAAGCGGGTCGGAGTAAGAAGCTGCCCTGAGGCAGCGCTGTTTCCACGGGTGCTATCCAATGTAGAACCAAACATCCCCTCCCAATATTTATATAGTTACAATCCACAGAAACTAATTCCTAAAAACTTGTCAATCGATTCTCAGTGCGTAAAATATCTCGACTGAGCAAAATAAACTCTTATGAAGAACCAAAACCAGGCGAAACTTTCGACTTCAACGCTTACACATGCAGAGAGTCCAAATTCGATAACGATACCATAAAATCCAAGCCACCAGTAATAGAAACCCTAAAATTCCAAATCACGATCTACAAAGAGAAAGAAATTACTGAAACCCCCCAACCTAGGCAGAAATTCATCAACAGGAAACCTGTAAAAGAGCCCTAACTCAACCACGAACGATCTGGCGATAAAGGTCAACTGATGATAATACACCACGAGAAACCTAGCTGAAAAATTCCCCAGGAAATTCGCGGCTCTCTGATCTTAATTCGGCAGACGGAAGCCAAGTAACAGACAGACCTCGATGATCGGAAAAGAGTGAGGAGGAAATCGAATGAGATTGATGGCAACCAAAGAATTAGGGATATGAAAAGTTGGAGAGAACCCTAATTTGAGAGAGTGGATATGGCATTGTTTGGATCGGGAAATGATGTTTATGGTCTTTCAAGGTGAAGAATCTGAGGGCGAAGAAGCGCTGCGTAATGAAATGTTGTTTTAATCCATGGAGATATAATTTTTTTTATTATCATTACTATATACAACTTTCTCTAGTTTCACTTTCCCCCGAAATAAAAATAACATTTTATATACTTTTTAAATTTATTATCAATATATTCTTTTTCCTTTTTCTATTATAAAAATATCTATATATTATGTAAATTGTCCCTATTTGTATTCCCGTAAATTAGCATCTAATAGATGTCCAAAAAAAAAATTAGCATCTTATATTTATTCTAGTCAACTAACTTATATATCCTGTCACATAAATTTTATAAATAATTTCCTCCAAATTATCAGAAGAAAAAGTTACTTGGAAACTGAATCTAATTTCTTTTATTTATATTTGTGAATAATTTTACATTAAACAAAAGGTAATTCATAGTTTCTAATTTTAAACCAGATATTAGAAATCAACCCCAAAAAATTATTACCACTACTTTTTTAAATTGATGATAACGCATAGGTTTTCGAGGATAAACAGTAAATTTTTCCTTCGAGATTGAAAAATAGAAAGTTAGACACTATACACATTTTTCTAATTCTCATCCATATCAGTCATATATATTTATTCTGTTCTTTCATTCGGTATTCAGTTGTGTTTTTTTTTCAGATTAAAGAAAATGAATCATTACATCCTACACGACTACACCCATCCATTATCGGATTAAACATATATATTGTATGACATGATTTGAGGAGGAAGAGACTCCATGTTTTGAAGATATCCATGAAACTATAGTCCCGGACCTCCCGGTACACATGTAAATCAGGATCAAACCCCATATCGTGGCCCAATAAGCCAATACGGTCCTGCAAAATAATAATAATTCATATCGTGCTCTTAAAAATCTAATGTTTGGTCGAAATTGTTAAGATTAGGTTTTTCTATATACAAATTTTGAAGGTGAGGATAAATAAAAATGCGATTCTATATCTTGATTTTGTTTACCATATTTGAATTGTTATATTTTTTATTTTATCTTTTTATGTTTAACTTATTGCGAGTCTTAGGTTTGTAAAAAAGATGTATTAGATGCTACCAGGACAGCCCGCGTCTCCTTGGCCTTCTCCGTTGTTGGTTTGTGATCGATGACTCGGCTAAAGCCCTATTCTTTTCATATCGCTGAATCTTTGATTTATTCATTCGTTGTAGTCTTTACTTTCATATTTATACATAAAGTCTATTTTTGTTTTATTGATAAACAATTTTAACATTCAGCACAAAAGATTTGATTAATGAATGTTATTATATTGTTTTAAAGAACCCCTTCTCCCCAAAATAAAGATCTGGACTTAAAATATAAGTCCGAACAACTCAGACTAAATCAAAGCGATTCAGTAAAGCCCGATTGGCATATGTATATATTAGATTATGCATGTGAGAAAAGAATTAAGATTAAACTTTTTTTTAGCGTACTCTATTTTACTTCTTTATCTGGCGAAAATAGCAAATGAGAAAGACATCTCTGAAAAATCGTCATTTTTGGTTTGTCGGCATTCATCGGATACACTTTTAACGGTCACTAACGCCAATATATATATATTCCTTTAAACGGTCATAGCTTTCATCCAAAAACTCCGATGGCGGTAAGTTTTGGTGCATTTAAAAAAACTGACTTGAAAAGATTGTACTCATAACCACTCTCATTTAAATTTGGGAAGGTTTTCATTTGGCTCCATATTTTGGGACCTTCGTTTGCGTACATCTTGTCTTAAACATCGGTAACTCTGATTACAAGTGAAAGCATTTGAAGTGACGAGTTTTGACGAGCTTAACTAAAGAAGGAAAAGAAATTACGGCTGCTGAAATAGAAGATATACGGCTTATGCAGCAAAAAAAATATATGAGACTTGAAATCTGCACGAGGTGGAAGTTCTTTAATATTCGAGGTGTTAGTTATTGGAACCGTAGAAGAACTATGAAGATATTAGCAGTTTGACTTCGAAAGTAATAATTCTAAATAGTTTGAGTTCAATTGAAGAAAAAAAATTAACGCGATGAGTCAAAACTCAAATATGTTTTGAGTTTGGGCTTTAGAGGTTTATTTATTTTTATAAGACGAACATCCGAATTTAGAGAGGCACAACCGATGAAAAACCAATGGTAAAATTGCACACATATGTATCCAACGTCGTCATACAATAGCCTTCAAATGATGTATTTGAATTAATTTTGGTTGTATTAGATTCATTTTTAGAAGTGATGTGGTAAAGTAGGTCACTAGGTTGTAAAATCGAATCTCGTTAAAACCAAAAAAATTAAAAAAAAAAAACGAATCTCGTTTAGTAATTTGTATCCCGATTTATCCAGTACATTCTTTAAATAGTTTCTCGTCATTTAAACTAAACCCTAATCTGAAATATGCTTTTACATACTCCGCCAAGCTTTGAAGTTTCTTTTCAAATGGATTGTTCCCCATTAGTCCACTATCTACTACAAATAGTAAATAACTCTCGGAGGGAAAATACGATCGTATCAAATAGCTCTTTTCTTTGACTTGAAGAACTTTTGACATGTGTGCATCTCATTCTCATGGGTATCAAGTTCAACAACTTGTGTAAAATAAACGGCTCTAGCTAGGTAAAATCATCATAATAAGCTATTATATTTCTTTGTCCATACGACAACCTCAATGGATGTATGTAAAATCATCATAAAGCTATTATATATCACATGGACCTGTCATCTTCATCTTTCTCTTTGTCCTTCTCAATGGGTACATCAGATGTGGTGTGTACTATGGATACTTTAAAATATTCACGCTCATGGTTCCCGAGACATAGCTGCCTGCCTGTGCAGAAGCTCAATGCCGCGATTCCATGGTTTGAGCCAATGGAAGCTAACATTTATCCCTAGAATCATTAGTACATAAATGTCAGATATAACATTGTTAAGGTTAGTTTTAGTACATAGAACACACTGCATAATACCACCTTGGTATACTAATAGTTTAAATGTACTATGGAATGTTTCTTACTATCTCGGTAAAGTTATTGATAAATAAAGATCTTGATGTTTGTAATTTCAGCTTTTGTCTCTTCGAACTAATCTCTTATATATGTTGTTCAATCTTAATTAGTTGATTAGAGCAAGAACATAAGATAGTTGAGAAGTGGTCCCAAGAATGGTCTACATAAACTATAGGCTGCATCTTTCTTTGATGAATTGTTTCTAACTTTCTTTTCTATTTGATGATTTAAAATCACCCCATTTGCAGATAACCATAAAGCGAGCATGTATAAGATATACAAATCTTGAAAATTCATATATAATTTTGGGTTTACCCATAAGGTTGTGGTCCTCATATTCTTGGGGTTATTATTTTGAATTTTGAACCTAATACCTACTCAAACCCTAGACCCTTTTGACTCTTTAGTTTTACGATAAACACAAAAAGCTCATTACCCTATTGGTTGTTCGTAGTTCTGTTTTGCAAAGAAGAAATATTGACTTTAACTTAATTGTTAATTTCTTTTCATGTGATCAGACCAATCTGCTTACATGTGAAATAAAATCTGGCAAGTGTCAACTTTCTAAGCTTCTTTCCATTAATGTGTCCCAGTTACGTCCTAACTTCTTTATAATTCACCAAGAATCTTATTCCTTGTAATCAAGAAGAATTCATTTTAAATGGTCGTCTCAATGCTCCTTAATTTGGTTAACATTAGCCTCAGGATGCAAAACGCAGATGAAAAATATCATAGATCAAGCCACTGAAACAAATCCATCGATCGATCTATATACGCATACAGCTCCTTTTTTGCCTAATTATGTTTATGGATGAAACCTTCGATCGATCTATGCGGTGATATACTCATAAATCTCTTATTTTCTTACAAACTTATACTACTTTACATACCGAAAAAATAAAAGAATCATCTTGCTAGTATCTTTGTGTCCGCTATCTTCTCCACTTCCATATCCATAAGATCCTCTGCTGGGTCAAACCAACCAATTAATATTCCAAGTCTAATTTGCTTTCAAGAAGAAATCTCATAGCTTTATCTGTAGGAAATTATAATTATAAAGCAAAATACAAACATATACCTTGTAATAAAGATTTAACATTGACATTGTTTGACAAAAAAAAAAGAACATTGACATTATACAGTCCTTCTCTTCTCTCTACAGATCGTACTTGGCCTCATAGTAAATGGTTCATATCATCGCATATATTTACTTCAACGAGCCGAGGAACTGCTTCCCTTCTCAACAACTCTAATTAAATCTGTCGACTGGTTCTGTAGATCACTTCTACCGTTGGTTTCTCTCTGATCGTTTCCACTATCATTGCTACTTTTGTTGTGCTCAGCTCTTTCTCGCTCCGCTTCACGGTATTTGTGAAGGTTCCTTCCCACGGCGTCAGCATAGTTATCAAGGCCGAGAGTGCTGAGAGCCCACCAGATGTCGTCTCCATTAACCGTCTTTCGATTCTCCCTGTGGCACTTGTCTGAGGCTTCGCAGGTTACAAAGCTTATGAACTCTGTTGCACACTCTTGAACTGTTTGTTTTGCTTCTTTTGAGATCTTTGCATTTGATGGTAGTATTTGCTTCATAAGTCTCCCTACATTGGCTATTGGTAACAATCTATCTTCATCTGTCATTTTTCTCTCGTCTTGTTCTAATGAATCTATCAATTTTGGTCTCTCTTATCACCTTTTTATACAAGTTATCCAATATATATGTAGATGTATAGATGGATATGTATATGCGTATGTGTATGAGTAGATGTGGCATGAGGTCCTTGCACTTGAACTTACCCCTTAATTTATTACATACTATACCTAAGATTCTGTCTCTCTATGGATGTGTGTATGTGAAGCCTATAATAAGCATGATATAGTATGCTGCGAATGTAGTTCCTTAGCACCATCATCATCTTTATCACTAATATATAGTTTTCGCTAATGGATTTCTTTACCACTCTCTAGATATTCCCTTTTAGTTATTCATTTTCTGATTTCTTAATTATTAATTTTTGCAACCAAGTCCAAAATATTAATCTATGTCTCATCTTGACTCTAAATATTTACTCCCTTCCATTTTATAAGATGTCTTAGATGTTTCGCGTGTTTTATTTTATTTATCTTTCTTAAGTTTTTATGCAAAATTTAATTTTATCTGATGTTTTGTGATCTCTTATTTTTGGTTGAATACTTTTTAGTATAATATTTGTATGTATGATGGTGGATCAAGACACAATCACAAATATTTCACCGCTTGAAACGTATAATTAGACGATATTTCCTACTACAATTCATAATATACAGTATCTTGGAAAAGCTTAAATAATAAATTTTGATTTAAATAACGTATGAAGTGCTCTAAATGGAAACTGAGAATTATACCCACGACGATAAATGAAGTGGACCTGATTTTGATTAGAGCCTAGCTACTTTGGCAAAAGAAATTATTCTTGATGAAGCAATGGTTGGGTTATGGAATGTCAAAACCTTAATATTAGAAAATATGAAATTCGGGGCACGTAATCCGCATAATCCGGTACGGATCATAGCCCATTCTACAGCATTTGACCTTTGTTTTTTAAAAATATCTAAAAGCAAATACTTATGAGCATACTGCGCGAAGAATTCATCTAATTTAGATTAAAAACAATACCTAAGATCAAAATAATTGAAAAAGGTCGTTGTTAAAAAGTTAATAAATACAGTGGTCTATATTGGCCAACTAATTGGTTTAAATATTTTGAGCATGTATTGGATTTTATACATGGGTTCAAACTTTGTTTGGACCATTATATATTTGGGTTAACAAACTAAACTATAATAGTGTGTTAACTTATATAAACTTCTAACTGAAATTAATCAGTATATACTTATATATATTATTAGTAGATCATTTTTTTTCCTTTTTGGAGCATTTCCTTTACATTCGCTATTTTAACTAACTTCATGGTACAGAGAGGCTGCTTAACAATTATTATAGTTTTATGTAGGTTATAGAGCCACATTTTTAGGTTATGATTTAGAATACGTACTTTATAAAATAAAGTTTAAAAAAAACTTAGAATACGTCATTTAATACCGAAATATGCGTTTATAAAGGCGTTCTACATAATTCAAAACTGGGTTGACTTAACGATGCACAACCAATAAAAAAAAGTAGCTGTAAAGTTAAATATATTGTTCATCTCTTTGTGAAAAGCATTTCACTTTTTCCCTTAATTTATCAGTTGAACGATTTTAATTGGAAAGTTGTTAACGGTCTCCCAATACAATATTTGCTTGCTACTTGTATGATTATATATGATAGATAATTATTAGCTATCTTATTTTTTAGCCCATTTGTAATATATTAATTCTCATTTCATTAGAATGTTTATTGGTGTATTTATATTTTCCACGTCAGAAACTAAATTAAAAAACAACTTTACGTTTTGCCTTGAGTTACGTTGTAACAAAAATTAGTTTAGCTTTATCAAAAAAAAAAGGGTTTAGAACAGAAATGAACGTACGTATAAAGATGATAGAAAGATACACTAGGTTCGTAATGAATTCAAGTTGTAAATGGGATTATATGCTATAAATCCCAGTAGAATAATTAATCAGAACAAACTCTCCCCGTTTGAAACACACCAAAATAAATGTTTCCCAAAACCTTCTCACTTCTCCTCTACGTCACACTACCTACCTTATATATAGTTCTAATGTCTCGTCAAATTTGTGTTAACTCATACTTCTTCTAAGTGTATGTTTAGTTATTTCAATACTAGTTCTTCAACTAAAAAATACTATTTTTAGTGTTTGGTAAACACGATTCAGCCTATAGCGTACAAGCATATAGCAATAGTCTTTGTAATCCTTTTAATTTAATTTCACTACCTTTTTAACAAAATATAATACTAATTCTTCCGATTCATCACAGTATAAACCCATAATTGATTCTAATCCCTTTAGTTTTCTGCTCCAACAAAACAAAATCAAATTTTATCAGGTAATGACAGAACACCTGATTTGATGGCCCATAGGGCTTTTTGTTTTCTGATATTAGTTTATTTTACTTTCTCTTCAATCATGGATATCTTTGGCCCATTATTAATTTCGAAGCCACAATATCCATCAACTTAATGTTTTACCTTGGCTTAAGGTTTGAAGCAATGGCAAAAAGATTACTATGAAGTGTGATCAATATAATACATGCTTGGATCTAGTTATATCAATCCTATCAAATTTTATTAACATGGGATTCGAAAAACAAAAGAGTGTCAACCTAGACTAACCCTTTATAACGAAACTGACCAAAATGCAAGGAGAAAAAAAAAACATTTGTTTCACATTTTCAGAAAGACCACCTAATTGTTGTTTTACCAACCGGAATCATATAGAAGTTTTGCCAGGGATGAATTGCAAAGCAATTGGACTAAGTTTCTTTCTCCCTTTTAGCAACAAAAATATATCAAAAGTTGGAAAAAAAAACTCGGAGTTAGCAAGCATCAAGGAAGACCTATTCACTATACCAAAAACTACGATCATCAATAATAAACCCTCTAGTTTGACATGCATCCTATCAACTCTTCCAATTCCTAACATGTACTATTAGATTAACCTTTTTTATGAACAACCATAAGCCAAATATATTTTTTAAATTTCACTAGAAAATTTAATCGGTATCTTTTCGTCATTCGCTAATAACAATTTAGCAAATTGTCATTTAATTAATTAAAATTATAGATATCTTCATTAAGCAAAATTTTCCTAAAATATTTTGAAACGGTTATGCTTTTCTATATAGTTCTTACAAAAAATATTTATATGTATATATAAGAAATTAATCTATTATGTTAATATTGATTTAATTGAGCATTTAAAAGATAATTCGACTGCTGTCGAAAAAGAAAAAATCAATTAGTAGTAGCATGTAGAATAATAATAATAGAAAACACAAAACACGTCCACAACTTGTAATATTAAACTTGGAGACTTTAACTGAAAACAATAAAACACTCTAAACCCTTAAAAAAACGCCAATGAAAATCCCCAAAGTGCATTATAAAAAAAGCTTATACGATCATTCTTCTCTCGAAGACTTCGTGTTGGAAGACCGACCAGTGCTCTCCTTTCTCTCTCTCCACAAACACGAAAAATTCTTCCTTTGCTTTGTTATCGTTCTCGACTCCATAATCTCACAGTGCCACAATCTCCAACATTGCATAGTTCTTTAAACTAAAACTCAGGTTATCAAATCTATCTCCTTTGTTTCTTATGCCGTGTTTGGCAATTCACGTTCTTTGCTTTCTCCTTTTTTCCTGGGTTTTATTGTGTCGCAACGCTACTGGTTAATGCTTAGAGATCGAGGAAACTAGTAATCGGAGATGTGGAATCCTCCTTTTTACATCAAGTACCCCACTTTGTTTTAGAATTTGTGTTTCTAAGTTTTTTTGTCCCTTGCGTAAAGGTTTCGACTTTTGCTGCTTTCCTTGCATACCATTGTATATGTTCGTCTCGTGGGTTAATCCGTTACGAGATCATTGAGAATTACATGTCTATGCTACAAGTTATTGATGTTCGGGATCGATGTTTGTGGGTTTTTGCTTTTGATCAGGTCTGATTATATTCGTGATAAGTGTGATTCTGAATATGGGTTAGTGTTTCCATTGAATTTGGCTCTGAAAACACTTGATTTTATCTTTTCCTGCTCTTCGGATTTCTCTAACTTTTGGATTGAATCTTTTGTGGATTTTGCTAGAATTTTCCGGGTCTGTGTTTCAATGATCAAGTATTGTATTTAATCAAATGTATTTGCTTATCTCAATATTTCTTTCACGATCTCAAGTAGTTGAATGTTCTGTTTGGTTCTGTGATCTAAAATGTTTGAGCTTTATACTTTACTTTATCTTGTTGTGTTGCTATGGACAATGTATGTATTTGAGCTCCTTGCGGTTTGTTTTTACTTTCATTCTTTTGATAGATAATTTCAATGTTCATACTTAATCTTTATTGTTTTTGCTTCTTAGTGTCAGATCTTCTATGTATCTGATTTGCCAGGAAACTATGATTGATTTCTCTTTGATGTTTTTGTATGTTTCTTGAGGTTTGTATAACAGTGTTATCACTGAAACAACACTGAAAAATGTTGTCTTTTGCGGATTTATGCAGATAAGTTCATTCATTTTTTTCTACGATTGAGAATGGTTCTTGTGATGATGGATGAGGAAAACAATCTTATGGATGAAACAGCTGTCATCGAAGATTCCTCTGATGTTGAATTTGCCTGTGGAGATCAACAAGTTGAGCCTCGTGTTGGGGAAGAATTTCAGGTTGAGGTTCCTCCAATGATGTCTGCATCTGAACGTGCAGTGTTTCTTTCAACTTCAGTAGCTTTGGATGATTCCTCATATTCATTTCTCGTCGGAAAACCTGTCCAAGTAATGTGGATAGACAAACAGAGAAAAGGACAAGGAAATGGAGACGATAATGTTGACATGAACCAATCTTTGAAATCTTTAAGAGCGAAAAAAAGTCGTTGCTCAGCGAAGAGCAGAGGCGAGAGTGACAAGAATTCGGAATACAAGAAGCAAAGATTGAATCTTGAGGCTGTTCCTGCGACACTGTTTAGCTCTTGGAAAGATTTTGAGGTGGCTAGCTTTGTTCTTGGTCTGTATACATTCGGGAAGAACTTTACTCAGGTGAAGGAATTCATGGAGAACAAAGGAACAGGAGAGATAGTGTTGTTTTACTATGGGAAGTTCTATAATTCCGCTAAGTACCACAGCTGGTCTGAATCCCGCAAGAAGCCGAACCGAAAATGTGTATATGGAAGAAAGCTCTATTCAGGTTGGAGGCAACAGCAGTTGTTATCCCGTTTGATTCCTTCTATTCCTGATGAATCTCAAAAGCAGATGCTCGTGAATGTAAGTCTCTTTTACATCCTAATGATGAATGCTTAACCATTATATATATTCTTTGTCACTGATCTTACCATTCACAGGTCTCAAAGTCATTTGCTGAAGGAAAGATCACTTTGGAGGAATACGTACGCGCAGTGAAGGATCTTGTGGGTCTCAGGCTTCTGGTAGACGCTGTGGCGATTGGTAAAGAAAAAGAAGATCTCACTGTTATTAGAGCAGCACCAATAAAACCATGGTTCACGGTTTCTCCAAAACCTTCTTCAGTCCCGGGCTTAGGGGATTACAATTCATTCACATCTGCTGACATAATAAATCAGTTAACTGGCTGTTCGCGTCTCAGCAAAGCCCGTTGCAGTGATATCTTCTGGGAAGCTGTATGGCCGCGTTTACTAGCCAGAGGATGGCATTCAGAGCAGCCCGAGGAGCGAGGCTATTTCACATCTAAGGATTACATTGTTTTCATTGTCCCTGGCGTGAAGAAGTTTTCAAGAGAAAAGCTTGTCAAAGGCGATGATTACTTTGATTCAGTCAGTGATATTCTAACAAAAGTTGCTGCGGAGCCCGAGCTTCTTGAGTTTGAAACAGGAGGAGAGATCAGAGAAGCAGCCAATGAAATCGTTGTTGCAGAGAACTCTTCTGGCCAATCAGATGATGAGTCTTCCCCGTCTGATAGTCATAGACACCGTTACCTCAAGTCTCCATGTTCTAACCGTGGAACTCCGGGAATGAAATTCACTGTTGTGGACACTAGTTTGGCTTCAGGAGGAAAGTTGTGTGATTTACGGAATCTAAATGCAGAATCTCTAGTTTCTGAGCCAAAGACTCGCCTAGGAGATAAAGATTCTCCTGTGCTTAAGATTTCACTGGACAGTCAGAATGTGAAAAACCCCCAAGCAATGCCTCTGGATGCCAAGAACCAAGTGGATGACCCAATGCGATTCACAATTATTGATACGAGTCTAGACCACCGTGAAAAGTTATCTGGATTTAAGAGATGGAGACATTTACCAGGTGATTACACAAAAAGGGGTTGTGCAGAGGATGATGCTGGTGTACAGAAGGAGGCAAATGATTCATCAAAGAGGTTGATTAAGCATAGGTCTACCCGTCGAGCAGAAAATAACTATCATTCAGTAAATTCTCCATTGTTGAAACGAAAACGGCTCAGTGCTTGCGTTAGGAGGGAAAAAGACCTTTTAAGAGACAGTTCAATGTTCAGGCATTTACTGAGTGATGACACAAAAAGGGCGGTCAGTCTTGAACCAGATCAGTTATGTGTGTGTGCGGTCCAACACCAAAATAGCACTTGTGAAGAGATGAATGAGGACAAAGAGAGATATGAAACCATGTTATCAGTTGATTATATGAATTTGAAGTCTGATCAATCAAGAAAGACTGGAACTGGACCGTCTTCTTCCCTTGTTGTGATTCAAGAAACTTCAGAGATTAAACCAAATGGGTTCAATTCCATCTCCGGTGTAGACAATAACTGTTCTCCAGAGGAGGTAAGAACTGCCCATGAACTCATTTCATCAGAACAAGAACCAAAAAGGCACTGTTTAGTGTCAGATTCAGGCAAAAAAGGCGCTTCCAATGATCTGAAACAAGAGCAACCAGTTAAGCTCCCTTCAATCTCAGGCTCAAAGATTAATAGTTCTCCTTCCAAAGATCTGGGAACTACTCAAGAACTTGGTTCATCAGAACAGCAAGACCAACAGATTGATATAGATAGTCCTAGAAGACAGAGCACAAGAAAGCAACCATTGACGACTCGGGCTCTGGAAGCTCTTGAATCCAGCTTTCTAACAACTAAGAGAATGAAAAACACGACTAAACCCAGAAATCGTCAAAGCTCTACGAAGAAAAAGCACTCAGCTAAAACGTGTAACAGAACACAACCTTTGCCAGACAATGGGAGTGCAGATTTGGAGCACAGAGGAGGAGCTAGAAGCAATTTTGTAAAGAAAGCACCAGCAAGTAAGGCCTTCGATCAAATAGAGGATTGAAAACCTAGCTTTCTTCTTAATGAAGCAAGAACCGAGAGCAATGCTCTGGATAGAATACAAGATTCAAAGCCGGTCCTAACTCAATACCCAAAACTTCCACCGATTGTTCTGAAGCTTCCATTCAAACGTAGCTGAAGAGTTTCAGAGACTTGTCTGATAATTTTGGGCGTTGGATGAGAGAAGATTAGCCTTGCTGAAGAATGAATGTGTACAGAAGTGAGTTTTCTTTAACTCAAAAGGTTTTTATTCTTTGTTATTCTTAATTTTTTATACTATTAGACAGAAGTAATGTTTTTATTATTCGGTTTGCTGGTCTATATCCAAAGAAATTAAGTGGAATAATGATGGTAAGGCAAAGAATCTATAAAGCATATACACATAGATACATACAAATCCTGAATAGTAGTAAGTCTAATCTAAAGTCACAACAATGTCTCTACTATACAACTACAAATCTTGACTGATTTAAGTGCAGCTGACTTGCGGCCGCTTGATTGCCTTGTCCAAATTGTGAGAGACTGCTTTGGTTAAGTTAGGGTCTTCAAAACCAAGCTCTGCTCCAAATCTTTGCAGTCATAACCAAATTTCAAAAAGCATCATCAGTGACGGCTCAAATTCACTTCACATTTCCTTACATTAGTTTAGGTTTAAATTCTTTCGACTTACTTTGGATCCAAGACCAGTTTCTGAACCTCTTTGATGGCTGAGCTAGCTGCGTATATTGATATCTTTCCAATCTGATATTAAAAATCCAAACAATTTTCAAGGATTTTAGAACTGTAGGCATTGAGATGGTTAATGGTTTGTTCTAACGGAAGGCGGAATCAAAGTTTGGTTACCTCTAGAATCTGAAGTTTTGCCTCGTGGTCGTTTGGTAAACACCGGATTTCTTCAGCTAGCCTTGCTGATTCTCCAACGCTTTCAGGGCACAAGAAGTCGAGCGCAACCTGAACATTCGACTGAGAATTGTATACGTGCAAACAAATTTAGTAACCGCAAGGGAAAAAAAGAAAGTCAGTGGATTTGATGGAGCATAAAAATATATTTTACCTGAAGATTCCTGACTTGGAACGGAGATCCAGCCGGAATGAAGATAGCCTCACCAAGATGCTGCTCAAACGTCCATGGCTCAACTCCTGAAACAATAGCAAGAGTCATTCCTCAGTTTTCCATGCAATAAGCTTTTGGAAATAGAACATGGAACAGAATGTTAGTTTTTCCTACCAAACTCATCCTTTAGTTGTCTCTTGTGGTGGTCATTTAAGAACAACCCTTCATACAACGAGCGTGACACCTGAAACTCGCGTAAACAAACTAGGGAACTCAAACATTTGACATACAAAAAGACGATTTTCACATTCAGTATATTGATTTAGTGGATAAGACTTACAAAATCAGTATTAAAACTATCAGGCTTCTGGAATGTTCTCTGCAAAAACTCGGCCAGCTTTGGGACGTCTTGCCGTCGAAAGACATCCCACTGGGATCCTCCTGCACATGAAGACGTGCAAGAAGATTCCATGTTGTGACCGTTATCAGTTATTTTCTCTGGATTCACAGTTAACATCATCTCAGATTCATTCTTCTCTGTATTGACTCTACCAAGTGATAGATCATGTAATTCTCCGTCCCTTATTGTTTCCTCAGGGCTAATAAGTGACTCATTTTCGTCCATCTTTTGGTCAGGTTCTTCAGGACCGGGGTTAGTCTCTATCGCCCTTTTGAATGTTATTCCTTCAGATGTGTGCACCAAGAGGTATACCTGATTAACAATTCCAAAAGGGTAAACATATCAGGAGTGTACCAACAGGTGTGAAAATCCAGTTTTCTCCATCAATCAAAAAAAGACAAATGTGCTTAAATACAATCCAAGAGCTGAGTAATGTACCGCATCGCGCATACTGTAGTGAATACTGGTCGATGAATCGCCAGCACCAGTTTCTTGATATGTCCCACAAGACACATAAATCTTTGGACCTGCATCATTCTGGAGCGAATAATGAGGCAACTTGGCTGCAACGTTCAGAAGGCCTAACCGGGGATGTATGTACTCAAGAAAGGGAAATCTTGTGATAAACTCAGGTCTTTGGTAGAAAATGAACTCCTCAGAAGCACTTGGGCTCGGCCAGTCCTTTAACTTCCACAATAGCGGAAGACCTGTGTCTTGGTTTTTTCCATCTCTATATGCTTTTGTAAACTCTCCAAGTCTTACATCAACCTGTGAATGAAGTTATGAACACTAATGATCTGTGACTCAACAATATGAAGATATGAGAAACTAAGAAATTTACCTCTGACCCATCCAAGCTATTTAGGACCTTCAAGAATGGATCATCTTCTCTCAATTTCTCGTCTGATATCTCGTCTATATCCCTCCAAATAGTCTCAGGATCCCATCTAGAAATAGATGACTCATCAAGTACCCCTTTTACAATAGCAAGCCGACCATCAGCCCATTGTTTCTCAAAATTAGCTACTCCATCAGATTTAAACGTTTCAAGCGACGGGCTGTACACAAAGTTGTCACTGCTCTCCTCTCTCTCAGCAAATTTGCAGAATCTGGAATCGCACAATTCAGGGTTCTGAAGGTCAGATACCTTGCAGCCATTAACAATCTCCTCAGCATTTTTCACAAGCTTTGCAACCCAATTCATTTTGAAAATGCGAGCAAGATTCAAAGATCGGGAACCGCAGCCTCCATATTCCTTCGGAGGGCAAGGGATGCTCCCATCACCGTTGGCTTCCCACTCAGGAAAGTTATATGAAAAGTCCAGTTTTAATTTAGGAACTTCTGTTCTTTCTCCTATGATTTGGTTGGTCCCACTAATCTCAACTGAAGACTCTGCCCGTAGATCTTGACAGCATCTCAGGCACAGGTCATATGAGCAGTTCGAACAATGACGGTAGTAGTCAACAACTGGTATCCGACACACGTTGCTACGTGAAACAAAACATCAATAAGAACATGGACGACAATAAGAAGTGACAACAAGACATAGTTGCAGGTTTCAGATAGAAAACTTTAGTCAATTAAGAAGAAGAGCATGTAAGACAGATCAAAAGTACCAGCACATCTGCTCATCTGCTTTCAATCTTGCTCTGACAAGATCAATCTCAGCTCCTATAACGCAAAACAAACTAGTGTTAACCACAAAGAATATTAGAAGTATATATAATTCATTAATTGTCACTGTAAATAAAAACCTGTCTCACCACGAAGCCTCTTCTCTAGTTCTACTTCCATACATTGTTCAAGGTGGATCTGCTTTATCACTGGAAGGACAGCTGACAAGAGACTATAAAGATACTTCAACTTGTCCAAAACAGGTATTTCCTGGATCCGTACCTGCAAATTTTCACAAAGAGCCATCTCATGGTCTTAAATTTTAACCCCCAAAATAAGTAGCAATGGTTTGAATCTATGGATAGACAAGATCACACCTTTATTGTATTATCAGAACGTAAGCAAGGTCTACAATTACACAAACCACGACACACAGGGCAAACTTTCTCGACTTCTTCAAGTGATATCTCCGAGTACCTTAAAATGTAAGAGACATCATCAGTACCATTAACTCTTTCTACCAAAGGTTTACAGAACCATGAGGTTTACAGAATCTTGAAAAAGAAAGCAAACCTTGTCGATATACAAGTGTCGCAGAAGGCTCTTTGATTGCACTTGATGCAAGAAATGATTCTATCTGTATCTTTTCTCTTGCATTGATGGCAAATTACACCCAAAGACTCTGCAGACACATCTGTGCTTTCTGCTGAGTATTCCTACAACACATTAAAACAGTCACATATGGGTGTATAAGTTCTCTCTATAACCAAAAAGAAACAACAAATTTACCACTGGACTCATGCTTTGGTGTGATCCATTACGTGAGGGATCCACTATAGCAACAGATGATGGTGTACTATAGGATCTGTAGCTCTCTTCAAACATTCCAACATCTCTAGCCATCTCATCATTCAAATCCACTGCAACGCGTGGCGAGAAACTCCTCACCATTGGCGTCTCGGGGGAGTACTGAATCAAGCTTTCATTATGTCTCTTCTCTCTACTACCATTAATCTTGGAAGCAGAGGCATGACCACAATTATTATAGTGCTCAATGCTAGTGACTGGTATCTCGAAATCATCCATCTTCCCTTCCGGATATGTATCAGTTTCGCCCAATGGTGATCTCCTTTTCGCTTTCTTCTGGTTAGCCCGGAAAGCCGAATTAGCAGCCCGTTTCTTGGCCTGGATGTAGTGTTTCTCACATACCGTCTTATCAGGCATGGACATTGCCGTACATCTCCACTGTTTACCATCCGATCTCTTGCACCGTAAATCATCTGGAATCCCGACAACACCCTCACCATTGCCATTGCCATTGGCGTAGCCGGATCGAGTTTGCTCATTAGCACTCATTCTAATCACTGAATCACAAATTTCATGAAAATTGACCTACATTGTTAAAACACAGATTGTAAAACTCAAATCACAGAAATTGAGCACCCACGAAGGGCGAAACTAAATTGGTATCTTAAGATGACTTGCTCGAATTGAGTGAGACGGATTACAATCGCAAAACCCAATTACTCAGAAAAACCCTTAAAATCCCCCAAATCAACGAACAGATCCAATCAACCGAAGCTAAATTAAATAAATAAGCTAAGGAGTTATGTAGAGACAGAAAGAAAGAAACTTGCACAATGGAAATAAGATTAATCTGAAAACTCAGATAACATTAACATAGATGATCACTAGACAGCAAAATCAACCTAAGAACTCTACACATACAGATACATGCTAGAACATATATGTATAGAGCAAAATTGCGTATAAATTCAAAGACAGCTGGGGAAACGCTAACAGAGAAAATCGAACGAACAATTGAAATCAGGTTTTGGAGAAGAGCCTAAGAGATGGGAATTCGAAAGCTTCAACATGTATATAAGTGTATGAGGATGTGTATATATGTGCATTAATAATTGGTCATCGTTAGAGTGAGAGAAGGAAACCCCAAACCTGAAATTAGGGTTTTGCTCGAGAAATTGCAGGGGTGAAAGATGGGAGAGATATCAATCATGTTCAGGACACTTGTATCTCCGTTTTTTTTTTTTTTCTTTTCTTTAGTCTTGGGTTTTCCTTTTCTCTTCTGTAACTAAGACCTTAAATCGCAGTAGTTTTTGAAGTGGTTTTCGATTTTAGATTATTTTTAAATCTATCCATTCATAATTTTGAAAAAGTAATTCTCTAAAAAATAAGAAATCCAGATTTTGATGGTTTTTGCACATTTGTAAAAATCTTAATTTTAATAGTTTTTAAAAGATTTTGTTGTGACATTCTTTTTTTTCCTGGAAATTTTCTGTTAACATCATTTTTTTTGTTTTTTAAATAATTTTGTTTATTTAATTCTTTAAAACTAAAATCATATTCTATGGGGTTTTCAATATGACTTGCTGTAACTATTTTTCTTTATATTTGTTTTTATTTTAGTTTATGCAATAATGTGTTATTTTTATGCAATATATCTGTGTATTTTTATCAGTCTTTTTTGATATTATGAAATTTTCTAAGTTTTTTTTTGATTATTAAAATTTAATATCACTATTTTGATAATTTTCAAACACATATAACCAAAACTAAAAATCAAAATAGAAAACATAATAAAGTAAAAAAAATTATATATAAAAACTGAAAAACTAAACAAGTTACCATTCAAGTTTTTTAAAAACTAAAATCTACACCAAAAATCAAAAACAAAAAAAAACTCAAAAACCAAAACCTAAAAACCACTAAAAACTCATAAACATTCATGGCCTAAGATGTAAACTCATGTTCTGGTTCACTTGTTTTTCCTCCTTTTTTTGTTTTTTTTCCAGTGTGGTGTTTAATTGTTTATTCAAATTTCAAAGTGGATCCCATTGTAGTTTCATAAGATGGTACAAATACCAAATATGGATACAAACCAAAAATTAAGGGAAAATAGATTCAAATTCATATTAAGAAACTATATCCTTATTTTAAAATATAAAAATTTACTAATTGATGAAACTATACATTTCAGATGTTTACCAATATATTTTAGTATTCTTTTGAAAAAATTCAGAAAATTTAGAATGCTACAAGTTCAACTATTATCTACTGTTTTTATTTCATGAAACTAATATAGATATGAAAATTAACAAATTTATGCATCCGTATCATTACTACATGGATTTATGCTTAATTTCGTATAAGGAAAATCAGTTTTCAAATTTGTAATTTGTATAACAAATTTTTCGGGTATATGGAATATGGAGTCCAGACTGTCCAGTATATGATATGGGCTAACGTCTATTTTTTGGTTTAACTTAAACAAAATAAAGCTACAAAGAATATGGATGGTGCGTCAAGGGCACGCGAGGTGACGATAATTCATCGAGAAAATGAGAAGTTGAGAACCAATCGCCTTTGAGGATAAGCAAAAGTCAACTTTTGGGTTATTTATACCATGCGCATTGCTCTTGACTACACGAAGATACCAAGAAAGATGCTTGAGATGATTCTCCTTTGCAAAGATTCTGTAAGGTTATTAATACATTGATCAACCACTAGTTAAATATTAGTAGTAAACAAATATTTGGTTTACTTTATTGTTTTTTTTTGTTTCCAGATAGTAGAGTAAAAATTTCTATTTTATTAAAACTAATTAACAGCAAGATAATTAAGCATGGGATAAGGATCAACTAAAATTAGGAAAAAATCATTAAAAGAATAACCGCGTCCTTTATTTCCAAACACTATAATCTCATCCGTGTCCGTCCCGTGTGTAAACCCATTTCTTCTATAAACCGACTTTAATATAAATTCATGTATAATACAACCTTCCCCTTCCACTATTATATTCCTCATTAAAAAAAAATCTAGTCTTTACTGAAATCGTTTCTCGATAAGAGAAGAAATTTCAAGTTTTTTTTAATTTTCTTTCATTCATCCCGATCCGAGTAACCATGGAGTGTAGATCGTTGGATCTGACTATCATATCCGCTGAGGATCTAAAAGACGTTCAATTGATCGGTAAGCAAGACTTATACGCCGTCGTTTCCATCAACGGTGACGCAAAGACGAAGCAGAAGACAAAGGTGGACAAAGATTGCGGTACGAAACCTAAATGGAAACATCAGATGAAGCTCACCATCGACGACGCTGCGGCCCGTGAGAATCGTCTGACTCTGGTTTTCGAAATCGTGGCAGATCGTCCGATCGCCGGTGATAAACCCATCGGAGAGGTTAGCGTTCCGGTGAAGGAGCTCCTGGATCAGAACAAGACCGATGAGGAGAAAACGGTGACGTACGCCGTAAGGTTACCTAACGGGAAGCCTAAAGGATCTCTCAAATTCTCGTTCAAATTTGGTGAGAAATATACTTATGGATCTTCAAGTGCACCTCACGCGCCTGTTCCATCTGCTGTGGACCACAAGACCATGGATCAGCCCGTTACTGCTTACCCGCCCGAACACGGTGCCCCGTCTGCATACCCTCCTCATCCTGCTGGTCCATCTGGATATCCACCACCGGGACATGATGATAAACACGGTGGTGCTTACGGATACCCGCAGCCAGGTGGCTATCCACCTCCAGGTGTGGCTGCTGGATATCCACCAGCCGGATCCGGAGGATATCCGACACCAGGGGCATACCCGCCACAGGGAGTATACCCGGGATATCCGCCTCCGCAACAGGGAGGATACCCGGGATATCCGCCTCCGCAACAGGGAGGATACCCGGGATATCCGCCACAGGGTTACCAGGGATATCCGCCACAGGGTCCATACGGTTACCCGCAACAGCAACCTCATGGTAAACCACAAAAACCGAAGAAGTCTGGAATGGGTGGAATGGGACTTGGGCTTGGGCTTGGAGCTGGTTTACTGGGTGGGTTGCTTGTTGGTGAAGCAGTTTCTGACATTGCAGATGATATGGGAGATATGGGAGATATGGGTGGCGATTTCGATTTTTGATTGATTTCTGTCTGTGCTTAAGTGTTATGTTATGAACTTTCAATTTCCTAGGTTAACTGCTCTATGTTTCTCGATCATGTGAAGAACGAGAGAGATCAAGTTTTATCTTGTGTTTATGTATTTGGTTTTTTCTAATGAAATAAGTAAGGTATTGAACATTATGTATGCTATTTATCAATGACTCTGTTGAGTAGAATGCAATGGAACACCGAGAGATAATGCTTTCTCAGACTTTGTCATCTTTATTTATATTTAGCCCATGCCATAGGAATTTTCCATATGTTTGTCTAAGAATAATGTGCATCACAACAACAAAAACTAAACGATTCACTTAAAACTACTACTTCAGATTTGAAAAGATTTTTCGCACAATTCTTTACGAAATTGTGTCAGTTAAGCTATCGAATGCATTGAGCTTGATGAAACACAAACCCTGAGTTAAAATAGTTTCGAAGAGATGACACATTCTTTCACTGATTGTAAAAGCTTTCAGAAAACAGTAATTAATCCAACACCAATTTTTCTTAAACGAAAACTCCCTGAAAAATCTTCATGTTTCCCAAATTCTTTAACTAGCAATTTTTTTTACATTTCCTAAAAAGAGAAAAACTGAAAAAGTGAAATAACCAATAGCTGCAAATCCAATGTCTCATAGCCTAAAAAACCCTCTAAACCGGTCAATAACCGACTCAAACAACCTTCAACCACCTGTCTTGTAACTCATTGTTGGAGTTTAAGCTTTGGTTAACTTATAAATCAAGTAATTTTATACCGAATGAATGGTTTAGGATATTATTAGATAAGTTTGGATTTATTTAGGATTTATCTAGATCCTAATTCTAATAGGTTTAGGTGAGTTGTGCCTTCCCTATATAAACACTTGATGGGTTGTGTCAAAGTTTAAGAGAGTTAAAGGAGTATTAGTTTTGAGTGATTTTCTAATACAATTTAAGTAAAGGATTTCTTAAACCTACTCTTGTTCTTGTCTATTTCGATTCTTTGTTTTCAATAATTGGTATCAGAGTTTCAAGGTGTTTGATCCTTGGAGAGAGAGAGAGAAATCCATAGAAGACAAGGACGTGAAGATCTAAGATGGGAGATATCGTGGCTCAATCGAAGGATGTGGTACCTTCGTCTATCCAATGTCCTAAGTTGAACTCAACTAACTACATGGTGTGGTCCATGAGGATGAAAGTTATGTTGCAAATTCATAAGGTATGGGAGACAATAGAACCGGAATCAAGCGATCCTCACAAGAATGTTATCACAACCGGTTTGCTATTCCAATCAATCTCGGAGACTCTTATCTTACAAGTCGGAGAGCAAGAATCTCCGAAAGGAATTTGGGAAGCAATCAAGGCTCATAATCTTGGAGCTGATCGCGTTAAGGAGGCGAGGCTTCAAACTCTCCAAGCTGAGTTTGAAAGAATCAAGATGCGAGATACGGATACGATAGATAGCTTCGCCGGAAAGCTATCAGAACTAGCTTCAAAATCGGCTTCTCTTGGTGAATCGATTGAGGAGGCTAAACTTGTGAAGAAATTTCTTAATTGTCTACCAAGGAGCAAGTATATCCAAATTGTTGCTTCTCTTGAACAGGTCTTAGACTTGAAAACAACAAGCTTCGAGGATATAATTGGAAGGCTCAAGGCGTACGAAGAAAGAATTCATGAAGACAATTATGGGGAGACGCAAGATAAGTTGCTTTTCACAAATACGGATCAACAAACCTTTGTTGGAGGAAAAGATCGTGGCTTTGGAAGAGGGGGCAGAGGAAATAGAGGAGGAAGAGCCTGTGGAAGATCAAACTACCAAGATGTTTCACAAACGGAGCAAAGTCAAACGAAGAAAAAGAAAGATTACTCGAACATAACTTGCTTTCGATGTGAGAAAAAAGGTCACTTTGTCTCTAATTGTCCCGAGAAGAAGCAAAAACCTCAAGAAGTAAACAAAGTAGAGACGGAAGAAGCAGATCTACCTCTCTATCTCCATGAGATAGTGTTCTTGAATGAGGAAAAAGTTCAACCAAAGAACTATGAAACCGAGAATCAAGAAGAAGGACTTTGGTATCTCGACAATGGAGCTAGCAATCATATGACCGGTGTAAAGACATATTTTTGTGAACTCAATGAAAGTATCAAAGGGAAGGTGAGATTCGGAGATGGATCTTGTGTCGAGATAGGTGGGAAAGGCTCGATCATTTTCCAAAGCAAAACCGAAGACCAAACACTAATCAAGGACATCTATTATATTCCAAGTTTGAAGAGTAATATTCTTAGCTTAGGAAAAGCTACAGAAGTTGGATGTGAGGTCTTAATGAGACAAGATCATCTCACGGTACATGATCCAAATGGAAGGCTTCTAGTGAAAGTAACAAGATCTCCTAATAGGCTCTACAAAATTAAGCTACAAATCGGTAAACCGTTATGTTTTCACTCAAGAATAGAAAATGAAGCATGGATATGCACGCTAGGATGGGGCATGTAAGCTTTAAAACACTTAATCTCATGTTTAAACACGAGCTTTATTTATATTTAGATAATGAAGCAGATAATGCTTTCTCATTATCCAATGTCTCATAGCCTAAAAAACCCTCTAAACCGGTCAATAACCGACTCAAACAACCTTCAACCACCTGACTTGTAACTCATTGTTGGAGTTTAAGCTTTGGTTAACTTATAAATCAAGTAATTCTATACCGAATGAATGGTTTAGGATATTATTAGATAAGTTTGGATTTATTTAGGATTTATCTAGATCCTAATTCTAATAGGTTTAGGTGAGTTGTGCCTTCCCTATATAAACACTTGATGGGTTGTGTCAAAGTTTAAGAGAGTTAAAGGAGTATTAGTTTTGAGTGATTTTCTAATACAATTTAAGTAAAGGATTTCTTAAACCTACTCTTGTTCTTGTCTATTTCGATTCTTTGTTTTCAATAATTGGTATCAGAGTTTCAAGGTGTTTGATCCTTGGAGAGAGAGAGAGAAATCCATAGAAGACAAGGACGTGAAGATCTAAGATGGGAGATATCGTGGCTCAATCGAAGGATGTGGTACCTTCGTCTATCCAATGTCCTAAGTTGAACTCAACTAACTACATGGTGTGGTCCATGAGGATGAAAGTTATGTTGCAAATTCATAAGGTATGGGAGACAATAGAACCGGAATCAAGCGATCCTCACAAGAATGTTATCACAACCGGTTTGCTATTCCAATCAATCTCGGAGACTCTTATCTTACAAGTCGGAGAGCAAGAATCTCCGAAAGGAATTTGGGAAGCAATCAAGGCTCATAATCTTGGAGCTGATCGCGTTAAGGAGGCGAGGCTTCAAACTCTCCAAGCTGAGTTTGAAAGAATCAAGATGCGAGATACGGATACGATAGATAGCTTCGCCGGAAAGCTATCAGAACTAGCTTCAAAATCGGCTTCTCTTGGTGAATCGATTGAGGAGGCTAAACTTGTGAAGAAATTTCTTAATTGTCTACCAAGGAGCAAGTATATCCAAATTGTTGCTTCTCTTGAACAGGCCTTAGACTTGAAAACAACAAGCTTCGAGGATATAATTGGAAGGCTCAAGGCGTACGAAGAAAGAATTCATGAAGACAATTATGGGGAGACGCAAGATAAGTTGCTTTTCACAAATACGGATCAACAAACCTTTGTTGGAGGAAAAGATCATGGCTTTGGAAGAGGGGGCAGAGGAAATAGAGGAGGAAGAGCCTGTGGAAGATCAAACTACCAAGATGTTTCACAAACGGAGCAAAGTCAAACGAAGAAAAAGAAAGATTACTCGAACATAACTTGCTTTCGATGTGAGAAAAAAGGTCACTTTGTCTCTAATTGTCCCGAGAAGAAGCAAAAACCTCAAGAAGTAAACAAAGTAGAGACGGAAGAAGCAGATCTACCTCTCTATCTCCATGAGATAGTGTTCTTGAATGAGGAAAAAGTTCAACCAAAGAACTATGAAACCGAGAATCAAGAAGAAGGACTTTGGTATCTCGACAATGGAGCTAGCAATCATATGACCGGTGTGAAGACATATTTTTGTGAACTCAATGAAAGTATCAAAGGGAAGGTGAGATTCGGAGATGGATCTTGTGTCGAGATAGGTGGGAAAGGCTCGATCATTTTCCAAAGCAAAACCGAAGACCAAACACTAATCAAGGACATCTATTATATTCCAAGTTTGAAGAGTAATATTCTTAGCTTAGGAAAAGCTACAGAAGTTGGATGTGAGGTCTTAATGAGACAAGATCATCTCACGGTACATGATCCAAATGGAAGGCTTCTAGTGAAAGTAACAAGATCTCCTAATAGGCTCTACAAAATTAAGCTACAAATCGGTAAACCGTTATGTTTTCACTCAAGAATAGAAAATGAAGCATGGATATGCACGCTAGGATGGGGCATGTAAGCTTTAAAACACTTAATCTCATGTTTAAACACGAGCTTTATTTATATTTAGATAATGAAGCAGATAATGCTTTCTCATTATCCAATGTCTCATAGCCTAAAAAACCCTCTAAACCGGTCAATAACCGACTCAAACAACCTTCAACCACCTGACTTGTAACTCATTGTTGGAGTTTAAGCTTTGGTTAACTTATAAATCAAGTAATTCTATACCGAATGAATGGTTTAGGATATTATTAGATAAGTTTGGATTTATTTAGGATTTATCTAGATCCTAATTCTAATAGGTTTAGGTGAGTTGTGCCTTCCCTATATAAACACTTGATGGGTTGTGTCAAAGTTTAAGAGAGTTAAAGGAGTATTAGTTTTGAGTGATTTTCTAATACAATTTAAGTAAAGGATTTCTTAAACCTACTCTTGTTCTTGTCTATTTCGATTCTTTGTTTTCAATAATTGGTATCAGAGTTTCAAGGTGTTTGATCCTTGGAGAGAGAGAGAGAAATCCATAGAAGACAAGGACGTGAAGATCTAAGATGGGAGATATCGTGGCTCAATCGAAGGATGTGGTACCTTCGTCTATCCAATGTCCTAAGTTGAACTCAACTAACTACATGGTGTGGTCCATGAGGATGAAAGTTATGTTGCAAATTCATAAGGTATGGGAGACAATAGAACCGGAATCAAGCGATCCTCACAAGAATGTTATCACAACCGGTTTGCTATTCCAATCAATCTCGGAGACTCTTATCTTACAAGTCGGAGAGCAAGAATCTCCGAAAGGAATTTGGGAAGCAATCAAGGCTCATAATCTTGGAGCTGATCGCGTTAAGGAGGCGAGGCTTCAAACTCTCCAAGCTGAGTTTGAAAGAATCAAGATGCGAGATACGGATACGATAGATAGCTTCGCCGGAAAGCTATCAGAACTAGCTTCAAAATCGGCTTCTCTTGGTGAATCGATTGAGGAGGCTAAACTTGTGAAGAAATTTCTTAATTGTCTACCAAGGAGCAAGTATATCCAAATTGTTGCTTCTCTTGAACAGGTCTTAGACTTGAAAACAACAAGCTTCGAGGATATAATTGGAAGGCTCAAGGCGTACGAAGAAAGAATTCATGAAGACAATTATGGGGAGACGCAAGATAAGTTGCTTTTCACAAATACGGATCAACAAACCTTTGTTGGAGGAAAAGATCGTGGCTTTGGAAGAGGGGGCAGAGGAAATAGAGGAGGAAGAGCCTGTGGAAGATCAAACTACCAAGATGTTTCACAAACGGAGCAAAGTCAAACGAAGAAAAAGAAAGATTACTCGAACATAACTTGCTTTCGATGTGAGAAAAAAGGTCACTTTGTCTCTAATTGTCCCGAGAAGAAGCAAAAACCTCAAGAAGTAAACAAAGTAGAGACGGAAGAAGCAGATCTACCTCTCTATCTCCATGAGATAGTGTTCTTGAATGAGGAAAAAGTTCAACCAAAGAACTATGAAACCGAGAATCAAGAAGAAGGACTTTGGTATCTCGACAATGGAGCTAGCAATCATATGACCGGTGTGAAGACATATTTTTGTGAACTCAATGAAAGTATCAAAGGGAAGGTGAGATTCGGAGATGGATCTTGTGTCGAGATAGGTGGGAAAGGCTCGATCATTTTCCAAAGCAAAACCGAAGAACAAACACTAATCAAGGACATCTATTATATTCCAAGTTTGAAGAGTAATATTCTTAGCTTAGGAAAAGCTACAGAAGTTGGATGTGAGGTCTTAATGAGACAAGATCATCTCACGGTACATGATCCAAATGGAAGGCTTCTAGTGAAAGTAACAAGATCTCCTAATAGGCTCTACAAAATTAAGCTACAAATCGGTAAACCGTTATGTTTTCACTCAAGAATAGAAAATGAAGCATGGATATGCACGCTAGGATGGGGCATGTAAGCTTTAAAACACTTAATCTCATGTTTAAACACGAGCTTGTTCAAGGCTTACTGGAAATTGAAGAAGAAAAGAGGTTGTGCGAATCTTGCTTGGTCGGAAAGCAAGCTCGACACTCGTTCCCTAAGAGCTCCATTTTTCGAGCTTCTAAGGCTTTGGAACTGCTACACGGTGACTTATGTGGTCCCATAACTCCATCTACAATCGCCCATAACCAATACATATTTGTTATAGTAGACGACTTCTCAAGATACATGTGGACGATTTTGATGAGAGAAAAGAGTGAAGCGTCCGAAAAATTCAAGACACTCAAAGGGATGATTGAAAAGGAATATGGGTGTATGGTCATGACTTTAAGGACTGATAGAGGAGGAAAATTCACCTCAAAAGAGTTCCAAGACTTTTGTGAAGAAAGTAGGATCAAGAGACATCTTACGGCTCCTTATACTCCTCAACAAAATGGAGTTGTTGAGAGAAGTAATAAGACTCTCATGAAGATGACAAAGAGCATACTTAAAGCCATAAAAGTCCAAATTATCTATGGAGAGAAGTTGTTCGCCATTCAACCTATTTGATCAATAGAGTTTCGACGAGAGTATTAAACAATATGACCCCCTACGAGTGCTTAAAAGAGAAAAAGCCGGGAAGGAACAAAAAGCTGACATATTGACAAAAGCTTTGGCGAAGATTAAGTTTGGAGAAATGAGAGACTTGATCGGTGTTCAAGATCTTTCAAAAGTTAACTCCAAAGCTTAAGAGGGAGATTGTTGGAGTTTAAGCTTTGGTTAACTTATAAATCAAGTAATTCTATACCGAATGAATGGTTTAGTGTTTAAGGGTTTTATTAAGTTATAAGATAAGTTTAGGATATTATTAGATAAGTTTGGATTTATTTAGGATTTATCTAGATCCTAATTCTAATAGGTTTAGGTGAGTTGTGTCTTCCCGATATAAACACTTGATGGGTTGTGTCAAGATTTAAAAGAGTTAAAGGAGTATTAGTTTTGAGTGATTTTCTAATACAATTTAAGTAAAAGATTTCTTAAACCTTCTCTTGTTCTTGTCTATTTTGATTCTTTGTTTTCAATACTCATCATGATCATCTTCACCGTCCTCCTCACTCTGTCCCCCGGCTTTTCTCGTATACAGACTTAATAACCGGGTTACAAACCGACTCCACCTCCTCCAGTTTCTCCTCGTAATCATCCTTCTCTGCATTTACATTCTCCTCCAACCACTCCAACGTCTCCGTCAAAACCTCTTCCATCTGCCCTTTATCTTCCTTATCTTCTCCGCATGCTTCTCTTTATCGGCCACTGTACTCTTCATGTTGTACACATACGTTTCAAGCTTGTTCCTCGCATTAATCTTCTCTTTTACAATCCTATCTTCCTCAGCAAACTCCTCTGCTTCTCTAATCATTTTCTCAATCTCTTCTTCTGTCAAACGACCTTTGTCGTTAGTTATTGTAATTGACTGTGACGTCTTTGCTACTTTGTCTTCGGCCTTCACATGTAGAATCCCATTTGTGTCCACTTCGAAAGTCACCTCAATCTGTGGCACTCCCCTGAAAAATATTGGTTTCTTGCGTATTAAGTATTACGAAGAACCGAACTAAAGACAAAACGGTATGGTAGCCAAGATTGAATGAGGTATTTACCTGGGTGCAGGAGGAATGCCTGTGAGATCGAATTTTCCGAGATCGTGGTTATCTTTCGTCATGCTTCTCTCGCCTTCATAGACCTTGATGGTCACAGTAGTTTGCTGATCTTGGTAAGTTGTGAACACCTGAGACTTCTTCGTTGGGATTGCCGAGTTCCTCGGAATAATCTTGGTCATCACACCTCCTACAGTCTCGATACCGAGACTCAATGGCGCAACATCAAGCAGCAGAAGATCTGTTTTCAATTATAAAGTGAGGTTTTTTGCAACTTAAAACGTCTACAATAACTAACATGAAAACGCTGTAACTATTTTCAAAAAGAGAGTTAGAAGAGTCGCACTTACTTTGAGTTTCTTCTCCACCTTCACCACTTAATACTCCACCTTGGACCGCGGCGTCATAGGCCACAGCCTCATCAGGGTTAGTCCCTTTGCTGAGTTCCTTGCCATCGAAGAAATCCTTCAACATCTGTTGAATTTTTAGGATTCTGGTGCTACCTCCAACAAGAACAATCTCGTCGATATCAGATTTCTTCAACCCTGCGTCTTTAAGAGCCTTCTTCACTGGTTCCATTGTCTTCTTGAAAAAATCCATGTTAAGTTCCTCGAATCTCGCTTTGGTTAAAGGCTCAGAGATATCAACTCCATCGAAGAGTGACTCAATCTCAACACGGACTTGGTGCTGGTTGCTCAACGCTCGTTTCGCTCACATTCTCGCCTGAGTTTTCCAAGCGCTTTGTGATCCTTGCTTATGTCTTTGTTATACTTCTTCTTGACCAGTTTGATGAAATAGTCCATTACTCTATGGTCAAAATCTTCTCCACCAAGGTGAGTGTCTCCACTTGTGGATAAGACTTCAAAGACGCCATTGTCTATGGTAAGGATACTAACATCGAATGTTCCTCCACCAAGATCATATACCAAGATGTTTGACTCCCCACCTCGTTTGTCTAAACCATAAGCTATGGCTGCACCCGTTGGCTCGTTGATTATACGAACCACGTTAAGTCCAGCGATTGCGCCTGCGTCCTTCGTAGCTTGCCTCTGCGCATCATTGAAATACGCTGCAAAACAAGCAAGACAAGCCATCTTATTATCAATACATCCAAGCTACCACACACATATTAAAGAAAAATGATCAATAGACTAGTCTGTTCCTTCAGCCGCTACTGTATATATCTACATAGTTAAGTCACAGTATCACGACATACCTGGAACCGTGATAACAGCATCTTTGATCTTCTTCCCCAAGAAAGCTTCGGCTCTCTCCTTCATCTTCCTTAGTATCATAGCACTTATTTCCTCAGGACTAAACACTTTGTCTTCGCCTTTAATCTTCACCTGAATATAAGGTTTTCCATCTTTGTTCACAACCTTGTATGGCAAGAATTTGATATCCGTCTGTACATCAGGATCATCAAATCTGTAATACAACACCCAAAAGAACATGAATAAAAAGCTCAAGAATATATATGGACTAGCTAGATACTTGGAAACTAAAGACTTACTTCATCCCCATCAGACGTTTCGGGTCGAAGATGGTACGGTCTGGGTTTTTGGCCGCTTGATTTTTAGCAGCCTCCCCGATGAGACGTTCGGTATCAGTGAATGCAACCCAAGATGGTGTGATTCTGTTACCCTAATCGTTAGCTATGATTTCAACGTGTTTGTTATGATACACACCAACACATGAATATGTAGTCCTAGATCGATCCCTATCACCGTCCCCAGTTTCTGCTCTTCGCCTTGTGTTGCCACACATGACATCAAAGCTGCTTTATTCGTATAAACAATCATAAGCCTTAGCATAAAAAGCGAAACACAAATTCCTAAAGTATTGTTTTATGAGAATTTACCTGTGAGAAAAACCAAATACGCAAGAGCTTTGTTCGTCATCTTCGTTGTTCAGAACTCTACTTCGATCACGTTTGCTTGCAAGTATAGTTTCATAGGGTTCGGGATTAAGCTAGTCTATTTATATGTGCCTCACTACGATTCGTATTTAACCTGCTAGAGTATCCTCTCCAATCCTTGCTTGACACGTAAGCTTAATTACTTGTTTGGTGTTGGTGCGCTCCCTTACTTTTAACCGACGTAAGGTATCCAATATCAAAGTGACACGTCATCAAATCTGTTATTCCAGAATCTGCCCAGAGTTTAACGACTTCTTCACATATTACTTTTAAAAAAATAATATCCTATGTGGTAACAAATATTAGATTGGATGGCAATCCAGAAAATTTCCTGGATTAGTGTGGGATCGTACCGGTTGGAGCGAGTGTTGTTACTTAAATTGTTTTCCAAAATATTTAATTCGTTAAAAATAGTAAAATACTACACCCTTTGGGCTTTGGTCAATTACCAGATTAAAGGGGTTTTCTAGCCATGTTAACTGGGTCTAAATCCTGATATCCAGTCCGGCCCAATCCTAGAAAATAGGACTGAAGCCTTAATATTTAACTATCAAAAAGCTGTTTTTTTTGGAGCTAAAATAGATCGAATTAAAAAAATTATTTACTATTGTAAACAATATAAAAAGAATGTAATAATATTTAACTAATTAATAAAATAAATGATTATCGCATGCATGAAATATTAAATAAATATTTCTACACTGATTGATAAAATAATAATGTTTGTCGCCACGGAAAATTTCATTATATTAAAGTATTATTTTTTGTTATTCATGAAATCAATGTAATGCCAAAACTAATGCATATGCAATGAGGTGTAATTTTGGAAGAACATGCATGACCATTGCTTAACCACTCCATTTATTTATTACGCAGCCATAACCCATAATTATATATACGTAGATAGATATATATGAAAGAACTTTCCCATTTTCTAACAACTCCCCTTGGTCAGTCTCCCAGTGTTAAATTTTGATTGGAATCAAAGTACAATAAAAATAAGATAATAACAAAACAGGCAAACCAAACCTGATGGCGGTCCCTAAGTTTTTTGGCTTCTAATATTTGCTTTTAAAACTAAATAATTGAGCAAGTTATATCAGATTTAAAATATTCATGATATGAATAGTATTTCTTTATATATGAATATAAATATATATTTTAAATATAACAAAATATTACATGTAATTTAGAATATATATTTCATGATATGTATGTATGACATAGTACTATTGTGTACGTCTATGTTTATTTTAATAAATAATATTAAACTGGAGTTAATATTTGCTAACATCAAATGCACTTTTATTACTCAATCATAGTTGGTATAGCAAGCACACCCATACAAATTAGATGCCTATAAATGAAAAGGAGGTATCAAATGCATGTTCTAGGCCATGTCAACGACTAAATTCCACCTCATCCATGGCCTAGCCTTGGCAACAAATGAGCCTCCAGTTTAATATGTTCGCACGATATAAACCTTTTATTATATTGGATGTAATAAGGGAAGTCTAATTAGTTTACTGGTGCAAGAGCAAGATAATGGTAAATACTAAATGCTAACTGTATATATCCAACAAAAACTGTGTATATGATTGACGGATGCAGACAGCAAAAAAAATACACGATGATATACTCGAAATTGTTAGAGGGTAATATGGTCATTTAAGCTCCTTTGACTGGTTTGTTGAATTGCATTAATATACAAAACGACGTGTATAATGTAATTGTAGAGAATGCAAGAGGATGATGGATGAAGAAATGGAAGGAGAGAAAATCTCGGCAGGATGCAAAGCCACTGGCTCACGCAATCTTGAGGACTACGTCGAGATCACGCTCGAAATGCGAGACGAAACCATCAGCACTATGAAGCCGAAGGCAACTCTTCGGTCGGTTCTTTCGGGGAGGCTAAAAACGATGGTTAAGTCGTTGTCCTTTGCTTCACGCCGGCTCGACCGGAGCAAGTCGTCCGGTGCCATGTTTGCTCTTCGAGGTTTGAGGTTCATCGCCAAAAACGATGCCGTTGGTAGAGGCTGGGATGAGGTGGCGAAAAGATTCGATGAGTTAGCCGTTGAAGGGATGCTCCCTAAATCCAAATTTGGACGTTGCACAGGTAAAAAGAAGACCTCTTAACATATTGTTTTTGGTTTTATTTTAAATAACATTTCCATTTATTTTTTGTACTTTTCAGTGCAAAACTCAACTTATTTCCTCGTTATCAGAAGAAAAGAAAAGAAAAAAAAACTCAGACTTATCTCCTAATAATCCATATAATTTCATAATACAATTTCAAATTATGATAGCTCTGTCATTTTACATTTTTTTCCGAAAAGAGAGATATCAATATTCAAATTATAAAAATGTATTTCAATTGAATAGGAATGGTTGAATCGAGCGAATTTGTAAATGAGCTTTTCGAGGCGTTGGTGAGAAGGAGGGGGACTACGTCATCGTCAATTACCAAAACTGAATTATTCGAATTCTGGGAGCAGATCACAGGCAATAGTTTTGATGCTAGGCTGCAAATCTTTTTTGATATGTAAGTATACAATATATAATTTTATATTTAAATATAACATACTGATTATATATCTTTTGTTATAAAATGTGGCAAGAGAATTAGTTGTTTCTTTGTGTTGATATGACTAAGGGTGGATAAAAATTTGGACGGACGTATTACGGGAGAAGAGGTTAAGGAGGTGAATAATAATAAACTAATAACGATAAATTATTAAATTGAACTCAATTACGTTAGGCTGCTTAAGAAAAAAATATAACTCGAAATTTTGTTTTGGCTTAATTGTAGATAATTGCTTTGAGTGCTTCGGCTAACAAACTATCAAACATTCAAGAAAAAGTAGAGGAATATGCTGCCTTGATCATGGAAGAACTCGATCGCGACAATCTCGGATATATCGAGGTTTGTTGTCTACTAGTATAGTAGAATGGTTACACTTGAGTTAAAAAAAATGTTTGAAGTATTCCAATGTGTTAAAAAATATGGTTGAGCTATATATGGTTGTTTGTAGCTATACAACTTGGAAACATTGCTTCTCCAAGTTCCTAGCCAATCGAACAACAGTCCATCGTCTGCGAACAAACGTGCACTCAGCAAGATGTTGAGCCAGAAGCTCATACCAACGAAAGAACGGAACCCCGCCAAAAGATTTGCTAGGAATATATCATACTTCTTCTTGGAAAATTGGCAAAGGATTTGGGTGTTAACCTTGTGGATCACCATTTGCCTCGCTCTCTTCACTTGGAAATTTTTTCAGTATAAACGCAGAACCGTGTTCGAGGTGCTGGGCTACTGTGTTTCCGTGGCCAAAGGCAGTGCAGAGACCTTGAAATTCAACATGGCTCTCATTCTCTTGCCTATTTGCAGAAACACTATCACTTGGCTAAGAACCAAGTCCAAGCTTGGCTCCGTTGTTCCGTTCGATGACAATATCAATTTCCACAAGGTATGGACATATGCACTTATATATATATATTAGCTAAACAGTATGATAGGAAAACTTATCATTGATCAGATTGTGTTTTTGTAGAAAAAATCAAACAATTTTATTAATATTCGAGTTATGCTTATATATGCTATATGTCCATGCAGTCTATTGCGTTTGGGATCGCGACTGGAATAGGCTTACACGCCATATCTCACTTGGCATGTGATTTCCCCCGGTTGCTCCATGCAAAAGATGTAGAGTTTGAGCCAATGAAAAAGTTTTTTGGAGACGAGAGGCCTGACAAGTATGGGTGGTTCATGAAAGGGACAGATGGGTGGACTGGAGTCACTATGGTGGTTCTAATGGTAATGGCCTACGTCTTGGCCCAGTCGTGGTTCAGACGCAACCGGGCCAACCTGCCAAAATCGTTGAAACGGTTGACTGGTTTCAACGCGTTTTGGTACTCGCACCATTTGTTTGTCATCGTTTATGTGCTCCTAATCGTGCATGGCTATTTTATTTACCTCTCCAAAGAATGGTACCAAAAGACGGTACGTAAATATTTTTTTTTCAGAAAATTTGACTAAAAGAAGATCATAATGATTTAAACTAGATTTAATGAAATCATGACATTGGACAGACGTGGATGTATCTGGCTGTTCCCGTACTATTGTATGCATCTGAACGATTGATTCGTGCATTTAGACCAAGTTCCAAGGCTGTAAAGATTTTAAAGGTATTTCTAAGTCTGTTCATAATATTATTTTCGTAAACACACAAAAATCAACGATGAATTTCACATTATTTATATTAATATTCTATCACTATAACGATAATGCAAATTGAAACTTCTAAACGAATTCTAGTAGTAATAAGTTCGCAATCCGAATGCATTGTACATAACAAATTAATAGTGAATTAATTGTTCAGGTTGCAGTATATCCAGGAAATGTACTTTCACTTTACATGTCGAAGCCTAAAGGGTTTAAGTACACAAGTGGGCAGTACATATATGTTAACTGTTCCGACGTCTCACCATTACAATGGTAACTAATCAAGACTGAAATATAATAATCATAAGAATTAAACTTTATCATTTTGGTAATCTAATCTCTTTTCAATATTATTGACTAATTTGCATAGGCATCCGTTTTCAATTACTTCGGCTGACGGGGACGATTACCTCAGCATTCATATCCGCACACTCGGCGACTGGACATCGAACCTAAAGTCCTTATTTTACAAGGTTACTTTTTTAAGAGTAACATTTATGAATTGATGACATATACTTGATAAGCATTGTAGTTTGATTTAATTATTCTAACTGCAAAAATATAGGTTTGTCAAACTCCGTCAACAAATCAAAGTAGGCTCTTCACAGAAAATAATATAACCAGGTAAATAATTATGTTTTTAAAAAACAGAGCAAACAAATAAAATTTTATGAAAAAGTACAAGTTTACAAAGAAGAAAAAGTATTATGTGTATATAAATTCTTATATGGTTCGGTATCTTTTGGACCATAAGTACATAAATTTTACTAATCAATTTATATAAAAGGTTTCCGAGGCTGTTGATCGATGGTCCATATGGTGCACCAGCACAAGATCACCGGAACTACGATGTATTGCTTTTGGTAGGTTTAGGGATCGGAGCGACCCCATTAATCAGCATAATCAGAGACATTCTTAACAACATCAAGAACCAGAAATCCAACGAACAAAGCACTAACCACAACATAAAAAACTATGTTGCCACAAAACGAGCTTATTTCTATTGGGTAACAAGAGAGCAAGGATCATTGGAATGGTTTAGTGAGGTCATGAACGAGGTATATATAATATATTTGAATAATATTTGTTTTATTGATGGGATTAATTAACTAAAAAGTGAATTAAAAGGTAGCTGAGTATGATAGTGAGGGGATTATTGAACTACATAATTACTGCACTAGCGTGTATGAGGAAGGTGACGCGAGGTCAGCACTAATCACAATGTTGCAGTCATTGCACCACGCCAAAAGTGGTATTGACATCGTCTCGGGTACTCGGGTCCGAACTCATTTTGCTCGACCGGATTGGCGCAGCGTCTTCAAACACGTCGCCGTGAACCATGTCAATCAACGAGTTGGTATGTCATTCTTACAACAAGTCCAGGAGAATTCTCGTACAATATTTTAGTAATGGATTTGATTCTTCAAATTGTTCCTAGGTGTTTTCTACTGCGGTAATTCATGCCTCATAGGAGAGTTGAGGAGACTGTCTCAAGATTTCTCTAGGAAAACTACGACCAAGTTTGAGTTCCACAAGGAGAATTTTTAATTTTAATTCTATTTCCCACTTTTCTATTCATCAATCATTAATATTTTTAAAACTTACAGTAAGTACCAACACATATTTTGAATAAATGTAGCTGCCGATACCCAAGGATTAAAATCCGTGTTCACACAATTGCATTCTCAAACCAAATAATAAATTAACAAAGAACACAAAAGCATATATAATAACAACTTTGGAGTTGAGACTACAACTTGAACTTTTCTATAATGTTAATAGGAGAAAGAAGAGTGCAAGTAAAAGAGGAACTAGGCGTAGTAATTCAAGCTTGCTTTTTTTGGCTTGTACTTGAATTATACCTTCATTGAAAGCCTCATGGTTCACCTGCATACACATTTACCATTTCGTCCTCAGAACCCATCCTAAAGTTACAACCACTAAAAAAGAGATATATATGCATACCTCAGTTGCATCCCGGCGCAGAGCAAGCATGCCCGCTTCAACACACACTGCTTTGAGTTGAGCTCCATTGAAATCATCGGTTGATCGAGCAAGCTCTTCAAAATAGACATCTGCATTCACATTCATTTTCTGAGAATGTATCTGCCACCCCCATCACCGACAATACCCAAGATAAGTTATTCGCAAGGATTTCACATTCAAGACTTGTCTAAGTGCATGAAGCTTCGGTAGTTTTAGCTTTAAAACAGATATAAATATATAAAGGAAAAGGAAAAAGATGCGGTATGGATACAAAACCTGTATGATCCTGGCTCTTGCTTCTTCAGTGGGGTGCGGAAACTCAATTTTACGATCCAAACGACCAGAACGCATAAGGGTAGGATCTAGTATATCAGCACGATGTGTGGCTGCAATAACCTAAGTTTGTAAAGTTATGAGCTTATCACGCCTTTCACTAAATAAATAGATGCTTTCAGGGGTTAGTGAGCAAACCTTGACGCGTTCGTCGCTGCTGAATCCATCAAGCTGGTTGAGCAGCTCCAACATTGTCCTTTGCACCTCACGGTCTCCACTAACTTCGCTGTAACCCATGAAAATCCATCGGAAAGAAAATCAAATGAGACTAGATAAATTAAAACAGTTTATGACATCATCACTATAGATAGAAAAACCTATCAAAACGCTTTGTCCCTATTGCGTCAATCTCGTCTATGAATATAATACGAGGGGACTTTTCTTTTGCAAGCAGGAAAGCATCACGTACAAGTTTTGCTCCATCTCCGATGAACATCTATACATAAGTCTACAAGAAGTTATTTTCCATTCGGTTCACAAATTTCAAGAGAGTAAGATCAAAATCAGTTAAGATTACACTAGTTTTCATACCTGAACAAGTTGTGGCCCAGCCAGTTTCAGGATGGTAAATTTTGGTAACGGAATTTTTCTTTCATACGTTTCGACCGACTTTTGTCTACCAACGTCTATTGTTATGCTGAAGAACAGTTGTTTTTCTTGTTCTAAATCAAGTTTATGATGAATCCAATTGATACTCAATCTGGTCAAATTGATGGTGTACATTTTATAAATCTGCAGATTAAAAATTGTGTAGACAAAAGAAAAGAAATATGAAACTGTTCAATATAGTAATCGAAGGGGAAAGAGAGTTGAAGATTGTATTTACTTTGGCTTTTGAAAGACCTAACGAACGAAAACATTACAATTTTATCACAAGTTTTCAACATCCTTTTAATATGATTCTCCTAATCGCATGATTCAAATATACCAGGTGATTTGAAACATGGCAGTCGCGGCCATACTGAATTTGGTCAGTCTATTTGTTCTTCTCCATGACACCTGCAACTGAGAAGAGCTTTATTAGAGTAACACTAAAAGTGGGAGTGTTGTAAAAGGAAAAGTGACCAACTTTGTTTTATCGATACAATTTTTAAGCATTGGAATGATTTGCAGGTGATTTATATTGATTTTAAATTCAATACCGACCAATGATTTTTTCCTTATTTTTGAAATATTCATGCCTAGAGTAGTGATGAGGAGTTAAACGTGTCACTTACAGTAATTTCAGGCAAGAGAATTTGGATCTAGACTTGTTCTACGCTTCTAATCCCTGCATTCTTGTCGAATTCCTCAGAAGGAACCACATCCGCAATGATCTTTTCTTGACCGCGCCAAAGAATCTAGTGACATTTGTTTCAATCCAAATTATGAGATCATCTTTAACAACAAATATTTTTTAGTACACAAGACTAGCTTTCTGATAAAGAACCAATTGACATTAAACTGAAAAACTTTTGAAATTTTAAACTCAGCCAATAAATCTGATTATCTCTGATGAACCCTATACCTTGGTGCTGAGGAAACAAAAAAATGACGCATATTCATGTGTCAGATACATAAGTTTCCATGAAAAAACTAGTGATATTAGCTTTAACTTGGAAGAGTTTGAAAATATATTCATCATGAAGCCCAGGCAAACATCAGAAAAAGACAAACTGAGAGGGAAACTTCACTGGGGAGATTACTTTGCTTAATGGCAATAATTACAGCAATCTCTTAGTATGTGCATATATGAAAATCAACATCACAATTTACGGTGCTAGAAGTTACCTTGTCAATAACTCCAAATTCTTTAGCTTTTGGTGCATCCATGTAATATGGCCTTCTCATCACGTTAGCTACAGTCTCCACGGACTAAATGACATATTACAATATTTCTAATTAGTCATAACATTTCTCCACTCAAAGTTATGAAGTGAAATAGATGTTTTGTACTCACATTCCCAGTGTGCTTTGATAGTAGTTCTACAAGTATATCCCTGTTTGTTATGACCTGCAATTGCATACCAGGAATGAGGGAGATGTAGTAATAAAATCCGAGTCTTCACCCCAATAGGTTGATGAAATTCTGAACCAAATGCTTAAGCAGAAATTTGTGTTCAAATTATCAGAGATATAATAAATAAAGACGGGAGTAGGGAAGAAAGTAGAAGCTAAACAGTATGAGAAAAGCTCGGCCCAATTTAGATTCTCAGGACATTGAGTGTGTTCGAACAATTCATTAAACCTCTTTGGCACGGATCAGGACATCACTGGCAGGCATCAACCCAGAAGAAGGCACACGAGGTTGCTGGATCATTGCTGCGACAGAATGAATCAAACATTTGAGAGGCTCTGATTATCAATGGTGAGCCATACAGGCGACAAGAGTGCAGTCATAGTATACCTTTGGCATGTGGCATCATAAACCGTTTACCCTTGGTGCCCGCTGAAAGTAATAGACAGGCTTGACCTATGGCTGCTCCAACACATACTGTATGTACCTGCACAAGTAAGAACCAACTTGCTCACACGAAAACACCTGGGAGACGAAAAAGTGCTAATATCGATAACTGACCAAGTAGCCTGAGCAGTTTCTTTTAGCATGACTTGTTACTTATATGTTTGCATTTCATGAGCAAATTACTCAATAGATAAACATTACCTCATTTTTAAGTTGCATCAAAGAATCATAGATCGCAAAACCTTCTGATTCCATCCCAACCTGTTTAGTGAACATTCTTCACTGAAATTAGAATTAAGGAGAAAAATGGTCCAAGACATTCACAAAATTTTCAAAACTCACAGTCTCGCCATCATCACGAGTGGTCCCTGTGGAATTGACGTAAATGTAAATGGGTTCTTTGGGATCCAGCCATTGGAGATACATTAGCTCCGCTACAACCAGCTCTGTCACTGCCGGAACCAGCTGAAAATAAGATCAGTCAGCACCAAAAACATCAGTCTTACGCAATCCCCATCAAAACAATCCATAAGAATCCTCAGGACTGCAGAACTTACAGGCATTCCAATGTAAACAATTCTCCCGTCAAGAAGCATAGAAGGTAAGTCTGGTGGAGGAGTTCTCGGTCGGTGCTCATTATAAGCCACTGATCTTTCAACCTAATTTCAGCCAATAGATTCCGTCAGCGTGTTAACCTATAGCTCCAAATTAACGAATATCTCGAATTCTACTTCTTTCAATATTAAGCTCATAGATATGAGCTTATGCAGATTAACTGGAGCTAACTACGCGCAAGGCATATAGAATCCATCAAATAGGAATCGGAATTACACGAGAATAGTTCACCTGAGCAGGAGAAGACATGAGCTGAGGGGAATCAAAGATGTCAAGATACGGGGGCACATCAGTGTTTATCGGCCGATTGAGAAGTTTTTCCGGAGAATTCGCGGCAACATAAGCGAGGGTCGATAGAAAAGGATCCTTTGGGTTTAACGGAGGCATAGTGATTTTAGCAGCAGCTTTGGCGCGAAAGGTGTAGCGAAAGCTCTTCAAGTTTCTCCTCCCGGACGAATTGAAAGATAAAGGAGGATGAGAAGAGAAAGAAGAAGAACGTGGAAGCAGAGAATTCATCAGTGCTTGTAAGCAAGACGCCATGGTCAAAGAGCTCGCGAAAATGGACTGGCTGGAGAAAGGAAACCAGAGGATTTAGCGATGCTTTCGGACGGGAGAGAATTAGTTATTGGGTCGGTTTCCGGGTTAACCCGCTATTTGATGTTCCGGGATTTATGCGTATGGCCTGGGCCCAGATACCCAGGCCAAGATACCCAGGCCGAGTTGCAATAGACTCGAGTTTTAGAATAAATTGCATTGTTAAGAACTCTTTTTTTTTTTTCCTTTTGCACTCCATTGATATTTGATCGATTAAACCGACTGTAAAATTCGTTAAATAGATAGTTGTCGAGTACACCAATTCCAATAGTTTAAACTTTAAATGTAAAACCTATAACACTCCCCACACAAATAACGTCTGATGAACTTTAAAATGCAGCCGAGACAGAGTTTTTGGCTATAAAGGACACAATAACAGACCAATTCCATGTTCACAACTGAAACTAAAAATACATTGATCGTCCAATTCGAGAAGACAGTAGAGAGTAACCCTACTACCAGTGGACACTGAGAAGCATGAGACAATCTTCTGATACAGCAGTCCTCTTTATTCCCAATCACCAGTTTTCCTTCTCAATCAGATCTCACCTGTACATACAAAATTTGTAATACAGTTAAGTGCAGATTTAGGGACTCAAAGCGACAGGATATCGTGCACACAAAAGGTGAGTGAGACACCTAGACGCGGAAACCAACACCTCAAATTATTCTGGTCTTTCTCATGATGTTAATGGAAAGAACAAAGTTCTTAAGCATACACCAGGGATTGAGATTAGAAAAAAAGGTTCAGCTTTTAGACTTACGGGTGAAACCGGAGAGTTTGATCTCGATCTTGAACGGGACCTGCAGCAAGACCACAAAACAACCATGTAAGTATGGCATCAAAAAGCAATTATCTGATCATCTCCCATCTGGTCTCGGGAGCTTAAGTGCTGGCCTAGAAAAGAACTCAACATAGAATCCAGCATTGTCAAAAAGGATAACATATTGGTGAATCAGAGGAATCATAGTCCAAAACGTTGTGATCAGATCCTACAGCTGATACGCTCTGAGTACCAGACCAGACCAGACCAGACCAGACTGAAAAAACAGAAGTTCAAGTTCATGCTAATCCAGCTTTGTAAATCCATTCCAAGAATCCATCTAGATGACCCATCAAGTCCCTAAGATCCAATCCCCAGCTCGCAGCAGTGAGCCAGATCTAGAAAACAAACAAGGCAATGCAATTGTAATCACTACATACGATCAAGGACAGACCTCAGAAATCCAGATTCATATCGTCGCCCTTCCAATAGAAAAGAAATTTTCACAAACAGAAAAATTCTAGCTGAGTGTTATCTAAAGTCAGATAATGTATACTGATCAGTATTAGATTCACTGGCGCTGGATAAAGTTGAGAAGTAAAGCTTTATCTAAAGGAAATCATCCAGAAGAGAACGATGCTTGACAGAAAGGACACAAGAGATCATATTCGAAGACATGACTTGGTGATGGTTCTAATGAGAAAACTGCAACATCTAATTTGACTAGAAATCACGGGAGCAGCTCTGTCAAGAACTTGAAACATACAAAAACATTCGAGTTGTAACGAATGATAAGGAACTCTAGAGAACCCACATGATTGAATCACTTTCATCTATTCTGCAGTTAGTGTGACAAAGACAACTTCAACATAGGTTAATCACGCCATCAAGGACTGGATATCAGCTAATACAATTTACGGGAAGACAATCAAGTGGCTATCGACTAGATCTACTAACATATAGTAGGCAGGGGAAAATAGTAAAAACAAATTCAACTGTGTGCGAAAACAGCAAAAGGTCTGTAGTTGTACGTAATCATGTCAGTGGGAGTTCAATATGCAAGAACTAACAATTCATACTTAAGGAGGTACAAACATATGTAACTGTAACAACGATATAAATGGAACACCCATACCTTGAGACAGAGCTGTATGGCGTACGAGAACAAGAAAGGGACCGTGAACGCGGGGAAACAGATCTAGCAGGTGACACACTGCATTGCATTTTAAAGAGTCAATTCTCATAAATAAGTTTCAGTAGTAAAGATCCATTTGATGCTTTAGTCTGATGGAAAATAAAAATAAAATAGACCTCCTGCTCCTGCTACTATAGCTATAGCTTCGACCACGGCTCCGACTCCTACTCCTACTTCTATAGCTTCTAAAATAATAGGGGCTGCGACTCACACTCCTCAAGTCATATTCTCTCACCTGAATAGAAAAAGTAGAGATGACTGCATATCTATCCAATGATTTACAAAATCAAATAAACCGTAATACGGCATACCCGTATATAAGCTCTAGAGAAAGTATTTCGAAACTCAGAGTCATCAAGTTTCCTAATCTGTCAAACAAAAATTGAAGGTAACATCAATGATCTAATATTGGCCTCGAAGAAGATAAATTCAGCTCGGCACACTAGAAGCAAAAAAAATCAGTGCCACCGTCTTAAACATTAGGCTAGGAACATCTCGTTGCAAAAATATACAACTTACCGCATACTTCATATCATCATAGTTGCTATAATCCACAACCCCAGACATGCCTACAAAGAAATGTTAAAAGTGAGCCTTGTAGTTCGGATGTCTAAAAACCACCACATATCATAAAAATCATATCTATTCTCTTACCCTCACAAACGCTAAGTTACTAATACATATATGAGAAGATGATTCAATCTATAGGATGACGACTCACCTCCACGGTCACGGAAAACTTCAGCAAAGCAGACATCTCCAGCTTTGCGCATGTGATCCTAATCGCCCATATATAGCATATAACATCAGTTCAGGAAAAAGAAAAAAAATCCAAGTTGAAATAGAGAAACAACATCCAGAAAAAAAGACCATATAGTAGTTATTACCTTAAGGTCCTGCCACGAAGCAGACGGCGGTAATCCAGTCACAACCACTGTACGTTTACAACAAAAAAGGTATTCAAATGAGTGTTAAAATGCAAATTTTTGATAACCTGCAAAAATACACAATAGAGAAGAGACTACACACCACGATAGTCAGAGCGTCTTGAAGGTGCACGGCTCCCACTGTACCTATCCACTGATGATGAGCCTCTTCGACCACCATGTGCAATCTCAACCTAGATATAAAACAAAGAGAACATCTTCGTAAGAAATCAAAGAAAAAGAAGTTAAACATCAATGTGTTTAGTTTACTAACCCGTAGTTGACATCCGTCAAAGTCATATCCATCACGTCCGTAAATTGCATCGTCTGCATCACGAGGATCTTCAAACTGCATCAATAACAGAGTCCCTTGGTCATTAGACTATAAAATTAGAAAAAAATCCTCAATGGTCCTAAACAAGCAAGAATCATAAATACCTCGACAAAGGCATAACCAGGGGGTCTCGGTGGAATCTTCAAATCGATGTCCACAATGGGTCCGTACTGAAACAAAGAGCAAATCAGCAAATTAGGATTGCAAATTTGTGAACTAAGTTGCCTGAATAAAAAACACAAATCCTAATGAAATCGAGCAGAGAAGGAAATATGATTTTGGAACCTTGTAGAAGAGATCTTCAACCTCTCGCATGCGAATATCTCCAGGTAAATTCCCAACGTAGATCGTACAATTCCATCGGCTACTCATCTGAGCTCAGAGCAGAACAAATTTTACCAAAAAAAAAAAAAAAAACAGGAATTAGGAATGTAACGAAAGGAATTAATCCGTACAAAAGATTTGAAACTCACATTCGCAATACGAGACGGAGACTGGGGAAGAAGAAGAAGTTCAAGAGAGCGTTAGATTGTTCTGGAAACAAGACAACTGCCGTTCGTTTCTTTGGTAAACGAATTTATAAATGGAAGTAAATTTGTTTGATTAAAAAAAAGGAAGATTTGATCCAGTGTGGCCACGTGTAAAATGGTATCCTATATTTAACTGATGAAAAGCCCAATTGACTGACATGACTGGCTCATATATTTACTGGGCCTGTATAATATAGTTTCTAATGGATCGAATTCTACTTATTGCACATATGTTATTACATCATATTCAGGACAGAAGCAATTTCATCCGTTTCCTAGGTTTCTAAAACACTCTTGTTTTTGGTACAAAAGGGACACTAGATCGAAGATACTTATTGGGATTTTAAGAGAGAAAACATTCGCTCGGCTCTAATTACCTCTCAAATCTTAATCGCCGATCAGTACCTCCGTCTACGCCATTTCTCCGTGACACCGCTCTCGATCTCTCTCAGTCCGTAAGTTCATTTTTTGTTCCGTTTGTTGTTTATTTTTACTTTTTTTTTTGGTCTGAGGCTTTTTTTTCTATAGAATTTGTGTGATTTCCTGTCCAGTTTTGTTTTGTTGAGTTATGCTCCAAAAAAACTCTGTTGTCTATAACATACAATTTTCGCATGCAGGAAAGAAAGCATAGTTAGAGTTGGAGATTATTTTCTGGGATCGTCCCTTCTCGTTAACTTACCGAAGAACATAACTTTCCTCGAACATGTTCAAGAAGTAATAATCTCTGTCTTTTTCTAGTTTCTTTCTACTTTGTTTTCCATATTTTAATCATCTACCTCTGATTTTCAATTGATTTTGCTATAATTTTGCTCGTTACGTGCTTGTGAGTAATATAATGAGTTATATCACCGTTGTAAGTCACAATTTGTTTATGTGTAGTGTGCATGTTTTGCTCAATTATTGGCTACTAGTTACTTGTTGACCTCATTTTTGGTATATATGTTTCTGATTCGATTTGCTTAGATTAGTCTTGGTAGGTGATGATACTTTGTCTGTTTTGATAGTGTCGCTCTTTGATTTACCGAAACTTTACTTAGAATTGTAAATCATTGTGGAAAGTTTGGGTCTTCATTGGAATTCTCAACCATCATGGCAGTTTGTGTTTATCCATCTCCCGTAACATGCTTACACATTCCTATTGACTCTTTGTATAAAGTCTATTTCTCTTCTGCAGTCAAGTTTTTATATGAGTGTTTTATTTGGCACTGGCCTTTACATCTATATATGTCATTGAAAGTGTTGTTTATGTTCACTATTTTTAACCTAGGTTTTCATTGGAGGAGATTCATCACAAAACCAAGTAAAGGCATCTGTTCAACGCAGGATCCGCCAGAGTATACAAGATGAGGTATGCATATTGTTTCATTTCTTCTTTCTTAAGATTTTATGGTTTCAATGTCGTTTGCTAGATATAAAGATGTTTATGTAAATGTTACAGTACCCGGGACTTGAATCAGTGATGGAGGATCTACTTCCCAAAAAGTCTCCTCTTATTGTAGTGAAGTGGTTCGTAAAATAACTAACTCATATATCACTGTTTTCTTATTTTATTCTACCTTTTTTTATTTCTTCCTGACTATATCTCTCGTGCAGCCAAACCATCTGACCCTAGTTGTTGTCAACAATGTCCCCCTGTTCTTCTGTATCCGTGACGGGCTATATATGCCAACACTGCGGCTTCTTCATCAATATAAACATCACTCTTCCTTCACACCATCCATGCTATATAGTCTCGCTATCATAGCATAACAATCTGGGTGTTTATTTTAACAATTAATATAATCACCTGCTAGTTTTACTGTGGTCTGCAGTAAGAACTTACCTAGTTCGAATACTGCATATAGCTGAATAGTATGCCTGACACTTTAGAAAGTTCTTTCAAGTTATTTGGGTTTTTTGTTTCTTCTATAAGTTGTTGTTCCTTTGGATTTTCTCATCCCACTGAATTGAAGGAAAGGTCCCATATATGATTAGTAGTATATTTCGTTTTGTGTTATTCGAGCTATCAGACCCTTGTCATAGTGAGAAGTTTTTGACATTGGCTGTTACCAGAAGAGTAAAATATGTTCTTGAAAACACTAACTTCCTGTAATTTTTGCTTAAATAAACCAGTAGAAAGAAACATGGATTTTTTATCAGTTAGCAGAGAATGTTAATTTGACGCTTGAATGTTTGGAGTTTTGCAGACCCAAATATAATGAAGAGGTTTTAAGTTGATAGAGGTGCCATAAAGTTTGTTTTCTCTGGTGCAAACATAAGGTGTCCTGGTCTTACATCCCCTGGTGGTGTTCTGGATGAAGAAGTCGAGGCTGAAACTTTTCATGGGTTGCATTTCTGTTTGTTTATGATCGTAAACCGTGAACCTGTATATGTTTAGGCCATATATGCCGAAGGAAAGCAACATGCCTTAGCAATAGGCTTCACCAAAATGTCAGCCAAGGACATGTAAGTTATTTTTTTCCTCATGTGCCTTTATGTAGTTACATTCCTTATGTAATTTTCTTGTGTTTTTGTTCACAGAAAGAGCATCAACAAAGGAATCGGAGTGGACAACATGCATTACCGTAATGACGGCCTCTGGAAGGTACGAATCCACTCTTTCTCGCTTCTCTTTTCTCTTATTCCAAGCAGTCTCATCTGTATTTACTTTTTGGAAGAACACGAAGCCAAAGTTTTTAAAATATGTATTGCCTGCATGTTTGAATTGTCTGCAGATGGAACGGCTAGATTGAGGACGAAGTCAAATGTCAATGTGAATCACTGTCGGGGAGAACTATATTTATGGTCTCCTTTTTTGTTCTCTAAACTTATGGAGCTTTTGTCCGGATCAACCTTAGCTTTGTTTTCAAACACTTGATGTTTATTTTATGATGGAACATCAACCTTAGCTAAGGCTACCGTTTCTAATTCCGTATAACCATGGTTTTATACGTTTGTACACATACGATCACTAAGCAAGCCTCGTTAATCACAATCTCTTTGGAGACCATCGGATCATTATCAGTTGGTAATATATGAAAATCAACTATCTCGTATTAAGTTGCTTAATAACTTAAAAATTTGCAAATTTTCTCTCTTCTCCTTTATGTTTAATTGGACTTTTCTTATAATACATTTTTAATTTAAAAATAAAAATTTGAACTTTTGGGTTTGTTTTCCTTCTTTAGGTCTGAGCTTTCGAATTTTCCGAATGTACAAAAAAAAAAGTTAATATGATTAAAAATCAGATGAGATGTCAATTTTGGTCTGACATAAGTATGAGTAAGTAATCCTGACTGAGCATCCTAAACAAACTGCTAGTAAATCATTTGTATTGTGATTTACTATGTCATCACCTAAAATTTTGAATCTGATGCTAATGTATGACACATACTTAGCAAATCAAAGACATTGAAGAGGAAAAAAAAACTACCTAAAGTATGACTCATAATTAGCCAATTAGGAATAGTGTGCCTACAATATACTTAGTAGGTGTTAATTATACATAGTACTACATACACGTGCTTGCACCATATGCCAACGTTTTATTTACCAAATCACGCCAGTTGCATGAGATTAGGTGACACCAAAATTTCAATATGGGCTAAAAATGTCCTCATCCTCATGGTATAAGAATGTAATGACGATCTTTTTTTAAAATAAAAATTGTAATGACGACATTATGAATGCATCAACCTTCACGCACGTCTTTTCCCTATTTTCCCCATTTCAATATTAATCCACTTCAGTAAAACATGTAAAACTCCCTTTATCAACTATTTTTGCCAATGGTTTTCGTTATTTTTCTGTCACTAAACCGGAATTATATGTAATCATACAACTTATGGTGACTCACTATATATTATGGATATTAGTTTGACGTTTCTGTCATTTTAAAGATAATTGACAGAGATGTTTGAACAAACTACATAATATCTAAAGGATATTAATGAAATTTCTGATTCTTTTGTCAAATAAAAACGTCAACAGAAACAAACCATAGTTTACAATAATAATCCACCATGCGAACCAAAGATGTGACAATTGGTGGCCTCTTTTCTCGTCAGATGACGAGTCGTAGTCTACATGCATATAAATAATGTATAGTTCAATCAGTTATTACCGACCCACCAAAGTATGTTTATCATCTTCCAATTTTCACCCAAACTAAACACAATTATCAGCTAAACCCAAATTTTTGCGCTCATTTTTGTTAAGTCCCTTCACTTTTGGGATTTAGGCCTCACTTCAATCCCATCAATCGCAATTCCACCCTTCAATCGATAGCCTTTAACTTCGGTTAGACTCATCACAACCTCACTGTCGTCTTCGGCCTCGTCACCTTCTCGTCCAGTCTCGAACTCTCCAAGCTCTATCTCCATCCACCCATCGTCTCGCATCTTGGGTTCCCTCCGACGAGTTCCGACAACCTCGTCCATGCCCATCCTCTGTTCTTGATGTCCGTAAAACACCCGCTCTAACTGTTGTTTCTTGTTACCCAAGCAACTTAGATAAATTGCCTTCTTTTGCTTCTCACCATTTCCCACTTTTATCGAAGTCTCTGCCGGGACTAGGTCAAGTCCATATGCACGTGCCGTCACTTTCATAATCAGATAAGCTCCGTATTTTGTGTTCGGCGATAAAGCTTTGATTTGAATTATTCCGTTGATTTCTAACCAGTCCGTCATTATAAGTTCAACTCCTTCCGCAAATCTATAATCCAAAATATAAAATAAAATTACCATGATATACTTTTTAATTATTATTATTAATAAGAATGACCTTGAATCTGATCGAGGACTCCAAGACCAGTAATGTCGTTGCTCGCTCCAAGTTATGGAAAGATCTCTTGCCGATAAAATATACGTTATTTCCCCAGAAAGCTTATCGATCTTGAAAATCTGAAATTGAAACTTCTTGTTTTTATAGAAACCCAACAACATGATATACACTGAGAAAGCTAAGATCGAACCTTTCTGCCATTATCGATGAGAACTGATTCACAGAGACATCGATAGAGCTCCTTTTTGGAGGAAAATTTACGATCCTGATCAGGCGGCTGTAGTGGGATGGTAGAAACTTATCCCAGACGAAATCAGAGTCTCCGGCGATCCGGAAAATAGAGGAGACAGCCGCCGACGAGAATGTGTCGGCCGGAGTTGTGAAAGAGAGGATATTAGCCACGCATGCTTCTGGTAACATCATCCTTGTTCAGAACTGTTGATCGGACAAACCTATGCCTTCTGTTTCTGAAGTAAATGTTTTTGTGTGTGTGTTTAAGACGGAGACGGTGACTGATGACTCATATATAGCAAGCAATGCGTGGTGTCCTCCTAGTAGTGTCTACTTTGGACCCAAGTTTGTACTCTTGTTTTTAAAAAGAAAGAAAAGGAGATTTTGCTCTGAAAACATAGTCTGTTTTCTGTATTTGAGATTTTTGGTTAGTACCACTATCGAAAATATCGCCCTTTGTTTTGTACTTTTATGTGTTTTGTCATTTTTGAGAATTCTTTGCGGTGTCAACAATGATCATTGATATACTCGAGTATCTCGACAATCAATACAGCCCACGTTATCATTTGTTGTATATTCGAAATTTGGAATACATGTAAGAAAAATGAAAACGTGGGTATAATATAATTAGTCAAAGGACGGTTACAAACCATCGATCAAACCAAACTGAGCCACATTCGGTCATTCATGTCAGCAGATGAAAAAGATAGACCGAAACGAACTTCAATGAATGGGTGCAATAACCAAATATGAATTCTACTTACAACTTTGGAAAGACCTGTTAGTATATTAGCAATTCCCAAACAAAAACACATCTATGAGGTAGATTGGTCAGCATAAAGCCAAGAACGCAAACCAGGCAAATCTTAAACAATGGATAAGAATTGGATCTCTCTCTCTCTCTCTCTCTCTCTACAAACATTTGCATACATTTCTACTATTACCGCTACTTCTCCACTCAATGCCAGGGAAAATAACACAAAACCAGGCTATCTCACACCACACCAGAAGAAGGTAGATAAGAAAACCATAAACACAGTGAATTTCTTACCAGATAATTATGATTTCTTTCTAGACAAAAGTGTCTTCAAGTTGTCACTGATCCTTTGCTTGGTCTTTTTCCTTCCATGGCGTCTTTCTTTTTCTTGCATATTGTGCATAGGAAGGGACCTTCCCATCGTTTAGATGCTGAGGAGATGATGGGACCCCCGTTGCTTGATAAACCTTCACCCGGAGCTTCATCTGTTTGGCATACAGCACATCTCAAGAGCCCAGTGTCCGTATTTAAAGGAAGATCCTTTCCCAATCTAAATTTTAAAACACCAACCAACAAAGACTGATAATCAGTATCTGAAGCTCACAGTTACTTAACAGGTTGGGTAAGCCCTTAAACATGGATATGAGTTTGGCAATATCAATTCCTGGATAGAAGATTACCTATCTGCAAGCAAAGCAGAACCTTCTTCAAACAATTCTTCTACAACTCCAACAGCAGAAAGCTTGTTCCCGTTTTCGTTGTTGGTACCCGTCTGGTTTTTCCTGGAAAGAAATGAAGTGAATGCATTCTGCTTCTTTATAAGCATTGGAGCCAAGGTAAGATGATCCGATGGAACTATATCAACAACTACACAAGTAGTATCATCCTTCAACCCTTTTGTTCGCAATGCTTCCTGATAAACAATATGATTTAGAGAACATGAGGAATCTAGACCGGAGGAAAGTACACAATTAAATCAACGGGGTTGATAACCAACCTTAACAACAAGTTTAGCAGCAAGCTCGGCAGATAAACCACGGCAAGCTTTGGCAGCCATATCAGAAGACAGTATATCCCATATACCATCTGAAGCTATAATAAGTCTCCCTCCAGCATCTGAAAGCTGAATTCACAGATAAAAGTACATTTTGTTCATATGTCTAATATAAGCATTGATAAAAACAAATGAACCTAGGGGAAGGGAACTTACTTTCACTTGCTTAACATGCGGTATTGGGACAATAAATTCTCCCACATCTGTATCACCAATGGACCTCGAAAGACACAAACCACCAGGCCAGCATCGAAGTGGGCCAACCTATTACGTCATCAGAATGAAAGCAAATTAATATCAGGGAAAACCCACAGAGATGTCTATCTCTCACTCAAGAGAAACACATTGAAGCAGTAACTTAAATTTACTGGAACATAAACATACCTCATTTCCACCAAAAACATTGAGCCTTCCGACCTCACCTCCACTGGCAGTTATGCGTTCTCTCTCTTCAACATTCTCTTCTAGCCTGTGATCGACAGTCAGTAGAGAAACCACACCACCTTGGGTGTCTAATATGCAGCGCGAGTCACCAACAGAAGCAACAGTAATAGTCCAACCATCGATTATAACAAAAGTCACAGTTGTTCCAGAAGTTTCCCCTGTAAGTACAACAGATCTTAACAGTTAAGAGCATGATTGAAAAAAAAAGAATATGAAAGCAAAGACCTTTGCACAATGAGCATAAGTGTAGACCTTTCTGCTGAAATTCAATGTCAGTTTTCACAAAGCCTGCAACTAAAGCCCTAGGAAGAGCTTGAAGCCACTCTTCCCTGGTTGCACCATGAGGAATGGCACTCACCACGTTGTCTAGAAGATGTTCTCTAGTATAAATGGCAGCTGAATTACCATTGTGTCCATCAAATATCTGAAGACAACACAAAAAAGGTAAATTAAAAAAAGTTTTGAGTTTTGAGAACGCTATGCCTCGCTACACAGAAGAATGCTTTACAAAAGAAAATCTCAAAAGAACCAAATTTACCCCGAAAACTGAAAAAGCAGATGATGGATCACCAGGTACTCTCTCACAATCAGTTTTGATCAAGAAGTAGTCTTCTCCTTTCTTAGCAAGAGCAGCTTGACCATACTTGATAACAGGTTTGTCTACTTTCTCGCTCCTCAGCTCCCGACCAATCAGGGTTGCAAGAGGGACAAGCGAATGTTTTGTCCTCGGAGCTTTTGGCAGGCTCATTATAGTCTAGCCTTCAGCATTGGCTGCAACAAAATCTAGTTCATCACAGACAAAATTCTTTAGTTGACGCAAACATTTAGATGCAAATTCTACTATGAACAAATTAAGTAACCTATTTCACAAAAAATGTTAATTCCAATCCTCGTCCAAAAGATATGAATTGGTATCTAAACGTAACTACTCATATATAAAACCATTTTGGTGAATGGAACCAATCAAATAGAAAAATCTAGAGAGAATGCAGAGTAAAACCCTAATCTATGGAATTCTAGAATCCCAATATTTTTTTGAGATGCAGAAAAATGTATTAAAAGTAGAATTGAGAAAATTAACAGTAGAATCACTAGAAGAAAACTATCGAGGCTTCTTCGCCAGTCAGAATCCATGAACACTCACCAAAATGAAATCGCGAGTAGCATCCACAATAGATCTAGTAGAAACGTTGGCTCATAGATAATGCTAAGGTCCTCGTCGCTTCTCCGGGCCTGTCTTCGGTAATCGAATGGAGAATAAGGGATTGAAACCGCGTGAAAAAGTTTAACAAAGAGAAGAGAAGAGGAGACGAAGTTCAGAGTTTGTGGATTTTCTCAGATTGGGAAGGAAAAAGCGACGCGGGGTGTTAGAGACAGCTAATTTTATTAGGAAAATGATGAATTTCTTCAAATTACGTAATTACCCCCTCAAAAGTGCCGTTTTAGGAAAATAATCCATATATGTAGTCTTTTAAAAGTTAATTATAGAAATATTAAGTATTTTGGGAATATCGTGATTTCTTTTTCAAAGCGCTAAGGCATTTTTGTAATAAAATGAACAAAAGTCCTTGAGTTCATAAGGTTTTTTTAAGGGTTTAAACCTTTATTTTTAATAGTGAATAAACCCATATTTTAATAATACTTCTAAAGTTGCCTGCCTATTTTTGTAAAAATCTCTTTTCCTCTTTTGTGGGTTTGTAGTAGTTAACATATTGACTCACTTTTCAATATTTGTTTGACTATTTACTTGAAGCAGTTAAACATCGCGATCTATCTAGTCAAACTGCCATTGAAAGTGAATTCATTTCTTATTTAGTAGCTTAACAAATATCAATTTGTACAACCGCTGAGTTTACATTCGGATGAGATTTTAGATATTTAAACCTTTGTGAAAAAATTAGAAAATGGTGGGTGTTTTCCTTTTATTTTGCCGGCAAAAAATGGTGGTTTTGTTAATCGATTTTTTCTTAGTGTCGATGAAAAGAAAATAGTCAAATACCGTATGTCGAGAAGTAGTATAAAATATATCGACAATCCATTACCATCGGAATGAATTGAATATTCATTCAAGTAAATGCCACCCAAATCAGACAAAGCATTTCGAAATATACATATTCAATATATGATTCATACGTATTCTACTCTTCGTATACCGCGTGTATTTAGATGACCACATATGAATGGGTCCGCCAAAACCAAACAAAAACGAACCAAAAAAAATAATTGGAATGTTTGTATTACATACTCGCAAAATGTTTCATTACTTGGGATTTTGTCTCTTCTTCACAACTACTGTGTTATGCTTTGAAGAGGTTTGTCCCGGTGAGCTAATAGCCCCAAGCGATAGTCTCCTCGTAGGTGCGGGAATAAGCGAAGGTATCATACTCCTGATTATCAAACATTCCACATTAATCTTAGCAAAAAAAAAAACAATCCAACAATTTATAAAATATAAAAAGAATAAACTCACTTGGGCTCAGCAGCAACTCTACTGATCTTTGACTGATGCTTCTTTAGTTTAGTTGAAGAACCCGAAGAGCCATTTGAGGCTGCTCTAGGCATGTTCACTTGAACATTCAACTGCCACATCAAGTTAGTTTCCGAGCAATCACTTGTTGCGGTTTCATCAGACTCATTTGCATCTTCTTCATATGGTATCTTCCTTACCTCAAATCCTTTATCTACACTGCATATCTTATTGTCTATACTTCGTGGCGGTTCACGTTTCAAGCTAGACAGTCGTTTCTCAAGCTGTGTATGTGATCTGTTTTCAGGTTTGCTATTACGCGTGATTTCGTCCTCGTGTTTATCAACCCATTCACTACCTGATATAAATTCCATTTCCTCCTCTTTCCCATCTGTTGACGGGCTTTTCCATGACGGTGAACCCACTAGTCCTTGTAAGTCAATGCTGGATGCGGTGTCACTTTGACCCTACAAGTAATTTTCATGGTACACTATGAAGTAATCACTGCAAAAAGTATCTGTTTTGTGATTGGTGCATGAGTTTTCTTGTTCCCTTTACCTCAATGCTGTTGACATCATCACTATTCTGTAATGGTTTATGTTTTGTTTGGAACTGTTTTCTGTTTGCTGATTTAGAGAATGAAGACAAAACACCAAGTGACTTTCTTCTGAGGAGTTTATCAGGTGTAATGGGTCCTGGGAGCTGCGTTTGATCTGCCTCGCTCTCTTTTCTTGCTAGCGCAAGTTTCAAACTGGCAATCTGGAAAAAAGTAAATAACAAAGATAAATGATTTGGACAATGAAAGTTTGAGAGAATGAAGAGTAATACTATGTGAAAATTTTTAGTGGAGACAAATGACCTGTTCTTTGAGTTCTTTAACCTCAGAAGTGTCTTTGTTGACTCGAGCAGCACCGAGTTCGACAGTAGCCACCCTCTCTGCAAATTTCAGGGTGCTGAGTGTTTCTCCCAGAGCTTCTAGTTCAGGGCTAATGTGAATAAACATGAGTGTTTTCGCTTGTCCTCCTGCACACACACATCCATTGTTTAAACACAAAATCATATGATGAAACAAACTTGTGAGAAAAGAATAAGAACAAAATATAGAATCATATGTTATACTTCAAATAGAAATCATTTTAGCAATTAGATCATGGAGTTGCATAAATGTTATCAGCAACAAGATTCAGATTGAACTTATTAGTCTAGCATTTGAGTATTGCTGGGTTACCTAAAGCGTCCTGAAGAAGTTGGGTGAGTTTGCTATTACGATAAGGGATGTGGTTGTTTTTCTGAGAGAGAGATGCAATAACGTCTCCTAGAGCAGAGAGAGACTTGTTGATGTGTTGTGCCTCTTTCAACCTATCACCAGTGACCTCAGACTTGTCGATCCTTTCGCTTCCAGCAAGATCAACCAAATGCATTGAACCCCTTAGAGTGGCTCCTGATGTCAGATCTCTTCCTTGGACGTGTACTGTAAGACAGCTGCAGGTATAATTATAAAGTATAAAACATGTAAGAGATTAGTTACATCTATAAGCTTTATAGAAACAATAAAGTTCAATTTTCTACAAAGAGGAAAAAGGAAAACCTGTGAGAACGACTGCTGCGGTCATTCATGGCTGTGGCGCTGACTGCACGGTTCTTTTGACCAAGATTCATCAGATAAATGACGTCTGAAGTTGTGGAGACTGGCACCAATGTCGCCTCTGGCACGTTGATCCCATCTAGTGAACTGTTTCGAATCTCTAATGTTTTCACAAGTCAAGGAAAGTAGACACAGTGATCACATGAAAGAAGCATTAGGACAGGATAAAATCTGCAGGGTATTAGAATATTACACTAGTCTTAAAAAGGATATCTGCTGGTTTGGCTGTTAGTGGCAAGGAGATCTCGGACTTGCTCGTTGTAAATTTCAAGCATCTGAACTGAAATGTTATATGAAAAGGTTTCTTTTCTCACACTTGACAGATGAAAGAGATCACTCAATGCTCTGTAGTTTACTCCTAAGCTCTCTTCCGTCAGCTCATTAGGTCCCATCTGATCCCCATATATAAGAAAATTATAATGAGGATAACATTGTTTTCATTTGAAAATATGAAAATTCATTGCAAAATAAGTTGAAATTCTTTGAGAGAAAAGTACCATGGTGAAAGTTTTTCCGGATCCTGTTTGGCCGTATGCAAATATGCAAACGTTATAACCATCAAGAACAGACCGGATCAGAGGTTGAGTGTCTGCAAACACCGCCTCTACAAATTGAAAGTTGAATTAAAATTCAATGAGTTTTCAAGTTAAGAGTACATAGATGTATCTTGATCATGATGTCTACACCAAAATTTGTTTCCTAATCTCACTTTGTCACATTGAAAATTTGAAATACAGTAAAGGATAAAAAAAACTCAGGAATAAAAAAAGAAAGGGAAGAGAACTACCTTGAGATGCAGAAGGGCCAAACACTTTGTTGAAGGTGAATGATTTTCGACCTTCTTTGCCGTACTTGGAAGGGGTTGCAATTGATATAGTTGACTCCTCTATGTGATCCACTGTGGTTAAGACACTTTTTTGCCCAGGTAAGAATGGTCTCACTCGACAATATACCCTTATGCTCCCTGTTACACATTCGTTAAACTTGATATTATATATCCTAGTAACCGAATCTAATAGTCAAAAACAATACTTTCATAACTTAAGCTCTTTAAGAACCTTCAGAATATGTAGAATTATGTATTTTTTATTAACACTATATAGTTAACTGTCGGATATTTTTTTACCTTTAAGGTCTTGGACTTGATTGTAAAGTTTCCGGTTTTCTTCAAGAACTCTTTGGTATCCTGTGGCTGCATAAGCAAGTCCATGCAAATGCTCGCCTAACCCAAGTTGAACGATTTTACAGTTAGTTTCTTCAATAGCACCGCGAGTATTTCCTATCTACAAGTCTAAATTTGTTAAATGGTAGATTCTCACCTAAGCTTGTAAACTCTTGCTGGTATTTCAACTGCAAGAGACTGAGTCCTGCTTTTACAGCCTTTAGATCATGCTTTAGTTCCTGCCAACACATATTTATATATATTCTGCCTTAATAATCACCAATTAAAAAGTCTAAAAAGAAACAGGTCCACATATATTATCTATTTACATTCAGTTGAATTATACCTCAGTATGTATTTGTTGTCTGTCGATTATCATGTGTTGCTTCTCAGTCTTCTCTTTTGAAATTACAAAGAGCTCACGATCTTGGTTTTTCGATTCTTCAACGTTATCATCTTGTAAAGCTTCGATGTTATTGTTTACCATCTTCGTTACATTTTCTTCTCCGTACTGAAAAAAACATGTAATCTATGAACCAGTTGGATATATAATATACTGATAGATCAACAGATCCATAAAGAGTACTATGCCTAAATGGATAGCAAGATCACCAATTTCAAGGTTAGTGCAATTAAAAAATACTGAATATTTGCGACGTACCGAAACACCACTTAGCGTCTCCTCGTTGCCTGAAATAGTTCTTTCAAGATCGCCAGAGTCAAGCTTATCTCTGTACCCCACGTTCATCTGAAGCTAAATCAAAGATAAAAAGGCGTAAAGAAGGTATAACAGAGACCTGCTTGTAATCCAAGAGACATAAGATGATACGCATATGGGCATAAATGTAAGGGCGAATAACTAATATTGCTTACCAGTTCGTTCTGTGTGGCTAATCTACGTTCATATTCTACTATGACACTTTTCAGCATATCCTCCACAATCTGGAAATAAACAAGAGCAGCACAGAGTATTATTCTAAAACTGGCATTTCTAAAGAATATTGATCATTTGGTAAGTTCCCAATTGATTAAGTTAAAGAATTGCAGGAAGGTGTAGTTAATGCTTTACACTGGGAATTTCTTCTTGCTTGGTATCAGAAAAAATCGCACGGACAATGGCATCTATGGAATTGGCAGTTACCTGTTAAAAAACTAAAATGTAAGTTAAGATTTTTAACTTCAAAACAGTGTATTAGGAATTGGTATATAGCTCACTAACTCCATGTTTGGTATTAGAATCAGATTGATCTGACAAAGGTTGTTCAGAGGATGGAATGTTAGAAGGGCTACTTGTGACAGCATCCACTAGTGCTTCTGAGTCTTTGCGTTTGTATTGTTTTGCGATCCCAAACGTGGTTGGTTTTGAATTCACAATGTATCTCCATGAACCGCTTCCACCGCTCTGTTTCCACTCGCGATATGACTTGAGAGCCAAAACACACTCCACAATTCTTCCGGATTTACCTCCCTGAGAACACATCAACCACAAAACAGAATGTGTCCCAATCTTAATTAATTCCCACATTATTCTAGTCGCTGCTTGACCCAAATTATGGAGAGAGATTCCAAATGACTATTTTTTACTCCTAGAATCACGTGAAAGATAAAAAAAAAAAAGTTTTTAAGCTAACACTCATGGGGTCACCACGACTATGCCCATCGATGTGCCTGCAATTTATTGTACCAAATGACAAAAACATTTTAGATTTGCCTATGTAGCCCCTCCGGCAAGGTAGGTCAATCTGCCTAGAATAACTATGATGACAATTGATTCGAACCTAATCTAAAGCTAGCATTAAGTCTACTTTTGTTTGAATGCCACTACTAGGCATCATTTGTCAAACTAGTTACCATAGTCCTCGGTGATAGGATTGATCTATTAAACCCAGGTCGTCAGATATAATTGTGTTCTTCATAAACGTTAAATAAGTTTCAACTATATATATATGTTGTGATTTGTTCCATTACCTTCTCGAAATCGGAGACTTCAAACGTTGGAATACCCATTTCCTCCACAACCACAAGAAAGTTTCGAAGATTCTCAAAGTACTGAAACGCAGATAGAGCCGCACCCTCTTGACTAACAAGAGGATCATTTGGAGCTTCAACGACCTGAATCAAGACTGAGATAATAAAGACAGGTGGTTCTAATTGCAAAAACATCGGCATTAAAATATTAATTCCTTAAACTCTTAATAAACATTACACCAAAATGGTACTAATCATGCTTGCACAACTTTATCCAAGCAGGCTTAAAGGTTTCAAAAGTATTTTTTAAAATTTAGCTTAAATAGAACCTATGTATATTTAATACATAATAAAGTAATGATGATGAAGGAGAAAACATAAGCAGTTAAAAGTAAAATAGGTGAGGTCAGGCATACTTTAGGAACAGCACCAGGTTTAACTCTGTTGAGGACATTGCAGAGCAAAATTCCACTTCTGAGTGCAATTCTGAAATCTTCCTCAGAAGGATCTGCTGGTAAATCTCTTCCTCCAACTACACCAAGTGTGTTTCTTAACCATCTTGCTGCTTCATACCTTCTCAAGTCTAAAGGATCTACTGGCAAATCTCTTCCTCCAACTACACCAATTTCATTAAGTAAATATTAAATGTAGAAGCCGTAATCAAATAACAGATTGTTAAGCATCTTCAAAATTCATATGTCAAGACAAACAAACAAAAAAAGAAGATCGTAACAACAAAATCACGGATCATCCTAAATTTCTGTATTCCATTTCATATTCTCCGATTCCATTATCCATTATCCATTACAAACCCTAATCTTTAGAAATCCGTATTCATAAAAATCGCAATTTAAAAATGGACCAAAGAGAAGAAAGGTAAACGGAAAAAAAAAACAGAGGAATTGAGGAACGTACAAGTTTCATCGGGCTTTTTCCAAGTCGAATCTACACCATCGCTAACTCGAATGTTTCGTTGTTTAATAAAATCCTCCAAAATCGATGCCAAACAGAGTTGCGAATCTTGTTGCTCCGTCGCCATTGTAAAAGAACAATAAACTATCAATGCTTTTAGCTTGATCAACAAGGTACCTGGGAAATTGCAAACTCAGCTCCCAAATTTTGACTCGAGAATCTCACAACCAAAATTTTGAGGTTGTAAACAGATTTTTCCAAAATCGTATTAAGAAAATCAAAGCTGTGTAGATACAAAGATTTTCACTTATATGTGGAACATTGCTCAGATTTATAAGGAAGAGAAATTGAAAAGAAACAAATGTTTGACCTTCTCTCCTTTTCTTCTTTTTTTCGTTCTACGAAATTAAAAAAAAAAAAAACAACAGAAGAAGAAGAAAGAGCGAGGCATGAACCAGAGGCTCCGAGTCTCCTGGGTTTCCATAGATGGACAATTTCAATATTAAAAAAAAAAAATCGGTTTTGAATTTATTATTGTTAATTACTCTTTTATTTTTAATGTACGAACATATAGATGGTGAAAAGATATATAGCTACATAAAAATTGCTATAAAAAATTGGTTGGACAACTAAAGAGGATATTTATAGCTATTTTGTTTTAACTATATTTTCTTGCGTATAGAGGTGTTTTTAAAGCCAATAAACATGATATCATGATTAGATAAGTTTAATAACCATAAATGAATAAAGGTCAGCATGAAATTTATTTACAATTTTCCTAAAAGAACTAAGCTATAATTCTAAATAAGATACTTAGAAATATAAAGAAAAAAGTTATGCTGATGATGATTGTGACCACATCTTTGGAAAATGACCCTTTTAATTATCCAATTCAAATTTCTTGTAGTCTCTCTTTTATAATAAGTCAATAATATTCTATTTTCTTTTTGTGATATAATTATTGAACATGATACCAACTCATTCTGAAAATGAATGAACATATAATTTTTAATGTTGTGAGTATATATTCACATACACATAATATATTGGAAAAACATACACGTATTACCACGAAGTTATATGTTTTTTTTATAATTAAATGCCCACGAAGTTATATGTTGCCGTCGTTTTAATCTTTGGAAACTTAGTTTCAAGATTAGTTTAGCATCAGTTGGTAACCTGATGTAAATAATTGTAAGATGGTAAACTGTAAAAGAGTATGCCATACGCGTTGTGGGACGTACACGGAAATGAAAAATATATAGAATTGAAGTAAGATAGAGATTGTAATTAATATGTTAGTTTCGACATTTTGTTAGTACGTGTTTTGTTGATTATTTCTGAAAACAATCGAACGGAACCAGATAGAAAGAAATGTGATCACTTTATAATACGTAAAATTGTAAACAACGAACCAAGCAAAAAATATATTTATTATAATAGTTTTAGACAAGGAGAGAAAACAAAATCTGAGACAGGCCTTATCCAAAATCCTTTACTTCCCTCATTGGACCTAAGAAAGAGCCCATCATTTTTGGGCCTTTTCATACCTAAAAAGGATTAGTTGGAGGCCTTTCTTTTACGAAACTTTTTTTTTTTTTAAATGATAATGAGATACTCGTTTCGACACCTATATTCTACACAGACATGTTCAGGAAGATCTATTCACTAAAATGAATGTAAATATTTTGCTTCATCTGAGTTTAATTTCTCCTGAGAATAACTTCGTCGTTCTTAGAAAAATATATATATAAAAACAACTTCGTCGTTCTTTGGCCACTTGAACTTCTAGACTTTGACCCGAATATTTCATCCATGATGAGCTTACGGCAAACTCTTATCAAGAAGCATCCTCATCTTTAGGATTAGTGACATAAGTCGGATACTGTAACTGTATAACCCAAACACCCACTGCTGATAAATATAAATTTTAAATTCTATCAGGGTTTGAAATTTTGAGAAACTTTCGCAGTTTATTATAGATCATAAAAAGTCATAATATTTCACGATTTTATAAGTCATCTAATAATTATTAGAGTTGATACATTAATCTCGGTTAGAGAATACCAAGACTGTAGTTTATGATAGTTGGGACAGCTGTTCAAATTTTTCAAATCGCCGTTTGAATAGTCAAGGCACGAAACGTTTGCGTCTTACCAAACAAATTCTCCGATACCGTTAAGTTATCTTATAATAATTGAAAATAAATAGCAAACCTTTTAAAAATCAATATCGTATGAAATGAAACTCTATAATAAGACAATTTCAAAATCCAGTTTTGATTCTCGAAGACTGTTGGTTGTTCTCCATTGTATTTTCCATTTTCAGATAACGATTGGATTTGCAATCCTAAAAACCTATCGATTCACGATATGTTGACTTTAACCACTTGAACCGAACATTTATAATTAGAAAATTTTAAATACTATTTATTTGTAGTGGTGGCATCCATTTCCTTGTTCGCAGGAAAATGAGAATGATTAATCATCGAAAATGTCATACTTATACGACCAAAATAAAAGATTTTAGAAGTTGGCCGGATCAAATTCGTATAAACTATATATACAGGTCTATGAATAAGGATCATATGGAACACAAAACCGGTTTTTTACTGTTTAGTTCAAACTTAAAAGTGACAAGATGCACAAACTCATGAGACCAATGGGTCACGTGTTACTATTGTTACTAGCGATTCATGCGTATATCCAAGCCGTTGCTTTAATAACTGATACCTCTATCTCAGTCGTCCATCTGAAACCCAATTCCACCTCACGATTTAAAACGTGTTGTCAGACAGAATTCCCGGTTTGGCGGCGGGAGATTTTAAGCAGCAGTAGTCGTGGCGGCAGCAGCGGTGGCGGTAGGGGAGGAGGTCGTAGTGGTCGAGGCGGCAGCAGAGATCGAGGAGGTAGCAGTGGCACTGGGAAAGGAGGATCTTCTAATAATGGTGGCGGCGGGGAAAATGGTAATGGCGGTGGTGGTCATTTTGTAGGCAGCAGCGGTGACTGCCTTAAACACCGTGGTCTCGCCGGTACTCTATTATTTATTGTCTTCGTGAGCTCTCTGATTCTTGTACGTTAAAACAGTTGTAAAATGGTGTTTTTTTCTTTTCATAATTAAGTATTGTAAATAGACTTTGATTATGTCTATAGTAGTGGCAAAGTTTGATTTATTGTAATTATGAAATGAAAAAGAAAGGCAATAGAATTCCACCTCATGAATTCTACCGGTAGCAACAGATTCCTTCAACTAATTCATCTGCCTTTCTTTTGTTTTTTAACCAAACCCGATTTTATTTCTTGTGATTCTCCGAGCAAGATATAATTTGGAACCATACAAAGAGAGTACAAATCCGATCTAAAAGGAAGCCGAAGAGAGATATGCACCATACGCAGATGGAGCAAAAACAAGAGACCTTAGGCATAAAAAGCAAGCTTAAACCAGGAATAAACCGAGAAAACCGAGAAAAAGAAAGGCAGAAGAATTCCAAAACACCGAACCAAACCTAATTAAAGGCAGAACCCGAGAAGAAGTGTCCTGATTGGGTAGCTCGGTTCGCCCACCGATTACGACGAGACCTTTCCATCCGTTCAAAGTGAGAAGCGCCGGCTTCCGACACCAACAACCGGGGATGATCAGCTCCCGTACGTCGCCGCCGTTCACCAGAAAATCGCTACGAAGCAAAGCCGGAGAAGTTCCAACAAAAGAACCGTCGACAAACCAAAACGACCGGATCTCGGCCAGATCTAGCATCTTTGCAGCTCTGCCATCCCCAAACAGAGCCCCCCGATCTCGACCCTACCTAACATCTCGGTATCTTGGCCTCGGTAAGTTGAAATCAACAGATCTCGGCCTGCTTCAACTCTTCATCTTCACCTAAATATTCACCATCATGCATGGCTATTTGGAGTAAAGTTGCCACTCAAATCACTTAATGCCAAGTATAATGTAACTTAGATAAATAACTTAATGTAAAATAGATAAATAATTTAATGTTACGTGTAGTTGGTATAGCTAGCTGTAAACATTTGTTTTAAATTTTATGGTTCATCGGACCAGTCGGCATTTAGTTATGGTTATATGGACTTATATAGTGTCACACATTTCATTCGGATCCTTTATATGTTGCAATAAAATGCAGCTCATACTTGCAGGTTGAGGATTCTGGTGGAAAAACGAAAAAAACAGCGTGTTGTCGGTCGAAATAAAACTATGCGGCCATTAATATTTATTGCCACGTGGTCTTAACAATTCTCTTTTGACTCTCTCACCTACCCAGCACAGCAGGGTAAAAATCTTAAAGGTCCAAAACGCTAACGTATAACAAAAGATCACAACCGTTGGCTCTTGCAATGTACGGTCCATATTGGCTCGAATGACGTCAACTATAATGATGACCACCAATTACAAGTCTCCACATCAATTCACCATCTCCCAATCTTCCACGTGTTTGTAATCATTTCTCCTTTTTGTACATAATCATATGGTATCTCTCAATGATCAAAACTTTGATTTTGGTTCTTCATCTCTCGATTCGTTTCTTAAGAGCTTTCGTATTTCTTCAGGGACATGCGTTTGAGCTTCGATCTTTGATAGTCGATAAGCAGATCGTGAAAGTTTTGGTGTTCCTGTGATTGTTTGTGTGTGTTTGCGATCAGATCTGAGTAAGACGACGTCATGTTTTTGTTCGATTGGTTCTATGGAATTTTAGCTTCGTTAGGTTTGTGGCAGAAAGAGGCAAAGATCTTGTTTCTAGGCCTCGACAATGCCGGCAAAACTACTTTGCTTCACATGCTCAAAGACGAGGTCAATCTTCTTCTTTTTTTCTACGCTCACTCCTTTCCTTCTCTACCAATTGACATTTATTACTGACAACTTGGCTATATACAAATTCTAGTGCCCATTATGTATTGAGACATATATAAAGATTGGAATTAAAGATGCTTAATGGGGATTTTGGTGCAGAGATTAGTTCAGCACCAGCCAACACAGCATCCAACGTCTGAGGAACTAAGCATTGGAAAAATCAAGTTTAAGGCTTTTGATTTGGGAGGCCATCAGATTGCTCGTAGGGTCTGGAGAGACTACTATGCCAAGGTTGCTTTACATCTCTCTCTCTCTCTCGACTCTTCACAACATAATAATCCTCTAACTAGAGACATGTTTTGTATTTTTCTCTTAGATCCGTTAAATTATTTTATTATTTGCTGATAGATAGATGAATATTCAGAATTTGATAGTTTTTCTTTTGCTTGTAGAAACTCTTTGAGGTTTTGCTTATGTTTAACCAAATTGATTTGCTTATACTGGAACCACAATCACAAGTAGATATGTATGTGTAAGTGTAATCTAATCTCTCTTTGCTTGGTGTATAAAGGTTGATGCTGTTGTCTACCTAGTGGATGCTTACGACAAGGAGAGATTTGTGGAGTCGAAAAGAGAGCTAGACGCTCTTCTATCTGATGAAGCCTTAGCAAATGTGCCCTTTCTTATTCTTGGCAACAAGATTGATATTCCTTATGCAGCCTCTGAAGATGAATTGAGGTATCACTTGGGTCTCACCAATTTCACTACCGGTAAAGGCAATGTCTCTCTTGGAGACTCTGGTGTTCGTCCCCTTGAGGTCTTTATGTGCAGCATTGTCCGCAAAATGGGATATGGTGAGGGTTTTAAATGGCTTTCTTACTACATCAAGTAACTAGCAAGGAAACCAGACAACATTGATGATTGTTTCACGGTTTATGATTTTTTTTTTCTATTTGAAGAATACATTGTAGTTTCCTTCCTCTAAATTTTATTATTAAGTCGATGGCTTGCAAACTCCAAACTTCTTGTGTATACTACTGCTAGTACTCACGATTCTTAGTTGGATCAAACTGAACAATAATGTCATTCTGTTTCTGTAGTAATCATTATAATTTCTATAGCCTCGTTTTTTTCTATGTTCAACAAAATGCATTTCATTTTAAATTAATCAAACATGTTGGCCGCATCTTCAGCAAGCCAGAAAGATGCAAATGTGCTAACAAATGTTCTTGATCAGCTATTTAACAGTAATCTTCCGCCACAGCTGAAGATTTTTTCGTTAGGAGTCAGCTACCAAAAAGCCTGATTTCTATTGGCAAAACCGGCTAGTTCTCAAGATGAAACATCACAAATGGTGCTTTGGCCTGTTGATTTTCTCAGTGAATTCTTCTTCATCAACGTTCTAACCTTCTCCACATCTTCCCATCTCCCTTCTTCTGCATACAAATTAGATAACAATACATAATTCCCCGAATTCCCTGGCTCAATCCTCACTAACTCTCTGGCTGCAATCTCTGCTTGCTTTACATCTCCGTGGCTGCGACAAGCACTCAGCAGCGACCCCCACATTGCTGCATTAGCGTTTACAGGTATACTCCTGAGAAACTCAAAGGCTTCTCTGATCCGTCCGCCCCTGCTCATAAGATCAACCATCACACCGTAATGCCCGGCTCAAGTTTGAATTTCTCCATCATCAAACCAAACAATTCCTCTCCTTTCCCGACCTGGCCTGTGTATGAGCAACATGCCAAGACCCTTACAAATGTCGTTTCATTTGGAGTTACTTACCCTTCCTCGATCATAGCATCAATCAAGTATACCCCGAGTTCTCCCTTTCCTGATCCTGATATCATTGTGTTCCATGAAACAACGTTTCTCAGCTGCATTTGTCTAAATATTGACGTCGCTGTCTCCAGGTCCCACTTTTGCAATAGAAATCTACCAAAGCGTTTCCCACGGTGATGTAATCTTTAATCAAACCATTGGATTCTGCAGTTGAATGAATCCATTTTCCAGTATCCAAAACTCCGAGAGATGCAGAGATTGGCAAGACTGTGACCACCGTAGCTTTTCGTCCGGACCAAAACCTATATCAATCATTTGGCAGAAAAGCTCCAGTGCCTCACGATCTCTGCCACATTTGGACAAGCTCGATATCATTTAATTCCATGAGACAACGCTCCTTTCGCTCATCTTCCGAAACAAAGTAAGACCTATTTCAACGTCCCCAGAGTCACAAAACCCGCGAATCATTAGGTTCCAGACGACAACGTTTCTCTCGGGCATTTCCTCAAACACTTTCTGGGCATCACCCATTCTCCCACCGGAAGCATAGAGCTCCACCACCCCAATCCGTATCGAACCAAGCCGGTGTAGCCCAGTTCTAATAACCCCCCCCCCCCCCCCCCCCCCGGTGAACAAATTTCCCAAACCGTAGATCAGAAAGAGACGAGCAGGATTTGAGCAAAGGCGCGTAGGTATACTCGTCAGCCCAAATTCCGCGGCTTTTCATGGAAGAGAAGAAGGAGAGAGATTGTAGAGGCTGGCCGACGAGGGAATAGCATTTGATGATGGCGTTGAAGACGAGAACATTAGGGGCTTGGATGTGAGAGAAGACGCGGGAGGCGTAATCAGAGTAGCGGAGGGATCCGCAGATGGAGATGAAGTGAGCGAGAAGGAGATTGGAACCATGAAGGAAGTGACGGAGGAGATGGGCGTGGATTTCGGGTAAACGGGTTGAGTGTTGTGCCCATGGAGAAGACGCAGCAGCTTCCGTTCGATTTCCATTAAATTTCTCTGTTCATCACTACTCTCGATAAAGCGCCGATTTCAAATATCAACCGCTCTTTTCTACATTTGTTTGCCGATTTATTAACGGTTCGCTACCTGAACCATCGGTATTTGCTTGTTTCTTCAGGTTGTTGCTATGATTACCAAACGCAAACAAGCAATCAAAGCAATCCAGTTCTACTTCTCCTTCTGTTCTGTTTGCATTTGATATTTGTGTTTACAATCTATAACAAAATCATTTTGTTCAACATAGTAAAGTCAAAGAGTTTTTCTTATACACTAAATGCAACCAATCAATCAAGGGTTTAACCTCCAGTACAAGATCAAGCTAAGAGTGTCAAATATTGACGACTTTCCGAAGATGCACCGTCTCTTTTGCGTTCATCCGGATTTCCATTCTTTTTCTGCTTTAAGAAGATAATTAGTCCAGAGACAATTTTAGTTTAACCACTAGTTTCAGGTTTACCACTGAAAGATAACTGAATTGATGAATAACTAAAGACCACCTGACGTTCTCGACTTCAGGAATTGGACTACAAAAAAACCAACTCCTCTCTGGCTCAAACGATGTAGTGATCAGGAATTCCATGTCACTAAGACATTAAAATGGTAGGAAATAGAATGATAAAAAAAGTTTACTTACAAGTTTGAAGCTCTCAGAAGATTCAAGAAATTCAACTTGTTGGAAATCCATATTCTCATTCCGTTGAAGTATTACAGATAATCGTATAATTAAACACATAATTATGAATTTTCGCTTTGCCTGTGACAAACAGAATGAGGATCACAACAACATCAAGAGATTGAGCCTGGTTTGCTAAGCTGAAATATGAGACGCACTACCTCCTGCGTGAAGTTCTTAATAGGTGCACAATCAAGCTTGGGAAACTTCTTTCTTTGGTATTTCATAAGCAATGCTATAAGCTACAAATCGTATGATACTAATCAGAGAAACAGTAAATTCCAGACAAGTTCCTCCTTCTAGAGGATTAAGTACCCCACCTCGACTTCCTCAGCAGTGTAGCTATGGAGATGATCCCCATTCTAAGAAAGAAGAAACAATAAATAACAATGAGCTTTAAAAAGGTTATAGATTACTCTTTGATAAGCTTTTGAATTGCTTTTCCAGCTTTATAAGTGCTGTGCTTATTGAATAGTATGTTTTGACAGCTTTAGAGATGATAACCTTGATGATCTGATACGACTGTTTATGATATCCCTTTATCCCTGTGATGATTCCAATATTGTGTAAGAAACAAGCAGCTTCGAGATACTCAAGATCCTTATCGTCTAAGATGATGCTAAAATCATTGCACTGTCTCAAAACTACAAATATTTCCTGAAAAATCACCGTACTATCAAACCTATTGAATCAAATAAATGACCACAACCAGTTGTGCAGAGCTAGAAACGGAATCTGAAACCATTAGGCATTAATACACACGCACAATATCACAAGAAATACCCAGAGCGGAATGCCCTATTCAGAAGATATGATGAAAAGCTACAATCATTATGAACAATCTGTCCTCAATATTTCACAATTAAGTTGCTCGTAAAAAGGAATGTACCTTGGCGATGTTGGCACAGTGCATCGCATGATTCACTCGCTTTTTTCCATTGAATCGTGTGGCAAGCCTTATGACCGATCGCCACCTTGCATTGGCATTCAAATCATATAATCCATCAAAAGCTTTGGTCAGAGAATCAGCAATCACACCCTCTGCCAATGAATACTCTGAGACCTCCAGTTCCTCAATACCAAGAGCCTTGATATTTCCTCCAATAGCACCACTCCAGTAACAAGAAACTCTGATCTTCTCTTGAAAAAGCCATCTCTCTGGATCAGCTCTTCATCTCCTTCGCTGCAGAGCTTTGCTACAACACTGCTAAGTTCTCTTTTACCAAATCTCCAATCCCTCTTATAGCCCTCAAGATTGAATTGACACAAATAGCCACTGAAAACTGCATTCTCAATAGCTCGTATAGTTCCCGAAGATCCCACAACCACCTCAAAATCATCAGATTCTTTCAATTTATCTGCTAAACCAGACTCGTCAATCGCATGACGAATATAGTCTCTCATTTTCTCCAATCCAATACCGCTTTTCATGAACATCTGAGTCAAATTCACATGACCTAGCTTCAAAGAAACAGCAAGCTTCACATCACCACGCTTACCAACCACAAATTCAGTAGAACCACCTCCTATATCAACGCACAACACAGATTTCTCAAACACAGGTAGAAACTGAAGCACGCCTAGATAAACTAACCTCGCTTCCTCTTCACCGGAAAGCACATCGACCTTTAGCCTGACGTCTTCGTACACTGCTTCCACGAACTGTTTCTGATTCTCTGCTCGCCGTAGAGCTTCCGTGGCGACGCATCGGATCCTGTCAGTGGAGACGTTGTGCGAGAGGATCAGAGTTTTGAATTTCCGTAGAGATTGTAGCGCGCGAGTCTGAGACAGAGACGAAATTGAGGTTGGAGATTCGCGAGACAACGCGACTGGCTCTTTGAGTCTCTCGATGGGAACGAAAGATCTGCCAGAAGGATCAACGTGGACTCAAAGAAGTTTGAAAGAATTTGTTCCCATGTCAATGGAGGTGAAGAGCTACGATGATATAGGATTCGATTGCATATTTGAGTTCATCGTCCATCGAACTCTTTCTTTCCACAAAATTGCTCCAATGGCAATTGGAATTACATCAGTCTTCATAAAAATTATACAATTAAATAGTTTTTATTTCTTATGTTAGTATTGTTTAAGGATTACTATATGAACGAGCCGACATAATTAGGCCACATAATTAGATAAATAAATTGGGTAGCTAATTCAAGTCACTCGACAAATTACAATGCTCGATCAGAAAGTATTCAATGAGATCGTAACTGAGAACAGACCGAAATTTAAATAACATAATCGAATAAGAGAATTGATTGGAATTAATATAAAAACCCTTGGATCAAACTTAAAATATTACATTCTTCACTGATGCTTAAGAAAGACTATAAAGCATCAAAACATTCAGATCTAAGCTCGTTCACCTCTGATTCTTCTAGCAAGTTGGATGTCTTTGGGCATAATCGTGACTCGCTTAGCGTGAATAGCGCAGAGATTGGTGTCTTCGAAGAGTCCAACAAGGTAAGCCTCAGCAGCTTCCTGAAGAGCGGCGACGGCACTGCTCTGGAAACGAAGATCCGTCTTGAAGTCCTGAGCGATCTCTCTCACAAGCCTCTGGAAAGGGAGTTTACGGATCAGAAGCTCAGTGCTCTTCTGGTACTTCCTAATCTCTCTTAGAGCCACAGTTCCAGGTCTGAATCTGTGTGGTTTCTTCACTCCTCCGGTCGCTGGAGCAGATTTCCTCGCCGCTTTTGTCGCCAGCTGCTTCCTCGGAGCCTTGCCTCCGGTCGATTTCCTAGCCGTCTGCTTGGTACGAGCCATTTGGGAAATGAGATAAGAACTGTTTGATTTTCTTCAGAAAACTATGGAAGATGAGAGAAAGTTGAGATTTGATTTGTGAATTTGTTTCGATGGAGAAAGGGTATATTTATCGTCCGAGAATTTCAAGAAGCGGGAAAAAGATTTCGCTTATTTTGCTTTTAGCGGGACTAACAAATCTATATCGTTTATTTGTTTTTAATCGACGGACATGAGGGGTTTATTGGAATCCGCGTCAACTCATGGAAAGCCGTCGATTAGTTACAAATCTACGGACAGATTTCATTCTTTTCTAATGCTGATCCGTGAGGAAGGTGGATAGACCAGTAGCAGCAATAAAGAAAGAATCAAAGACGATCTTTACCAAAAACACACACTAAGGCCCATTACCTAATTCGGCCTGCAATTTGTACCGAGTAACCGTGGTATTCTAATCTTTTATTTATTTTTTCCTTTTCCAATGGTTTAATCCATGGGAAAATGGTAACTTAAATTTTGGGTGTTGACAAAAAAAAAAGAATATAAATTTTGTACAAAGATTATAAATTCATCTTCTCTAATCGAATGTTCCAGAATATCTAAAGTCTGACTTCAGAGTATTGGAGAAAAAATATTATGGATCAAAGGTCCAGAATTCTTATGATTTAAAAAAACAAAAAAAATCCGTTATAGTCTTTGTTTTGTCAAAATATCCGTTCTTCACATGGAAGTCAATCCAGTAGAACCAACTAACCACGTGGAAACTGATTGTGAAGTTAAGACATTCTACGTTTAGAGTACCAATCAACTAGAGGGAAGTTGGATTATGGTCTTGGTGGTTGTATTGACTGACATGAAGATAACGGAATTCTCCAAAAAGAGAGCAGTGAAATAGTACACCAGAGTGCAATTTTAGGCAACTGTGGCTAGCGGAGAAACAAAATTAGAGAGAGAGAGAGAGAGAGAGAGATGAGACTTGCAAAATCTTCTTCATGGTTTTCTCAGTCTAAAATGAGAGCATCTGACAAGTCATTCTAAATTGACATTGTGGTAACATACATGAGCGGTTGAATCTTTCTCGGCGGTTTCCTCGCTAATATCTGACTTGGTCTCCTCGGTCTTAGATTCATTATCGGATTCATCTCCTTCATCGTCCTCTGCGTCCTCTGCGTCCTCTTCAGCCTGGAGACAACATTCACATATAATATTAGGACCTTGCCAGAAACAAACAAGACTCTGAAATCTTGATAAATCACAAAGGCTTACATCAGATTCAGCAGGTGCATCCTTGGATTCCTGTATCAACAAAGAAAAAGTTGATTTCGTCTCAGATTATCTTTTCCAAACCAAGTCGCATAACTTGAAACAAGGTTTTCACTCTTGTTTTGGAGATTCTCATGAATGTTGATAACTAATTCAGAGATATATTTGGTTGAGAAAGTGTTACCTCTTCTACGTTCTTCTTCTCAGCCTCATCAAAAGTTGCTTCCTCCACCTGCAAAATGAGAATAGATTGGTTATTCTGATCAGTAACCAGAAACAACGAGATGTTTTATCAAAATGAGTATTTTAAACACTTACATCCTTGAGTTTTCCCCATGTTTCATCTGCCAACTTCTTGGCGTAGTCTGGGTCATCGCAGATCAAGACATTGTCGAACAATGATCCTGATTTCACCTGAAAAAGTGATAAGTATTAGGAGTCATGGGACCAAAGTAGATCTTGGAAGGCAAGAGGTCTTAGTAACAAGATCTATTACCTGCCACAATTCAATTCCAACATACTTCAGCTTGGGGAATATATAGAGCTTTGGAACATCCTTGAAGTCTGCATGAAATCAGTTTAAGGCACAGTAATTGTTGGATATTACGTCTTGTAGAGCTAAATTTTCATGCAAGTTTATGGAAGCAAGTAAAGACAGTACGTTGAGTACTACAGATATATCCTTACAAACATGATATAAAGAGTCAATTAAGGTGAGCAAAAGATGTGGACTACTAAACGTGTAAAACTGGTGAGACCTTGGCTTAATGATAGAGAAGACTAAAAAATAAACAAAAGTCGGTTACAAACATGTTTCTTGTTTAATTGGTTAGGTCACTGAGTTTTGAACACATACACCTTTCCACATTTTGGAAGCAAGGAAAGCTTCAATAGGAACTCTTAGATAGACACCAACTTAGTCAATAGAAATCTAAGTTGGCAGAATTTTCTACGCATACTAGAAACCATCAAACAATAAAGAAGAGAAGTAGAAGCACAAACTACATGTATATTATGAAACATGGAAAATATTGCCACAGAGAGTAGTAACTTACCAGGGTTATCAATCATTGGAGCCTCCCCCTTGCACGTAGACATGAGATTCAAAACTCAGCTTGAGCGTCAAACCATGGAGTCCAATTCCCAGTAGTAAAGATGGAATCGCGGATTCGAACTTGCTTTCAGTAGAAATAGGTAAGTGAAACTATCAAAAGGAGGCAGTCTCTGATTGTGATGAGACAGGAAATGAAGCTGTTGGAGTTGGTCGTAGAGGAAGTAAGCTCGATGAGGGTTTTCGCCCAGAGAATAGCATCGAGGATTGAACAGAAATAGTTTCTCAGAGTTTTGTTTCTGATGAAGGAGAAGAAGCCCACAAGTGGTGAAGTGAGAATGGAGCTGGTGGATGATTCTAAGGTTTGATTTATTTTTCTGAAGAAGAGAATGAAGGTGTAGAATTGAGATGTTGTTCTCACCTTCAGAAAGCAAAGTCGAAGAAGAGCAAGAATGCTTGATGGTGAGAGAGCGAATCGCTGTGGTTCTACATAATGAACAAAACAAGAACATAATTGTCCACTAATTTAGATAAATATTATTGCCAGAAACAATTTATAACCCAAGGAAAAAAAAAGGTAAACATTTACTAAATCTTCCTTTAGAATAAACCAAGTTATTGTTTTCAAATTATACTGCCAATCAACATGAAATTAGTCAGGAATACTTAATTCAATCTCAAGAGTTACATGATGATCCAAAAGAATTTACATAAAACATATAATTTTACCAACAAAAACCAACTATGTTATATATATCATCATTCGTCTGGCTTGGCTGCTCCAGGATTCCTGCCAAACTGGATTATCATTGGTTTTCCTTTGAACACAAAACCATTTACAAGATTCTGCAAATTCACAAAGAACGCATTAGTCCCTTTCCTCTTTACGTGGCAAAAACACACACACACATTTGTCTTTTCTTCAAGAACAAAATGCTTGTCGATGGTATATACATCATATATTGGTATTCCGAGTGAAATCAACATTTACACAGAACAAGAAGGTGTGAAGGATTATAACCAGAGCACGATGTGCGAGTTCAACAGATGGAAATGTCAAAAAAGCTTGCCCTCTCATCCTTCCTTCCTGTAATATTCATTAACACATGTAATCATAGTCATAAACAAGAAGATTGATAATAATCAGAAGGCAAGTTTAAGGTTATAAAAGTCCATAGACAGATGCATTACCTGCATCAGCCTCACACCAAGACTGGATTTAGCTGCTTCAATCTTTCCAAATTGTGATCCTACACGAGTGCGAATATTTTAGCTATGAATTGACTTCAGAAAGGTAAGGGATATGCAGGCAATTCTCTTCATACTATATAACATCTCTAGATTGTACAAGGTTTTGACTAGACTAGCAAAGCAATGTCTTACCAAATATGTAATAGAAATCATCAACAACAACATCTTTAGCAAGATTTTTGATATACAACACAAGCGATGGATTCCCAGCTGTATAGTTCTGAATACACAAGTAAAAGAAAAACATTAATGTTTTTTTTAGAGATGAAACTCTACATTTGAATTATAACAGGAACTATGAAAACGGTCATGAAATGGCTGCAGAGAAAAGATGCACTATTATGCGGTAACTATTGTTTCATGCATAGAGATCCCAAACAACAAGTATGCATAGCAAATATGAAAAACAAAAGGCTGAAACTGATAATCAGGCTCACAACGTTACAAAGGTTCTTCTCAATACAAACATACTATAGCTCGAACCTAGGATCCATACCTTGAACATAGGTAGTGAAAGAATATCCTGTGGAGGTAACCTTCCTTTCTCCAACTCTTCTAAAGTCGCAAAGGGCGTTGAATTTGGATCTTCTTCTTTGGCCTCGTCTGCTGGGCCTTCATTCTCACTGTCCTCTTTATATTCATCTTGAGCCACTTTTGGCGTAATCTTGATCTGTCAGGATCGAGAAGAAGAACTAACAAATATCAGCACAACCACACGGCATAAAATTATAAAATATAATCATGGATAGTTGTATACCTGCATAACATGTTTATTCTTTCTTATTCTAGGGATCTCTTTTGGGGTCAAAGACGAGGGCTTCACTCCAACAGTCTTACGTAGCACATCCTTGTCCATACCAGGACCAACAAGAGTTTCATGTCTAGCACGCTTCCTTCCTGATTTTGATGTACCTGTATCCTAAACATAATACCACCACAATTCTTACCCAAGTACTCAATAACAATGAATATAAAGAGTAGGGAAAGGACCTTTTTGCATCGATTATCACACAATTTCACCAACAAAAAGAAGAAAAAGAAACAACCAAAATGAGCTTTGCATGAAACCATTTTACTAAATTCGTAAAATCTAGACATGGCATAACGTGTCATACCTCATCAGATTCCATCTCTGACTCGCTACTAGATAGATGCTCCAATTCAGTTGGTTGGGAACCTGCTTTAGGTAGCGGTGGTGTGGGCAGGGCCAGGCGAAAAGGAGGTGGAAGATTCATCTTGTTCATTAGATGCAGCACCTGTGACCGAGAGGTCTAAGATTACATTTCTTGTTTTTTTCTGCAATCCATGATAGTTGATATCTACAGATCATAATTGTAATAAAAAAAAGAACTTATATCCACCGGTCATATACAGGGACAGTAGAACTAACCTGGGTATATAACGGTGGGACAGCAATAAGGGCATTAGTAATGTTAGCTAATATATTAGCATCGGGTGGTGGGTAAGCATATCTGCAAGAAGAACCAGATCAAACATACAATTATCTGAAGTTGGCAGAATGATAAGAAGAATTTTAATTCCCTAAAACATGCACAGTTTTAGTAACGTGGACTGGTGTTGTGTTGTTACAATGTGTTTTTACAAAGATGAGGAGAGAAACACAAACACACATAGAGAAAAATTTGAACAAGAAATACGAAATGGGCAAAATCGAAAAGAGTAAGAGCAGTAAAACTTACTGCAGTTGAGGAGGAAATGGATAGTTTATGCCGAGTTTTGGAGCAATTGGTTCACCAGCAAGCATCTGCCCGGATTTAGAACCATTGTTGTTGCTAACTGTAGAGAAAGCATTTCCTTTGGTCATAGATGAGTAGGGTTGACCATCATTCCCAGATTCTTCGACTTGTCGAGACTTGTTGTTCTCGTAAGGTTTATTAGCTCTTTGTACTTGTAGAACCTTACCAAGAAACCTCAGCCTACTCAATCATTAAATGATAAAAAGAGCTTAATCATTGGTTTAATGGAGGATGAATCATTCCAGTGGAAGAAACTGGTACCCATTTAATTGACGATGTGCTTGAGAGGCTAATGCTTCATTCTTGAAATCCACAAATGCAGCATTTCTCAATCTGTTAGCAACGAGTATTATTATATGTCAAATTAGATTAATTTAAAAGTCTAACTGTTTTTCTCAATTGAGGAACATTGTTTCGTAAACACCTTGTATCCTAAGAATTCCAGAAACCTTTTAAGTAATATCAATTTACAACTTAATCTAAAGAAACGTTTTACTGGAAATTTCACCTTCCACCGGAGCAAGGACGAACTGCAGAAGCTCCGTACTGAGAAAAGAGCCGAGAGACGATATCATGAGGAATTCCATCAGGAAGATGCCGAACTAGAAGAGTTACTACAGGCGGCTCTGTAACCTGAGATTCAAATTGCGTCGTCGGGACTGGCTCCGAAGTCGGATGTGCAGCCATTAAACCTCCAAACCCAACTCAGAACGATTCACTGTTTTTTCCCCCAGTTTTGTGGGTTTTTTTTATAAATAAATTGATTTGTGAGACTAAACCGGACTAGATTTTAGAGCCAAAGATCGAACCAGTCAGACCAAGAGCCGTGTTTTGAGCTGAAACGAAGTCGAAATGGAGTTGGATTCAAACTGAATACGGTGACGTTTTATATTAATGTCTGTGGGCTTTTTCGACCTGGGTAGCCCATTAAAAAGTCTTAGCCTTTTCCGGTAGTAGTACTACTTAGATAGAAAAGCTGTAAAACTTACGATCTTGTGGAGTTTCATGATTTTCATCAATTGACGTTTTCGGCTGAGTTCATCGATTGAAGTTTTTGTCTGAAATTACGTTCTTTATCACTGAGAAAAATATTCACTGAACAAAAATCAAAAAATTCCTTACGAATGTATTTTTGGTCATTCAGTTAATGATGTTTTAAAAAAGAGAGAAGTAGTGACAGATAAGAAAATTATTGTCTACGATGTCCTCGCACAGAAAATATGATTTTGAGTAGTTTGCTATATACACATTGTATAGTTTTGCTTAATTAATGCATCTGCTCAGGCATTAATTTTCTTATAAACAAAAATTGGAAACAACTAAAAACATCTTTTGTAGATATTTTACTATTTTTCTAATTAATAAATCTAACATCACAATTAAAACATAGCAATAAATAGATGTTAATGTAACATGAGGACACAAATTAATAATTTTGAAAAAAAAGAAGAAGAATAACTGTGAGATGGACAATGCAGTTCAATAGACTTAATACTTGATTGTAAGGATGTTAAATAGGGTTTTAAAACCTGGTCTTGCGTAAACCCTTTGAAGCTCGGCCTGTTTAAGTACTAACCCTATATGAGTCCTGTATTTTTTCTAAAACCCTAAACCTTATACAAACCCTATATAAACCCTATACAAACCAAACAATTTAATTCGCTTCATGTTTATTATTAGACCATGTATTATTAACTTTATTTCACGATTTTTCCCAAAAGCAAAATTTCACGATTTTGACAAAAAATATAAATCCAAGATTTTGCGGTTTTGGCAGAAAAATGTTAATTCCGTGATTTTGCGGTTTTAGCGGGAAAACATAGATCCGAGATTTTACAGTTTTAGCAAACAAACGTTATTCCGTGATTTTTATGGTTTTGGCGGGAAAATGTTATTATGTGATTTTGCGGTTTTTGGCAGAAAATATTATTCCGTGATTTTGTAGTTTTGGCGGAAAAATATTATTTCGTGATTTTGCGGTTTTGGCCGGAAAACGTAAATCCGAGATTTGGCGGTTTTAGCAAAAAAACGTTATTCCGTGATTTTTACGGTTTTGTGGGGAAAAATGTTATTATGTGATTTTGCGGTTTTTGGCGAGAAAATATTATTCCGTGATTTTGCGTTTTTGGCGGAAAAATATTATTTCATGATTTTGCAGTTTTGGCCGGAAAATGTAAATCTGAGATTTGCGGTTTTGGCGGAAAAACGTTATTCCGTGATTTTTGCGGTTTTGACGGAAAAATATTATTCTGTGATTTTACGATTTTGGTGGGAAAACGTAGATCCAAGATTTTGCGATTTTGGCAGAAAAGTAAATCTGAGATTCTGCGATTTTGGCAGAAAAACATAGATCCAAAATTTTGCACTTTTGGCGGAAAACGTTATTCCGTGATTTTTGCGGTTTTGGCGAAAAAACATTATTACATGATTTTGCGTTTTTTTACAGAAAAACATAGATCTGAGATTTTTACGGTTTTGGCAAGAAACTATAAATCTGAGATTTTGTGGTTCTGGCAGGAAAATATTATTCTGGAATTTTGCTATTTTTGGTAAGAAAACATAGATCCGAGATTTTACGCTTTTGATAGAAAAATATAAATCCGAGATTTTGCGGTATTGTTTAAAGAAAAAAATAACAGCGTGATTAAAAGTTGAAGAAAAGATGAGGGTCAACTCTAACCTTTTAAAACTCAACCCTAAATAAGCTATGAAATATAAATACAAAAAATAAGAGTCTAAGATCAACATAAATTAAAAGGGTTAGGGCAAAAATCTCAACCCTTATTAACATGATTGTAACGGGGTGCTTGAGCAAGTATACTTCCTTTTATCCGTTTTCAACCATTAACATTGAATTTCTTTTGTAAGATTTCTTACTCATATAAAACTGATTCTGAGTGTTCAAATTTTGGAAATATTTAGAGTATGTCGATTTCAGAAGAAAGATAATATCTTGTTGGCGTGTGCCTTCCACGCACTTTTTCCTGAATAATCTCATTTTTTTATTATTCAACCATTTCATTTTACGCTCTTTTTGTTTTCTTTTGTCTTACTTCATGAATTTCTCATATTCTTCACGCAATCATTTTGTACATAACAAAATAAAATTGGGCTATAGGGAATGAGAAACCTTTTCTGTTTTAAATAATAAATCAAAATGGCAAGAAATGTAATTTGATAAATTCAGAAGTATTTATATGATAGTTTACTTACAAGTTGGGATATTTTAGTACCTTTTCTTTGGAAACTATTATTTGAGTAATCTATGATAAATGATTAATGTCATTCTAGACAGTTTCTTCATACTCTTTAACAAAATTTTACTCGATTAAGATGTAGAACTCTATGAGTTATTTTGAAGTTGAATTGTGAAAAGGAGAGGAAAAAATAACTATAGACAGTATTATATGAATTTGGTTGGCATATTTAATCAATTAAGTTGGCCGTCGAGTTACTACAGGAGGCACTAATGCATACATCGAATATGTTTTCTGGCATAAGAATATCGATCTTTTCAAGTTGGCCTGGGTCCTTAATTCCCTCTTTTATTTGTGGCTTTCAATCTTATTCGTAAATTCGTCTCATAGGGATTCCATTTTCATATACCTTTTTTTTTGTCAACTATTCCATATATGCTGCTCTCCTAGAATTCCCAAAAGCTAAATGGCGATAACTTTTATTTATTTATTATTGTTTCTAAAAAAAATGATTGCGTGAAGCATATCAAAAGAAAATAAAGGGACCCGTAGGAAATGTATGGAAGGCACACGCCATGACCATGAAGACAATATCTTCTTTTGAAAATCGCATATTCTATCCTATCAAAATTCTATTTGATATTAGTAGGAAGTCTTACATAATTTTGGCAAAGTTGATGTTTGGAAACAGACAAAAAGATGCATGTTTTAGCCAAGCAACTTGTTACATGTTAGTTATACTCTTTTTTTTGTTTTAGTGTGCGTTAGTTACACTTTTGTGTTGTTGTGAGTAACAGGAATTTTTTCAAAAACAATGTAAATTTTATAGCAAAGTAAGGAATTCTTGAGTTTTTATAAAAAATCCTAAATCCTAAATCTTAAACTTTAAATCCTAAAATCTAAACCTGAAATCATTAAAACTAAACCCAAACCCTAAATTTTAAGTCCACACCTCTAAAACCTAAATCTTTTATTTTAGAACCTAAATGAATGATCTATTTTTAGTTTAAAACTATGCATTATATTTTTTAATTTATATTTTTTTAACAATACAATTAAAAAAATCAACGCCGCAAGTGTTGTATTTGAATAACGAAATCATATATATATAATTAGAGAGTTCTCTTTCCATTTAGGTGTCCACATCATCATTATGATTATCCAATAAGAAAAACCTATGTCATCAAATAATATTTTTTAGCTTATGCTTTTATGATAAAAATTAATTGCATCATAAACACAATTTGTTTAATAAAAATTACTTAAATAAAATAGTTAATGACAATAGTTTAGATATTTAATGATAAAAAAGTAAAATTAAAGAAAAAAGTTTAAGGAATTATTAAAATATATATCAAATTTTATGTTTTGGAAATGGATAAATTTAGAGTAAAATTAGTAAAGAGAAAATAAAATTTTAAGATCATGTGTATTATATATATATATATATTATAAAAATATTTTATTTATATTGTATTTCATGTGATTGTAGTACAATCATAAATATAATTAAGGAGTTCTCTCTCCATCTAGGGTATTCACATCATCATCATGATTATCCAATAAAAAAAATTATGTTATCAAATAATTTTTTTTATTTTATGCTTTTTTATGATAAAATTAATGCATCATATACATAATATTTTAATAAAATTTACGTAAATAAATAGATGATAATAGTTTATATAGTTAATAATAAAAAAGTAAAATTAAAGAAAAAAAAAGTTTAAGAAATTATTAAAATATATATATCAAGATTTATGTTTTGGAAACGGGTAAATTTAGAATAAGATTAGTAGAAAGAAAATAAAATTTTAAGATTATATACATATTAAAATTTTAGATTACATATATATATATAGACTATAAAAAATCTTTTATTCATATTGTATTTCATGTGATGGTAGTACAAATGTTATATGCATTTGTGGTAAAACTAAATTTTTAGATAATTGCAAATTTTAAAAACTGGAAATAGAAAAAGATGAACATAAAAATAAAAAAATGAATTAAGATGTAAAGAAATAATATAAAAATATAAAAACTGAAAGAATAAATAATGAAAAATTATATAAATATTAAAACTTAGTGATAAAATGAAAATGGGTGTCAAGATCAATATTTAAAACAACAACAAAGATATTTATAATTTTGTCCAAAAATAAGATAAAATTTATCGAAAGCAAATTTGACATGAAGCTCGCGATTCCGCGCAATGCGCGAGAATGAATCTAATGTTAACGTAACTAGATTCTTTTTTTGAGTTGATGTGGTTCTCATCTCAAGGTAATAAATATCCATCCCTCCAAAGAGTTCACACCACCAGAGAAACACAAAATATATTTTTTTAAAAGAAAGAAAAACCAATAACCTCATATTGTCGACATGGGTTGCCAAGACGAACAATTGGTGCAAACAATATGTGATCTCTACGAGAAGATCTCAAAGCTCGAGAGTCTGAAACCATCCGAAGATGTCAACATTCTCTTCAAGCAGCTCGTTTCCACATGCATCCCACCAAACCCTAACATCGATGTCACCAAAATGTGTATGACAGTCCAAAAGATTCGACTAAACCTCATCAAGATCTGTGGCGAAGCTGAAGGTCACTTAGAACATCATTTCTCTTCGGTCTTGACCTCTTTACAAGACAACCCACTAAACCATTTAAACATTTTTCCTTATTACAACAACTATTTAAAACTCGGGAAGCTCGAATTCGACCTCCTCACACACAACCTAAATGGCTTTGTCCCAAAAAGTGTGGCTTTCGTTGGATCTGGTCCTCTCCCTCTCACTTCCATCGTTCTTGCTTCATTCCATCTCAAAGACACAATCTTTCACAACTCTGACATCGACCCATCAGCGAACTCACTCGCTTCTCTTCTGGTTTCCTCTGATCCAGACATCTCTCAACGCATGTTCTTCCACACCGTTGATATAATGGATGTGACAGAGAGCTTGAAGAGCTTTGATGTCGTGTTTCTAGCTGCTCTTGTTGGAATGAACAAGGAGGAGAAAGTTAAAGTGATCGAGCATCTGCAGAGACACATGGCTCCTGGTGCTGTGCTCATGCTGAGGAGTGCTCATGGTCCGAGAGCGTTTCTTTATCCGATTGTTGAGCCTTGTGATCTTCAGGGGTTCGAGGTTTTGTCTATTTATCATCCGACAGACGATGTTATCAACTCCGTGTTAATCTCAAAAAAACTCGCTGTTGTTTCAACTGGGAATGTTGGTGGGCCCTCATGCTTGATCAAGCCGTGCAACTGTTCCAAGATCCACGCGATAATGAACAAGAAGAAGAACATGATAATCGAAGAGTTCGGAGCCAGGGAAGAACAATTGTCTTAAGAGGACGTTTCTTGTTTCTTAATTTTCTGTCTTTGAAAGTTTATAGTTATGATTTGTGTCTTTGTTTGTGTGCTGGTGTCTTCTCTTAATTGTTCTTTGTTTGTTTTTCTTATAAAAGTGGATTTGTTTTCCGAAACGGTTGGGCTGAAACAGAACATGAAAGATACTTTTTATTAGGCTACATAATCTAATTAATGACAAGTCGTAGTATTGGACTTGGGTTTAGACTATTTACAATGGTTTAACAATTTAACACTCTTTTTTTTTTATCCATGTCATATTTAAAAATTATTTTTTATCCACAAAAATACCAACAATTATTAAAATTATTACATAGGTCATTTTCTCTTTTTTTTTTTAAAAGAAAATGATTTATTTTTCCCTTTCAACATATTAGAAAATTTTCAACACCAACTAATCCACCTCGTTTCAACATCCATATTCAACACTCTCGTTACATCAATTCAACTATTAAATTTTTAATTCAACACTTCTATGCACATGTTCTTATAACAATTGGAGACCGGGTCTACCCGGTAGAACTGTAAGAGCCCGACCCGTTTCCATTAGTTTCTTGAGCAAATGGAATTCGCTGAAGCGAGACGAAACAAATAACATCAAATCGTGAGAAAAGAGCCATTCGAGTTTCAGAGAAGATGACAGTAAGTCTGATAAATCTTAAGTTTTTATTTTATTTTATTTCTGGGTTTGATAATTCTGATCGTCATTTTTGGTGTTTTTTCTTTCCTTTGGGCAGTTTACGATTCCGATTGAGAACGGAAATGGAGTGAAAGACGCAGAGGCTGATACCCAAAGAACATTGTAAAAAACCTCTCTTAGGGTTCTTGAATGTGATAAATTGTTCAAAATTTTTAGGGTTTGTTGTTGTGTTTTTGTTTTTGTTTGGTACCCGTATGTTACTGGAACCTCAGTGGTAGCTATAAAGTACAAAGATGGGATTTTAATGGCTTCTGATATGGGAGGTATGATGCTCTCTCTACCTAGTTTCAGCTCTCTAGTTTTCTTGTGGATGGATTGAAACTCATTGTTGCTTGCTTTTTCGATAAAAGCAATTTACTTTACGCTTTGCTCTTACGTATGCTTCATTGTTCACAAGAGTGGTGGCTATGTATGAGCTTGGTTGCTTCTACATTAGAAGAAATAGCTCACTGGGAATCAAAGGTTATTATAACCTTAACTGTAAAGTAAATTAGTGTAAGACCTTCTATGCTGAAGATTTGCTGCTTGGGTCAACAGTTAGGATAATATATCTAAGTATGCCTCACTCTCTTCCAACAATGTTCCTTAATTCGATAAGTATGATCATGATTTCCTGGATTTTCTGCTCTAAAGAATGGTGAGACCGGTTCTGTAAATCAAGCTCAAGCTTTTTTTGTCTGATCTGCAGGTTCATATGGATCCACCTTAAGGTACAAGAACATTGAGAGAGTAAAGGCTATTGGTAAGCATTCTATTCTTGGTGCCAGTGGTGAAATCAGCGACTTCCAAGAAATTTTGCGCTATCTTGATGAGCTCATGTAAGATTATGTTTGATGTAATGTTTTCTTTTTCCTTCTTAACCATTTCCTCTTTGTCCTTTGATTTGAACTCTTATTGTTTTCAGCCTGTATGATAACATGTGGAATGATGGTAATTCCTTGGGGCCAAAAGAGGTTCACAACTATCTGACCCGTGTTATGTATAATCGCCGCAACAAGTTCAACCCTTTGTGGAACACTCTGGTGCTTGGCGGTGTAAAAAATGGGGAGAAGTACCTTGGAATGGTAACGCCTAATATTATTTTTTTTGCATTTGAACTTCTTAATGAGCTGTAAACAGTTTTGATTTGGATTCTATGATGGTCTCTAGGTCTCAATGATTGGTGTTAGTTTTGAGGACAACCATGTTGCCACCGGGTTTGGGAATCACCTAGCTAGGCCGATTCTTCGTGACGAATGGCGTGAGGACCTGAGTTTCGAAGATGGTGTCAAGCTACTAGAGAAATGTATGCGTGTACTTCTGTACCGTGACAGATCGGCTATCAACAAGCTTCAGGTTTGTTTAGTTTCAGTATTTCAACTCCATCTAATTGAGAATGAGATCATTGACCAGACTCGTTCTCTGGGAACTTTGCAGATAGCAAAGATGACAGAGGAAGGCGTGATGGTCTATGAGCCATACTCGTTGAAGACATTCTGGGAATTCTCGGCGTTCACAAATCCAACAGCTGGTGCAGAAGGCTCCTGGTAATAACTAAAAATAAAAAACCCCAACCATTTAGCTTAAAAAAGTGATATGGAGATCTCCAAGAGAGATGTTTCCTTGGTGTGATGTTGTTCAACAGTGACCTCTGTGTCCATGAATTTCTGAGTTAGATCTTTATGAATAATTTCTTACTGTTTTTGAATGGTTTTAATCTTTTACTTCCGCGCCTTGGATATTATTTTCACTAATGAACATGTTTGTATTCCTTGGAGATTCCAGAGTTGGTCTGAAGCAGAGAGAGATGAACATATAAGGTGTAGAGGAGAATATCTTTACATGCAAGTAGACTCGAACTCGGATCCAATTGATAGGCATAACTAGTAATTGTAAGGTGTAGTGGCAGACATTCATATTTATATGATTCCAATTTTAAAAGTTTGGTGACTGTTAGTTGGTAGAGAAAGTGAGATAAGAGAGTGGTTAAAATAATAGAAAAGGAAGAGACATGTAGCCTTTTAGATTTTCTTCCAGATCTTCTTCTTTGTATATCCACACATTTACTTATTAAGTACACATAATAATATTTCGTGTCAATTCATAATTATTCAACATTGTAAATTGTGTGTTTGGAAGTTTTTGAGGGAAATTTTTGATAGGTTGCAAACGATTCTGCAGGAATGTGTTAAAAACAAATTGATTGAGGAAAGTAAATGTTTTGACAGAGATTCAGAATTTGAGTAGCAATTTAATATCTATCTGTATCTCATAATGGAAAGGAGATCATTTGTTGGCGGAAAATTGTCCACAAATTAAAAAAATGAGTATAGTTTACATGAAAAGAGATCCTTTTTCTTAAATGGCCACATGGAATGCTTTTCTACTTTTTTTTTTTTCTTCCTCTCAGCTTACCTTTTAAATTGTGTTTTAAACCGACATAATTCTTGGTCAGGCTTCTCCGATATTGATCATAATAGATCTAGTTTGGATTAGTTTGTTATACTTCTCCGACATGCGTAAATGTATGAAGTCGCGCGATTCGACGCTAGTTTATAAAAATAAATGACATGACATCGAAATAAGCATTTCAAATCGTTTTTCATCACATGCCTTAGAATTTCAATAAATTGACTGATTGCATTTAAAAAGTGATTACCGCCGATGCCCGGAGATCATCCGAACCATGTTTCTGATGGTTTTCTTGTTGGAGGTTAAGACGTTTCAAAATAACAAAACTTCCATTTGGCCAGAGGAAAAAAAATATACAAATGCTAAAAGATTTGTGGGATTGGGAATTTTGTACTCTCTTTTTTTTTTTCCTTTTTTTTTGGTTTTAATGTTCGGGGATTTTGTACGTGTTTCATAGTTTAATCTTACTCTTAAAATGTAGTATCAACTTAGAAAATTAATTTATGTCGCTTCGCATTTGACTATTAAAGGCACAGTTTTGGAGCTTTATGCGAATGGAAAAAGATAAAGAACAATCACATGAAATAATAAAACAAAAGATTAATAGTGAAACTTGAAAACAAAATACCGGTAGATAAGGGCAAAAGTGGAATTATTTGTGACACGTCTATAGCCCCCGCTGTGTCACGCTTCTCTCTCTCTCGGTCGATTGGCGGAGATATATAAACTGCTCTCTCCTTTCATCTTCTCTTGTTTCTAAATTACCCACATTTATAACTCAGCACAGAGAGAGATATTGAGAGACTCTTAGATTGGTTCCAATCTGAAATCGTCTCGAGGAGGAAGACGAAGAGATTGTGATTTTCGCCTATTAACGGTTTTTTAAATCTCTGGTTTAATCGGATTTGATGGTGGATTCTCTGTTTCCGAGCATCGAAACCACAGGTGACATGTCTTCGGAGTCGAGACGGAAGAAGCGGAGGATATTGGAGACGACGGAGACAGAGGCGCGACAGATCAATGAAGAAAGCTTGAAGAGATGGAGAACGAATCGTGTACAGCAGATCTACGCGTCCAAGCTCTTTGAAGCTTTTCGCCGAGTTCGTCAGAGGTCAACCAACGAGAACGTTAAAGTCGCCGGTGCGGCGCTAGAGATACGTGAGACGGCGGATCGAGTTCTGGCTGCTTCAGCTCGCGGAACAACTCGGTGGAGCAGGGCGATCTTAGCGAGTCGTGTCCGAGCAAAGCTGAGGAAACATAGAAAGGCGGTGAAGTCTACCGGATATTGTAAATCGAGAAAAGCTGGGACGGAGATAAAACGGATTAGATTTCCAGCGGTTAATAGAAAACTGAAGATTCTCGGCCGTTTGGTTCCCGGTTGCAGAAAAGTCTCCGTACCGAGCCTTTTAGATGAAGCGACTGATTACATCGCCGCTCTTGAGATGCAGGTCCGAGCCATGGAGGCTCTCGTTGAACTGCTAACCGCCGCTGCACCAAGGACGACGTTGACCGGACCCTAACGGCGGAAGTTAGTTTGTCAGGTGTTAATTAACTTCTTACCTTTTTACCCCTTTATAACGGCGGAAGTTGGCGGAAGTGTTTTCTAAGCGATTTTATAATATTAAATTCATGTATTTTATTTGTACACATCACTTTTTAGTTGTATCCATTTTGATCTTTCTATGTTTAATTTAGAGAATCAAACTAATCTTTAAAACAACAACAAAAGAAGAAGAAATGGCAACTAATCTTGATTCCAATAATTATTTAGTGGTAATACTTGATACACACAATTAACCCTTAAAAAGGAATTGTACCCACAAAAAGAAAAGTTAAATTATTTGCAAGTTGACGCAATTAAAAAGAATGAGCATGTGCGTAGATGGCCTAACGTGTGAAGAACACCCACCTTAATTTTGGGGCCAATGGACTCCATGTGATTCTCAAAGACTTTTCCGACGTTGTAGTTTAGGTCAAAAAGTGTATTTTGCTCATAATGACATAACAAAACGTTGAAACTGATTAATAAAAACAAATTTACTTGAATGCCATCAATTTATAAAAATATTTCACCAAACAATAAGGATAACATACGACTCTTGAAGAATTGCCGGCGAAAGATGTTGAATTATGGTATAAATAAAAGTTAGTGAGAGTAAGTTGTCAGAAGAAATCCACTAGGATTAAACATTGAAAGGGACCACAAAATTGGCACCAAAAAGAGAGGAAACAATAAGATTGAGAAATGAGTCTATAGGAACATCTTTCTTCCCTCTTTAAGACTTCCCATGTGTGCTTTTTTTTTTCTTTTTCATCAAATCCTATACATTAAGTTAACGATTTTAAAATTATTTTTTAAAAGAAATTAATAAACCGATATACTTACGTAGTAAAAGAAATAGATGTGTGCTCCTTCATTTTACACTCAATATGTCTTTCTTTGCATTCATATCTTTTTTCTGTCAAACAAATTAGTTAGATGTTTTGTGGGTCATTGTGTTTTCTGAGTTTTTTTTGTTTTCAAGAAAAATTAAAAGATTTCTCACAAATATTTGGATTGAGTTTGGAGGATGAAATAGTTTTAACCTAAATTGGTTTGTACATAACTACATGTAAGATAATTCCGTATCTATGGATGTGTTTCAATAATACTTGCCAACTAAGATAGTTCATCTAAATGTTATCTAACATGATATGGTGTCGCAGATAAAAGTGGAGTTAATAGATGTGAGAAAAATAAGTATACGTATAGTTTATTAAATGAAGAATATAAATGCATCGAATGATAGCTACAAGACAAAAGAAAAGAAAAGGAAAAATAAAAGAAAGGGAAAACGTGGAGTTGGCCATATGTGGGTAAAGAGTAGACCCAATGTGATCACATGCAACTATGTGACTCCAATTATGAACCTCATATGTGAATGTGGCCGAGGAGATGCCAAATTTTGAAGAATCTCCTCTTTCTCTCTTTTCATCTCCTCTTTATACAACGCTCTTTACAAACAAAAACAAACACAAAATCTTACCTCCTAAGTTGATAATTATCATCTCAGTCACCTTGTTCGACTCCTAAATCCTAATTCCACCAATCTTCGAGTATAAAAACATTGACGGATATCGTAACGTTTTTTGTTGAATAGTAAAATATCATCACTAAATATAAACTGTACCCTGTAAATTTATCTTGTATTCATTTATATCATTTTAAGTTTATACAAAACTGAATCATGAAGTTCCATAAAATAAAGTTAAACAATCAAATTATTTCATTATCTACATAACAAAAACTGAAGTATCTCCTTAAGACAATTTGTTATAAGTATTAACTACTATAATTTTTAACAACTTTTAGCATTTGCGGTTGCAAATCATCGTAACTTTGAAGTTGAAACTTCAAGTCATTAATCTGAAATCTTGAACTCTAATACGTGAAAAATGAAAATAAAATTTCTTAGAGATGGTAATGTATACATTAAGTTTAGTTTCAAAACCCATCAATTAGTTCTCCTCACGGAAACTTAAAAGAGAAGGAAATACAATCAGTTCAACCGGTGGAGAAAACCGGACCCTCAAACCGGATGGTTGAGAAGTGGAAACAATGGGTCCTACGACTAGAGAGGCAAACAAAACCCTTTTTCGACAAATTTTAATTCAACAAATACTCATCCATATCTTTCTTTCTACATAAAATAGCAATATACATACACGTAAAGGACTCTTGCGTGGTATAATGAGATGGAACACGTGGCAAGACAGCATGCACTCGCACATGTCTTGGTCAGACAGATTTCGTTGTCTTTGAACTGTGCTCGTGTTTTCTACATTTTCGCACGTGGTCTCAAGTCAACCATATCCACTTCAACTCCTAAAATTTTGTTTCTATGGCACTACCTCCATATATAATCCTTATTTTAATCAAATGTTGAGTATTAGATCGTAATGAATCTTGAATCTAGTCACTTCTTGGACTACCGTCAAACAATGAACTCTTTGATGGACATGAAGAAAGCGAACCGATAAATGGTACAAGTTTTTATGAATATCTTCAAGTATACTCTCGAAGAAGATGTAATAATCTTTATAGGATCAAATTAAGAGTTGAAACGTTAGGATACAATGTCGGACGCTGATGAAAGCGAAAATTTGCCAATACTATTCTAGAAACGTTAAGGAATAATGGGACTGGTAACTTATTTAGAGTGATTAAGTGGAAATAAATCTTTTCAAAAAGAGATTTGTGTTTTCAAAAAAAGAAAAGTGATTGGTCTGACATAGAAAAAGAAAAATGATCGAATTTATTGTCTTGTTTCTTTTTCTGCAAATGTAAATAGCATAGTCAGACTCTCTTCGATGATTATCGATAAGAGAGCACACATACAAAAAATTCACAAACTTTTATGTGTAATATAAAAATATTGATTAGTCTCAAATGTTGATTGTGTATCTGTTTCAGACTAAATTTTCTAACAAAATGAAGAAGCTTAGACCAATAATGGTTTTTGACCCCAAAAATAAATAAAAATAATCAATGATGGTTAATTTGGGTGATAATTTTTTAGATAGCCATATAAATCATAAACTGTAAAATACAATCAAATTTCAAAACTCATAAACCGCAAAATTCAAACTAATTTCAAAGTTTATAAAAAATTTAAACTTTAATCATGTAAAACATATACAATAATCAAATAAAAATTCATCAAAATCGAATATATGCAAATGATGTCCATAAAGAGAGATGCTCCCCGGGGGTGGAATCCTCAACCATCAAAATACCACCACTATCTAGACCACAACCAAAAACTAACGATCAATGATGGAACAAGCCAATGTTTATTATGTTTTAGTTATAAATAAAAAACCAAAACATAATTTATCAAGTCCAACAAAAAAAAATTATATTGTCCGCGAAGTTAACATATCCTCTAGACCTTCAGCATCGAACATTGTCAATTATTATTCTGACTGAATTTGTTTTTTTCTTTTTCTTTGAAGTTTCGATGAAGATAGACAGAAGCAAATGAACTCGACGTTGCACTGCTTGAATATCGTCCAGCCAACAACCTCATTAGGGATATTAATCAGAGCCTCGATCAATTTCAAAAAGAAGAAAAAATTTCAAGCTGACTCCGGAACAACACTTTATCCACCACAAAGTCTGTGACTTGTAAGATACTCCTTCACAGAAGCTCACCCTACTTCCCTTCAATTTCTAATATTCCATTTTGTTTGGTAATAAGCCTTCTAGGTTTTTAATGGTATCAAACACACGTTGTAATTGGTTTGGAGGTCTTAAGGAAATCTTTACAAAAAAATTATTTGCGGTTATACTTTTAAAGTAAACGTACAAGCAATCTGAAAATCGAAAGGGCGATTTTTTGGATTTGTAAAAAGCAGAGCAACAATAGGTTTGATGCCGACACCCTTGTAAACAATTATCAAAACATTAGAACAACTAAATTTTCTGATTTGCATACTCAAAACATATATTAATATTCAACAAAATCCAAAATAAAAACAATGAAGTATCACACAAACCCAACCACAAACAGCTTTAGCATACAAATATTGACTAACATTATATAAAATCCACGCCTCTTTTTTTTCCAAAATGCATGGAGTTGACTAACATTATATAAAATCCACATTTTCTATAGTGTTCTTTATTAACTGTGTGAATAAACTAATTTACAAACCCACAAAAATATTTATATATATGTTTCAAAATCTGATACTAAAAAGGAGCTCATTAATTTGTGTCCACATCTGTATTTCGTGCATTTGATCGTCTATTCAAAAATAATTCTGGAACTTTTGTGTTTGATCTCTTACAATGTTTAATGCACTAATTCTGATGATTTTATGATGATGCTATCTAGGTTTTTGAAATCACTCCATGAGTCCATGACTACGCTGCTCGCTCTTAGGTTTATAGTAGCCGGAATAAGCACTCATAATTCTCTATGCCATTGTCTCGAATGCTAGAATGGTCTTTGTTTCTTTGTTTGGACGATTGAACCTTTGATACGTACTTTTCAATTGCAGATGAGTGGTTACAATCAAGGAACATCTCAGATTATTTGGGAACACTTAGCGCAAAAGCTCTAATTACTAACTTAGGATAATTAACCAAACAAAATATTATGACTTTGATGAAAAAAATAAAATATTTTGACAGCGTGGCAATACCTCTTTGTCAGAAGGAAGGATCCAAGTAGATCCAACAATCAACCAATCATTTTCCGACCCAGATCCGACCCGAGAGCACCTGACGAGGATACGATATCATTCTCCAATTTCAATTCTGCCAAAGAGAGGAGACAGAGCGAGAGAAAAGAACATCCAGACGAACTTGTTTCGGCTAGAGAGAGGGAGAGAGCCACTAGCAAACGATGTCGCTGAGGCCGAGTACACGCGCGGAGCTGAGGAAGAAGATATACAAGACAGGAGTCGATGCCGATGAGGCGAGACGGAGGAGAGAGGATAATCTCGTCGAGATTAGAAAAAACAAGCGTGAGGATAGTCTCCTAAAGAAGCGCCGCGAAGGAATGATGCTCCAGCAGCAGCAGCCTCTCGGAACGGGCCTCGACGTTCTCCAGAACGCTGCCGCCGTTGAGAAACGAGTAAGTTCCGCTGATCTGAATTTCGAGACTCTTCCGCGTAATTTGTTAATCGGGATCCTAGGATTTGATTAGTTAGTGATAGATCTTTTTTTTATTCTGTTTCTCCCTCAATTCTAGATCTCAGCTGTTTGAAAATTTTCGAACTCGTAAATTGACCTTCGTTAATTTTGGGGGATGGATATATGTGCTTGATAGTGGATCATTTATGACTACAATTCCGATCATGAAATGTTGATCAAAACGTATAGTTTGATTTCTAGTATCTGATTTATGATCTTGTTAATAGATTGGACATTAGATTTCTAGCCAAGGAGAGGTTTTGCTTCTGTGGGATCAGCTGTTTGATGATGTTCTTGTGATTTGACAGTTGGAAGGTATCCCAATGATGGTACAAGGTGTTTATTCTGATGATCCTCAAGCTCAGCTAGAAGCCACAACTCAGTTTAGAAAGTTGTTATCTATAGGTAGGTATACTTTTGTTCCTTTCAGAAGCAATTTCACGGTATTGGGTTATATGTGTGTTATAGACACCTGATGCTTGCTTGTAATATGATTTGATAATTCAGAGCGCAGTCCTCCAATTGATGAAGTGATCAAAGCTGGGGTTGTCCCACGTTTTGTGGAATTTCTAGGAAGGCAAGACCATCCACAATTGCAAGTATGTCTTATACGTCTTACATTCTAGATTTGTTACCAATCAATGATATCTTGAAGTCTCAAGAATGGTTTGGTGGCTTACTTTAATGTTTTTTTGCAGTTTGAGGCTGCCTGGGCTTTGACTAATGTTGCGTCAGGAACATCAGACCATACTCGGGTTGTGATTGAACAGGGGGCGGTTCCGATATTTGTTCAGCTTCTTAGCTCTGCTAGTGATGATGTTCGAGAGCAGGTTTGCTACTAACTAGCTAGATAACTGCAGCTCTCACTTGCACTTCCATTTATATTGTGATCATGATACATGCCTCCAAGTTCCATGGTCGTATTTGGTTTGTTTGTTGTACTTTTTGATCCTCACTGTTTTTTTGCAAAATGAAATAAAAGTCAGCCAAGTGCTTCTCTGTAGTTATAGGTGCTTATACGCTTAATGGTTTCTTCAAACCTTTACATGATATCCATTATAGGCGGTGTGGGCCTTGGGAAATGTTGCTGGGGATTCTCCAAACTGCAGGAATCTTGTTCTCAACTATGGGGCTCTTGAGCCATTGCTGGCTCAGTTAAATGAAAATTCTAAGTTATCTATGCTAAGGAATGCTACATGGACCTTGTCCAACTTTTGTCGTGGTAAACCACCAACACCATTTGAACAGGTAAGAGTACGAAATGGATTCTCTTATGTATATTTTTCTTTTCTTTTCTGGGCAGCTTATGATTCACAGTTCAAGTTTTTATTCTTATTTATATACGTATGGTTGCGTTCCTCAGATTGCTCAAGCTTGGTTATTCATCATATGTTTCAGGTGAAGCCTGCGCTGCCAGTTCTTCGGCAGCTTATCCATCTAAATGATGAAGAAGTTCTCACAGATGCCTGCTGGGCGCTCTCCTACCTTTCAGATGGCCCCAATGATAAGATTCAGGCTGTGATTGAGGCAGGTGTCTGTCCACGACTTGTGGAGCTTCTGGGGTTAGTTCCCTTTTGCCTGGCCAGTAGTTGAGTTGACATCATAATTATTTATTTCTCATCATATTTAGTTGCTCTAGTATTTTGCCTTTGGTTTCTAAATGCTATATAAGTTGGTCTTTTTCAATAATAGTGTTGCCATCTTCAAACTTATTATGCTTTTTGAGTACTTTTCAAAATTGACTGTTGATGTTTTCACTGCCTCATATTCTTGTTCTATTTGTATACTGACGAATATATATATGTTTCTTCAAGTCATCCATCACCTACGGTTCTCATTCCTGCCCTTCGAACTGTTGGGAATATCGTTACTGGTGATGACTCTCAGACACAGGTATGATTTATGAAGAATGACTATTTATAATGTTTTGGGTGTTTGCTTTGGCATATTAACTAAGACTGTATTTTTTCTTTGCAGTTTATAATTGATAGTGGTGTACTTCCGCACCTTTATAATTTGCTTACACAAAATCACAAGAAAAGTATCAAAAAGGAAGCTTGTTGGACTATCTCGAATATTACGGCTGGGAATAAAATTCAAATAGAGGTACGGGGCTTTTTTGTGCTATATTTAATATGTCAAGACGAGTCATTCATGGAAGATAGTATGCTAATGCCATCTCATTTCTGATTCTGCAAGAAAAGTTATTGTAATTTGCTATTGTTATATGTCAACGATATTTGTTACAGAAAATATTGAGAGTAATCAAAGATTCAGAGGTGAAATGAATTTTTTCTCTTTAATATTGTACTATTGAAACAATAGGCTGTGGTTGGCGCTGGAATAATCCTTCCTCTTGTGCACTTGCTCCAAAATGCGGAGTTCGATATAAAAAAGGAAGCTGCCTGGGCTATTTCCAATGCCACCTCAGGAGGTTCTCATGAGCAGATTCAGTAAGTCATCTCTATTCCTAAACGCACATGCAAACAACTAACTTCACATATATTGTTCCCTCTTACTGTCTTATACCATTATCTATCTTGAAATCGAAAAATGCTATAACGGAGTTTTTGCATGCAGATATTTGGTGACCCAAGGCTGCATTAAACCACTGTGTGATCTTCTAGTCTGCCCCGACCCGAGGATTGTAACAGTGTGCCTGGAGGGGCTTGAAAACATTCTCAAGGTTGGTGAGACTGACAAGGAGATGGGATCAAACAATGGGGTGAATCTCTATGCTCAAATAATAGAAGAATCTGATGGGTTGGACAAAGTCGAAAGCCTTCAGTCCCATGATAACAATGAGATATATGAGAAGGCCGTTAAGATCTTGGAGAGATATTGGGCTGAAGAAGAGGAAGATCAGAATCTGCAGGACGGCGGGAACGAAAATCCACAACAGGGCTTCAATTTCGGGAACAGCCAGCCCGATGTTCCCCCTGGTGGATTCAAATTTGTCTGAAAAAGGTATAGAACAAAAAGTGAAATGATTTGGTTTGGGGAACCCGAGATTCAGCTTTTGCAACTATTATTGACATTTGCCAGGTTCAAGTTTGAGTTTTTTGAGTTCTGGTGCAAAAAGGCTTTTTCTGTTATTTGTTGTTGTCTTTATTCGTCTGAATCTTTTTCTGATTCTGTCGTAAACTCTGGGTCGAATCATGTCTAGTGTGGTTACTAGTTTAGGATATGATCACATTTTGTATTTTTCACTTTTATCTTTATTATTATTATTATTATTATAATTATTATTATAGTTCTATAACTTTTACTAGGCATAGTACAAATACAAGAGGAAAAGTGTTGATTCCAAGAGACTTGTCCTTTCAATAAAAAGTCCTCAAATGAATTGGTAAAGGAAAGCTTTAATCTCATCAATATAAGGAGACTTTGTAGGAATGATGTGTCCAAACTCATGCTCAATAATGGTGGCGCAACCGTCGTCAAACAACCTCGCCAGATCTGAGCTTGCTTGAGTTACGATCTGTCTGTCTTTTCCAGGTTGGCTTCCAAAAATGTGAAGTGAAGGGCATTTGATCGATCCTTTTTCCTTCTTCTCCAACAATGGCCACGGTGTGAAACCCGAGCACAACACGCAGAATCTGAAGTCTATTTCACCGAAGAGCTGCTCCTGTTTCCCGCACACAGCTGCAGCCATTGCCGCACCTTGAGAGAATCCTAAAACTCCATCAAAAGGCCCTTTCTCTGCAAAAGTCATCTTCAAGTATGTCAACGATTTTTCAAATCCTTCGGTTTGATTCTGATACTGCAGTGGATCAAACTGGCATTGGGCAACTGTCCAGCCTGTTTCACTCGATTGGTCAAAATCTGGTGACACCAACCATGCAAACTTCTTGTTGCATACCCCGGATGGAGGGGTAGCAGTTTGGTAGATGAACTGTAGTTGGTGTGGTGCATCGATGAACACAAGCTCAGCGATATTCTTTAGTTTCTTTGCTAGTGATCCAGTCCTCCCTTTGAAGCCAGAAGCGTTCTGCCTGAAACCATGCAAGCACAAGATCCTCAGCTTCCGTCTTGTATCGTCACCTGGGGACCATAGAATATAAGATAACAAACTTCATAAGTGAAATGACAATTTCCAGGGAAAAAGGGATTAGAAATTTTATTTTATGTTTCAAACAATTGATCAGAAATTGTACAAACAGACCTTACCATTGCTTTCAGAAGGTTGATTTGAGGGATCAAGACTCAAAGGGACTTCCCCTTTTCCATGTTTACGACACAGCTCACACACGTATATATCTCCTTTTACCTGCAACAGCACATCACAAGTCTTAAGATACACAATCCTTGTGAAGTAGATCAACAAAAAAGTGGTCCTGCTGCAAATACCCGACAATGATTGCACACTAGAACAAGCATTCGGCAAAATCTGCAACGGCAACGTGGAGAATAGTCATCAAAGGTAATGTTGCAGAGAAGGCAGCTGCCTATTATATCCTCTTTTGAGCTCCCAACTGAGATCCTTCGAAACAAACATGAGAATATATGTTACTCGGAATTAAAATGGTTTACCTGGTACATTAGAAGAGAAAGATGCTAGAAATATACCGGTGATCAAACACAAAGTTCTTCCCTTTGAAGAACCCTCCACTAGGAAATTGTTCAAGGTATCTTTGTATGCCACCATAGAGCTGCAAGAAACAAATAACAGCTGAATCAGTCAAGTTTAGTGACTTGTAACAATATCCATCTGCTATCCAGGAACTCACCTGAAAAGTATTCTCAAAACCGGCGCCTTTAGATCTGATATATGCAGATGCCATTTCACACCTAATACCGCCAGTGCAGTACCTGATTCGCCCAAAACATAAGAACTTCAGTCAATTGGAGAGTAATCTGTTGAGGGTATCTCTGTATATATTCACAGAACTATTACTCATACATGAGCACGTTTTTGCCCTTCAATTTCTCGGCATTCTGATCAATCCAAGTTGGCAAATCGCTATACTGCCTAATTTCAGGATCAAGAGTCTCAACATTTTCTGATTCGAATTTTCCAATCCGAGTCTCATACAGGTTCCTTGCGTCAAGCAAAACAAGTTCCTTATTCTCAGACTTCTCATCTCCACCCAAATGTTCGGCTGAGTTTGCAAGAAAACAAATCAGATAAGAAACACAAATATAGCATCAAGCAATAAAACAAATTAAAAAGAATAAAACTTACTGGCACTCTGCAGGACCGAATGAAACTCTGCAGCAGAGAGATGCTTCCCAGCATTTGAAATTTCAGGAGATTTAAGGAAAGGGCAAGGACTAAAGGTCACTAACTCCTGCAAATCACAACGCAATGCCACATAATCTGTCAAAATGCTAGAAAGGCTATGAAGAACTTCATATCCACGCAAAGGAATCTTAGGCACATGTTCTGTAGATAGGGGCTTAACATAAGAACACTAATTATGTTTGGAAAGAAGATAAGGTATCAACCTCAACAACCCGGATGGAGAGTGAAGTAAACCCACATTCCTGAGCAACTTTGTCATTCAAGGGATGATGGCAAGATGCAAGCTTGAAGTCAGTCCCTTCGAACAAACAATTCAACTTTGTGGCGGCAATATGTTCCTCCAATGCAGTTAATTTCCCACCAACCTTAACCAAAATGAAAAAATTTATCTGTTATCCCCCAACCGCACAAACAGAACTCAAGCAAAAGTTTTAAACTTTTTTGGTGTCTGCTTCTTTAATGGTTCAGATACATCATACACTTGGAGAACTTTAATCATCAATCAAACAACTAAAAACACAAAAGGCTTTGACTTTATTTTGCTTTCCTTCAACGTCAATAACTTACTAGAGCAAACACAAACTCGTTGTTTCAGACTTTCGTTTTAGATTCATACCCCAATCATAACATTATTTGATAATAATAAAGACAAAGCAACATAAAGGATCAGACTTTTCGGGTTTACAGTTTTAATCCCCAGGCAGAGAACTTAAAAAGGGTAAAATCAAGAACACAACATTGGATATGCAGAGAAGGAGATTAGAAGAAGCATACAGTGACATTGACGCCATGAGGGGAGATCCTGACTCGGCCGAGTAAACCAAATGAGCTGCAGCTCGATTCATAGAAGGAAACGAGCTCATCTAAATCAGGAACAGATGTGTATTTGTAGTACAGCAATACCCCGTATTGCTCTTCATCTTCAATCCTCTGCTTCTCGCCATCGCTACACGAGCTCGTTCCCATTAGGGTTTTCCTTCAGGGAAGAAAACAATAATCTCACCTCACGGAACCAGAAAGCCAAGACTTTTCATTTGCGCTTAGAACGCGAACGAAAACGCGATTGGGAAAACCACGTACCAGAAAAACCAAGCCTTGCTTAAACCGAAATTTGTTTATAAAATCAGTTGGTTTAATTTTAGAACCTAACTGAAACCAATTTTACTGTAATCTACTTTCAAGTTGCCTCGAGGCTTGAGCAGTCATGTGAACTTAGAACAGCTTGGCAGTAGAGCATTGTAACATATGCTAAGCTTGTAAAATATATTAAAAGTTTTTATGTAAGGTGAGAGAGGCACACTAATGGAGTTAACGAGAGAGAACGAGCGAAAAGAGGTGAAGATGGGCTTATCTTTGTTCTCTCTTGAATAAACATTGGTTTATACATTCTTAACGACATTACAGATACTGAAACCAAAAGACATCTAAATTAAAATAGAGTGATACAGCTTCAGTTGATCTTTTCGGCTCTGGAAAATCAAATGCACCCATCAGTTTTGGCCCTTTATGTGTTTTGTTTCAGGGACGAGAGGCTTGATGCAGAGTTTCGGCTTCGTGCTAACGAGTCTATGTGGAAGCACTGAAACAGCAGCTACGAAGGAGCCACTTGGTATTCTAGAGAGCGGTAAAAGTTCCACCAGTACACATAACTGCACATTTTTAATCCAATCTTCAGAGACTTTATAAACGGGATGACGAAACAAGGTTTGAATTCTTTTCAATATATATATATATATATATATATTACCTCCGGAGATTTGAGATCCACAACTGAATCTGGTACAATGTCTTTCACTCCAGCCGCAACAGTTTCGAAGCATTTGCTGCGGTCCAGCATAGAACATTGATCCAGAACCTCTGATGCTTCTTCCTCAATCTTCCCTTTCGTCTCCTCCACACCTCTTCGCTGATACCCAGCAGCAAACTATATAGTGGTATGTGTTTAATAACACGATTGCCATGAATCTAACAACATTCTGTTCATATAGTCCTATATAATGTAAACTTGATTCTACGGAGAAACTCTTTCTTACCTTCACGGGTTTTGATAGTGTATTTTGTTTATCATTGACAAACCGCTGAACAAGCTTTGCTACTGTTTCCCGAAGGTCTTTCTCTGTCAAACCGCAAGTAGCTTGAACAGGGAATATCCGATGGCACCAGCTGCATCATTCAAAACATAAATTACTTGTTTCGACACGAGAACATGCTTACATCAATGGAATTTGAGAAGACAGTGATCAAAAGTTCCTAGAAGAGTGAGATAATAACAACATGGGCAGACGATTCAAAAAAGAATGAAATAAGTCTGATATGTAATAGAAACCACTCTTTGAGACTATTAAACTTGAAATTCCGATTTGAGACTAAATCAGAACTCTATAGGCATGCTTACTTAAAGGTAGATTTGAATAATAAGACAAGTGGTAGCGATGAAGGTTAACAGCATAACATTTAATCAAATGACCAAAGGTTCACTAACTAACATTTCACCAAATTTGTTTATGCATATGCATTGAGTTAAGAAAAAAGACTTACATTGGTGCTTTCAGAGCTCCAGATTCCATAGACTGGAAGACTTGAGACACAATATTTGTAGTATTGAGAGAGTTTTCAACAGGGAAAGTAAAGAGAAGTAAGCCACTCTTTGTCAGCTTAACTAATGACATGAGAGAATTATGTTTTTCAGTGTAGCTTTCTTTGGCCGATTTGAGATCCTCAACAGTTGGATTTTCACCTAAACAAGGCAAGAAAAGAAAAGTCAAGCAAAAAAAAAACCATAATTTGACTATGCTCTTCCACAAACCATAGTTACCTGCTTCGTTCAAGGCATCGTTGCCTTCCTCTATCTCTTGAGCACAAAGTTTTTGCTTTTTTGATGCCACATTCATATCAGAAGATTTTAGAATTTCACCTTTCTCCTCATGCATGGACCCAACATACTGAACAAATTAAAAGTTTCATTTGGTGTGAGACAAACTGAACTTTTGAGAACAAGTAACTGCTCAACTCAAACAACTAATTAAAATCCCCCACATAGTTCACAGACCATCAATCTTAACAAACTTCAGTTTTTACGAGCACCTTTTCGTATCGAATACAGTTTTTCTCTACTACACTTAAATGGGTGAGGAGCTACGTGACAAATTGATGTTCAATCAATCAGGAGTAAAACGATGGAGCAATGTGAAGATACCTTTCCAAGGATGGACATGACCTCTTTAGTAGCACTTTTCTCCCTTTCTGATAAGAGGTGAAATTCAGAAACAATTTAACTCTAAAACCCTCAATTCGAGTCTCGCTAAGACATAATTTTATACTCCTCAATCCAATACACAGATTCGAAATGGCCACAACTCACAAACTCGGAGACAATAGAAGAATTAGAGAAAACAAGGTCATGGCCGCAAAATGAAATTAACACGAAGAAACAAAAGAGGATGATTAAAGAGTAATGAAAAGAAGATCGTACTGATGTTGCAGGTGACGAGGAAGCCAGAATGAGAATGATGAAGCAGAGAAGAAGGAGCTTTGTAGTCGAACCGAGGGATGCTTATGATGCTCGCGTGTTGCTCCCATGGAGTCAATGTTTCAGCCTCCTCTTCTCTTTCTCTTTTTTCACATACAGGCTCTTCCTCTATTGTTCTTCCAACATCGCCCACTTCTTCTACAGCAGCCATTGTTACTCTCCGGGCCAAAATCTTAAAACCCCCTAAATCTCAAACCAAAATCTCAAAAACCGTTTTTTGGATCAAATGACTATTTTATCAAAATCTGATTATGTTTTAAAATGAATTATATAACTAAAACATACCAACGAAAACGCGATAAGTTAAATAATTTTTACATGCGGTATGCTTACAAAGTTCGAGTCTAATATTTTTATATTATAACTGAAAATTATACGGTATACCTAAATATTATTAGATATTATTAAATGTTATTCGGTACAATTATTATAACTAAAATACTGATAAAATTGAATATTATTTGGTAAAACTAGAATAGTTAGATATTATTTGGTACAATTGAATATTATTCGATATAATAAATATTATTTAATACAGTTGATATAATTGGTATAACTATATTAGAAATCTAAATAAATATAGTAATAATTATGAATGATGTTAGTACCTCAAATAGCAATGAATACAACTAGATATTACTTGTAGATATGTAAATTAAAAGAGGATATAGAAAATTTGTTTTTTTCAAATAAACTTATGAGAAGTTCTCTCTCCTCTAGAGGTTTTTTATTTATATTTTTGCTGGTGGTATACACTGATGTTCCAGTCAGACCAAAGAGAAAAAAAAGATTTGGACTAAGCGGTTCAAAAAGTGCGGTAGCGTTTTAAAAACCCTTAAACGCGATGATTAAAGAACGCAGCTTCAAACAGCTAAACCCTGAAGCCTAATAACAGGGTCAGAAGACTCGGAACAACAGAAACATCGTACTAGGTCCGGTTCGATCCTCTCAAGAATCTGCGAGTTTGCGAGAGGAAAGAGATGCAAGTACTTGCGCGGAATCTAGTTCGGAGAGTATCAAGAACTCGGGTAATGCTCTCAATTCATGTTTTTTTTCCGATGATTTGCCTCTTCTTCTAGTATTCTTTGTTTGGGATTTTATATGTTCATGAAGACTTTCATAAATGTGAGGGTTAAAGGTCAAATTTTGGGTTCACTTGAAGGGAACAATAAAACTTTTTTAGAGATCTTCTGGACCAGAAAGTTTCATCTTTTTGAATTGGGAATTGACCTTCTATAATTTCTTTTAGAGTACTTGTGTCTCATCAATTCCTACTCTTCGAAAATCTACATCACAAGTTCACAACTTAAATCTGCATTTGCTTTAGGCTGAGAGGCATTTTGTTTATGAAATGGGGTTTCAGGTCATCAGTCGCAATGCATATTCAACTCAAAGGGTCAGAGACATTGGTCAGCCAACTCCAGAATATCATCCTCATGTAACTCCCATGTGTTCTACTTTGACTATTGTTATCTTGGATTTGTAAATGCTATTATATGGTCTGATGGTTCGCTCTTCCCCAACAGTTAATGGCGGAAGGAGAGGTCACACCAGGAATAACAATTGAGGAATACATTGGTAGAAGGAAGAAACTTGTGGATCTTCTTCCAGATAACAGCTTAGCCATCATTTCTTCAGCCCCCGTGAAGATGATGACAGACGTTGTTCCATATACGTTCAGACAAGAGGCTGATTATTTGTATCTAACTGGCTGCCAACAACCGGGTGGTGTGGCTGTTTTAAGTGGTGAACACGGTTTATGCATGTTCATGCCGGAATCAACTCCTAATGTATGATGATCTATTAGTTCATGAGTTTCTGTATATGGATTGATTTTGATTTCTGTTTGGCAATTTATAAGAAATTGATTTGTGATGTAGGACATTGCTTGGCAAGGTGAAGTAGCTGGTGTTGATGCAGCGTCAGAGGTCTTCAAGGCAGAACAAGCATATCCGATAAGCAAATCACCCGAGGTAACTTGTATTTCTTCCCTAAGTGGCTGCTTTTACAAAATTTCCTATGTTGTTGACTTTTTTACTTCAATAACGCTATATTTGTTTTATTTTCACGTTCTTCTTGTACAGATTCTTTCAGACATGATAAGAAATTCTTCAAAAGTGTTTCATAATGTTCAAACGGCCTCACAAAGATACACAAACTTGAATGAGTTTCAAAACTCGGTATCTCTTGGCAAAGTGAAAACTCTTTTATGTTTGACACATGAGCTGAGGTTAATTAAATCACCTGCGGAACTCAAATTGATGAGAGAGTCTGCATCTATTGCTTGCCAGGTATTCCTGTATTACAACAAAGCCATTGTTATGCTCCTGATGTTCCTTTTTAGCTTCTAGTTACAAATGAGAAGGTAGAGAGTAAGTGAAAATTTGAGATGGTGGAGACACTGTTGTGTATATAGTGATAAAGATTAGTTGATGTTGATCAATTTTGCAGACACTGGTGTGTATATAGTGGATTAATCTTGAAGGTTCAAGTGACAAAACAAGGAACACACACATAAAAAGCTCTCAAGCCATGACTTGAACAATTTTGGTTGAGGGTATTTTTTTGTGATTATGAGCTGTTCATGAACAGCCTCTAGTGAAGGAAATGCCTCGCTCAATGATATGCCAATGTCACTCTGTTTAAAAATTTACATTTGTCTTGTGGCCAAAGTGACAAAGAAAAAGGAACGTAGAGGCAACAGAACGTCATGAACCATTTTCTAAATATTATTTGAAGATAATAGCTATTACAGACAATGAGTGTATGTAGTGATATTGGATATTTTCTTTCTCAGGGTCTTCTGAAAACAATGCTACATTCGAAAGGGTTTCCTGATGAAGGCATCTTATCAGCCCAAGTTGAATATGAGTGTCGGGTAAGAGGTGCTCAGCGAATGGCGTAAGTCTCAACATTTCTCTCTAATCCATGAATATTAATAATATGTGATTCCGGAGTTTTCATTCTCCAAAAAGATATTTCTTATTCTTCTTATTCTAATGACTAGAGAAATGTCGTGCTTTTTATTCCTCAGATTCAATCCTGTGGTTGGTGGCGGTCCAAATGCCAATGTTATTCACTATTCACGAAATGATCAGCGAGTATGTTTGATAAAAAACCTATTTGATTGCTAATACAGAGATGTTTGTGAAGCCAGTATCTTCTTTTCATAATAAACTGCAGATAAAAGATGGTGATCTTGTCTTGATGGACATGGGTTGTGAGTTACATGGTTACGTTAGTGATCTCACTCGGACATGGCCACCTTGCGGAAAATTCAGTTCTCTTCAGGTTGATGCTTCTGCTGTCTCACATTTTTTATCTTCTGATTGTGTTTGAAATTTTCTGTTGCTGCTTGGATGATGCGACCGAGAAAAATCTGACTGCTAAGCAATTCTTTTTTTGAGGTTTTTATTTGTCTAGTAACTAACTCTACAAGCTGCTCCCCTGTTATTTTTATTTTATTTTGTCGAGAATCAAATATTGATATCCGTGTTTTTTTCCAGGAAGAGCTATATGATCTTATACTTCAGACAAACAAAGAGTGCATAAAACAATGCAAGCCTGGCACAACCATCCGCCAACTAAACACATATTCAGTAAGTATAACCTTATCTTAACCGGTGTTTCTGTGTTTGAGATTTATCAAACACACAAGATGTATCAATTACACCTTGTTTTTTAAACTAAGCTTTATTTGCGAAAAAAATTATGTTTGAACTCAGATGATGCTTTTTTGTGTTGCAGACCGAGTTGTTGTGCAATGGACTGATGAAGATGGGCATCTTGAAGAATCGTAAACTGTATCACCAGCTGAATCCGACCTCCATAGGTATGTATCATTGAACCTCGATTATACTAAACTTATTTGCATTTTTGGTTGATGAAACAAATACAATCAACTAAGTTTGGTTGACGTGTAGATGGTAACAACCTTGTTTTACTGTGTAAAAGTGATCATGTAACCAAAAACACAAAATGTACTGTATGGTTGGGGAAAACTTATCTAACAGAATTCTCTTACAATGGATACAAGGTCACTACCTTGGGATGGATGTGCATGATTCTTCTGCTGTGGGATATGATCGTCCTTTGCAACCTGGGTTTTTTAAGTAGTACTACTCTTTTGATAGTTTTCTAAGGAAAGAAAAGTCAGGCTTATAACATTTTCACCTTTCTACTTACCCTCCTGCCTCAAACACTCTGCTTGTCGATGCTAGTCCATCAAATCCAATCTGTACCCTTTGAATCCTGATTGTAAAAATTCATTTATTAATCATGTGATGGCATTGGGTTCTTATTTTTGAAGCAAATGGTTTGGATGATGCAGTTGATAGATTCTGTATAATAGGCTATATCACATCAAATGGACTGGTTTAGGTATTTGGTAGATATTATTTATATATCAGACTCCCAGTGTCAATGATCACTGTTTGGACAGGTGATCACAATTGAGCCAGGAGTCTACATTCCATCTTCATCCGACTGTCCTGAAAGGTGCAGACAAATGCTCTCTTCAAACTCTTTGCACCAGCTTCACGTAAAAAATCTTGGTTGATTGGAATATTTGCATCCAAAGAAAAAGTATCAATCTGTGTAGATCTGAGTGATTTATCTGCAAATCAACCGAGAAGAAATATATGGTTATGTGACTTTAGTATTAAATTTGCTTCTTCCTTTCATTTTTCTTTATTTGCAGATTCCAAGGGATGGGGATAAGGATCGAGGATGAAGTTCTAATCACCGAGACAGGCTACGAGGTGCTCACAGGGTCAATGCCTAAGGAGATCAAACACATAGAGACATTGTTGAATAATCACTGCCATGAAAAAGTTGCACAAAGCTTCGCCAGTTTTTCTTCGTAAAGTTATAGGTTACATTCGAACCATAACTCAAGACGATTGATTGAAGCATTCTAAAGGGTGGAACTGTAGTAGCAAAACCAAGGCATCCAGTTTCGAGAAATTAAGGTCACAGATCACAATCAATAAGTTAGAAGTTGAGACTCTTATAGTTATGTCTTTATTTGTTTTGAGGTTTTTAAGATATAAAGAAACAAATAAGTCACTGTAATACTATTATATGATCCTTAATACGTAACACTAAACGTCAAGGAAATAGATGAATTTTTCGTTTCGATTCATACCAAAAATAATTGAGGAAGACGGTTACTGGATAGTAGGTGACAATATATGCGAGGCATTGCATTTATATGGACGGGGGCCATGCAACATCAGTCATACATCAGATTAATAATTATCATTATTATTGTGATTGATTGCCATAAGATCATGTAAGATGGTTTTACCAAAAACTGGAAAAAGAGTTGACACGTACCAATATTTATTTATTCACCCATAAACCTGCCCAACCATGCCCATTAATACTTTTAAGATTTCATTACATGCACGTCATCTTTATGAACATGAAACTAAAATTTTACATCCAGATCTAGTCGTTTTTAAAATTTAGTTTTACTCCGAGTATAAAGTAACATCCCATAGTTTTAAACGCAAATATTCGTGCTTTTGTTTGCGTTTACTAGTTAAAATTATTAGGATTTATCTTAAAACAGCACAACACTTGGAATCTTTGAAAACCAAAAAAAAAAAAAAAAACACTTTGATTCTTTTAGCAAAACGTTTACTAAGAAATTTTCCTTTCGTTTGCGATTACCATTAGAATTGTGTTACATTTTTTTATTTCTTGTAGCAAAAGTACAAGAGATCACGTTATCCATGGTGATGTTTTTCTCACCTTTTCGATAAGGTTGGTCTTAATTTGATACCAAAACTAATAAAAATTTGAAAAATGTTTGTCTTGAATCTTGACCATGCCATTCATTTTATTTTCCAAACTCAATGGCAATCTCCGTAATAAGTTCTGAAAACAAGTGCAAACACACAACACTTCACCTATATATTACAAGATTAAGTCCCTTACCTCTCCACAGCACACAACTTCAGCTTTGAAACAAAGCTAAAACATATAAAAGAGAGACAAAAAAAAGAGAGCAAAGAAACAGAGATGGGGTTGGGGTTGGTTACAGATGAGGTGAGAGCTAAGGCAGAGATGTACACCGGAGATGAGATATGTCGAGAGAAGACGAAAGTTTTCCTCAAGGAAATAGCTATGCCCAATGGCTTATTACCATTGAAGGATATAGAAGAGGTTGGGTATGACAGAGAGTCAGGTGTTGTATGGCTGAAGCAGAAACAGAGTATCACTCACAAGTTCGAAGAGATCGATAAGCTTGTCTCCTATGGAACCGAGGTCACTGCCGTGGTTGAGAAAGGGAAGATCAAGAAGCTCAATGGAGTCAAGGCCAAGGAGCTTCTTATTTGGGTTACTATCAGTGAGATCTATACCGAGGACCCACCTAACACAGAGAAGATCACATTCAAGTCGCCGACCACATTGTCCAGGACTTTCCCGGTCTCAGCTTTTACAGTCCCAGAGAAAGAGGAACCTGCCAAGGAGAAGAGCAGTGAAGCCAATGAGGTCAAGGAGGAGGCTGTTGCAGTCAAAGAGGCCTAATCAAGCCTCTCTCATTGCTTCATCATTTAAAAGAGACCAGACTCCTTTAAAGTCTACTTCAAGAATTTGAACCAATCATGGAGAGTTCGTGTTTCCCACAGCTCTTACTCTCATATATTACCTACCACTTGTTGCTGTTTGTTTCACCTGTAATAAGATGTCAACATCATCCTGTTCCACAAAAATTATCAAGTAATATTATCTACAAACTACATTGAAGCTGGTTCTGTATGTCACTTCAAGAACATGGGAAACCTCTTAGCAAGCAAAAGTGAGAGCTTATATACACTCCTATATTTCGGTATACACAAAGCTTAAGAGTAAATCAAGAAAACATCTATTGGAGTTAAAGATAGTCAAGACTACACTTGAAATGTTTGATCCTTGATCCTTGTCAACAACATACAACTTTGCAGCTGGAACTACTATTAAAGCTATACGAACCATATCTTGCCAGTGGGCCTCCTTTGGCTTTATATGGATGCATCGTATCAAACAAACTAAATTATACGGTTTGAGTCGGAGGAGGTTCGGGCCGTGAAGTCAAGCTAAACAAACTGTATTTTGAGTAGCAGTATCTCATGGGAAACCAATAAATATTCTGGTATTTTGCATCTAAGTCAATCATCATAATTGCAAGTATCTACAATAGTAAAGGAACATTGGGGTTCAGGCTATGAGATACAAATACCTCCCCACAAAAAAAAAAGCCTTGAGATCCTAAAGTCCTGATGCATCTCCTGCTGCCCAATTACGCCTTCTGAGACTGAGAATCAAAATTAATGGCAACAACCCCATCAGTAAAAGCTTGATGATAAATGAGTATTGCAGGACCAATGATGAAAAAATTGATTTTGGAGCAACTGACCAAATTAGATGTGATAGTTTTAGAAGCATACCTTGAAAGATGTTATCCACTTGCCATCAATCCATTCCTGATGTAGCCTTAGTTGAGAATGATGAAATTTTAGAATCTCTAGAGTCTTCTCAAACTCAACCAGGTAATTTGCCTTCGCTAGAACCTTCTTAATCACCCCGACCCACCATCCATCATTATACAAAGCATCAACTTTGTCATGCTTCTCAAACGGACTAACCATGACAGTCTCTAGTGGTTGAGGCCTTATATGTGAAACATTAACCTCTTCTCTCAAAGGCTCTTTCCCATCTTCAGCTTTTATTTGATCATATTCGAGAAGGCATTTGTCATTTCCTCTGTATTCAATAAGTCTTGCAAGAAACCAAGAATCTTCAAATCCTTCTTCCTCACTGCTAACCTCGACTGTAGTTCCAGTGCTGAACTCTTGCTTCTCGATTTTTTTCTTAGGTCTCACGTTCCTATCACATGAAACGTTCTGCAAATCCAAATAAAAACATAAACACACATACTTGGCGAAGAATAGGTTGCACATAGAGTGATACATATGTGAAGTTGTCTATAGTTCATCAATATAGAAATCTTACAGAAACATTTGTCCTCTTGATCTCTTCTCCTTTCAGTGGAGGCAGCCAGGTCCCGTTAACCTAGTCTTTATGCAGACGAAGACCCTGCCTTCCAAACCGCATCTTTTCTTTAGTTCGCCTAAAAAATACACCAACTGTTCCATCCTTCATACCATCATTGACAACACCCACCCACCAGCCGTCATTGTAAAATGCATCAACCTTATCCCCAACAGCAAAATCTACATACTCCTCTTTAGGTGGTGGTGGCCTTACGTGTATAAAATCAGGTTCTTCTTTCAAAGGCTCTATGCCATCTTCTTCTCTCAAGTCTCGGTACTCAACAAGGTATTTGTCTTCGCCAATGCGCTCAATGACTTTAGCTGTAAACCAACATCCATGGAAATCTTCCTCATCGCTGCTAACCTCAACAACTGAACCACTTGAAAACATTTTTTTTGCAATCTCTCTTCTAGCTTCCAGATCAACTTGGGGTAAAACATCCTGCATTTTATCACTGTCATGATTAATATGCATTCTACTATCGCCGTAAAGTAAAAACTAGAGACATAAAATGCTCTAGAAGAACTAAAGCAAGACTCTTTACTTGAGATTTTCAAGCACCAATCTTAACACAGTAGAGCAAGTGTCATGGCAAAGAGAAGTGAGAACACACAAAACAAAACAGTGGGAGAATGTGTTACCTCCTCGTCTTCTGAGTCATCTGCTTTGCCTTCCTCTGATTTCTCGTCTTCTAATGGCGGTTCCCAAGCTTCATCTACCCATTCTCTGTGAAACTTCAACTGTTTTTTGGTAAAGCAAATCAGTTCCTGGGAACACCTAAAGTAAACATTGAATTTGCCATCAGCCAAAACCTCCGTCACAACCCCTTCCCACCAACCGTCACTGTAAAAGGCATCAACCTTATCCCCAACCACAGTAACCTTCTTTTTTTCCCTTTCAGACATTAGCGGCGCCGGAGGACGAAGGCGACTCATGTCGACGTCTTCCTTGAGAAGCTCCGTCGATTTCTCCTCGACGAATAGCGCAGTGTATTCCACCTGGATTTTATCTGAGGATTGGATGGAGACCACATTTCCCAGGAACCACGAGCCGCGGAAATCAGGATCGTCCGGGTTGATTTCCACGGCCGCGCCAGGTTTTAAGTAAAAAGGCAGACGTTTCCGATTTGGTCTCGAAGATCTCGATTTATTCAGAGCTTTCCTCCTCTGATTCGCCAGTGACGGAACCAGAGATTGGCGAGGCCTCAAAGACATGGCTTGAGATATACCGATAAGGAAATTGGCGGGAAGAATGAGACTGAGGATCAAAGGAATTTTAGCTTTGTAGGGTTTTAGAGGGACGTTTGATTCCGGCTATCAAATTAATTTTAAAGCTTTGAATTTGTGCGCCACAACCCATATTTAAAGATTTGTGAACATGTGATTCTCATGGGCCTAAAAAGAGGTTCTAGCCCAAGTTCACCTTTTTTTACATGTTTTTGTAGAAAATAATTTCAAATCATGTTTTTTTCTATACAACTAGAAAGGTTCGGGGTAGCAAAGTTCGAACTTGGAACCAAAGGTTCAACTTTATCGCAACGAGCTTTTGATAGCCACAAGAATCACCTACACTGGGTATATCATGTTTGTCTCTTCTAATTAAGTCTCATGAAACAACATCATCAAAACGTTAGTTATGCATTAGTAGCTCAACTGCTTTACTAAATATCCGTTTTTAGCATCCAAATCAGGTATCAGACAGCAAAATCACTGCTTTCTGGTGAACTTGCTGACTTCTACATCGACCAACTTGAGGTTCTGATTAGGCTTATTCTCATCCTTGCATCTAACCAACAGGCCAATGTGCCCTTGCCACCACTACTCTCTAAGAGACAGAAGAAAGTGGGAGATGGAATTGGAAGAGGGTTAAAGATACGCATACGAGACGCAAAATGTTAATAGGTAAGTCTAAAATGTAAAATACATAAGAAGACGAATATATGACCTCTTAAACCCTTAAAAAACATTGGAAAACAATCAGTCAAAAAACAACGGTGTCGTTTTGGCAATCTTTCTTTGTACACTGTCTTTGCTCTTCACTAAACCTTTAAGCGTCTTTTTTCTCTTCAGACAAGTGTGAAAGCAGATTGTACAGTTGATTGGAACCGTGACGCAATTGTCTGCGAGGCAAACTGCTGAAATTGTTTCTTTGCATCTGCCAACAAATTTGGTTAATGCCGATTAGAGTCACATCTATATACGTACATGCATATGTTCTTTGTACATAAACCTAGTGATCTACATCTGATTTGATTCTTAACAAAATGAGATCACTAGTGTGAAATTAATATGGAAGACATCTAACCTTTCTTGCACTTTGTGAAGCCAATGATATTAGCTGCGTTAAGGGACAAGCAAACGCCAACAACAAGCAGATAGTCGGCCTGAAACCTTATCAGAGAAAATACCCCAAGGATAAACCAAGCAGCTGCCTGAAGAATGGGAAGAAAAAGAGATTCAGCTGTCAATACAACCTTAAAAAGACAGCATAATAAATTAACAAGTTTGTAATGTTTACTAAGCTTGTGTACTATAGACACCAAATTCATTGCTACCATCTCATAGCTAGATCTCACACTTTATAGGCCCCTTGTAATGTAACTGAGCCTATAGGTTAATAATCGACCAAGTATTAACCAATCTCATACTTAGTCAATGTAGGATCATAAGATATACTAACAATGGCATACTCCAAATTACTTTCCCCTAATCTTCATATTTTGCAATGAGTCTTTGCATGTGGGTTAGACTCCAATGTCAAATGCTACAATCCCACTCAAGCAGAGGGAAAACCATTTGTCACAAACTCATACACAACCTCATATATATGGTAGCTTAATTGTGTGGGGAGAATTCGCACCTATGTGTGATCAAGGTGGGATACTAAAAGACTGCTCTCAAATTCTTATGTACTACCTTCGTACAACATATGCTTCACCATTAGGGTCATGTTCATTCTTGCCTATTAGGAATGCCCTCCACTAAAGTTTCAGGAGTATTGCGAACAGGTTTAAGTAATAAGCATACGCTACAACTGTAGTCTAAGATAGGAACTACTCACTGCAAGGTAAAGCGTCCACCAGAAAAGCCATGAGTCTTTCTTGTTCATCCGAGCCAAGGACTGAAAAATACAAAAAAAAAAAAAAAAAACGCATTAGTATTCAGAAAGGCTAACACGAAACCACATTTCTTAACAGACTGAACCCATAGCCTTCTGAATAACAGATGCATTCAGCAAAAAGAAAGACTAACATCCTGGTCAAGAGACTCGAATTTCCAGACACTTTCTCCCAAGTCATTGATCTCGTTCCACCACCTCAGACCAACCAGTATACGCCCACTCACATTCTTAACCACCCAGAAGTCAAGCGCAGCAAGAAGAACAGTCACTACAAAGATTATGACAAAGCTGTTGAAGAAGAGAGCAGACAGAATGTAAAACGCCAACGCAGCACCCTGGTCCAAGAACAAATACAAACTGTTTAAATCGTCCAATATCTAACATTTTCTTTAACAAACATTTATACTCTGTTCATACCTTGAAGAGAACATGGAAGAGGCATGTCTTTGGGTTAGCATAATTTTCAACAGGTGCCTGCATCTAAGGAAAAATAAAACTTTGGTAAGCCTCAATTCTGATAACAATCATAGCTATCACAATTATGAAGTGTGACAATAGCAAAAGCTTTAGGAGTTCATGCAGCAATTTCCATTGTAATAACCATAATGATGCTAACCAAAAGGGTACACAAATATTATTATCCTCCCTACACATTGTCGCAAAGAAGGGAAATTTCTCGGGGCTAACACGTTTCTTTACATTGTCTTGGTATTTCGCATCTAATTTAACATGTTTATTTAAGCTCAAAATGTATACTTTTCTCCGGATTTTATCGAAGACCCAAACGTAGAACACAGATCCAACAAAATAACATTCAGATCGAATCATTAATCGAGGTTGATCAAGAATCTGATCAGAAATTAATAAGAATCAAAATGAAGCAGCGGAACAGCTGAATTTACCTGGTTAGGGTCCATTTTTCGAAGAATCCAAAAGGATCAATCCGAAAAAGAAGTAATCTGCTGATCAGCAGAAACAAAACACCTCTTCGTTGCGGAAATTATCGATCTTTTCTCTGAGAGACAGAATTTTTCCCGAGAAATTTTTCTCTATCAGATCTTCAAACTCTTGCGCGTGTCTACTACGTGATTTCTTCTCTTTTTGATAATACTATATTTTACAAATGTGCTTAATTCAGCCCAGAGACTCAATAATAGCTCCTCTATGGCCCAATAATATTTGGAAAAATTAGGCCCAATTTCAGAAAACGTTAATAACGATTTCACCACAAAAACTTACGTTTCGATCAAAAGCATCCACTATCCACAACAAGGCAAAAGAGGAGTTATGAAAGAAGAGGACGACAATGGCTGTAAATATGTGACCATGAAATGGCGAGAGGCTGAGATTATTGTCTTATCCCTAAAAAAAATAAATACTTTTAATGATCGGAAGGAACAAGATGATGAGGTCCCACGAACCATACACAGATACTCGCACACTTCAATTTCAAATAAGAGATTATCTTCAGTTGCTCAGAGAGTGAACCAACCATGGCGAAGATGATGATGTTGCAACAGCATCATCCTTCTGTCTCTCTCCTTACTTCTTCTCTCTCTGACTTCAATGGAGCTAAGCTCCATTTACAAGTCCAGGTCATTGTTTTCCCTTTGCTCTGACGATTATCGTGATCAATTTTCAGCTTTTGTGTGTCTGATAAACCAAACTCCGTTTAGCACATTTCAAAATTGTCCATTTTTAATGGGTTTAAGCTCGCTTGTTCGAATTCTTGAGCAATGGATCATTGTGTCTAGATTAATGAATGTGTGTCCAAAAGTCTTGGTGTAGTTCTGGTTTCAGGATTTTGTATTTAAGTAAAGCTAATGAGCTTCTTTCTCATGAATTTTTAAGTTTTTTTGGGTGCGTTTCTGGTTTGAGTTGTCTGAATACTTCCTCATTTGTGGCCAGAATGATTGGTTTCTGTGAAGCTCTAGCTTCAGATTTTATCAGTAGTCGTAGAATTATTTATGTCTCTTGAAGTGAGGATTGAAGCTAAATTTTGTATTTTAAGGATAAGATTTGCTAACACAGTTGGCTTTGTTGTTGAAATTGCAGTACAAGAGGAAGGTTCAGCAGCCAAAAGGAGCACTCTATGTTTCAGCATCTAGCGAAAAGAAGATTCTGATAATGGGTGGCACTCGATTTATTGGTGTGTTCTTGTCCAGGCTCCTTGTCAAAGAGGGACATCAGGTTCTCATTTCTCTTCCGTTACCTATCAAACTGTCTTTTCAGCTAAAATTTTTGGTTTCCCTCTCTCATTGGCTAATGGTTGCTTTTGCAGGTTACATTGTTCACAAGGGGTAAATCTCCTATTGCCAAACAATTGCCTGGTGAATCTGACCAAGACTTTGCTGATTTTTCTTCCAAGGTACTACACGATTCCTTGTGAAAGAACATTCACAAATATAAGATATGGTTTTGATAATCCAAAGACATCATAGTATTTGAGCAAGAGTTATTTTTCTTGGTCTTTTTTAGATTCATCACTTGAAAGGAGATAGAAAGGACTATGACTTTGTGAAGTCAAGTCTTTCAGCAGAAGGATATGATGTTGTTTATGATATCAACGGTAACAACTAGTCTCTTTGTTCTTACTGTAAATTCAAGAATATACTGTCTTTTGCCTCTGTCAACCGAGATTCTTACATTTTCTTCATTTTATGTTTTCGTTTTTTTTTCTCAGGGAGGGAGGCGGAAGAAGTTGAGCCCATAATAGATGCACTGCCTAAACTAGAGCAGTAAGCTATACACAATATCTACCTCGCTTCTTCATTTGGTTGATAGCTTTCAAGAAACAGCCTGAAAATTGTAATTTGCCTTTAATGTTATAGGTATATCTACTGTTCTTCAGCTGGTGTTTATCTGAAATCTGATATCTTGCCACACTGTGAGGTATGTAAAATACATATTATTCTTATTTATAGAAAACTGGAGCTTGTAATTTTTCTGGATTCTCCAAATTAATAATATGATTATGTGATTTGATCATATGATGCACTCAGAAGTTTATTACCTGAGCCCATTTGTAATGTATTATTTGGGACAACTGATGCAGGAGGATGCAGTTGACCCGAAGAGCAGGCACAAGGGGAAGCTGGAGACTGAGAGCTTACTACAATCAAAAGGTGTAAACTGGACTTCTATACGTCCTGTCTATATCTATGGTCCATTGAACTACAACCCTGTCGAAGAATGGTTCTTTCACCGTCTAAAGGCCGGTCGCCCAATCCCAGTTCCAAACTCCGGGATACAGATCTCACAACTTGGACACGTTAAGGTCACACATCTACTTTTTCTCTATTATTCTTGAGCTCTCTTGCATGTTCAGGAAATTCAATATGTTATAGGGGACCGTTTACTCAAAGTCAGCATTTCGTTTTCATTCCTCTTATCATTCTTGAAGAATATTGATCTTTTTTTTCTTTTTCTTTTTTTGTCAAAGGAAGAGTATTGATCTATAACATCAAATGATTCTGTAATTTCAGGACTTGGCAACCGCCTTTCTCAAGGTGCTTGGTAACGAGAAAGCCAGCAGAGAGATATTTAACATCTCAGGGGAGAAATACGTCACTTTTGATGGGTTAGCAAGAGCTTGCGCAAAGGTAAATTCTTGTTTATTGCTTTCCTTATCGTCTCTTCAATCTGAAACGCTTCAAGTTCAGCCCGTATGGTCTACTTGAGATTTTAGATATCTTACACTTATCGTTTTAGATCATTGCTCGAGTGCGGGTTGCAAATGATGTAAACTTTTTCATGTTTTCAACTTATTCAGGCTGGTGGGTTTCCAGAGCCAGAGATTGTTCACTACAACCCGAAAGAGTTCGACTTTGGAAAGAAGAAGGCATTCCCTTTCCGTGACCAGGTAAAAACTCCAACATGCAAATGATTCAGGCCGTAACATCAAAGAATCTGATACAAAAACTTATGTATATCTCTTGCAGCATTTCTTTGCATCGGTGGAGAAAGCAAAGCATGTCCTGGGATGGAAACCAGAGTTCAATTTGGTGGATGGTCTCACTGACTCATACAACCTTGATTTTGGTCGCGGAACTTTCCGAAAAGAAGCGGATTTCACCACTGACGACATGATTCTAAGCAAGAAACTTGTTCTTCAATCCTAAGAACTGCTCATCTATGTACGACTGTGTATGATCTCCCGACATCTGAGGATTCTCAACGTTATTGTCATATCTCAAGTATATTTTAGTTCTGGTTTTGTTTGACTTTTCTAGAGAAGTCACTTTGAGACGAGGAAGAAACAGAAAAGCAACGAAAACGAGGTGATGTGGCTCTTGAAAGTTTAAGTTACTTGAATTAACCAAATAACCGAACAAAATCTGAACCGAAATACCGGATTTACAGAACACAGAACCGAAATAATATACTTGTTAGTGATTTTGATTTCATTTCCGTATCGCCTTTCTAAACTTGAACCGAGCGGACTTCAACTATTCGAAAGTTTCTAATTGTGCCGAGAAGAATTAAATTCAGTTTCAAATACAAACAATTAAAGCTTGATATGTCTTTTAAAATCTAAGATAAGATGCCGAATATCAAATACCACTTCTGTAGGAAAAGAAATTTTAATTTTTTATCATTGCTAGAATAAAAGTAAAATTTCAAAAAACTTGTGGACGTGAAGGAAAAACGAGTCAAGAACGAACAAAAAATCAACAAGAAAACTCAAACTTGATCACATGCAAGAAGATCATGACTAGTGACTATCAAGCTATACATTGTCCGAAACTAGGCTAGAGATTTAAGGGGTGCATGATAAAGACACATTACTGGAAGCTACACAAAATCTGGCACAAGACATATGTATAGGTTGACTAAAGAGAAACATTAAAATCTTTATTCTCCATATGCGATAATTCATCTAAATTTGGTGTGTTTACTAATTGCTAATCGAGCATGATCAGCTTTTGCGAGCATTTTTATTTCTTTTTGTAATTGATTTAAGACTATTTTTAATAATGAAGAAATACATTATATTATTGAAATTGTGTTGTTTAACCGGAACAAAACAGTCACTATAAACCCCTCTGTGTAACAGTGACCGGAAAACTCTTGATTCAACGTAAATTTATAGTAGGGCCAATAAGTTACAATAGTGGGGGTCATCGTGTTTTTGGCAAGGAAAGGTCTGGCCACTGCAAGTCTTAATCGTGTGGAAGAACTACAGAATTATTGTGAAATTTATATTCCAATGAATATTCTACCAAATTATATTAAAAAAAAAATTTCTTTTTTTTGGGTGTCAGAACCAGAAGGATTAGATAAGTCGTAGCTCCATATTATAAATGGTATATTCCAATTTTTATATGTCGGTACGTCTTTTTCTTTTCCAGTATGTTATTCAAAATGTTACAACACTACTAGATTAAAATTTTAGAACTCAGTAATAAACTCTGGAAATTATAAAACTCAGTAATAAACTCAGTAATAATTTATTTTTTTGTCTTTTTATAAATTAAAATTTTGATTTTAAGAAAACCAAATTCAACGTTATAGAAATAACTATTCCATAAATAGTAGGTCGGTCATGGGTCGGACAAAAGATAACTTACAACGAGTAGTACAGTAGCATTGTATAAAATAAGTTAATGACAACCAATCAACGGTCCCTTAGCTTCATCTTCGTGGGCTCCCCAAATAGCCACGTGGCATTATCACAGCCTTAAAATGAATTTGAGGGAGACGCTTCAACCAATGAAATATTTCATTCGTGGTGGTGGTGCCCACTATCTAACTAAACACACGGGTACGGTGACACGTGTCCAACTGTATATCCATGTCATCATTTTCAGTCAAATTACAGTAAGTAGAACGCTGTTGGATATAGGTCAGATTAAAAATCTATTAATATTTGGTTAATTAGCCATATTCACGGCCTGAATTCTATAAAACCCGTACATTGGTTTCTCACTTTCACCAACAATCACTCAGCAACTCAAAAGTTTCTCTGATATCTCTTACTTTAATTCTCCTACAAGATGGCACCTGAGATGAACACCAAGTTGAGCTACGGAGGAAAGAAGAGAGCATACGTGACGTTCCTAGCCGGGAACGGAGACTACGTGAAAGGAGTGGTTGGTCTGGTTAAAGGGCTAAGGAAAGCTAAGAGCAAGTACCCATTAGTGGTAGCTGTGTTACCTGACGTGCCAGTGGATCACCGGAGACAGCTATTGGAGCAAGGCTGTCTTATCAAGGAGATTCAGCCAGTTTTCCCGCCAGAAAACCAAACCCAGTTCGCTATGGCGTACTACGTCCTCAACTACTCCAAGCTCCGTATTTGGAAGGTATATATAATACACAAACACATATATCTACGTAGTGTCTAGGATTTAGAGACATATTAACATATATATAACTAATTATAAATCAGACCAAAAAAAATATTTATGTTTCTAACTTAGATGAAATCTGAATTTAAGTTTTCGTTTCATCAATAACACATTTTAACATAAATACTGTGTTTCTAACTAATATGTATATATAAACCTATAATTATTTCCTAAGTTCTTATATAGGCATGGAAAGAAACTATATAATATAAATATGTGGATGCAGTTTGTGGAGTACAGCAAGATGATATACTTAGACGGAGACATACAAGTGTTTGAGAACATAGATCACTTGTTCGATCTTCCGGACGGCAATTTCTACGCGGTTAAAGACTGTTTCTGCGAGAAGACATGGAGCCACACGCCTCAATACAAGATCGGCTACTGCCAACAGTGCCCTGACAAGGTGACGTGGCCGGAGACGGAGCTTGGTCCTAAGCCACCGTTGTACTTTAACGCCGGAATGTTTGTCTACGAACCGAGCCTCTCCATTTATTGCAACCTTTTGGAGAATCTCAAGGTTGTCCCTCCCACACCTTTTGCTGAACAGGTAAAACAAAATCTACAGATAGATGGGACTATATATATTAGAGGTTTGTACCTTACCTTAATATATATATATATATATATACACGGTTAAACTGATTTTTGTTTTTGTAGGATTTCTTGAACATGTACTTCAAAGATATATACAAGCCGATTCCACCAGTGTATAATCTTGTCTTGGCCATGCTCTGGAGGCATCCAGAGAACATAGAGCTTAAAGAGGCCAAAGTTGTTCATTACTGTGCCGCTGGTGCTAAGCCTTGGAGGTATTTGATCTAATTAGCTTCTTGTTCATTTGTAAGACGTAAAAAAAAGGTGAAAGATCTGAAACTGCTGCTCTGTTTTGTATCAGGTTCACAGGCCAAGAAGAGAATATGGAGAGAGAAGACGTCAAGATGCTCGTAGAGAAATGGTGGGACATTTACAACGACGATTCTCTTGATTACAATAACGTTAATGTGCACTGCGGAAAAGAAGAAGATGTCCACAAGAAACAGAAAACCCTTGCACAGTTCTTTACAGAATTGTCTGAAGCCGGTGTGCTTCACTGCGCCAATGCTCCATCCGCGGCCTAGACCACTTCGTGGAGTCTGAACTAGATTCTTGTCAATATATCTTATCTTTCCTATTAATTTGTGAAACTGATGATGTTTAATCAGGAATTTACTATATGAACTTGTGGTATATTTATTGTTTTTTACTGAGTTTACAGGAGTTTAATCCCCAAACCCTCTTTGCACCTTATATGTTTGCTAAGGAAGACTTCTCTTCCTAAAATACATTCCGATACTATAGTTTTGTTAATTGTTTCTCCGGCAGCATTTTTTCTTCGTTTTGATAATCGGAAGATCACGTTCAAAAAAACCTATATAAATGAATTTTTGGTATAAGTGGAAAATTGGATATTTTTGTTATTTGATACATTCACAATGGTCAGCCATAACTAAAATAGTTACCGGGGACCATCATACTTACCATTATAATGCTCAGACATACATCATGCTATATGACTTGAATCTTGGTCCCTTGACTTACCATTATCATGCTCAGGCATACATTTTCATTTGTTCTTTTTATAAACATTACAAAGTTGTATTAGAAATCACCAAACCTCAGGATTCCTTGGCGATCAGAAACCCTTTTTGTTCTTGATCGTAATAAATGTAGAGAAAGAAAATATAATATTTTGTGATTTTTTTCCCCCATTGAGATAATACTATATATTGCAAGTCATATAGCAATATTCATCAATTCACAAATCCTCACACGGAATTTTGGCAACTTAGCTAATATAATATACCCACAATTTTGTTGACTTTTGACTTATTCATTCATGTAATATGCCTAAATTTCAACTATAAACATTACCAAATTTCATTCTCAAATCACCTCACACTCACAACTTACAAAAAAAAAAGAAAAAAAAAACATGAAAATAAATCTCATTCTTTTGACATTTTTAGCCGTTATGCTCCTTTTCTCCGTCGCAGAAGCTCTTCTCAATATAAAATCTCAACAATTAGTCAACGGAATCTGCAAAAAGACAACGGATACAGATTTTTGCAGTGCGGTCTTGGTCAAGAACCTGGTTACACCTAACCCAAGCAACAAAGATCTCATGAACGTGACAGTGAGAGAAGCTGAAAGATTTTCGGCTAACACGAATTTCTTCATCAGCACACTCCTTAGAAATGCTGGAGACGAGAGGCCTGGTCTTCAAATGTGAGCCGAAGCTTACACAATTGTAAACATGGCGTTCAAGAATGCTGTATCTTACTTCAATCAAGGTTCGTACAATAAAATCCCCAAGCTCGAAGATAAAGTTTCTAAGGCTATTGGTATCTGTAAGACAGATTTCAATGTGCCCGATTATAATATCAATCCGATGATTGAGAGAAACAGAGGGACGGTGATGTTAATGAACATAGCTGAGATCGTTAGTCATATGATGTCTTCGTAATCTTATTGTTGAAACTTATATCAATAGAAGCAAATGTTTATAGAAATATTCTAATTAATAATGGGTTCAGAAGCTTGTTAATTGCAGTTTTCTATATGCATATATGTTTTTGTTGACTACGCCAAGGTTGAACTGAATTTCATAAAGATAATCATTTGGGAAATAATATATAGCTTTTACTAGAAGTGCTTTACCTTTTACAATTTCTTTTCATAAAATAATATATAGCTTTTTCCTTCAGTGGATTCTTCTGATCTTATCGCTAAATAAGCCAGTCAATGTTTGGAAATATGTTAAGCGTGATTTAGACGGTGAAGGGGAGGTAACGTGTAACCAATAAATTAAAAATTAATCGAAAATTAATTGGAAATTAGTTTTTTTATTAATTTATTGTTAAAAAATAATTATATTATGTTAAATATATATATATATATATTATTTTTATGTATTTTTTTATTTAATTTAATATTAAAAGTAATTTTATTATATTATATACATATATTGAAATTATTTTATATTTTTTATATATAAAATAATTTTTTTTTAATTTAAAAGAAAATTAATTAGACGGAAAATATTCAGAAAAAACTCGAATGTAACTCGATAAATCAGAGATTAGTCATTGACAGACTAATATAAGCGAATTGGGCAAAAATAACACTGTAACTTAGTGCGGAACGTCTACACAGCTGCCTAATGGCCTAGACGACCGCATTTTATAACAGAGGATAATGATGACGTCACTTTAGCGTTGGCCATTAATCTTATGAGAAATATACGTTAATTTTAAATGTCAATAGTTTGACCTTGAGTGATCTACAACCAATTGCGTACGAATCATGGATTGACACCTGTCGAAGATTAGTGCCAGCAAAGAGTACAAATCGGTTATGCAACTATATCGCATGGTCTGTATCAAATTCTGATGAAATTCTATGCTTATATTCATGTACATATCCCTTTCGAGCTAAAGGTGATGATTTGTGTTTGGATGATCGTATCAACAAAAGGCTTTCACAGAAGGAATCTTTCTCTCTCTCACTCACATGAAATCGATCTCGAGAAACAGAGAAACGTAAAGAACACGAGCAAGTTAAGAATTCAGGGTCTGTGAAATTCCACTATCTCCACTTATTACAGGTACACGTCCTCTCACACACCGAGATTATACTCGCAACAAGAATGACGAAGACGGAGTTGAAGTAACAGACAACGACGTTGTTTTTTTAATTACTAAACCAAGATTAAACCGTCACCGCCAATTGTACTTGACTCTTCTTGGTTTAAACAAACCAAAACCTTCTGTTTGTTTTGAGGATTATTATAAAGCTAATAGGTTCGAAGACAAAAAATTAACAATGAAAATGCTTAAAGTTTTAGGATAACGAAAATAGAGAAGATTATAAGTGATATTTCACATGTCCAGAGGATGAACACTCGAATTAGCATTCCATCATTGGCCTCAAAATGGGATACAAATTAAACACTCGGAAAATGGATATCCAATTTAGTTGCAGTATCTTAGACATCAAGAAATCCCAAAAAGTTCATAACTCATACTTATATGATGAAGAAGCATCAATGTTTTAAGGCGATATAGGTCTCGTGGAACCATTGCTACTACTTGCTGCTCCTCCTCCTCCTCCCGGCAATCTCGATTCAATATCTTCATTAGTATCACTTTTGACTCTATGTTTTGGTTTCAACTTCTCTGGCTTCTCTTCTGGTTCTTCCTTTTCATTCATCTCATTGTCTTTCCCCCACAAAACTCCATAGAGCCCAATAATAACAAGTGCAGATCCCATAAACCTAATTAATATACATATGTCATCAAATTCATCATCATTCCGTTTATATAATGTTTACATAGAGTGTGATGTATATAGAAACATACGTGCCGGTGTAGAGTTTCTCGTCAAGAAGGGTCCAGCTGAAAATGGCGACGACTACTAGCTGGAATGGACTGAAAACAGAGACGTATAGGGGACCTTTCCTCTGCATCGCCCATGACATTAGGCAGAACGCTAACGCAGACGCCACCACTCCCTGCATCATCATTTTAAATTAATATCGTATATATTGTTATCTAGTGATCTATTGATTATCGTATATGTATATGGACTTACGGCGTAGACGGCTGAGATGAGGCGGAGAGGAGAGCTGAGAGACCAATCAGAGAGTTTGTGATCGGAGATCAAAGCGATGGCTCCACATTCGATACTACCCATGAAACACATTAGAAGTGTGCTCGTGTATGGTGCTGCAAATGTTTCACTCATCTTCGTCTGTAACCAAAATAATATTTTTAAAATTAGTAAACCATAAAAGCAGTTGTATACAATATGATATATGATATAGTTTGAAGTTTGACTACTACCTTAACATTAAGATTTTTCAGTTTTTTTTTTGAGTTTTCGATTTAGAATTATATAGTACACCTAATGAAACTAATATAAGATACATGTATATCGTAAGTTACCTGGATAATGAACCAAGCGGCCCAAGAAACGGCAGCAGCAATGATTAACAAAGGTCCCAAGAAGAAGTTAGAATGGGTAGAATTGGGGCCATGGCTCGTGATGTTTTGAGCATAGGCCCAATGGATCTTGGACTGTCCAATACCGATGGTGTGACCATGGTAGAAGGAGAGAACCATAGCTCCGACCACACATACTATTGTCCCTACCACTTTGGCTTGTCCTGATGCCTTTTTGATCCCTACGGCTTCTTGTCTGAAAATATAGTATTGTGTTAAACAGCTTAAACGATTTTGGTTTGATGGATACTTTATTAAGAGTAATATATAGAACCTGAAGATTGCGGCGAGGAGGAAAGTGACCGCCGGTAAGAGATTAGTTAAGGCACAAGCAATGGTCGGAGATGAATTCTGAAGTCCTATGAAGTAGAATACTTGGTTTGCCGTCGCGCTGCAAAGAAAGATAATAATAATACTAAATCCCAGCAAATTTTTTATATTCTATAACCAAATTTTGTTCAGGTAAGAACTCATAGAGATGGGCTTGTTTATACTAGTATAAAAAAGTGAGATTGCAAGTAGTAGGTAAAGTGTATATATGTAAATACCCAGTCATGGAGCAGAAGAAGACTTGGACAAGAATCGTTAGTGTGATCTTCGGTCTTGTCTTCCTGCACAAGAAACCATGTATGAAATTTAGGCTTTTACTAGTCACGAATCATTAATCAGTTAATTCGTCTAACATCCAAGGCGATTAGTAAAAATGATAGAATTTTTTTTCATTTTAAAATAAAAAATCAACATGTTTAAGAAAAAAACCAAGATAATTTTATCGGAAAAGAAGTATCAAGATGATGACTCTGGGTTAGTGGATTTAAGCTGCTAATTCAACGAGTGAAGAAAATCAATCAAATTCAGGAAAACGTCGGCGTGAAAAACACGTGTCCTGGCAAGTAAAGGTAAGCACCTGACGACGACGCTCATATCTTTTTTGTCGGTTTGTGTTTCCGTTTAAGAAAGAAATGTGACGCAGAACGCGTAGGTTGTGTGAGGCTGCGTCACATTTCTCACTTATTTCTCTCGGAAATCGGAAATAATGATAATTAATTACGTATGACTATGATGATCATTGTTTTGACGATTCTGGATGACATCAGAGGCTATAAAAAAATAACGGTAATTACTAATGCCAATACCCACCAAAAAATGCTACTGTCAAGTGTCAATATTTGTAATAATTAATCGGTGGAGATTTTCCACTTTTTTTTTCTCTTCACAATTCATCTAAACAATTTCCCTAATTACTCATAAAGAAACCTAATAACTTACTTACCATAGTAGGGTATTTATATCGTAATCTATAGTCAACAAAAGACGTCTTGCTAAACTCTTCTTCTTAATTATTATTTTACCCATTTTAATTTAATTCCTCCCAGTGAAATTAATTAGTTCCCAAACACTAAAATATTGGAAATTAATTAATTAACTTTTTGTTCGTAAAAAAAAAATTATTCAAGGAATAGTTGACCCAAAAATATATATATTCAAACAATAAAATAAATTAAGTTGTTAACATAAGTATATAATTTTGACCAAGAAAAAGACTTAAATGTAAGTGAAATTTCTATGTTAATTAATTTAAATTTTTCTTTGAGAAACTTTGGAAAGTAATCAATTTAGTTCATGCCAAAAGGTCGAATACGTAAATCGTTCTGCAATACACTCACAGAGGCAGTTAGTGATATGTGCACTCACCCATTTTGACGTTTATAGATTGATGAATGATGTCATGGTTTTCTACTTTCGCAGTTATGCGTAAAACGAACTTTAAGAAATCAACTTCAACCAAAAACAATACGAAAATAATTATAGTTTAGTATCTCTTGCTGATCTTTGTAAAACACAGTTTTAAGAAATATATAAGATTACGCAAAACCTTAATTAATTAAAACTCAAAACAGTAATAGAGAAACGAATTTTAAAATAGTGTAATTAAAAAACAACAAAAACTCAACATTTCATCGATGCAATTGTGTTAACCATATATGCATGTCCAAAACGTTAGTTTTTTTTCTTCTGAAAATTACCAAACTCGTTAGTTGATCAAATCATATGTATATGTATGGAAATTAGTATGATTTTGTACCTTTCGAGAAAAAATGCGACCGGAAAAGTGGCGATAGTGGCAAAGATTTGGCGATAAGCGACAAGAATGAGAGGCTTCATGCCGGATTCCATGGCCATCTTCGACGTAATGTTCATCCCTGCGTAGCCGATTTGCACCAACACCATCGCCAATAACGGCAACACATCTCCTGATTTAGCCATCTTTCTCTTTTATTTTATTCTTCCAATTTATATATGTTTATATATCTCTATATATGTTTCTCTCACTATTACTAGTTTACCAATCAGTAATAATAAGTCAAGAAACCAAGAAACGAGAGAGAGGTGAGTTCTTTATAACATTTATTAGTTTTCCACAAATCTATCTTTATTTTGGTTCGACCTTATATTTATAGCCGGATATAGATATATACACATTTTATTATATATACACACATATATAGAGAAAGAGAAAGCGAGAAATGTTTTTAAACAGAAAGGTGAGAACGGTTCGAGAATGAAGTTTGCTTGTAACACTTGTGCTCTCTTTAGGGCATAAGAACACGAAACAATAGGTGATATGTATCATTTGATATTTTTGGCAATTTATTTAACTCTTTCTTCTTGTTGAACTAATATAATCCAAATTGGCGTTTTGTAAAAAAAAAAAAAAATCTAATTTAATATAATTTTCCCCTTTTCAATCCCTTTTTTGGTTTCCGTTTTTTCATGGGTTTGGTGGAGCTTGTGAATGAATGGAAGGAGCACGCATGAATGTCTTTCTCAAGCTTCAAGCAATCAATTTACCTTTGCTAAAACTCGTTTCTGTAATATTTAATCAAGGCTCTGGTTTATCGCTTGATTAACAATATCGAATTAGTATCATCTTAGGTATTTTGAATTGATTTTCATTAAATCACGCTTACTTTTTCCAAACTATATTTTCTGTACATATTGTAATATGGTATTTATATCCCGAAAAGATTGGAATATGGGCATGGATTATTAAAGAAAATAAAAATTAAATAGCACACATCTTATGTGGTATAAAGGTAACTAGGTAAGTATCCACACCGATGCACATCATTATTTTTTTTAATATTAAACTGATACTTTAAAAAAAACTCGTGAGTATATTTTCCGAAAATTTGATATAGAATTGTAATAAATGAATAATGAAACATGTGTAATAGAAAATCTCACCTTTATTTTGGTATGTGTGCAACATCTCACATATATTACAAAGTAAATATATATTGACCCTCATATAGATACTGGGCACATTTATTTGGGTTTAAAGGTTTAAAGGCCCTTGTACATCAACGCCTTTATGAGTGGGAGGCAAATAAAACATTGATCTGTAACACATAGGTATATACGGTATTCCCCAAAAAAACATGTATATAGGTATACAACAGAAGTTAATTTTATTTTTTTTAGAATTATTCTCTCAATTTGTAGTTTGAAATTCGAGAAAGTATCGATGCTTCACATTTTGCTGTTTTTAGTGGTTTATACGAAATGCTTTTCAAATTGAAGATGAATCATTATGATTAATACTCCACTTGCATAAGTCACACAAGCCAGCGTTGGCGTCCAAATGTTTTTTCGTGTCTCTCGTTAGTTTTTTTTTTCTTTTTGTTTTATAAATGTCTCGTCTTAGTTGGCTTCCAAAATTTTCGATCTTATCTTTTCGTTGTTGCGTAAAAAATGAACTTTCCGATGTTGGTTTTGGATATACAAGGATGCATATGCATATTTACTTATGATGATATGTATATCGGTTCATTCTATGATTATGTCCACTTCGTTGTGGATTAAATTTTTGAATCAGATACTAGGTGATCGATATAAATGCGGTATATACATTTATTTACTATTTTGTTTCTTCGTTCTCTCTTTTTCTTAAAGTGGGTTCCATTCTGAGTATCACTTATTACAAGGGAAACGAATCTACTCATAAAAAATATAGGATAGTTGTTTCATAAAGGAAATCATTGGTAATATGTTGGGAATCTTACATAGTTAAGAGAAGTTTTAAACTAGTAAATAGTAATATACAAGAGATATTGAAAAATCCACAACTATCAAGTGACTCTAAGCTTAAGAAGATTGACATGATGGCCAGACCTAGATTATTGACACATAGCCTTAATAGAGCATATATTACCCACGTTATAGTGAAAATTCAGTTTGGTATGAGATCGTTTTACTACCAATATATATTTGTTTCTGAATCATACGCCCAATGAAGAACATACTTCACCTATTTATAATAAATTGGTGTTTTTTTTTTCTTGTTCCTAAAAACTTGATTTTATAGATTAAAGAACTAAAATATTTTTTCTACTTTATGCTTTTTTTAACATGACATATTAGATAATTGTTTATATTTTCTCTTTCCACCAACAAATAATCATAAATTAATTTATAATTATATATTTACTTTTTTTTATTTTATGTGAAAAAGCTAAAACATCAATTTTACCAGAGGGAATATCAACTAATCATAGTTCAAAACATCAAATATTTATCAAAAGAAAAAAAAATGGTTTGAAAACTACTGTACAAAAAAAAAATTGCCTAGGGGCCACATTGGAGGCCACGAACTTTTTTTCCAACGGTGGTAAATTCAATTGAACCCGATCTCGATATGCCTAAGCTTGAGTTATGTGTCTGTCACTGTCAACCACCAACCTCCAAAGTCTTTGGCTTTATTTCAAATTAAATAATGAAGTCCCACACTAAGGCTTACTATTTACAGAGCTCTTCACACTATCGATCAGTCTCATCTTCCAATGGCCACTCTCTCTCTTCAATCCCACACCTTCTTCCTCCTTATTCTCCTGCTCATGATCCTCAATCTCCGACATCACTTGGCGGTGGCCGGAGGATGCCAATATCCTCCGGTGATCTTTAACTTTGGAGATTCCAACTCTGACACTGGTGGACTCGCAGCCGGACTCGGCTACGCCATTGGCCTCCCCAACGGCCGCTCATTTTTCCGGCGATCCACCGGCCGATTATCTGACGGACGACTCGTTATCGATTTCCTTTGTAAGTCAAACTTTCTCTTGGCGCTTTTTTTAACTTGTAATCATTTGACGGTAGAGATTAGAGGTAGTGGGATCAATGTCATTCCTACCGTCCGATGAAACGGGTATAAATCTTAATCAACGGCTAACAATCGTGCTCGAGCATTGATGTCGGTGATCGCCGTTGCGTGATGCCACAAAACGACACAACTCGTTGAAATGATGAAATCTAATCCAAGAGAAGTGGGTCCCACTTACAACATGGAAAGATGTCATAATCGAAAGTGGGTCCCACCCTTTAGATTCGGCGCGTGATTGCACCTGTTAGTTGCGTGACTAAAGACGAAAGGGTAAAAAAAGCGCCGTGTCGTATGATGAGTTTTATTTTGTCCAAATCACATGTTACAGACGCGTTTTTTATTTTACTATTTTTTGAATTATATAATACATGACTATTTTGTTTATAACGACGTACAGATTCAAATATATTTAGGGGACTTGGAAAACGATTTTGTGTTGTGTGAATTTCTTTTTTACACTCGCGACTAAGCTGTACATCAAAACAGTCAAGTCCAATTCAATTCCGGTTTTGTTCTGTTTTCGTTTCGTTGTAGTGCTTCTTTGATATACATACGAAGATATGTTTCAAGATATTAATTTAGTTGAGTTCGGTCATAGTTGGTTTTAGCTTAATTCGGTATACATTTATTTCGGTTTAGGCGAAGTAAGAGATTATACAAATTGAGTCGATTTACTTGTTTTGATTATCTTCATGAACTCTTTTCTGTAATTGATAGGCCCGTACAATGCATATAAAACTTGTATTTAAATTTCGGTGGTTGGTGACGTTGAAGTCCAACGTCTATATCCAACTTTAAAACTTAAATGAATGTTAATATTCCATTTTCCTAAAATATGGGCAGGTCAAAGTTTGAATACAAGTCTATTGAACCCATACTTAGACTCATTGGTTGGATCAAAGTTCCAAAACGGTGCTAATTTCGCGATTGTTGGATCTTCCACTCTTCCTAGATATGTTCCTTTCGCTCTCAACATTCAGCTCATGCAGTTTCTCCATTTCAAATCCCGAGCTCTAGAGCTTGCTTCTACTTCAGGTATATATCTCATCCTGTATATATCAACCAACTTAGTATTTCATCAAAGGACCCTTACAGTGTGTTTTGCAGATCCTTTGAAAGAGATGATGATAAGCGAAACTGGATTCAGAAATGCGTTGTACATGATTGATATAGGGCAGAATGATATCGCGGATTCATTTTCTAAAGGCCTTTCTTACTCCCGGGTCGTCAAGCTTATTCCAAACGTTATTTCCGAGATCAAAAGTGCCATAAAGGTCAGAAAAAAATTCAGATAAATTGAGGCCCTATCTGGAACTTTCAATCCATTTATTTAAGTGATGATTATGGGAGAAAGTTGAAAATTTTGTTGGAATTATTTTGCAGACACTGTATGATGAAGGAGGGAGGAAATTTTGGGTTCATAATACAGGACCTTTAGGTTGTCTGCCTCAGAAACTTTCAATGGTTCAGAGAAAAGTTTTTGATAAGCATGGTTGTCTAGCGAGTTATAACGCAGCTGCAAAAATTTTCAACGAAGGATTGGATCATATGTGTCGGGAGCTGAGGACAGAGCTGAGAGAGGCCAACATAGTCTATGTCGACATTTATGCCATTAAGTACGATCTCATCGCAAATTCCACCAATTACGGTAAGATTTGGGCGTATTAGTAACCACCATTACTGTCTGCTTACACAGGTTATGTTATGTCATCATAGATCCGAATCAATCCGTCCGAAAATCAAATAATCAGAACTTGATTTTTCACTCTTAAGCATGATAATTAGCAATGGAATGATCTCTTACTTAGGGATATAAAGTATCATATATTTCGGATTTCTATGGCCTTTAGGAATAGTCTAGTTTCATTTTAGAATTAGCCCAGTTATAAAAAAATACATGGTTATGGTTAGCTACAAGCCCAATTGTTTTTTTGTAGGCTTTGAGAAACCGTTAATGGCGTGTTGCGGATATGGAGGGCCTCCTTACAACTACAATGTCAACAGAACGTGTAGTAACGGTGGCTCTAACAGTTGCGCGGAAGGGTCTCTGTTTATAAGCTGGGACGGAATACACTACACCGAGTCGGCTAACACCATTGTAGCTATGAAAGTATTGTCGATGCAATACTCTACGCCACCAACTCCGTTCAATTTCTTCTGCGCCGGCTGAGTGTGAAACTTTTTATTTTATTTTTTGGATTTGGTTTAAGCCGGTTGATTGAGCCATTATAATTGGTTGGGTTGGTTGCAAGTTAAAGATGAACTCTCAGACCTCCAAATTTTATTATATAGAACGGGACACAATTGTTTCTTTTACACGGTCAGCAAATTAGCAATTAAGACAAGCCTACACTTTTACTGAACTGTGGTGTCGACAAAAGGGTAATCAGTGTAACCCACGACAGGATCACAAGTGTAGAAACTTGGTCTGTCGTACTTATTCAGCGGCGCATCAAGTTCGAATCTTCTTGGCAAATCTGGATTAGCCAAGAACAGTTGTCCATACTCCACAAGATCGGTTCTTCCCTCCGCCACCGCTTTGTTCCCGTCTTCTCTGGTATAACCTCCCGCGACAATGAACATTCCTTTGAACGTCTTTCTCATCGGCGTAAGTGATTCCGTGCATTCGAAAATCTCACCGACTGTTTTCATCCTCGGCTCAATCTGTTCAGAGACGTAGCCATTTAAATCCCTAATCTTTTTGGGTCTGAATCTCCGGATTATCCCTAATCTTTCATCCTCGGCTCATTCCGACTCGATCAGATCTCGTTCGACACCGCTTCAATTACTTCTAGAGATCCGTCGTAACTATCGGTTCTCTAGAGATCCGTCGTATCTATCGGTTCGATCGTTAACGTGTCTTTCTTAAACTGGTCGACCAAGTAACTGTGCGCTCCATGGATCTCCAGTCCATCGAAACCTAAAGATATTATAAAGTTGAAAACTTTTCTCGGGTTTAATTAACCAATTTAAAGTTCGGGGTTGGAATCGAAAATTGTTTTTTTTTTCTTTTACCAGCTTCGATTGCGTTTCTTGCAGCGAGACGAAAATCATTGACAATGGTGGGGATTTCGTCAGTTCTTAGTCGTCTCGGAGGTGTAAACTTATTCCATGAATCGGCGTTGAGTGGCTTATCCGTTGAAGAGATCAGAGATTCCCCATTTGGCTGACAATCTACAAAATATTCACACGAAATCAGATTCCACAATTTCAAACATTAAGAACCGTAAAAAAGTTTTTTTTGTTTTTTGTTTTGTTTTAATAAACCTCGATGAGAAAGGCGACCGGTGTGCCATGAGCTGGCAAAAGAAGACGCCGTGAGAGTGAACGGCGTCGACGATTGGCTTCCATGCTTCTTTTTGTTCTTTCGTCCATATCCCTGGCACGTTTTCATACCTTTCAGAGAAAAAGTCAAGATCAGAGCAGCAAAATAAAAAAGTCAACTTTCCTGGTAAATAGAAAAAGTTTCGAGTCTTACCGTATGGCGGTTTCTGAGACCTCCGCTGATGAGAAGACCTTCTGGAGTTGTTCTCTGAGAGTAATACAAGCCATCGATCTATCTTTCAACAACTGTTGCCTCTCTGACTTTTCAGAGAATATTATGGAGTTTTATTACCAGTGATGTGAAATAGAGGAAGCTTAAAAAAAGACACGAAGACGTTGGGTGTTAAAATGTCTCTCTTGATTTTTCATTTGTATACTAAAGGTTCAAGGAACGATTTGGTGTATGCTCTCTACCATATTTCATTAAAAGACTTCTGATGGTTGGTTTTTGTTCTCTGATTCGTTAGGTCGAAAAAAATCCAAATGGCTAAAGCTAAAAGGTATTTTAACCACCACTAATCGGATTCTCTTTCCTTGGCCGCCAAGATTTGTTTATTTTCTTTTTATTTGATAAAGGGTTTTTGTATTAGTTAAAGGTTCTTCTTTTATCATCATCTCTGAGAATGAAGCCACAGTTACTCCTACGTCAAACGTATTGCTCAAGCATCCATCCCAGTGCAAATGCCAAAATCACTCATCTCTCTCGTATCGGCCAGATTCATGAAGCACGGAAGCTTTTCGATTCATGTGCCTCTAAATCAGTCTCTTCCTGGAACTCCATGGTTGCAGGGTACTTTAGAAACCGCATGCCTCGAGATGCACAGCTTCTGTTCGATAAAATGCCTGAGAGAAACATCATCTCTTGGAACGGGTTGGTGTCTGGGTATATGAAGAACGGGGAGATTGACGAAGCTAGGAAGGCGTTCGATTTAATGCCTGAGAAGAACGTTGTCTCATGGACGGCGATGGTGAAAGGGTATGTGCAGAATGGTAAGGTGGATGTGGCAGAGTCGTTGTTTTGGAGAATGCCTGAGAAGAATAAGGTTTCTTGGACTGTGATGCTTGGTGGGTTTATTCAGGATGGGCGAATAGATGATGGTCGTCGGCTGTATGATATGATGCCGGTGAAAGATACTATCGCAAGGACTAGTATGATTGGTGGGTTGTGTAGAGAAGGAAGAGTGGATGAGGCAAGGGAGATTTTTGATGAGATGTCAGAGAGAAATGTGATTACTTGGACTACGATGGTCACAGGATACGGGCAGAATAATCGTGTGGATGATGCTAGGAAGCTTTTTGATGTGATGGCAGAAAAAACAGAAGTTTCATGGACTTCCATGCTTATGGGCTATGTACAGAATGGACGAATTGAGGATGCTGAAGACCTTTTTGAAGCTATGCCGATGAAGCCAGTTATTGCGTGTAATGCTATGATTGCTGGGCATGGACAGAAAGGAGAGATAGAAAAAGCAAGGAGGATTTTTGATTCAATGAAGGATAGAGATGACGCAACTTGGCGAATAATTATCAAAATTTACGAAAGAAGCGGTTTTGAATTGGAGGCTCTTGATTTATTTGCTCTGATGCAGAAACAGGGAGTCAGACCGACTTTTCCAACATTGATTAGTGTTCTTTCGGTCTGCGCCAGCTTAGCAAGCCTCCACCATGGTAAACAGGTCCATGCTCAGTTGGTTAGATGTCAATTTGATGTTGATGTGTATGTTGCCTCTGTTTTGATGACCATGTACATTAAATGCGGCGAGCTTGTGAAATCGAAGTTAATATTTGACAGGCTTCCTTCAAAGGACATTATCTTGTGGAATTCAATCATATCTGGTTATGCCTCACATGGTCTAGGAGAGGAAGCTGTAAAGATTTTCTATGAGATGCCTTTGTCTGGTAGTACTAAGCCTAACGAAGTCACCTTCGTTGCAACTCTGTCAGCATGTAGCTACGCTGGGATGGTTGAGGAAGGGCTTAAGATCTATGAATCTATGGAATCAGTTTTTGGGGTTAAGCCTAAAACCGCACATTATGCTTGCATGGTTGATATGCTTGGGCGTGCAGGACGGTTAGAAGAGGCAATGGACATGATTGATAGTATGACTGTCGAACCAGATGCTGCAGTTTGGGGTTCTCTATTGGGAGCGTGTAGAACTCACTCGCAGCTGGATTTGGCTGAATTTTCTGCAAAGAAACTCATAGAGATTGAACCGGAGAATTCTGGGACTTACATCTTGCTGTCCAACATTTATGCATCTCAAGGTAGGTGGGCTGATGTTTCGGAACTGAGAAAAGTTATGAAGACAAGGATGGTAAGAAAAGCACCAGGTTGTAGCTGGACTGAAGTCGAGAACAAGGTGCATGTGTTCACTCGTGGGGGTATCTGTAGCCATCCCGAGCAGGAACCGATTCTGAAGATATTGGATGAATTGGATGGGTTATTGAGAGAAGCAGGGTATAATCCTGATTGCAGCTATGCATTGCACGATGTAGACGAGGAAGAGAAAGTCAATAGCCTGAGATACCATAGCGAGAGACTCGCAGTGGCTTATGGTCTCTTAAAGCTACCTGAAGGAGTACCCATCCGAGTCATGAAAAACCTTAGAGTTTGTAGGGATTGCCACACAGCGATCAAATTAATCTCTAAGGTGAAAGAGAGAGAGATCATTCTAAGAGATGCAAACAGATTCCATCATTTCAGAAACGGAGAGTGCTCCTGTAAAGATTATTGGTGAGATTCAGTAAAGGCCAAGCAGAATGTTCTCATCGTAGCCATCTATCCACCTTCAAATAAGATTGTTGAAGCGTTGGTAAAATGGAGCAATTCTCACTAACCATAAGAGCTTCTTCAACCATTGATAAGAGTTCTCTCTGTGCACTTCTGCTTATTTTTATTTACTGATCTTGTTATCAATGCACATTTTGTAGCATTTTCTTCTATATGGTTAATAAAAAACTGATTTTCCTATTCAAGCAAAACTAGAATTCAATGGCAAACTTGTTTTTGGTACATAGTTCTTAACAATCTTTGTTGCTGGTACAGTAATCGAAGAGCTGTTTGTCTCTTGTCTACTACAGAGAAAGAGTCAAGTCTAAACAGATGTTAGTCTCAGATCCCTCTTGCTTTTCCTTAGAGACATACTTGGATGTTGAAGAGCTCGCATTCGCTGCATTTTCATGGTTGTTGGCCTCTACTTCATTCATGAAAATGAAATCCTCTGGCTGAAACGAGGGCAATCTTTGAACCCTTGCTCTTTCTTCTTCCTGTCTCTTCTTCTCCATGGAACTGATGACATATTTCCGCATTTCTCTTGCGTTTTTAAGCACTGTGTACAACTTCTCCACATTCTTTTCTTCGTCTTCTTCCTTCTCCATTTTCACCCTCTTTCCGTCTCTATCCATTTAACCGCTCTCTCTCTTCCTTCCCCTTTGAAAATATTTCTCTCTAGGTACACCATTTTCCTCCTGTTCTTTATCATCAAGACATGATAGATCTGGAATTGATGAGCCTCTAGTGGGAAGACCAACAACATAACCTTATCAAAAAGTCTCTCATACTTTCTTCTTTTCTCCTTTGGTGGCTTTGGAGAATTTTCAACAATGTTATGGACCCCACCATGAGGGATATTTATATAGCAACATGTCATACATGTGTACAAATCTACAGTCTACAGGGAATGGCTCATCTTCAATCTAAACTAACAACCATTTCACAATAACCTTACTGAACAATCTGAATTGCACAGATTCAGAATCATTCATTTGTTTGTAAAGCTTTGTTAGTTGTTGCAGATGTGTTTCTCCTTTAGTCATCTGCCCATGGGACGCTATGCTTGGCCCAGAGGTAGTATGCTCCAACTGGTCCTCGTCCACCAAATTCATATAGCTCCGGAGCTGTGTGGTGCTTGTCTACCTCTTCCAGGACCGGACTTAGAATGTTCCATGCGGCTGCAACCTCATCGCTTCTCATGAACAGATGATTGTCTCCATCAATTACATCATGAATTAGGTGTTCATATGAATCAGGTACTTCGGTGCTATACCTACAGGTTTGACCCAACAACGCAAATAGCCATTAGGCGCAAAAGTTCTATTTTCAAAATGTGTAGGAACACAAATGAGAAAGCAACCCTTACCTGTCTTTATAGAGCAGGTTAAGTTCAGAAGCGTCAAGCTGAAGACCTAAACCAGGAACCTTATTGTTGATTTTCACCAGGATAGCCTCATCAGGTTCATCACGTAGAATAATCTCATTTGTCCCCAAATCTATGTTTATGCCAATATGTTCTCGGTATAGGTTTCCAGGAACATGCCGGAATTGCACACGAATCTCAACTCTTTCAACATTAAGGCACACCAATCAATTACTATGACTAAGACGAATGGATATTTCCATGAGTAGGAATAATGATTCTTACCTGTGTTTAATGAGGCCAGTGCCAACTCTTACCAGGAAAGGTACACCATCCCAACGTGCATTATCAATATACAAGGCTGCAGCACAATATGTAGGGTCTACACCGTTCAAAACTACGCCATTCTTTTCTTGGGAATTGGATTTATACTGGCCAAGGATGACATCACGCGGGTCTAGTTTGCGAATTGATCTCAAAACCTTGACCTGAAGAAGTAGGTGTATGTCACCAGATCATTCCACAGAACAAGAGTACATGACTAATATATATCATAGGACGATGTTGTTTCTTTGCTAGTGCAGATTGACCTTTTCATTACGGATATCTTCACCATCGAGACTTATTGGAGGTTCCATGGCAAGTAATGCGATTGTTTGAAGTATATGGCTGTGCACTATGTCCCGTATTATTCCATATCCATCAGAATACCTCAAAATAAAAGCAGTATAAAATTAGGAATTAACCTTACTGATGCCATTTCATTGTCGAAGAATAAACAATACAATTTACTTTCACATGCAAAGAAATGCTGAAAATAGAACTATTGTGCCTTACTTTTCTGTTTGTGCAAGTGATTCTGATACAATAACCTGGAAACATCATTTATAGACGGAGTGAACAAACCAGAATGTGGAAGAGGAAGTCTCAGGCACTATATACAAATACAAACAATCCGAAGGAAAATACACTACCTGTACATTGCGTATGTATGTTCTGTTCCATAATGGTTCAAAAACTAGATTTGAAAACCTTAACACTGTCAGATTTTCAATGAGGTTCCTTCCTAACATGTGATCTATCCTGCAAAGGGAATATACAGAAACTGTGAGAAAAATGAACATGGAGAGCAGTGCATGCAGAACGCAATTAGATTAGAAAGAAGGACCTGTAGATTTGCATCTCTTCAAACTTGGAGAGAAGTGACTTTGTCAACTGATGAGATGAATGTGAGTTAAAACCAAAAGGTTTCTCAATTATTATACGAGTCCAGCCTCGTGGTGCCTGAGCTTTATCTCCAATGGTGCATGCCACATCCACGAGAGCTTCTTGAGGTACTGAGAGGTAAAAGATCCTATTCGCTTTTGATTCTCCCTGAAGAACGAAAGCTGTTAATGTATTAGTGTTTATCTTGCTTGTCTGTTCCAAGTGTTGTAAACACACAAAGAGGACTACTTCCGGCACAAAATGTTATAATTAGAAAAAAACAATTCTTAGGAACCTCAATATGTTTCATTCTCTCGGCAAGTCGGGATATCCCTTCCCTGTTATTATTGTAACCTCCATTGATATAGTATGTTCTACTAAGAAATGCATCTATCTTGTCCCCACAATTTTCCCTGAACATTTAGCACCATTCTTTAGCCAGCATGGCATATACATAATTGACCAAATGTAAAGATATGAACAAGAAATATATATACTGATGATCAACACGGCAAGTCAAAGTTGACGCGATGATAGATCTAAGGTCTTCATCTGTAAGATTCTTTCTTGAAAACCCAAATATAGCAACATCCTGTGACAGTGAAGACCAATCAAGAAGAATACCCAAAAAAAAACTATATAACTGCTTTTGCTGATCATTTTTTTGTATGAGCACAAAAACCATACCTCAGGAAGGTAACCACTATAATACAATGCAAACAGTGCAGGGAAAATCTTCCCTTTTGCTAGCTCACCAGTAGCTCCTACAATAGCAATGCAAAGCGAGGCACCTCTTTGAACATCTGAAATACCTTCCAAGACTGTTTTTAACACAGGTGGTAAGTCTCCAACTTTGTGAGAACCATCACTCAAATCAGCTCCTAGAATATACTCTTGTGGTCGTAAATCTGTAGCTCCAGCTTCATCAGAAAAACCTGCACCACATTTTACCTCGGTAAGTGCTCAAAAAGGATCAACTGAAGACAGGAGATGTAAATAACTCTGTTCTTAGACCTGGACCTCGTTCATCGCTGAGGAAAGCGTGCTCTGAGCGTGTTTTAAGTTCGTTCACAGGCTGATGTTTTCTGTGGCTGCCTTGTTTAAGATTCAACCTCTTAAGTATCCATAGCTTCAAACCACAAAATCTCCGGCGGAGATTCGAGCCACCTCTGTTGAGCACAAGGTTTTCATTTCTGGAGGCACTAAAGTCTCTTGACGAAACCTACTCACACCAAAAAAAGAATTCTAATTTCAACAACTGGGGCAGAAATCAGGTTTCCTTTCAAAATCAATAATACTATGCTTAGATTCAGAGCGCATGGAACACGAACTGAGATTGCAGAAAATTTAGCATAAAACAAGGAAAAATAATTTCTCAAAATAATATATTTTTACTGATCTTTGGTTAAATCGAGATCATGCAAAGAAAGTTGAAGAAGGGACAGCGTAAACATGTGCTGACCAGAAAATTAGAAAAAGAGGCGGCGAGATGGCAAGTGCAGGCGGAGGACGAAGGAGCCGTCGCTGATTGAAAAAAGGGTAGCAAACAAGTGGCGAGAGACATGGGCTCTCTTCACGTAGCTGCGATTTTGAGATTTCACCTTCTCTCGAAGGATTTTGAGCTAAACATGTTAAAACTTAGAAGCTGTTTTAAGTGGAAAACGAGAGCAAGTTCTGTCTTTTTCTTTTTTTGTCTGGCCAACTGTGGAACCCACTACATTATCCCACTATGAAGAAGATAGGTTCGTCTAAACCGAACCGTACCGGTTGGTTATTAAGGAAAGGGATTAGTGGTTTAGGCGGGTAGGTTGGCTTTTGACACCTCAACGTCAACGTCTCTTCTGGTCCCGAGTAGGCGTCATCGTGTTGTCGGTGAGATCATCGTCTTACTGAGCTTCTTCGATCTTATCGTCTCGAAAGTTCTCAAGTTTTTTTCTCTGCTATTTTCGGCCGATGTGCAAGAAAGACTACAGAGCTGAATACGATCACTGTTAAGTGTGGTTTGTAATTCGATGGCGAGGAAGAAGATCAGAGAGTATGACTCCAAGAGACTTCTCAAGGAACACTTGAAGCGTCTCGCTAACATTGACCTGCTGATTCGCTCTGCTCAGGTCACCCTCATCGACCTTACGAGTTCAATTGTTTAAATTCGATAGCACAATTCAATTATAAATTATTTGGTAGTATAACAGTTAAAGAACACTTAAATGAGTTGTGTTTTATTTTCTGATTGCGGTTGAGAGTCTTGAGACTGATCTGGACTAAGAGCTAGCTAATGAAAGTGAAAATCTTTGGGAAGGGGAAGATGATTTCATCTCTCTTCTACTGATGATTACTAGGAGAACATTGAAGCTAGAACTGTTTGTGTTTTCTAATACAGATGGGTTAATTCGCTTACTTTGTCTACTTATAGGTGACAGAATCTACGGATTTCACTGAGTTGACCAACCAAGAGTCATGGCTATCATCCACAAAGCTAGTTGTGAAGCCTGATATGCTGTTTGGAAAACGCGGGAAAAGTGGCTTGGTAGCTCTGAAGCTGGATCTTGCTGAAGTTGCGGAGTTTGTCAAAGTCCGCCTTGGTACTGAGGTGACTCATCCCAGCCCGAGTTTCACAACAGCGGGTTAGATTTGTTGTATTATTGATGTTTGTTTTTGTCGCAGGTCGAGATGGGTGGCTGTAAAGCACCTATCACTACGTTCATTGTGGAGCCCTTTGTGCCTCATGATCAAGAATACTACCTTTCTATAGTATCTGATAGGCTTGGCTGCACTATAAGCTTCTCTGAATGTGGCGGCATTGAAATAGAAGAGAACTGGGACAAAGTAATACCTTTTTTTTTTTTCGGATTTCTTGTTTTTCTGCATTCTCTTTTTTCGACTCAGTTCTATTGTTTTCTACCAATAATTATATAAATATTTCACATGGAGAACTGTTTTCTGGTATCAACAGGTGAAGACTATATTTCTTCCTGCGGAAAAGTCAATGACGCTAGAAGTATGTGCTCCATTGATAGCAACACTTCCTCTTGAGGTGAGTTTCTATTCGCTGTGATTATGGAAGCTTCCGAGTAAGCCAGTGACACCATACAACAATTTGTCTTAGAAAAGCTTTAGACGTTCTGATGTGCATACATTCTCTGGGTTTTGTACTCCTATGCATATTCAAATATATGTTAAACTGCATTCAAGGCTGCCAGTATTGCATTCTTTTTCAGTTTTAGTTTTTTTTCAAACTATGCTAAGCCTGCTCTAACAAATGCTTCTATTTATTCCAGGTTCGAGCTAAAATCGGCAACTTCATAATGGGTGTGTTTGCTGTATTTCAAGGTATGGATATATGAGATTAGGCCACTTCTTGACTTGCAAATACCAAAAGCTCTGATACGAGATCTTTTGAGGACATTGGCTTATTATCTATTTGTGTTTTTTCTTTAAAGATTTGGATTTCAGTTTTATGGAGATGAATCCTTTTACACTAGTCGATGGAGAGCCATACCCTCTGGATATGAGGGGAGAACTAGACGACACTGCTGCCTTCAAGAATTTCAACAAGTATGTCTAACATTTCTAAGCCCCCCGTTGAGAGATTTGCAATAAATTTTTCTATGGAGACTCATTGGATTGATAAGGTCTATCAATTCAGGTGGGGAGACATTGAATTTCCTCTACCATTTGGAAGGGTTCTCAGTCCGACAGAAAGCTTCATCTATGGTTTAGATGAGAAGGTTTAAGTGGCCGGCTTTTATTAAAACACTACTTTTGCGATTCAAGAAAGAAAGTAAGGTTTTTACTGATCCTACCTACATGTGTGTGTTACTTGTTGCAGACAAGTGCTTCTTTGAAGTTCACTCTTTTAAATCCTAAAGGCCGCATTTGGACGATGGTAGCTGGAGGCGGTGCTAGCGTCATATATGCTGATACGGTGAGTTGCAACCCCTGAGCTTAAGAATACAGTAGTGTGTTAGTTGGTGGCTCATAATATACTATATGATTTAATCATTTAAGAAAATCCCATATACTTACCATTTTAGAAGACTGGAAAACTTTTTCCTTCAAAGAAAGTGATATTATGAGGACTCCAAAGAATTTCTCACATTAATTTTTGTATTTTCCTTACCTGCTTTGTGAGAAGGTTGGAGATTTAGGTTATGCATCAGAGCTCGGGAACTACGCAGAGTATAGTGGAGCACCTAATGAGGACGAGGTGTTACAATACGCAAGAGTTGTCATTGATGTAAGTCATGGCAAAGAACTTAGCTTTTGCCATTCACTGTTTTTCTCTATATAAATCTAGAGATTCACGGACCAACTGTTGTCAGTGTGCTACAGCTGATCCTGATGGGCGTAAACGAGCTCTTCTAATTGGAGGAGGCATTGCCAATTTCACCGATGTGGCAGCTACTTTCAACGGTATCATCCGAGCCCTCAGAGAAAAGGTAATTTTTCTAACAACCTTTAGTGAACGAGCAAACAGTTGCTACTGTATTTTGGTGAAGATGAAAGAAATGCCTAAGAATTCGATATATGCTGGTGATTTGTAATGGTTTGTTTTGTGGGCCATGAGTAGGAAACAAAGTTGAAAGCATCAAGAATGCACATCTACGTTAGGAGAGGCGGACCAAATTACCAGACTGGTTTGGCTAGGATGCGAGCTTTGGGAGAGGAACTCGGTGTTCCTCTAGAGGTAACCTAACTACTTATGGAAATAAGACTGTTGCTATCTAAGCATAGAAAAAATGGTGAAAACTCTCGCTGTCGAAGAACTTCTCAGTAAAAGAAAACCCGGAAATCACAGTTTTTCACATTCGCGGTTAAGGCTAAACATTTGTGATTAGCTCGAACACTAAACTGCATGAGGATTGATGAGTGCAGGTATATGGACCAGAATCAACGATGACAGGAATATGCAAACGAGCCATTGACTGCATCATGTCGCCTGATATATAACCTACCTTCAGTTTAATAAGCATAACACGAACTCTGGAGCTGGAGATTGGGAGGTGTGTGAATGTTTGTTGATTCTCCTTTTCTTGATCTCTCTTTCTGCATAAGAAAATGAAAAGCTGTCTGAAACTTTTGGTTTTTTTTTTGTGTGGGTGTGAATTTGAAAAATAAATCATTGTGTTGCAAATGTATTTGTAATCAAACGTTCCCTCTTTATAATGTACAATAAGATTTCAAAAGTGAATGGTGCTTTGATTTTTTTGCGGTAAAGCAACACTCGCTTTACACACCAATCTATTATACCAATGTATGTGTTTCAAGACAAATCCAGTTCCATATACAAACATGTCTATGTATATATTATCCTCGTCTATCATCTGTTCATTCAAACCCAAAAACCGGAAGAAATTGAAAGGAAAAGATTCCCAAAAACAAGAACAAGAAAATGCAGAAAAGAGACAACTTTCAAATAAGAGAGGATCAACCACACCAACAAAGATCTCTGTTTTCTACTGGTAATATGATTATTTTAGTCTCCTGCTCTGTGTTCTTGAAACCGGCGTGCTTCTATCGGTATCCGAGTTTTCCTCTTGCGTTCTGCGCATTCTCCGCTCCTGTAAGTTGAATTCTTACTTATGTTTATACAAATTTAGCATACTCTTCTGTTTCATAAAAGAGGTTTTAAGGCACACTAACCTCTCTTGGTAGGGGATATTCCTCAGACTCAAGCATACCCACAACTTGGCTCATTTTAGGTCTCTTTTCAGAATCAGGATCAATGCATCTAAGTGCTGTAAGAAGAACACGTTTCAGTGCTCGCGTTGCTGGCCTAACAGCTATGTTTGGATCAATTACTTCTTCCAATCTCTTAGATCCCACCATCATCTTCAACCACTCAACTAGATTCACCTGCAAAAGAATGTTAATGAGTCTCAAAGCTCTATAAAATTATCAAATCCATTCATGTCTCGATACTTTATCTACCTCACTAGCAGGACGCGCATAATCCACAGGATCTCTTCCTGTTACTGCTTCTAAGACCAAAACACCAAAGCTATACACATCACTCTTTTCATTCAAAAGTCCGGTATTCGCATACTCAGGAGCAACATATCTGCAATACTCAAAAACAAAACCATGGCTCAGCATTTCATTTCGTTTCTTTTAACTAAAAACGAAGTTGCTTAATTACCCAAATGTGCCCATCACTCGAGTAGTCACATGGCTTTTCCCATCTCCAAGCAACTTGGCAAGGCCAAAATCAGAAACCTTTGCGTTGAATCTATCATCAATCAATATATTACTCGACTTGATGTCTCTGTGCACTACTTTTGGCTCGATTGCCTCGTGTAGATACGCAAGACTGCAGAAGGAAAAAAAACATTACTTTCAGCAGAAGAAATGTTAAAAACTAAAAAAAATGTTATAAAAAAAGAATGGTTGTGCTTAATTACGCCTTGGATGTGCAGATGAGAATTTTCATTCTAGCCTCCCAAGTTAAGTATCCGTGATATCTCATTGCACCGTGAAGCCATTCCTCGAGGTTCCCATTGTTCATATACTCATAAACCAATATCCTAAGAGCAGCAATAAAACTCATAAAAAGTTGGTTTCATTTTTTTCCCTGGATAAAACAAAAAGATTCAATTTTTATACCTGTGTGTGCCTTCAATGCAGTATCCTAGAAGACGTACCAAGTTCTTATGACGCACATGACCAATAGCATCAACCTCTACTCTAAACTCTTTCTCAGCTTGTCCCCTACAAAAAATCAGACAACCAACAAAATTAAAAAATAATCAACAAAAGAAAGCAAATCAAAAGACTCTGATGAGACCATAAACTCACAAGTGGTTGAGGATCTTTTTCACGGCGACATGAGTCCCATCGACCAACTCGCCTCGGTATACAACTCCATATCCTCCCTCACCAATCACATTTTCCTTTGAGAATCTGTTTGTTGCTATTTCAAGATCCCTCAGGGTAAACCAATGACCCCATCCAAGGTGTGACTCAGGTAAACCAGAAAGAGGTGATGGTGATGGCGTTGCCATCTCATATAATGATGAAGAAGATAGGTTTGCAACACATAGAGAACCTTCTTCACCTGATCCAGACCGACTACTACTTACACCGTTCTTTCTCTTCTTCTCCATATCCATATTAAGCAAGAATTTGTCAGATTCATTGATGTCTTTTTCCTGAGGATCCAAGTTACTAGTTGTTGAGACATGCTCAATTCTGACTTCCTTGATCTCTTTTGATACCGCAGGGGTTTGGATGATGGGAAGACTTAAGTTTTTGGATCTTCTTGATCTCTTTTTCAAAAAGAGACAAATTGAAAGAACAGCGAGTATGGCTATGATGAACAGCGCAATGGCGATAACGATTGTTTGCCAGACCTTAAGTCCAGACATTGTTCCTTCCTAGTCTGTTTGATACAATCACACAAGAGAAAGATAAAGCAGTAAGGTTAATGGAAAATGCTGTGGGATAGATGATGAAGATACTCCAAGTTGATTTAGTGGTCCCATAGTATTACAAAAAGGACCACTAAGGAGCTAAAACTCAAGAAGGGAAAGAAGATAACAAAATGCAGCAATCATTAACATGTTCATTATCCAATTGGAAGATGCATAGGACAAGCAATGATGATAGAAATACAGAGAATAGAGACAGAAAAAGTACTAAAGAAGATGAGAATGTAATGATTATTACCAGAGTTTATTTTTTCTTAAAAGAATGTTGAACTTTTGATGTGAAGAAGAAGAGGAAGAGCAAATAAAAGAAAAGGAGTAAACTTAAAAACGTGGGCAGTGAGATCTATTGGAATGGAATAAGAGAAGGAAGAAGAGATGGAGTTATCAAGTGGTAGGTGATTAAATTTTCACCCTTTCTCTTAATTTAGGAGGTGAGAGAGAGAGAGAAAGAGAACGGAGCTTGCATTGCAAATTACATCTCATTACATCGTCCTCTGCATGTACGTATATTATAGTATTATGCACTTACATATGTACATATAAATGCTGTGAAGAGGATGATGTTTTAACTACCCAAAGTAACGGTCCGACCTTTTGCAGTACACGGGGAGGAAGAAAACTTTAGAAAAGAAAGTAAAATTTAGCAGAAAGTATCGCTGATGATTTGAGTTAAAGCATTTAAAGGACTAATAAATACCAACTTATTACTAATATTTATGATATACATTGTGTAAATGAATCATGACGTAGTGGGGGCTGCCTGACCTGAATTTTTAAATTTTTTTTTTCTTCCATTCAAAATTACAATTTATTGGTTAAAATTTTGTTTGTCCCATCAAATATCTACATTTTAATTTGTTGTTTTGGAATGTTGACGTAACCTTTTTTTTTTTGGTTTCATCTAAATCCACACAATCATATAAATGTTACATTTTTTCAGTATATTTAAATTTTCTCCGGGGTGCATCGAATTTATATGTTGGTATCTATAATTAGTTTTTACATGCTATACATAATTAGTGTTTTGTGATAACTTAATCTCAATCTACACGATCGTAGAGTATATCATCATGTAACAGAAGTTATAGAACCAAACTACATGCAGAGCATAAAATTGGATTTGGATCCAAATATTGATGTGTCAAAGTAGTCTTCTAGAAAGCTTTGACTTATGAAGCCATTGAGAAAAAGGTTGCTTAATCTTTGTTCATCATCGTCTACTTGAAAAAGAAAGTCCAACAAATTGAAAGCTTTCATGTACAACATTCCAATTTATTTGGTTCGGTTTGAAACCCGGTTTTAAAACAAATCGAAATTCAATTGGATTACCATTTTACTTCCAAGATATTAGTTCTTGGGCTTATCTAGAGCTAGAGGCACTAACAAATATGGGCTTGAAGGTAGATTCTAAGCCCAATTTAGATTTTGGAGTTTAAAATTTTAGACCTATGAAGCTCTCCCGTCTTGCCGGTCCAGAACTTTTATTCAAATCGTCATTTCTCCTCTCTCGGCGACGGATGCAGTCGTGATTTGTGTTTCCTCTAACCTAAGATGGGACAGAGAGGTGAACCAATTGAGTTCCGACGTTTAATTCGTACTTGGATTGCTTTTAAATTCCGATTTTTTGTGTTAAAAATTGGTAATTGTGGCAGGAGATCTTTGGTCTGAGATCATTAAATCCGAGGAAGAATTCGGGGATATACCCAAGATCGAAGCCGTATATCAGAGAAAAAATAAACCTGAAAAGTCCTCCATAGCTGCAGATTTGTAATTTTCAATTGTTTTTCTGCTTCTCTCCAAAATTTGAAATCGTTGTGTGCTTATTTTGCTCTATATCTAAGATTCTTCTTTGCCTATGTATCTAAAAAGGGCTCGTACTAATTTGATATGGACCAAAGAGAGATAGCTGGACTCGTTCACTATCCACCAGGTGTACATTCTGAGTTTACCTAATTTTGTTTTTCTTCTGACTCTGGCTCTGTGTTTACTAAAAGAGATCTTATTCTTTTTTTATTTCTATGCTCTTAAGTTATGAAATTAATGCACACCTCTTGTTTGTTGAAATGTCAAGGAAACCCCCCCAAATTTCTTTTAGTAGATTGATGCAAAGGCTTGATAACTGTAAACGAAGTGGCTCATATCTTACTTTTGGTTTTTGTGAAAGAGAGAGGGACAGTATTGCGGTGCACGCTTATGTCAACAATCAGCCTCAGAAGAAGCCAGCTAGGAGAAAGAAGCCTGCTATTCCAAAGGTAGGCTTACTTGTGTATCTATCTTATTCAGTGACTTATGTGGTTTAAATATGAAGTCTAGGTTCTCTGAACAAACCTCTTCCTGCCTCTGGATTCTCATTGTCTCCTAGAAGATGGTTAAAATGTGTTTTTCCTTTCTTCAGGCTCTAATTTTCTCTTGGGAGATGATTTAAAAGCTTTATCTTTTTCCAAACTCTCAGGGAAAAGTTGTTATAGCTGCAGACTTTCAGAAAGAGAAGGAATACTTGCGTGATGTTGAAGCTTTTGAGCTTCTGGAAGAGAGTCCCTCTCCCAAGAAATCTAGTACATGGACCATGGGTGAACAAGTTGTTTCTGAGATGCCACATCTGTCCACAAGATTAGAAAAATGGCTGATCTCGAAGAAGTTTGATCGTGCTTGTGGTCCTTCGAGCACACCCTTCTGGTATGGATCTAAAGATGATCTTTTATGTTCTAGCATTGGGTGTTTTTCTAGTGCTTAGTCTGTTACTTTAAGAATGTTCTGCATTTTTGGTTGACTCTTTGGTAAACCCTGGTTGAAATGCGATGTACTGTTCTTATCTCATTTAAATTTAACTTGATCTGATTATAATTATGACTCAACCATTGCAGTGAACCTGAAAGCATTGTCAAGATTGGTGAAGGTACATATGGGGAAGCTTTTCGAACTGGTCCTAGTGTCTGTAAAATAGTTCCAATTGATGGAGACTTCAGGGTTAATGGAGAAGTAGAGAAGGCACATATCTTACCTCAATTCTATTTTTCTTCACGATGGTTTGAGACTACCACTTCTAGTTGGTGAAATGATCATTTAGCGTGAGAGGAAATATTGGACAGGTCAGCAAGTACAAGTTTATGTAAAATCTACTTAGAGAAGAACACATTGTTTATGATTTAGATAATTTATCATCGCTAGAAAACTGTCTTGATGCTTAAGGACAGGCATGTGTTTTCTCACACCATATGCTATCTAGATGAGTTATGGTTAATGTTATGCAAACACTTACCGCATATCAAAGAAAGTACTATATACAATATATGATGCATCTTATCATATGTTCATTTTCAGAGAGCTGACGAACTACTTGAGGAAGTGATACTCTCATGGACTCTTAATAAACTGAGAGACTGTGAGACCGAACCCCAGAATTCGTGCCGGGCGTTCATAAAAACTCAAGAGTATGTCTTCTCAGGAACTTGGATAAGCTGGAGATGTCTGTTGGGTTTGTGTTAATCTTGTACCAGACTTGTGTGCATCAATGTTCACAAACCTGTGCTCATAATGTTGTTGCAGTATAAAAGTATGCCAAGGTCCCTATGACCCTATACTGGTAAAAGCATGGGAAGAATGGGATGCAAAACATGGCTCTGAGAATGATCACCCAGATTTCCCGGAGAAACAAGTCAGATTTTTTTCACTCCATTATATTTCAAACATGTAGGATGCTATATAATCTGTAGAAGCAATATTCATTGAAGTGTGCCTAAATGATTTGCTAATGTCATAATCAACATTTTTTGTTTCTTCTTCTTTCTAAAACAGCTTTGCTCGAACAAATGTTCTCTGGTTAATGTATCTCGTGGATATCTTACTTACCAAGAAGTCATTCGTAAGTTTGCATGAAACATAGTTGATAATTAGTTGCCTCAACCTGGAGAAGCCTGTTGATACTCCATTTGTTTATGTGTTTATGCTTTAGGAACGGTCTTCAAAGGACGAAAGAGAACTACGGTCACTGAAGACGCGGATGGATAAGTATAAATCAGCTAAAGAGGCTGTTTCAGATCCCTTCTTCTCGGATATGTTGGTGGACCAACTATAATGAATTATGTATTAAGTAATTAACCAGAAGCTCACTCCCTCTCTATCTCTCTTGTAGATATGTTTGCCTAACCATTAAAATCAACAGTGGATTAGCTCTTGCTTCTGATATTCATTTTGAAGTTGTTTATGGGATCTATTGTATATACCAATCTCGATTTTCATCTCTTCAAAGTTCAAATGAATACAAGAACTGATATGTTAAATTTTCTTTCTGTATGTGACAATAATTTAATGGTAGCTTTTGCATAGACACAGACTTTTGAAATCCATGAATTATTTTTTAAAGGTATCAGGATCTATCAATTTCACATGGGTTGTGTCCCCCCTTGCATGAATAGATCTTCTTATCTCAAGAACAAAGTTGCACCAACAGTTTTAATTTTTGTTAAAAACACATTTTCATTTTTGTAATGAGAGAAGAACAATATTCAAACGCGTAGAGGATAAATGAGAAATTTGCTTTAAAATTAGGCCAATAAAGTAATCCATCAAAACAGCTAACAGAGCTTTATGTTCTCTGCTTTTTTCAATATCTTTCCGCTTTGAAGATTTCTTTAAATCTTTTGGGTTTTGCTGAGCTAAGCAAAAGTCCAATCCATTGTATTAATTAATTTCATGAGCTTAATGGGCAGCACCAGTCTCTTCCTTTTTTCTCCTTTAAATAATACCAATTTGCAGCTTCTTTCTTGAAAACTTTGTACAACTTTATGCATATGCTTATGTCTGAAACGGATCTGACAAAAATGGATTTTTTTCTCTCACTTTTCTCTTCTGGCTAACATAAGGCAAAAGCTTATATCTTTGCACACATATATATAAAGTAAAGAAAACAGATGAGATTAGTCACAGGCCAAATCCAAAAGACTTCATAGCAAAGCAAACATCTTTTTTCTTACTTAGTCACTTGCATGTAAAGCACAGTCAGCCTCTTCCTTCTTTTTCTCAAGAGAATCACAAAGCTTTTTTAATTCTATCTTTCACATAATTATGTACTTATAAACACAACAATAAAGAAGAAAAAACAAAAGCCAATCTCAAGCTATGATGGCGAAACAGAGTTGCTTCGTCTTCACCTTCTTCTTGTTTCTTTCTCTTCTCTCACTTTGTTCCTCAAGAACTACACATCATGATGTCATAAACCCACCAACGGTCTTCCCTACAAACCCAACAACTACACCGCCGGCTACATTTCCTCCGGTGACTATAACGCCTACAAATCCAGCAACAAAAGTTCCTATAACGCCTACAAACCCAGCAACAACAGTTCCTATTGTTCCACCAGTCACAACAATTCCTCCTCCAATACTCACACCACCTGTGACAAACCCTGTGACTCAGTATCCGCCAACACAACCCTCAGGGACGATTCCAGTTCCGGTTCCTGTGTTTGCACCACCTGTTGTCTCAAACTCTCCATCGATCCCAGGTCAAAGCTGGTGCGTGGCAAAGCCTGGAGCTTCTCAAATCTCACTTCAAACGGCTCTTGACTATGCCTGTGGGATTGGTGGAGCGGATTGCTCTCAGATACAGCAAGGTGGCAACTGTTATTCACCTATCAGTCTTCAGAATCATGCTTCATTTGCTTTTAACAGTTATTACCAGAAGAACCCTTCTCCACAAAGCTGCGATTTTGGCGGTGCAGCTTCAGTAGTTGGCAGCAACCCAAGTGAGTGAGACAAAAACAAAGGATATATACTCTGTTTTTCTTTTTCTTGTTTTAAAGTTAGATGACTTATCTTGACTATGTTTTGTATTGTTGTTCGAAAACAGGCACTGGTTCTTGCATTTACCAGACAGGCTCATCAACATCAACACCAACAACAGTAGGAACAACAACACCAACTCCATCGACACAAACGGTGAACCAGCCTCCCCCCACATCTACAACACCTATAATACCAACCGGAGGAGGAATAATAGGGTAATAATTAGCATTCTTTTATACTCTTCTCTGTTCTTTCTCAATGCTTCTTCAAAGTTTTAAACTGAAATATGTACCTCTCTATATTTATATTGAAGGGTTGGAACTCCCCCAGCAATTTTTAACCCGGCGAATCCTACAACAAATTCACTAAACAATCCATCTTCGGGAGGTGCAGCGGTTTACGGTTTTGATGGTTCACCTAACGGGAACAATCCAACTACATCAGAATCTACACACTTGCAGATTCACTTTGGTCACACTATTATAGCAACATTGATTCTTCACGCAGTACTATTTTATTAGAAGTAGAATATATAGGAGTCGAAATAGTTTTATGGCCAGAAGTTCAAGTTCTTTTAGAGTATCTTCCTAAGAAGAAGCTAGGAGTGTAAGACATTATAAATTTCTTTGGTGCAACGAGCTTGCTCAGGTTTTGGTTTTGTACAGAAAACCTCGGTTGTTTCTTTTAAAATATCTACCTTTAGGACCGAAGCGGATACTCAGACGTTGTAACAAAGAGGTGTAATCTTAATCCTTCATACACTGTAGGATATTGTTTATCTACTTTAATATGATCTAAAATTGATTTAATCGCTAGTTCATCGCCTAGAAAAGGCCACTAATATCAGCATCGACATGGAGACAACAATCTTGAAACCTGATTTGTCCCACAAGTTTTGGTTCCTAGAAAGATGAGCTTCTTGCTGTTTTTTTGCAGCCAATTGCTCCTTGAGTTCTTGTATTGCCACATCGCTTCGTTCTCCTATCTACCATCCCGCCAAAAAAAAAACAGTTCAGTTGGTACTGTATTCAAGAAACTACAATCCCAAGGGAAAGCAAGTGAATTTACCTTCTGAAGTTTTCGAGTTTGGATGCGTGTTTCACGAAGGCAAAATTCTAACTTCAGCACCTTCTTCTTAAGCTCCTGATCAATTCTCCTTTGATTCTCCACCTGCTCTAGAAGAACACAGGCTTTACTGCACAAACCCAAAAAAGAAATCACAGAAATAAGAGAAGCTAAAGCATGTGTTGTTACCTGATCTTCTAATTCCTTTGTCTTAAACCTCCAATGAGCTGATATAATCTTTAGTTCATCTCTCAATCTTGCAATTTCATCATCTTTAGCCGTCAAAAGTTTGTTGATTCTTTCAAAGTTCTTTGGAGAATCTTCTTCCAGCACTTTTCTCACCTCGTGATTCTCCTTTGTCCTGACAGCTGATACTACCCACATAATGTCACCTTCAACTTTCAAAACCTCATCTGTTAGCTGCTTCAGTGAAGATTCTCTAGCTTGCAGCTCCTTTTGTAGATTCTCTAGCTGCTCACCAAGTCTAGTTATTTGGTCCTCATGCTCTTTCAAGGAACTGGTCCTCTCATGCAATTGTTTCGAAAGCACTCTACACTGAGACTGAGCTGATTCAGCCGACAAAGCACTTGCCTCTGCAGTTGCCTGTGTTGCTACAAGCTGTGACTTGATATCATCCAATTCCTTCACATACTACACAAAATCCCCAAGAAAACATAAAATTTGATAACTTACATCGGTAAAATACCTGAGAAGACTGATGAGAAACAATCAATGAAGTTGATGCCATAACAGATCTATGTGTTCAAAGCAGAACCAAGCAAACTAGAAAAACTGAACAATCAAGAAATGTGAAAACAAAAAGAAGAAATCCTCACCTTCTCAGTAGCAACATCCGATGCAAGAATCTGCTCAATTTTCTTGTTTAATTCCTTACCAAGTTTAAGCATTTCATCTTCCATTCTCTTAACTCTTGTTTCAGCTTCCTGCTCACGTAGAAAGTACCACCATATCAACTCACCAAAAGTCTTAAAATCTAAAACATAAAAAAGTGATAGCTGATAAATATCATGAGAGCTTGCTTGCCTGTCTCGACATGGCTTCTTGTGAACACGAACGCTCCTGTTCCGAGAGACAATTCCTCGCTTCTTTCAACTCAGTAGCCAAAGATACCACATTTCTCCTGAAACTCTGCTTCTTCTCACTCAAGTCCTTCAACAGAGGATCAACTTCTCTTAAACTAACAGAAGTAGGCATTTCTGGAATGAAGATTACTGTTCTATTCTTCGATATTCTCCAGATAACTCAAATTCAAAAACGGAAAATGGATCAATTCATGTTCATCACGTGACCCTGTACATAACGAAAAAAAATCTAGAACACATAAATGCCTAATCTCAGGATAATTAACAATGTGAAATCAAATCTGTCCACGAGAATTATATCCTCTTAATCTTGTCGTAACAATCAATTTCGTATAATCACGGAAGGGGGGAATACATGAGAGAGACAAAAGAAACTTGTGTCGTCACGTTCGGGTCAATAAATAATCTTGATAAAGAGTATACAGCCAAAAAAAAAAGTGACTTTAAAAAAAAATTGAAATTCTTACAGAATTTTGATTTTTTGAATCTTCAAACCCTAAAATCCAAATTTTCTAGCGACCCACCAGTCTCCACCGTCGTCAGTGCTGAACAGCTCCCCAGGGGACAAAAAAAGGAAACCGATGAGGCCAACTCAGACGGCTACGGTTTAGAGTCTGGAAATTAATCGAACGGCCGGAAGTTTCTGTTATTGAGTTTGATAGGAGGAAGAAGAATCAATTTGCAGATTCGTTCGAGTTCGTGATATCTCTTTTCTCCATAGTAGGAAAGAGACAGAGAGAAATGAACCTGGAGGGTTGGGTCTGCATTCTTTAGGTTCGGATGAGGGATCATTTATGGGAAATGGCTAAAACGCTTTGGTTTGGTAAAACCGAGCCTACTGCTTCGGCTTTGTGTCATTTAAAGCAACGAATCCTTAGCTAACCTACGCATTAGGCGCAGCGCAGGTGCTACTTGCTAGGTTTAACTGGAGAGCGCGGCAAAACCTATTCGTTCAAATTATGGAAAGCCACGTGGCACGTACACGATGATTATCATTTGGGCCGCATATATTGTGGTTATGGGAAATGCTAAATATTTTTTGCGAGCACTAAGACAAGGAAATTTATAATGTTTTCTTTTTTTTGAAATTAAAGCGTAAACGGGAAACAAATATAAAATGTAAAACGTAAATACCAGATGCAAAGGAAATAACAAATCAATCTATATTGATCTAATGGTTTGAACATTTTTATTATGGTCACCATTTAAAATTATATTCACATCATTTATGAGAATATAATAATTGCATGTAAGATTACTATTAAAGGTTGACAAAAAAAAAAGACTACTATTTGTTAGTTTTGTTATAGAAGACAAGTTCATGTATCTTAAGCCTTTTCTAATCAACCTCTTCGTATTTAAGATTATCGAACGATTAAGTGGACCAAACTATAAAATGAAGTGTATAAAGCAACCGTAACATTCCATTATACAATTCCCTCCTTCATTATGTCCCAAAAAAAAAAAAAAAAATCCATGGTAATACAGTCATACAGTCATAAAGCAGAAAACATTTTGATAAGTAAAAGTATGCCTGATTTCCGCTTATAAAAAATTATTTACAATTCTTATCTTCAAAAAGTATGGGCCAATTTCAAGTTAAAAAACAGGGCCCATATTGAGGCGCCCTATTTGACCAAAACTACGAAACCACATACACTATAAACAGTCACACTCACATCCGCAACAATTCACTCTTCTTCACTCTTCTTCACCTAACACAATTTATTATCAGATAAAGAGAAGAGAGATGAACGGCGGAGGAAAGGTCGTTTGCGTCACCGGAGCCTCCGGTTACGTTGCGTCTTGGATTGTCAAGCTTTTGCTCATCCGTGGCTACACCGTCAGGGCCACCGTTCGAAACCCAAGTTTGTTCGCGATTATATGTCTTTCTTTATCTAAGTATCATATTTTTTGTTTGTTAAAATTCTAAATAGATTTTTTACAATAGATATATAAAAACATCGCTCTAGCCGTCCTTTAAACGTTTACAATACGATTAGAGAAAAGAAAAAAACATTTACCAGATAAGAAAAAATAAACATGTTCCAAGCCACGCGAGTGCAATTTGTAGGGATGATTAATATAGCCCAACAAAATCGAATAGGAAGCAACTTGTAAAATCTGACGGAATCAACCAATTTTGTCTCTCTCTTTTTTGGGCTCTGTTTCTCTTACTCTTTACCTCTCTCTTTGGCAGGTTTTGTCTTTTTATCTAAAAGACCAATATGCATATCAAATTTAACCATAAAATCCAAATTTAAATTTCTTTAATTAGTTTTAATCTACATATATATATATATATATATTGCTGTTGTCTTATGTTGTGTTTTGAATGATGGCTTTTTAGTCTTTCCCAAAAATCTAAATGGTAGCCTACAATATTTTTCCTACCTTTTTAATTTAAATTACCAAATGTGGAAAATTTAGATATATAATTCCTGTTCATTCCAAAATAAAGACGTAAATCATTCATCCAACCTAACTACCTAAGTGAAATATGTTACTTTGAAATGTATTTTGACGCAAATGTTATATTTTTTCTTTAGCGGACACGAAGAAAACAGAACATCTTCTTGCACTTGACGGTGCAAAAGAAAGACTCAAATTGTTCAAAGCAGATCTTTTGGAAGAATGTTCTTTCGAGCAAGCTATTGAAGGTTGTGACGCTGTCTTCCATACCGCTTCTCCAGTTTTCTTCATTGCCACAGATCCTCAGGTTTGTCCACAACTTCAAATTTGTTGTGGAAAATGCGATGCATATTTTAACTACAATTAGCAGAGTTAGTTCTATGGCTTTCAACTCCTAAAGCAAAATGTGGCTTTATATCAGACTGAGCTGATTGACCCAGCCTTAAAGGGTACTATGAACGTCCTTAACACATGCAAAAAAGCTTCCTCTGTCAAAAGGGTCATTCTAACATCGTCCACGGCTGCGGTTCTTCTTCGTCAACCTCCTATAGGACCAAACGACGTGGTGGATGAGACTTTCTTCTCCGATCCAAGTCGTTGCACGGAGACAAAGGTCCTTAGATTTTGTTTTAAACATATTACTTTTGCGAGTTCAGATTATTTCTTACACTTTTCTTTTTCTTCTTCAGAATTGGTATCCACTCTCCAAGACTTTGGCAGAGAATGCAGCGTGGCAATTTGCCAAAGACAACGGAATCGACATGGTCGTGCTGAATCCAGGATTTATAATCGGACCACTTTTGCAACCAACTCTTAATTTTTCAGTGGAGATGATTGTGGATTTCATTAATGGTAAGAACCCTTTCGATAATAAATACTACAGGTTCGTGGACGTGAGAGATGTTGCCTTAGCTCATATCAAAGCTTTGGAGACACCTTCAGCCAATGGAAGATACATCATCGATGGTCTAAATATGAGTGTAAACGACATTAAAGAGATTTTGCGTGAGTTATTTCCAGATTTGTGCATTGTTGATACGTGAGTTCTCCTTCCCTTCATCTTTACTTATCATCGTACTAAGTCAATCAATATATATATATATATAATCAATGATTTTCAGAAAACATCTTTTGATTTTGTTTTAGGAATGGAGAAAGTGAGACGAACGAAATGATGTACCAAGTGTGTGTGGAGAAAGTGAAGAATTTAGGAGTTGAGTTCACTCCTTTGAAATCTAGCCTTAGAGACACTGTTATTAGTCTCAAGGAGAAATGTCTTTTATGATCTGGTTCTTATATTTTTATAAGTATTGTGCATGGTTACTATTACTGGAGTGATTTAAGTTGTGGAGAATTTTATAAATATTTATAATTATTGTTTGGACTGAACAAATATATCTAGACAAAAAAAAATTAGTTATATCTTCTACTTTATATTTGGTATGAAATTAACTATTACAACAACAGTTGTTATTGATCTATTTATTTTTCTAATTTGAGTATTTAATTTTAAATTATCTGTAATTATAAGAATTATGAGATAGAAAAACAACGAAGAGCCTGAAGTGTAGATATTTAATGAATTAATGGGATAGATTTTGTGATTTTTCTGCCACACTTTCGGAAAGAAAACAAAACCACATATGACATATGAATCTAGCGCTGGGCATATGAATCTAGCGCTGGGCAATCGGTTTAATCGGTTTGCTCGGTTCAGTTTATTCGGTTATCAAAAAATTTGTCAAATTAAACCAAATAAAAATTCGGTTTGGTTCGGTTCGGTACTTGGTTTTAGGTGTTGATTCCCAATTGAACCGAATTTAAAAAATTCGGTTTTTTCGGTCAACCAAAATTAATTATGGGTTTCTTCGATTTATTCGGTTTAAATTCGATTTATTCGGTTTATTTAGATTAAATTCGGTTTATTCAGAACTCGGTCAACCGAAAAAAACCAAAAACCGATATCAATTTAATATCTTACCGATCGGTTAATAAATCTAAACTAAATTGACGCTAAAAACCGAAATTATCGGTTTGATCGGTTCGGTTTAATTGGTTTATGCCGATTGTTCAGCCCTACATATGATGCAAGGCAGAGACGATTGTTGACGTGTAGTCCTGTCAGACGTGGACATTATGAATCAAGAGATGAGTTTGCGGGTCAAATCAAATGTAAGCAACTATAAAGACGGGAGTTGTTTCTTGTTTTTAACACGGAAGCCAAAAAGAGCACTAATCATTTTGGTATTCAGATAAGAAGAAGAGTTAATGAACGGTGGAGGAAAGGTGGTTTGTGTCACCGGAGCTTCCGGTTACGTAGCGTCTTGGATTGTCAAGTTTTTGCTCATCCGAGGCTATACTGTCAAGGCCACCGTTCGAGACCCAAGTTTGTTCCCTTCTTCACTCTATTTTTTTTGCTTTCTCCTTAGTACTATACTAATATTGAGACGATATCTCCTGTCATTTGGATCATCAAAATCATTTAATTCTTTAAAAGTGACTATATGTAAATTAATATTAGCTAAGCAAAATTGAAGTAAACCGTACAAAAATAAATTGAAAGTTAGTGTCCGTCAAACCAAATTGAATCCAAACAAGTATTTGTGGGTTTAATTCGGTTTCTATATTCTCTAATTTCTAGATAAGCCAAATTGAACCTGAAATGAAGACATCATTTGCACTCCTATAGAGAAAGGTTTGAGTATCGGTTCATTTTTTTGGGTTAGTTCTGTTCCCTTTTGTTCTGTTCAGCGAAAAACTTTACTAAAAGCGTAAAGCAACTAGGGGTTGGTCTAGTTCGATTTGATTTCTCTGAGTGGGTTTGGTAGAATTTTTGTTCTAGTTCGATTTGACTTCTCTGAGTGGGTTTGGTAGAATTTTTCCAGTCGTATCCTTAGTTTCTTTTTAGGCTCAAATTATTTTCTTATAGTACCAATCTGTTTTCTATAGTAATGATAATCGCAGATGGTTCAACCTTCAGCATATCAAAAACCTCCGAAAATCGAATCCTGTTTTTATGTCTAGAAGCACTAGGACCAAAAGGGGCTGTCATGTGAACAAAATCTAATAAATCGTTTGGAAATTTTGCTTTGGCATTCAAAATCCAAGAAAACCAAATTAAATGACAACTAAATAAAGTATGTAGGTCAAAATTTAATTTTTCAAATTTATAATACACATTTTTTAAAGATTAATTCGTACCTAAAGACTTGTAAATCTTGGAAAATGGGAAGAGTAAATTTCAACAAACGAGAATTGAAAGTAGATAATATTGATGGAGTGTAACATCGGTTAATGTTTAGAACCGAACCGAAAGAAGAATCATATATATATAAAGAAGCTTTCATCTTATCTTGAACTGCAGTTTGACATATATATATATGTTCTTTTTCTCCAGACGATCAAAAGAAAACAGATCACCTTCTTGCACTTGACGGCGCAAAAGAAAGACTCAAATTATTCAAAGCTGATCTTTTAGAAGAAGATTCTTTCGAGCATGCAATTGATGGATGCGATGCTGTCTTCCACACAGCCTCACCGGTTACACTCACTGTCAATGATCCTCAGGTTCGTCAATGATATATCACTTTGTTAGGACCAACAACATTCTTCCTCTGGACATGGGGTCAATCCACTCTAATCTAACCGTTACTCTGGATTTTGCAGGTTGAGTTGATCGAACCAGCCGTGAAGGGTACTATTAACGTCCTCAAAACTTGCACTATAGTGTCTTCTGTGAAGAGGGTCATCCTAACATCGTCAATGGCCGCAGTTATTGCTCATGATTCCCCCTTGGGACCAAACGACTTAGTAGACGAAACCCTCTTCTCTGATCCAAGTTCTTGTGAGAGGAAAAAGGTCTTTAAATTGTGGTATGACACATCAATCATTTCATGAGAACTTACATTAAAAAATGTATCCTTTTATTGTTCATTTTCAGCAATGGTACGTACTCTCGAAAACATTGGCTGAAGATGCAGCATGGCAGTTTGCCAAGGCCAACGAGATGGACTTAGTTGTAATGAATCCAGGACTTGTGATTGGACCAATCTTGCAGCCAACTCTTAATTTCTCGGTAGAGGTCGTTGTGGAGCTTATAAAAGGTAAGAATCCTTTTATTAGTAGACATTATAGGTTGGTGGATGTGAGAGATGTTGCTCTAGCACATGTCAAGGCACTAGAGACTCCTTCAGCCAACGGAAGATATATCATTGATGGTCCGCTTGTGACAATAGACGACATCGAAAAAGTTTTGCGCGAATTCTTTCCTGATTTGTGCATTGTTGATAAGTGAGATTTCTTTCGTTTTTATCATTTTATTTATAAGTCATAATCATGTTATGATTCTAACAAAACTTTTCCTTTTATTTATTTTTAGGAATGTTGACATTGAGGTAAGTCCAGTGACTTACAAAGTGTGTGTGGAGAAAGTGAAGAGTTTGGGATTTATTGAGTTCACTCCGACAGAGACAAGCCTTAGAGACACTGTTCTTAGTCTAAAGGAGAAATGTCTTCTGTGATCCTCTCTATTGTACTCATTTCATAAATTGTAAGTAATCTTTCTAGGTATTTATCCGCAATATAAATCTGATAATTATGACCCTAACTAATATCGGTATGCATAACAGACTACGCAGTACAGTACTGTAATAAGACCGTTTGGTTCGGTTCAATACAATTTTCAATTTTCTGTGTTATTGTTCGATTAGAAAAAACAATTCTTAACTTGGACAATTAAGTATGATATCTAACTACGACCACACAATATATATATATATAATGATACTATTATATACTAAATTTACCAAAAACCTCATTACTATTTTATTCCATTACTTGTGTTAAAGTAATTAATAGGTCTTGTAAATAAGTAAAAGTAATTAAAAAAAGTCGTAAATGAATTTACTTCTCTATATATTTGTTTAAAAGCACCAAAATTTTGTATAATATTGATTATTACATTTATTTTCTTAAATAAAAAATCATCGTATATAGTAACTGTAAATTTCCTAATTTTATTGTTGTTATAAATGTTATTTTCGAATTCAAAAAGAAAAAAATCTGCAAATTAACTAGAGTTTATACATATGTAACATCTCAAGATTACTTAAAAGTGACACGTCAAAGTATGAGTTGCCAAATGTGATAATCTTAAAACTTGCACTAAAGTGTCATCTGTTAAGAGGGTCATCTTAACATCGTCCATGGCCGCGGTTCTGTTTCCTCTGCCTCCTTTGGGACCAAACGACTCAGTAGACGAGAGTTGTTTCTCGGATCCAAGTGCAATCATTGAGAAAAAGGTTCTCGAATTGTGTTGTGACATAGCATTGGTCGAGTTCATTAAAACTTGCACTATTTCTTAATTTTTTTTTTTATTTGCCTTCTCCAGCTTTGGTATATACTCTCAAAGACTTTGGCCGAGGATGCAGCATGGCAATTCGCAAAAGGAAACGGGATTGACTTGGTCGTAATGAATCCAGGACTTGTGCTCGGACCGCTCTTGCAACCAAGTCTTAATGTCTCAGTAAATATGATTGTGGATCTTATGAAAAGTGAGAACAATTTCATTCCTAAGAACTATAGGCTCGTGGACGTGAGAGATGTTGCCCTCGCTCATGTCAAAGCATTTGAGACTCCTTCAGCCAATGGTAGATATATCATTGAGGGTCCGATTGTGACCATAAATGACATTGAGAAGGTTTTGCGCGAATTCTTCCCTAACTTGAATCTTGTTGACAAGCGAGTTCATTTTTCTTTCATTTTGATTTACGATCGGATAGACTCTGAAATACTGACTTTTAAATAAATTTCTGTTTTATTGAAGGAGCGGAGCTAGTGAAATCGTTCCAGTAAGTTACAAGCTATGTACTGAGAAAGTGAAGAGTTTGGGAGTTGAGTTCACTCCTACAGAATCAACCCTTAGAGACGCTGTTCTTAGCCTGAAAGAGAATTGTCTTACCTGATCATATCTGTATTGCCTTCCTGTCTTTTTCAACTATATCATTGAACAATGCATTTCATAAAATAGAATTAAAAAAAGTTAATCTTGCTCGTTGTTTTAAAATTAGTTAAATAACCTATAATATTTTATATGACATATGATTTAGTTATGTGGTGGAATTTAGAAAAACGATCACAATATATATCGACTAATATGTTGGCTATTTTTTTTGTTTAATTACATCTGTGATAAAAAATAAAGTAGGAAGATATATGGTTAAACCGTGGAAAATAATGATTTATGAATGTTATTGTTTATGGAGTTTAATAGCCTGTTAAAATGGATCGATCCGGTAATCCGGAAGACTTATCGTTCCCTTCGGATCCAGGTTTAAATAACATTGCAGTAAAGTAAAAAAAAATGGAATTTCAACTTTAGTTAAGTTTAATTAGCAACATCCACTCTTTTTCTGTGTATCTTATACACATTATATATTGGCATCGAAGACAATCACATCACAACACTTTGGACTAGAAATTTACCAAATACAAACATAATGTTACAGTTGCCTTTGTCAGGCACAGAAACATATGACGAAGAAATAATTAAAAATCAACACTTCACAGTTCCTACACATTATAGTAAAACGATCCAAAAACCTGACCAAGAAACCAAAATAAAAGAGGAAACTTACAATCTACATTGAGATCAAATCAGAATCTGGCCCAGCTTAAAGCTTCTTTCATCAGAAGACGAAATGTTTCAAGTTCTTATACCTCTTCTTTGTTGACATTGATTTCATCTACAAGCATCAGCTTTCCTGCTTGACTTTAGCCAATTGCATTGCCGGATTCTGTTTCTCTGTGCCTCCATTGTTCTTGGTGGTAGTAGTAGCAGTAGCAGAGCTCTCTGTTTCTTTCACAACAGTACCATTCGATGCAGGACTCTGTTTTGGTTTCTGATCTCTGATTCGATTAGCAGAGAGCTCAACGGAAGCTTCTTTAAGCTTTGGAATAACGGACCTTGCCTTCTCCTTCGCTTCGAGCATAACGACATGCTCAAGAGCCTCGCGTGCTCTCTTTCTCGCCAAGGCAGCTTCTCTTCCTCTCCGTTCAGCCTCGCATCTAACAGCGGTGACAGCTTTGCTCATGGAAGAAGCGCTGATCTTAGCGGCGCAGTAAAAGACTTCGGAGAGAGATTTGTCCATCGAGCGAGCGCCGTTAGGGCCAATGATAGGGCGGAAGAAGGAGAAGGAAGTAGGGTCTCGGCAAGGAGGACAGAGGTAAGAAGGAGCGTTTGCATCGGCGACGCAGTGAGTGTGAGTCATTGAGAGAACTTGGAGCAAGAGACGCGGCGAGAAACATGCGGCGGAAAGGAATCGTAGAAGGCGAAGCAGGATGGACAAAACGACGTCGGATGGTTACGGAGGAGGCAATGTGTGCAGAATACCCGGATTGTGCCACGGAGACGTACTGTGTGTATCACCCACGCGTCTCCGCTTCCGCAGTCATCGCATCTCTCCAAGGAATTCGCCGCCGTGTCAGATGATGCGGAGGTTGACGCCGCCGTAGTCGGTTTCGCCGTTGATGATGGAAGATTCATAGTGTCTGGTCTGCGAATTGGGAAAATTAGGGCTTACTCAAATCGAGAGGAGGAAGAAAGGGGATTGACGATGGAGAAATATTTTACTCGAGATTATACGGGCTCAATTAATTGGGCCGTATAATTGTTTATCTATTGGGCTTTATAATTTTGATTTACGAGAGAGGCAAATATTGGATTCGTGTACCCGTGTGTTGCTTTCACTAAAATTAATTTTATTTGTAAAATTTAAATTGAACTTCAAAATCAAAAGTAACCAAAAAATTGTTAAGATGGTAAATAACTGTGGTTATATTAAAATCATGCAAGTATTTGTTAAACTCAATCCGGGATTGACAATCCCTCAGTAAATTCCATTTGTTTGGACGGTTTTGTTGCGTCCCTTGTTTTGATGGGAATTGACTTTTGTAGCACATCTAGATAGAGATATAGATGACCTCTCCGCACTTCCGTGAGTAGTAAGCATGTAGATTCATCATTCAAAGAACCGCACATTTGACGAATCATAGATTTATGTGAAGTTATTGGGATTAGAAATTGAATAGTATTAGAGCGTACAAGAGGAGTTAGAATCTTTGGCCACTTCCGTGATCCTTCGGTGCGTGGTGGTGACAAATGTGGGCCAGATATTCTAATGGGCCTATGAGTAAGGTCCAATGAAAGTAATGAATCGCACCATAACATGCGACTTTGCTATCTAATCATCACAATCATAAAAAATCACCGCAAATCTCTAGTCTATAAAACACATGTCTAGGAGTTAAGTGCCACGCTTCGCCCATCTTAGGTTAATTATTGATCTTACTTTACGTACACTAACATTTCCGTACAACCAAAGATATCATATTTAGCTACGTAGTCTAAACATTATTTTTTTTAAATGTAAGGGATATTCTGTTAATGCAAACAAATTAAAATTTAAGAACTACAATATCACCTTTTACCCATTGGTCCGCTCCATAGTTGTACTATTCTACCAGGATTGAATAGTATATAAGCTTTAAGAATACCAAAAAAGTATTAGTAGATCCATCAACCAGTTTGCGGTAGAGTCGTAGATTAATGTCGATTTGGTTTTGTTTCTGATCCAATCTTGTAATTTCAGATTTTAAATTCACAAAAAAAAAAAAAACTGGCGTTTGGTTTATAGTTGGAATTGATTAGTTTTTGGACAATCCAAGGAAGTGGGGACATATTTGATTATGAGGATAGGAACACAGCAAAAACGCATGTCAACGTGTAGAAGTTCATTGCATTTTGCATAATACATTGTATACATACAGATTCTTCCTCTAATATTGTTTCTGGTCCGCATTAGTTTAGCACCAAAGGAGACGCATTCTCTCCTTTTGGTCAGATTGGCATAGCATATATCACACGTGTCGCATCTGATGTGCCCTCAACACTCGCCACGTGTCTCGACTCATCTATCACTATCTTCGGGAATAATAGACTGATCATGATCATCGCCTAAAGGCTTCCAACAAATTTCCTCCGTGTTGACGTATAGTGACGTTTTGATATCTAACACGTAGCTGACTTTTCAATTGTGGAAGGGCCAATTCCATTTTTTTTTAATGAGGGTTTCTCTTTTTTTTCCTAAGTTGCTGTGAAAATGAGGTAAAAGATTTTGCGTATCTTTTTATTTTGTTTAAGAGTAAGAGATATCAAACGCGTTGGCCTATTCCAGATTGAGAGTTTTGCGGGACAGGGTGTTGTAAATCGATGGGTTTTTTGGGTTTATATTGTTTTTCTTTTTCAATTGTTCGGTTTAAATTTTTTCAGATATTTTGTTGAAGCAAACTTGTTTAATGAATTTTTCTGAATGAAAGATGGAGATAACCTACAAGGAAGAAATCAATAATGGTCCATGCAAATCCATATAGGTACTCGAATTATCCATATGGAAGTTTCTCGAAATGGTACCGTGACCATGGCGAGATTCTACAATTATCTGCTAGAACAATTCCTAAAGAAATTTAATTTAATTTTTTCAGTATTGATCAATTTGTATTTTCTAGTGATTGGCCAAGAGAAAAACTATTTCTACACCTATTGAAAGTATAAATTCTATACAATTTATGCACTATAGTCTGGAGACCCCAAAAAAAGGAGGAAAAGAAAAAAAATAACGATTATATTCCAAGTTAAATATGTTTAAATGTTTTGTCATTACTAACTTCTTTCATACTAATCAATCGAACTGCTAGATAAAGATTAGATCCGCAGAAACGAGAAATAAACCAGAAGATGATATTGCTAACGTTCATAATCATAAACAAATACGGTTGAGATGTTATAGATGGTTTGAAAAAATTATAAGACTTGCTAACAATGTATATTTTACTTTTACTAATAGAAAGAATGAAACTAGATTCTAAGAAAAATACTCTAAAATAAGAGTTTGGAATCACTATAGCACACCCTATGATTAAATAGAAATCTCAGTAATTAAAATAGCAAATGATTGGTTTTCATTAGTTAATAGAACTTGCATAGTGAGTCCCAAACTTAAGGATGATTAAATCTTAATGTAGTAATGATTAGAAAGTCAAATCTTATATTATTAAGACAGATAAGGAGAGACAAGCTTGATCAATCCCACTTGGTGTGTGATGCATTTTTGGCAGTGTTCCTTTATGATAACACATCACGCCACTTTAGGGTATCACAGGCCCATATTACTTTAAGATAAGATAACATATTCTACTAGACTATTAGTTTCATATTGATGTGTATATTTAATTATTTAGACACACCATGAATTAATTGTAATAATGCAAAGGACTGTGTCATGTAACAGAGACAGACGAAGTGTGCAGAGGTCGGTGAGAAGCAATTTGGTTGAATAAAAAAATTAATAACCATATGCCCAACGCTCTTCTCTAGGGTCCCTTTTCTTTAAATTTATTTTTGTCAAGATTTTCATATTCTTTGACTAACATATTTCACTTAGTTATTTCATAATTATTCTTTAAATGTTAGAAAAATCGATTCGATATTAGGCACCATATATTCTCTGGTGACATAATTCGAAATAAACTGTTTAGGTGGTGGAAGCAGTTCAGAATCAGAATTATCATGGCAGTACAAATACATCACATTGTCACCTTAGTACAAAGTATATCGAATCGAAATTCACATGTGGGTTGGACGCACATTTCTTTTGAATTTGATAATTAGTACATATAAGAACATATAAAGCATGTCGGTATTATTCCAAAAGCACACAAATTGGGTTTCTCCACTATAATAATATTGTGTAGTTAAATATTAAGTGAACTTGTGAATGGTTGCTTATATTCATGTTTTTTTTATAGAATAAGATGCATGGTTTAAATCTGGATAGTGAAACGACAATGATACTAGTATAAATCATTAAATTTTTTATTTTAGACACACATAAAAATAATATTTTATGATTTTGTCACCATTTTATTTCTGCAAATATAAATTAAATATAGCTGTTTAGTGCACTGCATATACACCTTGATTATTGATTTAATTATTTTTGAACTTATACTGAACTAAATACTCTTTAATACGAGTTTATAAATAGGAAGCAAAAAAAGAGACGAGAAAAGAAAAGAAATAAATAGAGAGCAAATGATTTTCGCGACGCTAAAAGTTGAATGTTCGAGGGAAACGTCTCAGAGACTGTGAAAAATCAAATCAAATCCTCAGTTACAGTGCGTGCGAACCATTTGGTCCCCTCTTCTCTTCTCCTATCTTCTCTTCTCTTCTCTTCTCTTTCCGCCTACTGCGTTGATTTTGTCTCCATCCTCCTCCTCTCTCTCCGCCTACTTTCTCAAGATTACACTCCCCTTTCCCGTCTCCTTCTCCTTTCTTCTCGACTCTTCCTCTGCCTCTGCATTTGGATTGATGTTCCTTTAATGCTTCCAGGATCTCGCTTCTCTCTTCGCTGACTTCGATTTCTTCAGTTTCTAGTACAACCCTTCTCTCAGGTCAGCAGCGATGTTGATAGATTTATGTTTTATTAATACGGTGTCTGTGTTTTGATTTAGAGAATACGAGAAAAAAAATTTATCTTTTGTTTTTGTTTTTTTTTGTTACGATTCAGGGAACACGACGAAAGATTTGATTTTTATTTAGATTTTGAGAGATGATTAATTAGCTCCAAGTACACAGTTTTGAATTGTTCTTCAGTCAGTGTGATTTAAACAATTGGTTTGACTAATCATTTTGGCATTTAATTAAATGGATCTCTCTGCAGTTTTTTTTATAATATATATTGCATACTGACAGAGACATTAGTTTCTTTTGTATTTCTTTTTTTCACACTTTCTAATTTGGGAACTGAAGTTTTCTAATTTGCAGTGAAGAATATTAATTTCTGGCAAGTATTTTCTCCAGTGAGCTATTTGTTCAATTTTATGAATTCCCTTTTATCTTCAGGATCAAGACTGCGTGAAAGATTCTATCTGTAGACGCCAACACCATGCCTCTGTTTGAGCTTTTCAGGCTCGCCAACGCTAAGCTCGAATCTGCTCAAGAGAACAACATTTCTCCGTGAGTCTATTCACTTGTCTCTCTTCGAGACTGTCCACTTTCAAGTTCATAAATTTCATGTTTTTGTCTTTAAAACCAGACCTGTTGATGAAGTTATGGAGTTAGTGTGGGAAAATGGTCAGATTTCAACTCAAAGCCAGTCAAACAGATCGAGGAACATTCCTCTACCACAACCTGATCATCAAGCAAGCTCTTCGAGAGCTAGAGAAACTGGTAATGGCTCAAAGACGACGATGGTGGACGAGATCCCTATGTCAGTGCCATCACTAATGACTAGTTTGAGTCAAGACGATGACTTGGTTCCATGGTTGAATCATCATCAATCTCTCGATGGATATTGCTCTGAGTTCTGGCATGATGTGTCTCCTGTTACTGTCAATGAGCAAGGGAGTGATATGGCGATAGATCAAACTGTTCTGCCGTTGTCTCAGAGAAGAAACAATGGCAATGAATCAGCTCCTGCTGCTGCTTCATCGCAGTATAACGGTTTCCAATCGCATTCTCTGTATGGAAATGATAGAGATAGAGATCCTCCGAGCCAACAAACCAAACTTGGTCGGTTTAATCAGACGCAGGAACCACTAACCCCTAGTAACAAGCCTGGTTTGATCAACTTTTCGCATTTCTTACGCCCTGCAACATTGTCTAAGACTAATAATAACATTCATGGCACTAAAGAGAAGAGTCCTCAAAGCCCGCCGAATGTGTTTCAGACCAGAGTTCTTGGAGCTAAAGACTCTGAAGATAAGGTTCTAAACGAGTCTGTTGCTTCTGCTATGCCTAAGGATAACCAAAAGGCTTGCTTGATTTCGGAGGACTCAGGTAGAAAAGACCAAGAGAGTGAAAAGGCCGTTGTATGTTCTTCCGTTGGCTCGGGTAATAGTCTCGATGGTCTATCCGAAAGTCCTTCGCTTTCTTTAAAGAGAAAGCATTCAGATATTCAAGATATTGACTGTCATAGTGAAGTAAGTTGAACTCATATCATATGGTTCACATGAAAAACTCGTTTCTCCGCTGTTTTCTTCACTATTATTCTTCAATGTTGTTGAGCAGGATGTTGAAGAAGAATCAGGAGAGGCAAGAAAGGAAGCAGCTCCATCACGAACGGGCGCGGGATCAAAGAGAAGCCGCTCGGCCGAAGTGCATAATCTATCTGAAAGGGTGAGTGAGAAAAGCCCCCTAAGGGTTTTTGTCCATTCTCAAAAGATTACTTTATTTGGTAACTTACTGTTTTCAACTTTCAGAGACGGCGTGATAGGATTAACGAGAAGATGCGTGCCCTTCAAGAACTCATACCAAACTGCAACAAGGTCGGGTTTATAATTGGTTTCAGTATTTAAAACACCTCTAATAAGCTAAATAGTTTTCATATTTAATAAGCTTTTCTAATTCGAAATCATTTTATGGTTTGTAAAGGTGGACAAAGCTTCGATGCTAGATGAAGCCATAGAGTATCTCAAGTCACTCCAACTTCAAGTTCAGGTAACACTCTCATTACTCCCTATAACCGATAAAAATCACCTAAATTAATCATCTAAACACTATCATGATCAGATCATGTCACTGGCGTCTGGTTACTACATGCCACCGGTTATGTTCCCACCGGGTATGGGGCATTACCCGGCGGCAGCAGCAGCAATGGCAATGAGTATGGGAATGCCTTATGCAATGGGCTTGCCTGATTTGAGCCGTCAAGGTTCCTCGGTAAACCAGGGACCACAGTTCCAGGTCTCGGGGATGCAACAACCAATGGCAATGGCGATTCCACGTGTCTCTGGTGGTGGTTTCTTTACGGGTTCTTCAACGATGGATATGAATAAGAGCGACGATGGTTCCACTAGAGATTTGTCGAATTCTAAAGATCAAACAACGACGAAGAACAACAATAATAGCTTTAAGAGAAAACATGCGTCTTCTGATCAGTTTTGTGGCTCGTCATCGTGACATAAAGACAAACTTAAGGACTGATGTATTCTTGTTATCAATAGCAAGTTTAATAAAATTAATTTGTGTTCTTTAAATGATCAAGAGCTTTGTGGTGGTCGGCTGTCTATATATATATTTATTTATTTATTTATTTATTTATTTTTTAATTACTGTAGAAACCTTTGATACTTTTATTTTAAATTCGGAATCTACTTTTTAATATTTTTATAGTTCGGTTCACTATGGCTTATAGTTAAATAAACGTGATAGGCATCTCGGCCCATTTCGTTAAACAATAGATTCTGTTTTTGCCGGGATTATTGAACTAATAGTGAAGCGGATACATAGGAACCCAAAATTTGAGAATACAGAAACCTTCTTCATAGATGCTATATTGAATAAGTATTAAAGGAACTTTCTCAACTATCTCGATCTTTACTAAAGCTCGGCGCTCAAAATAGAGTTCAGTGATGAATCGAGTCGTTAACTCTGCACCTTCACAAACATTTTTGCACCAAAAAGATTTTATTTTTAGTATATAGAAGAGAAATGTCCTTGTTGACTTTGGTGAGACTTATTAAAATTAACTAGTACATAATAAATTTAAAACTTTTAGTACTGAAAGGGGTGGTCTAGTGGAAAGAGGAGAACAAAACAAGGGTTTAGACTTAAATCACTTTTTTTTTTATGTCTTCTACTGAAGATGATGGAGTAGACAGCTCTCACTAATTACGGAAGGCAATGGGTAGGATTCATGTAGTAGAAAACAGACACGACGAGCACCTAGGGAGACAAATGAAGCACAAGAGGTTTAAATTGAAACTTGAAAGAGAAGAATATGGTGTTAATGTGGTAAAGCAAAAGAAAAGTTAAACATCATTTTGCTTTTGGCCACACTAATCTATCAAGATTATCTATGATTATGTCTTTTCTTCTCTCCTTTCTTACCTATTAGATTGGGCCATGTTAGAGAGAAATTCAACCACACAAGCCCTCTTTTCTCACTTTCAATCAAACTTAAAAAATATTTTCCTTCTTTTCTAAGTTTGATCTTTTTCTAGACCAAAAATTACAAAACACAAATTAAATGATCATTTTTGGCAAAAGCTAATGAGGCAAGCAATTAGTATAACAATACACAAGCACGTGGATTGAATAAATAAATTCCTTATAATCCAAAAGCATATTTCACTATAACCTACACTTAAATAAATTTACTTAAAATTAGAGTATCAATTATCATCAAAATAAATAATATCCTAAGATGACGTTTTTTATTTAATATGAGAAATCAACTCATCTTAGAACTCAATTCAACTAAGCTCGTTAAATGATAATGGATAGCTGGAATAGCTGATGGATATTAAGCCGCAAGAAGAGTAATCGACCTGTAACTGAAGTCTTGAATAACTCATAAACTAATTGACTTTTAAATATTTTATGATAGCATAGATCCAAATTGTAATTGTTTACACGCGCGCCGCACACATATATATTTCCTATTGATCTTCGTCTTTTAAATTTTAATATTGGCATAATAAATTTATTAGAAACAAGTGCTTTTAATAATGTAATGAAGATTTAGGAGAAACTTAAAAATATAAAATAACAAAAAATAATGAAAAGGGACCCTAGTACAAGTGCATGCATGTGCTTATGTTTTCTTGATGATGGGATTAATATTAAACGGGCCAATTAAGATGGTATACAATTAGGGTCACTTCTCATTGGGCCCTTTGTCTCTCTCTTGACTGCATCCTCTTAATCTAAATGTACTATACTTTCTATTAAGTCCCTTTCTCCTTGTCTAATTTAATAAAAAAAACTGTTTACACACAAAAAAAAAAAACCGAAAAAAATCTTCCATCAACATCGTTGTAGAACGTGATTAAATATTGTGCACTTTCACAAACTTTTATTGGATGCAGATTTTCGTCAGTCAATATAATTGGTGGTTATATCCTCTAAGCCAACCTAGATTTTGGTCTAAATATTTTGGTCTAAACAACAAGTAAATTAAGTTGGACCCGAGAAAAATAAAAATAAAAATAATTACGCTTTTCTACTTTTTATGATATCGCCATTTGCCATTGCAAGGTCACCTGATTTTTCTTACAAGGATTTACAGTCAATTTGTTAAAGACTACATATTGGGTTCGTTAATGATTGATAAATGAAATAAACTTTTATATAACAAACCCATAAATTCACTAAGCTGCTGATTGACTTAGAGCTCACTTTCATAATCTGATCAAAACATTTAACAATCGCTCAGAATAAAAAAGAAAAGAAAAAAGAAGTGGAAAAATAATCATCTTAGATAACACGACCACTGAGTTTTCAAGTTCCTATAACGACTTTGTTCATATAAAACTAATTCCGAGGTTAGTAGAAATTTGAGGTTTCTTGCTACTATGACGTCGATGATATCTACAAATTCTATTGTGCACAACACCAATTCTAACTAAACCAAACATGGTATGTTATTTTGCTTTCTGATTCTTCAGCAAAATTTGTTTCATTTTGGTTGCCAGATCGATATGGATTATAATATAGTAACGTATACTGAAACCAAAATTAAAGAGCTGTCGGATCAATTGTATCCTTTTCTTAAATTTTGACAAAAATGGGAACCCTAACAACATAATAGGGCCTAGATTTAAGGAGAGTTCCGTTAATACTATAAGAGACGTGTTTAAGTGTACAGCCTCTTCACCTAGTTTTTTTGTCGGCGAAGATGTTTTAGTCCTCGTGAGTTGTAACCATGGCAAACGACAACGACCGTATGATGTAACCCTTTCTCACTTGTCTACTTAGAGAGACTTTCAAATCACCTTAGCGCAAAAACAAACGGAACCGACTGTGAGGAATGAGGATGATTAGCTTTGGAAAAAAACAAAAGAGGAGTGATTGAGGGTTGAGTTGAGAAGACAGCTCATATGTTCTCAAATCAGTGGTTAGTATCGTTATAGTTTTTTTTAACATAGTTTGCATGGTTGATCAACCATGCAAACTATTCATCCCTTCCACACCTAAACAAGGGTTCATAAATTAGACCGTAAAGTCAAAAAGTTCGCTATACAGAAAATTTTGAGAATGTATATGACCGTTAAACAAAAAAAGTTAAAAAATTGTATATATGTTTTATGTTTATGCGTGCATTCGTCATATAATTCTTTATTGTATATTAATTTAACAAGATATTTGGTTTGCCCTACGCAACGGCATAGATTTTCAATATATTAAATTTAAATCATAGGTAATAAATTTTATGGTATATATTAATAACCCACAAAAAATGATAACTTGGTAAGAGTTACTAAACTATTAGGAACTCTTTTTAAATCAGAATTTTGAGGTGTATATATATAATAACGCACAAAATATGATAATTTGGATTTGAATAGAAGATAGGTTTCGTGAAAGTTAACTCTTTCAAAATGAAGAGATTAGTATGTGAACTTGGAAACAACAAATATAGATGCATACTCCTACTCAATTCAAAATCAACGCCTAAAAATCTGAAATCAGATACGGTTTGCATATAATGGAATGGCTGGCGGCGGATATATGCATGATTGTCTTGTAATCATGATGATGCTGATGAATTGATGGGTCTCAATCATGCATGATCCTAATCGAATATGTTCCATTTTTTGGGGGATACTAATATTATATAGTTAGAGTTAACATAATGTTTTCTTGTCCTTGATATACTCCAAGAACGTGTTGATTGGTATTAGTTTATTGAGTATGATTAAAAAGAAACTCGCAGCAATTGAAAAGTCTTTCCATATATTATTTGCGTTTCTTGTAATTAATCATTTGGTGAATTATATAATTCGAAGTATCTTTTGCCAGCTTTGGGTCGAGATGTTATACAATAAAAATCAGCTAGTCCATCTATTTTATTGTGTTGTATAATGAGACAATTCATGTCGGTTTTGTTTATTTTTATAAGAAGATATATTATTCAGCGACTTCTTATCATGGGTTCCTGCATGAACAATGACATTGAACAAGATATTCTCTTGTTAAAGGCTTCGTAATATTGTAGATGAATACAGATAAATGCATTAGTTAAAATCACAAAATATAAAAGAAACATTGGAGGGCACCGGCCGTCTTAGTGGTAGAGCGAGTGGATTTTAACCACACACAGTGTTTTTTATATTAAACGTGTGTTTATTAATTACTAATCTCTAAAGCAATAACAATTAACTATCACTGCTTAGGGTTTTTTAACTGTTTGATAATGTCTATTTTTCTCTTGTTTAAATATATTTACTGTTTTGTATCATCAATTAAACCTGTAATCTGATTAAAATTAGCTTCTCATTTACATATATACGGATAAAAACACGTAATAGTTCTAAAATAGGGATCCAGTGATAAAAATGAAAAAAAAAACAATTGTATTGTCTATGAGTGGAACCTGTACAAACGTTACAAATGACACATTTAAAATATATGTTAAATCTTATAATATAACCATATAAAAAATGAAGAACCAAAAAGATAAGTTTTTTTTCTTTTTAACTTCATAACGAAGACGTCAACTATTTTATCCCACGATAATTGGGTCCCAATAAACATATGGATAAACGGTAAGAGTGTAACGAGATGCCGTCTCTAGATAAGGTAAGAAAACTACAAAAATTCAACATGTGAATATATGAGGGTAAGTTTGGGTGAATGGACAAAGAATATACCCTCTCTATTATGACTCATTTTATGGCAAAAAAGGAGAAAAATGCCAAAGAGAAGTGTGTCAATTTAAATTAAAATTGTATAAAGCAACAAAAGAGACACTTAATTAGTCTCATTCATCTGCAAAAGAAACCATATTTTTATAGCAAAATTTCTAAATTTCGTTATGTAGCCATTTAATCCCATTTAATCATTTCTAGAAACATTAACCAATAATGACAATTTCTTGCTGGTTATGAACCTTTCCCGTTATTTCCTTTAATTGATGCGTTCATCTACACAAAGATTTAGTCCTCATTTAGCATTTGCTTTTAATTCATTGCAGTAGACTTTCATGACGACAACAAACAACTCTTCTTTGTCCTCATTCTTATCTATGCACCATCTAATTGTATAACGTTTCGACAGCTCAAGTAAATATTGGTTTTGGTCTGTGTCTATCTTTGTTCGACGGTTCACTAATTATTTTCGTTTAAAGATTTTTAAATTCCTTTATAGTAAAAGACTTTTAAATTGATGTTATACTTATAAATAAGAAAAAAATTCATGTTTTCATACATATATTGAGAAATTACTTTTTCAATAAATCACACATCTCAGACATATGAGTTAAGGAGCCGCAAGCACATTTCTAGTAAAATTTCCGAAAAGTCAGTTGCATTTGGTGATATAAAATAAAATAAAAAAATCTACATCATCACTCAAAGAGATATCTGTGTCACATAGCAAACTCGTTTTAGGAGTCAGACATTGCTCTAAACTATCCTCTACAAGCGACTTTGATACAATTTTGTAACACTCATGCCATCTTCATATGTGGAATCCACATCTCTCAAAGCATATACTAATCGTAAAATACTCAAAATATGTGTCAATTTGCCATAAATATTTACAACACATGTTTCCGATGTCTTGTTGACAAGTCAGAAAAATACTAAAAATGAAAATCATTTTCTTTTAATATGTCATCCATATTGAAAGTATACACAAGACTAAGTACACATAGTTATTGTTTTCTTTTTTAAATAGTAATTCCGCCATTTACATAATGGCCGGTAAATACTTTTCCATAAACGCATGAAGTCTATTGAAACGCATTGACCTATTTCCCAACATTTATTTTCTTTTCTTTCCTTTTTCAAATGTTTAGACTATATTTCTACCAATTCTTTTATTATGTAAATCATGACTTACATGAATTTCCAAAGAGAGAAACATCAAAAAATGTTACCTATAAAAAAAAACATCAAAAGATTTTGGACAAATCTCCACGACTTTCATGGATCACCGAAATAAAAACTCTAGAAGAGTTGCTTAGGTCACGCCGGTGTTGGCTGCGTACGTAGAGTGGTTCGTAACAACTTCGAGGACAAGCTGAACATGAATGAGCATTTCTCCACTACTTAGACTCACTTATCACAGCTCTAAAAAGAAATAGTTTTTGGCGATTAATTAAAATTAACATATGTCAATCATATTTTAATCGCTGCGTTTGAATGTATGATCATAATGGATCCCTTTGGAGATGACGAATGAATGATGATTGGGGTGATGTAAAGGTCAAAAATACATGAACTTCATTTGTGAACAACAATTCTCTTACCATTGGTGTGAGCCAGTCCGACGTGGACCAATCAAATAGTTTCCTCTTCCACAAAACAAAAAAATTTACACACTTTTGCTTCTTTTCACTAAAATTATTTAACTTTTAGAAAGAGAAAATAAAAGAGCATAAATTTCAACAAATCCTTCTGAAGAAAGTGACTTTTCTTAGGTCTATTAATACTCTCCATCTGCAAATCTGTTACTTCATTTTCTCCACCTTTCTCTTCTTTTTTTAATCTCAGACTCCATTAACCTTCAAAAGTTGTGTTTATACATTCTCTCTGCTCAAAAAAAATTTTCTTTCAATACTCTTAAAGAAAAACAGAGCTTTCGTCTCTTTCATTGTTCCTTTTTTCACAGCATTGCAGCTTTAATAACTAAATGGGGAGACATTCTTGCTGTTACAAACAAAAGCTGAGAAAAGGGCTTTGGTCTCCTGAAGAAGACGAGAAGCTTCTCAATCACATCACTAATCACGGACATGGCTGCTGGAGCTCTGTTCCTAAACTCGCTGGTATCATTTATTCCTTAACTCATAGGAAAAAAAAAGATAATTAAAAAGAAGCTAAATTTTATAATCACATTTCTGAGTTTACAGGTTTGCAGAGATGTGGCAAAAGTTGTAGACTAAGATGGATCAATTACTTGAGACCTGATTTAAAGAGAGGATCTTTTTCTCCAGAGGAAGAGAATCTCATCGTCGAGCTTCACGCTGTCCTTGGAAATAGGTAAAAATTAACGATCAATAAACGATAATGCTGTTCAAGGGAAAACTCATAGAAAACAGAGGATCATGTTTATGTCTTGAGCTTCCTTCCTCTGTTTTTGACTCTGTTCTGTTTTAACAGAGGATCATGTGTATGTCTTAAGCCTCCTCTGTTATTTTTGGCTCTGCTCTGTTTTTAATCAGATGGTCACAGATTGCGGCAAGGCTCCCGGGAAGAACCGATAATGAGATCAAGAATCTATGGAACTCAAGCATCAAGAAGAAACTGAAACAAAGAGGCATTGACCCGAACACACACAAACCCATCTCTGAAGTTGAGAGCTTTAGCGACAAAGACAAACCAACAACAAGCAACAACAAAAGAAGCAGCAACGACCACAAGTCTCCTACTTCATCCTCTGCAACTAACCAAGACTTCTTCCTTCAAAGGCCATCTGATTTCTCCGACTACTTCGGTTTTCAGAAGCTTAACTTCAACTCCAATCTTGGACTCTCTGTTACCGCTGACTCTCCACTCTGTTCGATGGTTCCGCAGCAGTTTAGCCCCGGAAACATGGCTGGTTCTGTCTTTCAAACGCCAGTATGCGTGAAGCCCTCAATTAGTCTTCCTCCAGACAACAACAGCTCGAGTACTGTCTCCGGAGGAGATCATGCGAAATTGGCTGCACCTAATTGGGAATTTCCGACAAACAACAACACCTCAAATTTCTTCGATAACGGCGGATTCTCATGGTCAATCCCAAATTCTTCTTCTTCACAAGTCAAACCTAATCATAACTTGGAAGAAATAAAATGGTCAGAGTATTTGAACACACCGTTCTTCATTGGGAGCACTGTACAGAGTCAAAGCTCTCAACCGAACTATATTAAATCAGAGACAGATTACTTAGCCAATGTTTCGAACATGACAGATCCTTGGAGCCAAAGCCAGAACGAGAACTTGGGCACAGCTGAAGCTAGTGACGTGTTCTCCAACGATCTTCAGAGAATGGCCGTCTCATTTGGTCAGTCCCTTTAGCTTGTTTTTTATTTTCTTAATTCTAACAGATTTAGAGAACAAAAAAATATACGATACATTCATACGGACAGTGGATTTAAGTGTTCTGTATATTCATGAGTAAAAAAAGCCAGCTGTCTTTATTTTTATTTTTGAAGTGTGTTTTATACGTCAAATATTCTTCTATCTTTGCAAACCTTTCAGGGTCATACTAAATATACTTTTGTCTTGTTATAAAGATTAATGTAAAGTATTCTCGATGATTTCAGAGGTCTGTGTTTGTCATTAATCTGTTGAAGAACAATGATGAACGTAATAAATCAGTTTCTGTCTGTTTCCGTGAACGAATTGTGATCCAGAGTCGCATCCTTCACCATTTTTCAGACCTGTAATGAATTAAACGACAAAAGAAAACATAGAATTAAAGCAGAAAATAATATAATAAACTCAAGTGGGAATTAGCTCAGCTAATTAGAAGGGACACCTTTTTTCTTTCAGAAGGACCCTAATTTAAATACGTTTATTAAACAAAAAAATTAATTTATATTTTTCTGAAACCAATGACTGATAAACATAACTGAGAGATTAGGAATCGAATACCCTAAGTTTCTTGCTATTATTCTTTTTTTTTTAAACAGTGTCTATTTGTTTAGTCTTCTTCGTTGTCTATGCTTTTAAGTTTTAACAGGAGTCTTATCAGAGAATGGATTTGTCCCCGTTGACCAAAACCTTATGTTTTGGCCGCCGGTATCGGAATAGTCTTTCGCCGTAGAAAAATTCGGAATAGCTCACGGGTTTGACCTTAATAAACACGAAGGAAGTGATTGGATGGTTTTCATTTTATTTTCCTTAGGTCAATTGATTTACTTTATAACACAAATCAAAAAATATATATATATTCCAATCCAAAACAACCACTTTTTACTTTTAATAAATAACATAACGTAATAACTTGACCGGTAAGTAAAAAAGTAGTAACTGTTTGTTTGACTTTAAATTTGAAGACGATTATGTTTGAAAAAAATAAATTGATTTATCAAAAACATATTAGTCATATTCAACACATAAACGTGTTAGGGGAAAAGATTTATAGTTTTTGGCATAAATTAAAAAGGAGAAACTAATATAGATCTATATTATGTGGTTAACGTATACTTATTAATTTACCGACCCAAATAGTAATCGTTTTAGGATTTTAAAAATAACAAAAATATACATTAATTTGCGTTTTAATAAGGTTAAGTGGAACGCGAGAGTGTATGTGAACGGAATGATTGGTGCTACATTAAAAAAGTTAAACTAATCATTGTGATTGGCATATGTTGTGTAAGGAAGACTAACCACAAACACTTGTTGTGGTTCGTTAGCAATAAAAAAAAAATCCATTATGCGTAAAGAAATGGAGAAGAAATAGAGAGTGTCGTGGAATCTTTGCCTTTTTTTTTTTACAAAATTTCTGAATAAAACGACAATTAAAAAAAAAAAAAAACTTCGGACGTTTTATTGACTAATTGATTGGTGAGGATTTGAATTTCCTATACAATTTTCACAACATTTCAAAATCAATAATGTTGTAAGAGTTGTAAAACTTGTTGCTCTCACATATTTTAATGTTTCTATTTCTCAATCCTTATAAATGTAAGCGTAGTGTACAATTGGAAAATAAGTATCCGATGAGAAAACTAGCCGTTGAGCTAAATGCAATTCATTGATCCATCGACGGGAGAATTCGATCATTGCCTTTACGATCAAGGTACCAAATATACTTATTTGTGAAATTTCTTTATACACGATAAAACGAAAGATCAGAGCCTATTTTTATTTATTGAATATTTGGCTGAAGAAATGGGTACAAATACATGTATATTCCTTCTCTGCCGCCTGTGTATTAAAACCTCAATTATAATTTATGGAAATAAAAGTAAAACAAACATTTACTTATGAAGATTCTTGTCGTCACTAGGATAATCATAGTCTATGAGCTTTTCTTTTTTTTGTTCTTTCGAAATACCAATCTCCAACAGCTACCGCAATCCCCTGTTATTGTTTTTCCAACAACAAGGCACAAACCTTAGTTTTGTATGAAACTGTACAGGATTTCAAATGGAAATAATAATGTATTTGAAACAAAATGATAATCATGATCATTGATCCATTGTAAAGTTAAGTGAGTTTTTTCTTTCTCACCTTATCTTTACGCACTTGAGAATTTGCAGGAAACCAAGTATCTTGTCTCTCCGCTTGACAATGAGCCAATCCGGAGGTAATTAATACTCCGTTCTTCCTAAACATCGAAAAGGTCTTTACCGCATTTAACATTCTCATCTTGAAACCTGTAACTCAGATTTCCAAATTCAGAAACAATCTTGATCGGCTTTGTCAATTGTTACAATTTAGGCCGTCTCAAATTTCCTGAAACCATGTGAAAATCTTTTATCAAACGTTTACTAATGTGTTAATTTTTTGAAAATATTAGAGACCCCCAATTATATATACATTCAAAAATTTTCTTGAAACTTTTTGTTTCCTGTTCGAATGCTCCACGCATGTTAAAAAAAGGGTCATGTCTGTTAGTAAATAATTAAGCTTGTGAAAAGGTATCATGTACTTGTTCATCTCAAAGAGACATTAGATCAGAGATTTCATGAAAACATCATTATTACCTTCCAAGAACTTCTTCTGAGACGGGTTGCACCTGAAACTGAAACTGCAGCTATGCCAACTGCCACTCGGATCAGCAGATGGTGGAGCTAGACTATTTCCAATCTGCAAACAAATACAAAATTAGTTCAAGCAAACCCCATGATTCATCATAAATGAGAATCTAAAGATAGAGTAGAGATGGAATAATAAAAAACAACCTGCCAGGCGTCAAATCCTGAGTTGAGAATAAACAGCGGGGTCTTGACTTGGTTGATTATGTATTGAGGGAAAAAACACTGAAATATTGAAAGCAAGTTAAGTAAACGAGGATTTATTGTCTCATTATAATTAAGATAATCAAAGACAAAGAAAATGATTCAGAAGTGAATACCAAAGTTGGATTAAGTTGGCTTGTACAGGTGCGAGGAAGCGTGTTTTGCAAACCCTAAAAGTTATGTTTAATTTTTGGTTAGCCTTCAACGATCTCTATATATTCCATCATCATCATGACATAATTAATAACGTTACATTATACTTGTACCTGGGTGTTTACGACGCCAGAATACATACGCCTTAAAGTATGACCTCCAGATACATCAACGCTTCAGTTAAAAACAAGACACAACAAGTCAGTATGTACTAATTTCCATCACCTATTGCGAGAATAATAAAATAAAAAATTACTCACGCATCGAGGAAGAAGCCAGCATCGCCCATGCATTTTACTATAGTTGAAGGAGGAAACAAGTTCTTGAAATCATCGCATCGTAAAATTGCTGAAAAAGACCCCCAGCAGAACATCCGTTGAGCAAAGCCTTAACGTAATATCATAACATTAGTTACCAACATAGGGTTAAAGAAATACTTAACTGAGATGCAAAATATGAAATGTATGTACCTGTTTTGCCTGACGCATTCCCTTTGCCATCAAATCTTCCATGACAGCTTAAAATATACGTTTTCCTCTAAACTGAATGAAGTTGTAAGCGACCATAGGAATCTCATGCAAGTTAGTTATTATTGAAATATATTAAAAAGAAGAATCAAAAGCAAAGAGAACTCTATAGTTTTAGGTTTTTAGCTGACCTTGTTTTCGCTATCACCACTAAAGAATGCGCCATCGCAATACCGGACTTTCACTTTGTTCCAGTTGTAAAAGTCTGCAATATTAATTAAAACAATAAATGAGAAGATTCAATAAGAATTCCACCAACAATATTACATTTTTGTTTTGAATAAGGTATCTTAAGGAAAACCTGGATTTTCAGCTGCTTTATTGCTTAGTATTCCTAAAAACGCTAACTGTTTCTCCATTAAGGTAGACGATCTCTTACGGTTCTGACCATTTTGTATGCTGTCACACCACGCACCACCCTTTCAACAAAATTAATGGCCCTAAAAATTAGGCGAACTCAATGTCGCTAAGTAGATCTATACATAAAGACTATCTTATGTACGAACCTGCAACTGAATGATCCAGTTGTTTGCTCCTGAACCATACCCACGATACAAATGAAATGATATCCAGGCACTGACCCGTCCAGACACACTGCCACAACAAAGTTGTCCTTGGGTCATGATGAAAATGTCAATCAAGATTTTCATTGCAATGGTTTTTATTTTTAAAAAATTTTTGATCAAAGATGTAAAAAGGGTCAATTGTAAGTCAAAAACAACCTTTATTGCAAAATTATTTTTTCACTCGTACCCGCTCCTTTGGCAGCAGCGGCTTGAACGAGAATGAGTCCTACCATCAGAACATTGCATTACCTTCATTTGTTCCATTGTAATCGTTGAACAAGTCCATCTCATCAAAACTCATTACCCCATTTGCAAGATTGCTGATGAGAATAAGTCCTGCTAGACTCCAACTCCACAAAAGCGCATTCATTTTCCTCCCAACGGATGAGTGAATGGAATATGGAGATTTACGTAAAGTGGTCAATATATAAGCGGCGAAGAAAGCATCAATCCTAGTCTTTTGGCTAAACAGGTTTTTATATGGAAACTCAATTATATTTTAATTGACCAGAGAGAGAAAGATAGCACTAATTAGCAGCCATAGGAAACACAATTATAAATATAAAGACTACACCAATGGTATGTATGATTCATGAACACTAGGAAAATCCAAAAACAAAACAATTTGCCTCTCTTCCAATCTATACGCGTCGTCTTATATGAGGCTTAAATTTAAAAGCCCAAACGCAAATTATCGATAGACCCAACCCTCTAAAACGACGCGTATCACAAGCGCGTGAGAAAGAAAGAAAGAACGCAGAGGCTCGGGCGTGTTGATATGGCTTACCCACTTGGGCCGGGCAGGCCTTCAGATAAAGACAACATGACTGATGCTTATCAGGTAACAATAATATTATTTTATTAAATCATTAAATATCTATACCGTGTAATACCAAAACTGATCTAACCGTCTAAGCCAAAATTTTCAATAGAACAAGTCCTGAATCCTGATCCATCCGTTTCGTTTCGTTGACTTTTGACTTTCAATTTGACAGATGAGCGAGAGAAGAAAAGAGCATGTTCCTTGCTTTTTCTCTCAACAAGAAAAGTCATAGCCTATTCCATTCTCACCTTTATAAACAATACGCACACCTGTTACAGTCCCACCATTAGCAAATCAATCCCATGGCTTCACCAACTCCGACTCTCCTCCTCCTCCTCACCGCCTTCTTCTTCATCTCAGCCTCTGCAGATCCTGACATGCTCCAAGATATCTGCGTTGCTGATCTCTCCTCCGGTAACTAAATTTCCATCTCTAATTTCATCTTTCCAGCTTCCTAAAAGAGATTTATTTTTTATCTCTCTTTTTTTCAGGAATCAAAGTCAATGGCTTCCCTTGCAAAGAAACAGCTTCAGTCACACCATTCGACTTCTACTCACAAGGATTAGCTAATCCAGGTCTCACAAACAACACATTCGGTTCCTTAGTCACAGGAGCTAACGTAATGACGATCCCAGGACTCAACACACTCGGTGTCTCTCTTTCTCGTATCGACTACGCACCAGGTGGTTTAAACCCACCTCACACCCACCCACGTGCCACCGAAGTCGTCTACGTCCTCGAAGGAACACTAGACGTTGGGTTTCTCACAACGGCTAATAGGCTCATCTCTCAATCTCTCAAAAAAGGAGATGTCTTTGCTTTCCCTAAAGGACTTGTCCATTTCCAGAAGAACAATGGCGATGTTCCAGCTTCTGTTATCGCAGCTTTCAATAGTCAACTTCCTGGAACTCAATCTCTTGGTGCTACTTTGTTTGGCTCTACTCCTCCTGTTCCCGACAACATCTTGGCTCAAGCCTTTCAGACATCTCCAGGAACTGTCAAACACATCAAATCCAAGTTCCAACCCAAGAAATGATTCTCCAAATTCATTACAGTGATTTCCGGTTCTGTTTTGTTAAGGAAATATCTTTTTGCCTTTTGTATTTGTCTTCTGTAATAAAACAATAACTGATCTTTGAGTGTGCATTTGAGCTCTATAGTCTCATCACTCATGTATTGTCTTGTGTTATCCGAATTATTTTGTTTTGTTTTAAAGTTGACTAAAACAGGTGAGAAGTCGATGTCGATCTAATCTAAAAACTTTCAAATGACAAAAATATGAAAACAGGTAAGCTAATTACCTAACCCTCCATATAAAATAATCAAGTTGAGGGACTCTTACGTATGGGCCTAATAAAACCGATTAGTTAATTAATAAGAAATAATTTTTTGTAATTCCCCATGTGCTTCTTCTTTCAAAATCAAGTGTACTTCATATAGCTAATTAGATCCCTGGAGAAGTTATAAATGGATTTGAGCTAAAGCCAATCGTTTGAAACCAAGGATTCCTGCAACATTATCATGGACAAGGATCATACATTACCTCTAAAACTCTGTCAGACTAGAGAGAGTATTTGTTTTGAGTTTCTATTCTTATGACCATCACAAACTGCAAATTAGCTCATTTTTCATACATCAGTTTTTGAATGATATAACATGAGACCAAAACACTCATAAGGAGATTAGATATGCATCCATATTTACAGCTCCAGAAAAGAAGATAACAGAAGATGTAAATGGATGGTTATTGAAAACTGAAAACGAAAACAAACGCAACACGGAAAGTTACAAACAGAGAGAAACCAGTGACTATTACATCAAAGCCATAACCCCTTTTTCTTTTGGGGACTACTTGTTCGCTGCAGCCAGTTCCGCAGTGATAATGAAACTCGATTTTCCAGCTTGTCTCAAGTACTGAACATCTCCATTCATCAGCTTCACCAGTTTCCTGCTAACCATCAAGCTCAATCCTTCCTCCGACACATCTTCCTCAGTCCCAAACATTTGGTTTAGCAGAAACTCTGGTATCCCAGCTCCGGTATGCGTTAGCCTGTTTTCATAAACTCAATATCGTCACTGCACTATTTTCTTAACATCATATTGTGCAGTCTGATTAAGAATATCTTACCTGATCTCTAAATATGCAAGATGCACAGATCGCCCGAGCTGATCCTTCCTCAGGGAAGCTGAAACAGTTAGCTGACCTCCGGATGGTGTAAAGTTTACAGACATCAGCATGAAATCTGCCAAGACTTGTTGAAGCCTAATACTGTCTCCATACAAAGTATCAGACATGACTTCTTCTCCTGTCTCATTTGTTATCCGAACGCTCTTTCCGTTACTCTTCATCATTACTTGACTTGTGGAAGCAGTTAACACTTCGTTTAAGCTGAATTCTTTCATTTCCAGATCCAAACACCTGCGCAGTCAAATCCCAGCATAAGAAAACTTTTAAACTTTTAAGAAATAAGGACTTTCATTCTTGCATACCCTTCAATGATGCTTTCAAGATCCGAATCATCAAGGACCTTGCTGAGTTGCTTCTGACATAACGCGCTAGTGTGCAAAATCTGTCTCTGCTCTGGTCCTAATTCAGTGCCCTCCATCATTTTCCTGGTAAACATGATCCCAGATAGCGGATTCCTGATCTGTCTTTTTATGTATGCAAGAGCCTTTAGTCTCTTCAACGCAGTTCGCTCAGCTAGACGCTGAACGTGGAGCGCTTGCTGCAGCTCATGGCTGGCAAGTTGCAGGAAACAGAAGACGCCAGTCACTACACCTTCCCTGTCTAGTTTCTTACTCACACACAACAGACACTCAATATACTTGCCTCCTCTTGTAAAGAAAGCAAAGGACACTTTCTCTGACTCCTGACTGGTCACTGCACTGTTCAGCACAATCCCAAGGTTTACAAAGGCTTCTTGATTCTTTAGACGACAACATGACTTCTGAGTTCCGAAGACCTCTCCTAGCAGCATCTTGTCCATCACTTCCTCTCGCTTCAATCCGGTTAACTTTGACATTGCTGGATTCCACTCCGTGCACCACCCAAACTCATCGGTACCAAATATGGGAGGGATCAGCGGGTTTGGATTTTGGATGATCGCCTTGTAATCACCTTCAATCCGAGTAAACTTGTCCATCACAGTCTTCTGGCCAGTAAGATCATGGGCTACAAAACACACCCCAACCACGTTTTCATGGAGATCTCTACTTGCACATGCATTTACAACTAAACTTATTGGCCCAGCATCAGCCCTTGACAGATGTGTCTTGATCTCAAATTGGACATTCTGTTCCTCGTTTCCTGCATAAATATAAGAGCGAAATTTAAAAACTCTACTCTTCAGCGTTTTAGAGAGAAAAAGGGGAAATAATATACATGATTTATCCTTAAGAAGCAAAACGCATTGCACCAAGTTTCATCGATTACAATGCTCAATTGGAAGTTAAACAGTGTCATCTAGCAGAAAGATTCTTAGCAAAACTCAGCATAAGTTAGGAGGAGAGTTACCTTCTAATGCATTCTCTAACATTCTTTTAACGAATTCCACTGAAGAATCTTCAACAAGTGTGAGGAGATGCTTCCCGATTGCTTCATCAACCGGAAGACCAGTCAGCTCAGCAATTTTCGTGTTCCAGCCATTAACCAATCCATCAGAATCAACCGCCAATATTGGCACCGTAGCAGTCTCAATTAAACGAACCATTTCACTGGTCACAGCTTCTAGTTCTTGTATACCATCAATTTTTAGATCATTCAGCTTCGAGTGGATGATATTTGTATTCACATCAGTACTTTCACCATCCTTGAAAGCATTTCTCAGAATAAGCTGCAAGGAGTGTATGGCATCCATCTCATAGTCCTTCCAGGGTAAACTCCTTGTCTTGACCACTTCAAGAAAAGCCTTGAACGATGAACGCGGGTGCATTCTCCTTGCATCATCCCTATCATCTGGATCATGCTTTGCACCTCCCCATCTCACTTCACCAGCAGTATGAGAACGGAACCAGAAAATCATGTCTTTCGATGATATCCTCACAGCCGCCATTCCACATACTGCATCCCCTAGAGATAGAGCCTTAGGAAATCCAGCATCATGCAAGCTATCAGTGCTCAAACCCGTGGAATCCCTGTGGTATTCATACAACCATGAAGCTATCTCCTGCAGATGGAAATCACTTGGAGTTGTTCCCAGTTTCCAGATCTTGTCTTTATACAAGAGTGCTGCTCCATCACATTTCACAAGGTCCATTATGTTGGGGCTCTGTGACACAATACCCAGTGGAGCATCACGCATCAGCATATCGCACAAGAGTGTCTGTGTGCGCAAAATGTTCTTCTCCACAATCTGGTTCTCCAATTCCACCTCTTTATTGACGTGTATTGCAAACACTTGAGCTAGAAACTCACAGGCATACCTGAGAGGAAATGGAACAAACCTCGGAGTCGTGTTATGACAAACCACCAAACCCCATAGTCTCTTTCTCTTTTGAGGCTGTGTAGTAGAATCAGGAGCATCCCCTTCTCCATCTTCCTCATTAACTACAACTGCCATAACCAGAGATGCAATTGAATCCATGTTGGCCATGTACTGTAAATGGCAGCTGTGGGGTGCTCTAAGGGTGGAGCCACACAAGGTAAGATCAAAGGAAAGCTTTTCATCTTGAAGCACCCTAGCATGTTTTGCATTGCAATCAACGATCATCCGGACTTTGTTCTTCATAAACAGAAAACGGGCTGCTTGAGGGATGTCGGTGGCTGGATAATGCAGCCCAAGATATGGCTCCAGTCCAGGTTTTGTAACCTCAGAGACTACCTCACCGTGATCATCTTCATGAAACTTATAAGCCATCACCCTGTCATACCCCGTGAGTTCAAAAACCTCCTGAACCATCGTATCACAAAGCCTTTCCATGCTCCCGCTGGGCAAAGATTGCAACCTAGTGATTGCTTTGGCAGCGAGCTTGTATGATTGTAAGGCACCAGCAGCTGTCATGGGAACTTCATATGGCTTCACGGGTTCAAAGTCGACGATGATGCTCCCTGTAACCCTGTGGACAATGGCATAAAAGGGTTTTGCAGAAGTCTTGCAATGCACAAGAATGGGGTTTAACAGAGAGACATCTCCAAATCCAAGGGCTTTCTGCAATGCAGAGGCACTAGGAGCAGTGAAAAGACTCCTTATATCTGTCCCAATGCCTAGAACAGGGTGCTCACCAACACTAGGAACTGCATGGCTGGCCATTGTCAACAGCTCAGGAGCATTCTCGCTGTATGCAATGACTTTGAAGGTCTTCTCATCCAAGGCAAGCAAGCAACCGAAGGGCTGAATCAGCTTTCCCTTCTGTATGTGATGAAGATAAGTCGTGGTCACCTTGTCAGACCTTGGTAGCTGGTTCTCCACAACTGGGCCAGTGACACGCACTGAGGTTGAGTAATCAAAGGAACTGCCTGACTCCTCAAAATCAGCATGGAGCTTCGCATCTACAGTGGTCTGCGCAATGATCCTAGCACTGTTTCTTGATCGCCTCGAGCCCTCAGAGGACTGACTAGGCCTAGACCCGGACATTTTTTCCTGACACCAGAGACAAGACAACAGGAATTAAGTGCAAAACTCTGATAAAGAGGGAATAAAACATTCATGCCGTTATCATATGAACACAAGAGCATTCTTCACTCGGTCATATACAAGAGAAGGCATAAGCATAAACTTGAAACTCTGAGAACCCAATAAATTTCAAACACTAAATCACATTCACAGCTATAGCTTAAGTTCCTTTCACAGCAAAAAAGGCATGGACTTGAAACTCTGTCTAGGAAGTCTACCTAGCTAAACTCAGAAACATGATGCAACATGCAGGAATCATCCTGCCATGTTCTACTGTTCGATGATTCATCATTTTCAAAGCAACAAGCAACTGAACCACCTTAATTATGATGTGTAAAAACATAGCTAAGGAGTCAGATTCCAAAAACACCAATGATAGTTGATACTCAAAACTCAAGAACCACCTTTCTAAGTCATCCTACTATCCAAAATCAACAAGATCTTGACAATTAACGTTTAGCACCAATGACAGTTGATATTCAAAACTAAAAATAACGAAGATCTGAGCCAATCTGCCTTTCCACATTCAAATACAAGTACATAAATAAAGTAGGTTAAATATGAACTCTTAAAGAGTCTTAATAAGCTATACCTTTTGAAAAGGAGCAATAAAGTCCCACAACGAAAGCTATGGTAAGAGTGAAGAGCGTTAAAAAGATGAGGTTGATTAGATGCTTCTTCTCATAAATGGTCTAACAGACTCCAAAAGTTGAGTGAAACAAACACACATCAAGCCAGATCAACAGAGACCTGTCGATGAAAACAGATAATAACTTTAACTAACTTCAAAGTAAGGATAAGTATCAAGACAAACCAAAAAGAGCTTAGAGTGAGTCCAGTTACTGCTAAGGACTAAGCAGAAAACAATCGAAGCATGCTTCACTATAAATATATAAAATCAAGAAAGGAAGAAACTTGGGGAAAAGTAAAGTAGGTACCTTCAAAGAAGAAGTTTCAAGAAAGCATGATCGGATCTTGACTAATCACTCTTCAGAGGAGTTATTTGAGTTATTGTACTATTGACCTCGATCACCGCCTCTTCTGCTGGCGTCTCTCTTCTCTATTATTTGTGCTCCCTAACACAGACGACGACGAGGAATGGGACCACCCAAATACGTATGCCCATATCTCGGAGTATGGGCTATTTGCAGATATTTTTATTCTGAGAAAATAAAGATTAAAGCTAGTTTTGGAAAAAAGACAAACTTCACACGCTAATCAAGAACAAGGTCGGCTTCGTCGGTAACATTTTCCTCGCCAAAACAGAACGGTGAGCCAAGAAATGATTAAAAATAACTCAAGCAGACAGTAAAAAGTTTAAATCTTGGCACGATTCCTAAAAAACTCTTTTTTCACCGATGTAACTATCACTTTGCAATAAGAAATATGTATTGAGAAAAAAAAAAGTAAAATGGAAGAAGAACAAATTGAGTTGATCTATATCCGATTGAAGAGAATCGTCCAAAGGATAAGATGAAAAATAAAGTATTAATAAAGAAACAAAGAAGAGAGAGATGGGTAGTGTTTAATAAGGCAATCACCAGAAGTGGAAAGTAGTGTTTGAGGAAGACGACAACTATAGTCTTATGGACTTCACGTTTTCTCGGCTTTTAGCGTTTTGTAATCTGCTTCTGGAATTAACTTGTAAGTAGGGAGTTTCCAAATTTGTATTTCTTTTATCAGCTTTCAATACTGAGATGTCAATTAACTAAAAAATTATTTTTAAAAAGTCTCTAATAGATTAGAGCATTACAAATTGAGCTCTTATATAATGTTCTTAGAATTCATATAAACTTTTTCGGAAATAAATATGGTTACATCGCAATAAAAAAAAAAAAAATTATTGTCGTTTTAAGATTTGATAAAAGCGATTATGTTTATATTTTTATTTTGTAGACAAAACAAAATCCATATTTGAAAAGAAAAGAAAAATATCAGAGAACATTTGACATCATAGTCAACTTTGATTCTGGGAATCTTATCTATATAAAAAAAAAAAGACACTAGATAATTTCTCACTAGACAACGCTACCATATCGTTCTAGAGACTGCTTTCATCATCTCAAATCAATTATTCCACAGTACAGATGCAGCGAATATAAATTTTGAGATTGGCTAAGATGATCGTTTCCGAAGAACGACGAATCTACAACTATTCCACCTAGACATTTTGTCACAATGTTGGACGAAAAATGTGCCGCCGCAATGCAAATGTCGGCCTAGCAACACAACCATGATCCATTAGACACATTCGTGGCCCATGTTGCTTGGCTGGATTGTCAGAATTCTATTATCTGATCTCCGTTTCAGAAACAACAGTTTGATGGGCAAAAGAGATACGAGGTTGAGGCCCCGAGGGGAGATGTAGCTTGTGAGAGGTCTTAATGGGCTAGAACGTTCCAATCCTTAGGGATGTGATTGAACATTAAGACACCGTTGAATTTGAACTTTAAAAACTCTTTTTCCATTACCATATGTGTTTCTTTATTTTTCATGTATATTTGCATCGTTTATTTTATTTTTTTGTCATCATATTTGGATTGTTTTAGATCCTACGAAAAAAGAAAACTGTAAAAGTTAAACGAAAAGAGAACAGTTAAATTTGTTTAAACCATCTCCACAGTAATAAAAATATCAATGGTTACACACTTATGTATTTTTTTTTGGTCAAAGGTTACATACTTATGTAGTAAGAAGCAGAAAAGATGATCGAAAACAATCTTTGTGACTTTTACAAAGGCTGATCATCTTCTTACGTTTAATGACCCACCAGTGACAGACAAGAAAATTTGATTTTTTCAATCAATCAATCAGTCTCTGCGACTCTGCAAAGCATCCTCAAGATCAAGTTCTAACCCAACACGGTTCCTTATAGACGCAGCTGCGTGGCAAGATGACGTCGTTTTACACATTCTCTCCAATTCCTTAAACCTCTCAACATCAAACTTACGACTCTTCAACAATTTCCTTTGCCTTGACAAGAACAGTCTCTTCATGAAATCCTGATAAGTCGGATCTCTCGAAGTCATCAAGAAATAAGCATAACCAACGATGATCCCAGTCGCTGTAGCGAAGAACGTGATTGGTTCCATCACATCCCATGAAAATTCCCAGAAAGTTAGTCTAAAAAAGAGCCCAATTTGAACCATCGAAGTAGCTAAACCACACCACAGAATCTTCCTCACTTGTCTGTGAGCTAAAACATCGATCTCTTCCTTCATGATTCTCAGTTTGTTGAATTCTTCCTTGATTTGATCTTCCTCGGGAGATTGATCCAAAGGCATCGCTCGTCTTATAAGATCTACCACCTGAAAAGTTCAGATTTTTTGTTAAAAATTCCAGATTTGTAGAGAAATTAAGGGGTTTTCGATCATAGACCTTGTCTGGGTGAAGATAGACTTTATCACGGAAGATCAAGATGACGCCAGCATCGTCGAGGACGCGAGCAAAGACGTGAGCTTCACCGGGAGATCTAGCGATACCCATTCCTTGAGAAGCTTCTAAAAGAGTACTGTAAGAGACAACTTCTTTCTCCGCCATACCAACAAGCTTCTTCTTCATATCTTCAACATTCACAAGCCTCATTAGCTTCTTCGCCTCCGCTACAGTGATCTCCTTCTTCTCCTCCTCCGACGGCGGTGTTTTGACGGTGGAGCAGCTCCTTAACCCACCATGACCAAGCCATGTCCTTTGCGAAGTAGCTCTAATGGGGCCAGACATTGCCATACGCCTTATCAAACCCATTGACCACATATTTTGTTGACGACGGACGGACCCACGATTCTAAGATCTGAGCTTTGGGTTTTCGTGAAAGCGAAACCAAAAAAAAGTTAGGCTCGCAGATCAAAATTAAAAAATTTGAGAGAAAAGGTGTGTGACTTAACGCGCTTCGTTAAGAATCTCAGATTCTACTACACAAATTCATGAGATTGCAAGATTAGAAAAATCGAAAAAGGAAAAAGAGGAGCAGCACGAAGCCATTTGCTTTTTTATCTATGGAACCTTGGGAAAAAACAAACAAAAAGAATACCCAATGTTGACTCAGCATGGAGAATGGCTTTTATGAAATCCACAATTTCAATTTGCTTTTGTTGATAAAGTAATAATTATGAGAGTTTATTTTTCCAACTACTCTCCTGACAAAAAATGACCTATCATTTTCCTCGGAATCTATACGGATCCAAGTTACTTCTTTGGCATTCGGCACATGAAACACGACACGTAATGTTCAAAGACTCCATTTTGGGTCAAGAGTAACTTCCAATTTATCAATTTTCCACGAGTGTAAAGAAACCTCCACAGTTTAATTTTTCTTGTCAAATTATTTTATTGTATAACTTAAATGTGGAAGCCCCAGTTAGAAAACCATTATTCTAGCTTCTATTCACTAATATTCGCTGTTTTGTCGAATTAAAAAGTTCTGATCCCTCAAAACTTTTTAAAAATATTTTAATAAAACATACAGAGCGTAGAGAAACCCGGATGAACAAACAAACTTCGTGATCTTGTTGCACTAGACCATGACAATATAAATAACAATTAACATTTTGGTTGCATAGAAAATTAATAGTAGTAATTACATATATAGACGATCTAGATCGTCTGCGACTATGAACATACCTGAAAAGTACTTCACCAGTTTTTAATGTGTGAATGTGAATGAAGAAGAAGAACAACAAAACATCCACCGCTTGAGAATCGAAAGCGAGAATAGTTATATGTTTTCCCCTGTCTTACCCTTTTCCTCTCCTTGAGAATAGCTAGGATCGTTATACGACCTTAAGGGCCAAATTCGTTATTTAACACCTTTTTTTTTTCCTATTAAACCCAATTTCAGATAAATAAAACTACATTTCAGGCATTTTAAATAGTGTCAAGTTAGACATTTGTATTATTGAATTGCTTTGTATATATTAAATGAAATAAAATTGCACAAACAAAAATCTTACGTACAAAGAAAGAGTTTAGGAGGTCGGAAAAGGAGCTCTATAGTTAGGTTTACAACAAAATGGGTTTCATAGTTCATATAGGCACAGGGGATTTTAGGATGGCCCTGGCTAATTATTATGGTGATGATGTTTAATACGACTTGGAATTCATAAGATTTTAATGCTAGGTTTTGAGTTGTATAAGATATCTTAATTTAAAGTTTTAAACTAATACTTGGCTAGCCTGGCCATATAATTATTAAAAATGTGTTCAAGCTCATGTTATCGTTAAGTTTTGCAAATTAGTGTTTTTTAAAAACAAAAGCAACTCCACAAATCTATAAAAATTCTTAATGACTGTGTGAAATCGCGCCGTTATGACTACACAAAGTGCACGTATACAAATAAGAATTAAAGAAAAAACAGAAATGGAAAAGGAGATTAGAGAATAGAAACTAGTTGAAATTTGAAATTTACGGACCATAAACGTAGGAAACTACACGGACTAGGTTTGGATTATAGTTTTTTTTTCAGTTTATGAATTTCACGGATATAAAATTCCCAGTCCTATCTTTGCGTTTTCCACGACCAAATCCAAGATCATAATGATGTCATCTCTCATGTTACGTAAAATTAATCCAAACAATTTACCAACTCATCTCACTTCTGAAGCCCATGGGTTTAGTATCATAAAAGCCCAATCAAAGCAACAAAAAAAGCGAAAGAATTAACAGTAAGAGCAAAGATCTGACCACCACAACGATCGATTAAGTACAATAGGAAAGTTTGAAAAGCTCCATGAAGATGACAGCTAACATGCGCCGTGGCTTCCCGACGGCGCTCCTTGTCTTCTTTCTGATTCAGGTGGGTGAGGCGGTATGGCTAGACGTGCCTCCCACCGGAACAAAGTGTGTATCTGAAGAAATCCAGAGCAATGTCGTCGTTTTGGGCGATTACGTCATCATCTCCGAGGATCATACCCTCTTGCCCACCATCTCCACCAAGGTAACTGTCTTCCATTTCTGTTCGGATCGTCTCGCCTGTTCAGTGATTTGAATCTGCATTTTGTGTTACTCGATCCGTAATTTCAATTCGTGTATTAATGCTCGATCGAAGTTTACTTATTTGGATAATCTTGTACACATGTCTTTCTTTGATTGATTGTTATGATGATTATTTGGATTTATTTTGAATTTGCATTCAAATTTTACCGTAATTAATGAAGGGAGTTTCAACCAAGACTCTCTCTTTGGTATCTCTCATCTTCACAGAAAAACATTAATGCATTTCAATTGTTAGCGTTGTGATTGTTATCAGAGATCTTTATATGAATTTTATTGCCATCAATTGGCATTTTAAACATTTAGATCACTGTGATTAATGTTGGAAGAGTATCAGAAATATTGAGATGCTTGTGTATAGCTTAATCCATGTGAATACTTCTTTTGCCGTAACATCAAAACCCTAAGTAATTGGAATAAAATGCAGAAATTTTATGTGGGCTGTTGATGAAATCTGCGTTTGCGATGTTTGTTTGGGTCTGCTGATAATTACTACTTCAAGTTTTCTATGGAGTTTCTTACAGTGACCAAGTATCATTTGGTATTTGGTAAGCATGAGTTTTTTGCTAGTTCCACATAGTTTGATGGATGGTTTTAGAGAGTGTCATTGCATCGAGAACAGTCCTTGAACGGATATTGAATATGGAAAATGTAGAAATATACTGGCCCTGGATAGTATTCTGAGTTTTAAGAATCTTTACGGCGCAGGTGACGTCCCCATATGGCAACAACCTGCACCATGCGGAAAATGTAACGCATGGCCAGTTTGCATTTACAACCCAAGAATCCGGGAACTACTTGGCATGCTTTTGGGCAGACGCAAAGAGTCACGGAAACAAAAATGTTAGCATCAACATTGACTGGAAAACTGGAATAGCTGCTAAGGATTGGAATTCTATTGCTAAGAAAGAGAAGATCGAGGTGAGCCCATGTTTTGATTCAGAATAATTGTCTTTAAAGTTTGTTCTTTATGACATTTGGTTTGCTTGTTAACGTAGGGTGTGGAGCTGGAGATCAGGAAACTTGAAGGCGCAGTCGAAGCCATCCATGAAAATCTACTCTACCTGAAAAACAAGTAAAATCATCTTCAGTACATTCACTGCTTTGCTTTATTTGCTGACTCTTATCCTGAAGTTTTATTGATCAACATGGCATTTTTGCAGAGAAGCAGAGATGAGGAGAGTGAGTGAGAAAACGAATTCAAGGGTGGCTTGGTTCAGTATAATGTCTATGGGTATTTGCATTACTGTCTCTGGTTTACAGGTTGTCTACTTGAAGCAATACTTTGAGAAGAAGAAACTTATATAGTTGGACTGATTCAGATCCTTTTAAGAGTTTCTTCTTAAAGAATAATATTCAATTCATCTCCTTCCTTTCCTGTTTACACGCTTCTTTTTTGACTGACGCTGTAAAATTTTGGTTCACGAATATTTCTGTAGCTTCTCTCTGTTTAGAATTTATTATCTTTGATTCTAAAAAATAAAATTTAAGAGTATTGATTTGTTTCCATTCAAACGAAAGAGATTTTCTCCGGCAAACGTCTTCTTTCAAACCGATCATGACACAAGTTTTACAGTAAGGGTTACATAAAAAATAAGCCTTTGTCGATAAACCGATCAGATATTCAAATGGGTATGTGCAAGTAAGCCCAAATTTCTGGGCCAACAGGCCCGTTCAGAAAACCCTAATCAGAAAGAGATATAAATGAACCCTAATCACATTTCGCATTCAGCCATTCACCAAAGAAGAGGAAAGATGCCGGCAGGTCATGGAGTGAGGGCGAGAACTCGGGATCTGTTCGCGAGGCCATTCAGGAAGAAGGGTTACATTCCACTCTCCACTTACCTCAGGACCTTCAAGGTCGGCGATTACGTCGATGTTAAGGTTAATGGTGCGATCCACAAGGGTATGCCTCACAAGTTTTACCATGGTCGTACTGGTCGTGTCTGGAACGTTACCAAGCGTGCCGTCGGTGTCGAAGTCAACAAACAGGTCTGAACAAGTCTCATCCCTTTAAAACTTTTATATCTCTGCTGCTTTTGAGCTTGTTTGCCTTCTTGTTGTGATTCGTGAATCTCTGAAAGAAAGCTGCTTTTCGAATCTCTGAAAGAAAGCTGCTTTTCAGATTGTTGATTTTATGTAAAATGTGCGATTGAGTTTTGAAATCTCTTTTGTTCAGGTTTTTGAGTTCTCTCTCCAATATTTTATTTTATTCTATACCTTGGGTTCTTAATGTTGGGTTTAATTCTCTAATATCAAGTGTGTAGTTCTTGATCCAGTTTTAGATTCGAAAATTGATTGCTTTTGTTTCGTTTAGTCTTCGTTATGTTTTTGCTTGTTTGGACCAGCCTTTAAGTTACATCCACCTGGTTTTAATTGATTGAATGCTTCGACTCCTGGTCATTGAGCTGCTAGTATGTTTGGTTTCATGACTATCGCAATATTGTACTTTGGATTCAATTCAACCAGAAACATTCTATAAGTCTCTATAGATACTATGTCGTAACATGGACTGTCGTATGGCAAAAACACACCTTTTTGCAAGTGCCTATCTTGAGTAACATGACTGAGATATGTTGGGGGGTGTTTCAGATTGGCAATAGGATCATAAGGAAGAGGATCCATGTGCGTGTGGAGCATGTGCAGCAGTCAAGGTGTGCAGAAGAGTTCAAGCTGAGGAAGAAGAAGAACGATGAGCTCAAGGCTGCAGCCAAAGCCAGAGGTGAGACCATAAGCACTAAGAGACAGCCTAAAGGACCCAAACCAGGTTTCATGGTTGAAGGAATGACCTTGGAGACTGTCACTCCAATCCCTTACGATGTGGTCAACGATCTCAAGGGAGGCTATTAGTTCTTCTCTTCCCAGTGTTTTACAGTTTCTTCTTGCGTGTTTTGAGTTTTCTCTTAATGTAACTTAGCCACAATATCTGTAGGGTGTTCCGACATTCTATGAGACTGAACCTTTTTGTCTCGTTTATAACTATCATTTTCCTTAACTCTTTCTTTTGTTTCCCTTTCAAGGTATTAAAATATCATCTTAATTTAGCTATAATCAAATGCTTTCGTTGATGTAAAAAGTTTTTTTTCAGGGTTAAAACATTCACCGTTCAATTTTCAATTACAATTAAAGAATCCTAACACACTATTGATGATGCCAATTGCCAAGCCTAGCCTTCCACGATTCATTGAACCGGGAAACGAAACACTAACTGAAAATACCGGCGGCCGGTTACTTCTAAAAACCGGTTTTGTGAGTTAAAAAGCATATGATTCGTCACACTCAAGTGTCTTCATCTAAAAGTCTTTCGAAATAGCCGGCGCCGGAGATGTCGAGAATCGAAATTCTAAGAAGCACACTCTCTCGATGTCACCCACAGAGGCATGTATTAGAAGAAGATCCTCTGTCAATTTCAACACTTGCTCTAGAGACAGATAGAAACCAGCTTCTTCTTCTTCATTATCGTTATTTCTGTTTGCTTATTGAATTTCCTAAAATAGACAATAGAAGAAACCTATGCATTTCATCCGTTACTGCCCTCAAATTTCTCATAGGCTATTCGCAATTTCAGGAATCACTCTGACTCTCCATTATTCTTGTCATCTTTCTCTCCTTGATCTTTCTTCTCTACCGACCAAAGTCTTCCTTTGATCCTTTGTTTTTTTAAACAATTGAGACCCAGAATACGTATCGACGTTTTAATATACATTTCGAAATCAGAGTCGTGCTGATCTTTATTTTTCCAGATTTGTTAGATCGAAAAAAAAATCTCCTTGCATTTGATTTTTAGGATTCGCGTTCAATTCATAAGTTCCAGAATTGGTTTCTGCCTTTAAAAAGATTGAAGTAAGAATTTGGTGTAAGATCAAAAGCACATTTGATCCAAAAAGCTCAAATCTTTGTTCCCCTGTGGGAGATCGGATTGATTGTGGTGGCGGAGATTTTCATTTCTCAGCGAAGAATAAAAAGGAAGAAAGCATTAAGAAGCTAATTAAATCATAATTATGGGCTGCAATTGCACCAAAGGAATAGGAGCTAATGATAGCCTCGAGACCATCAACAACAACAATGTCAAGGAGAGAAGAAGAAGCAAGCCTAATCATAAAACCTCCAAGAAGAAGAAAAAGTCTGTTTCCTCGAGCTTAGTGAACAATCTAGGATCCGAGGAAAGAGTCAACAACGAAGACACATTGAGGTTTTTAATACCCATTGATGCCAAGAACAATGCCTTATCATCTGATGAGCCAGATAAGAAGGTGAATCTCGAGAGGAAGTCTTCGAAATCATTCTTCCAGAGACAGCCCACTATTGAGGTTGGTGCGACATTGCAACAACCTAAGATGACTAGAATAAGCAGTGTTAGTAATGGAGAAAGAGGAGCTCAGGTTATGGCTGGTTGGCCTTCTTGGTTAGCTGCTGTTGCTGGTGAAGCTATCAATGGATGGATTCCACGCAAGGCTGATTCTTTCGAGAAGTTGGAAAAGGTTAGGCCTTTCTTTAGGCTATCAATGGATGGATTCCACGCAAGGATGATTTTTTTTTTTTTGTGTGTCTTGTCTTGTATTTTGACATTGTTTTGGTTACTGTTAGATTGGACAAGGAACATATAGCAGTGTGTACAAAGCCCGCGACCTAGAGACGAACCAAGTAGTTGCACTGAAGAAAGTGCGGTTTGCTAATATGGATCCTGAGAGTGTTCGGTTCATGGCAAGAGAAATCATCATCCTTCGAAGGCTTGACCATCCTAATGTTATGAAGCTTGAAGGGTTGATCACTTCCAGAGTATCGGGGAGTATGTATCTTATATTCGAATATATGGAGCACGATCTCGCTGGCCTTGCTTCAACCCCTGGGGTTAACTTCTCTGAAGCACAGGTATAGATACTATTTCTCCACAATATATGCATACTATATAAGGTGGTTTGATTCTCAGCTAAAATATTGTGCTTTTTGCAGATTAAATGCTATATGAAACAGTTGCTACAGGGTCTAGAACACTGTCATAGTCGAGGTGTATTGCATCGTGACATCAAGGGCTCAAATCTGCTACTTGACCATAACAACAATCTCAAAATCGGAGATTTTGGACTTGCCAACTTTTACCAGGGTCACCAGAGGCAGCCTCTCACTAGCCGTGTTGTAACTTTGTGGTACCGTCCACCTGAACTATTGCTCGGGTCAACAGACTATGGAGTTACTGTGGATCTGTGGAGCACAGGATGCATATTAGCTGAACTCTTTACTGGGAAGCCTATCATGCCCGGTAGAACTGAGGTAGAACAACTACACAAGATCTTCAAACTATGTGGATCACCTTCTGAAGAGTATTGGAAAAAATCGAAACTTCCACATGCCACCATCTTTAAACCTCAACAGCCTTACAAGCGATGTATAGCTGAGACATTTAAGAGTCTTCCGTCTTCAGCTTTGTCCCTAGTTGAGGTTCTTTTAGCTGTAGAACCCGATGCTCGTGGAACCACAGATTCTGCTCTTCAAAGCGAGGTAAAAGCTTATGAAATTTATACTCTACTGCCATAACATTTGACTTTTGAGTTTTCCTTTGAAATGCAAATCTGTGACGTTGTAGATTAGACATGAGTGCTTCGACTCACTTTTTTTACATGATTGCAAGTCTATACACTTCTTGTCTCACATTTTCCCTCTTTTTCGTTTTTTTGTTTAGTTCTTTACGACAAAGCCTTTTGCAAGCGACCCTTCAAGTTTACCAAAATACCAACCGAGAAAGGAAATTGATGTGAAGCTTCGAGATGAAGAAGCAAAACGGTAAGATTCAGATTCTACTAGTATCATAGTGTTAACATAAAAAGAGCTCTTCTAAGCCTTTATGAACACTGACGCATCCCAATTTCCTCTTATCCACCAGAAAGAAAGGGACAAACAGTAAAAAAAATGAGTCGAAACAAGAATCTAAAGCTGTGCCGGCTCCAGATGCCAACGCCGAGTTACTGACATCAATACAAGTACGTCTGATTCTAGCATAGCTGGGTAATGCACATGTACATATATGTTTATATTCATGTAACCTTAACTATTGGTTCTTGTTTTTAAAAGAAACGTCAAGGAGAGAAGTTCAATCCTGATGAAGGAGCAGCGCAAAACGGTCACACTCGATATGGTGTGTCATCAGTGAATAGAAATGGAGTGAACGTTATGATGGGTTCGAGTCAGTCTCCTAGAAAAGCACTGAGGACACAGCGGTCTTTTGTCCAACGCGGAGCAGCCCAGTTATCAAGATTCTCAAACTCGGTAGCTGCTAGAGATGGATCACATTTTGCTATAGCGAATCCACGGTGGCTTGAAGATAGTTGTAACAATAATAACGGAAGGCATAACGATGGTGATTGGTCTCAACGTTTGGTGCTTAAACCCAAAAATTATACAAAAGATAGAGAATCTATACTGGTAAAAAGAACATCTGAAACACTTATTGTGCTTCTCTTTGCAGTGAAACTCTTTGTTGGCTAATCACATTCTTTTTGTTATCTTCAGGGTAACGGTGATAAGACAGAGAGAATGCACTACTCAGGGCCATTGGTTTCTGCAGGAGGAAACTTAGATGAAATGTTGAAAGAACATGAAAGACAGATTCAGTTAGCAGTTAGCAAAGCTCGGGTGGATAAGAAGACGAATAGAGATGATAACAGACCGGCTCAAGCTTTTCTTGCTGCAAATGGCAGATGAGATATCAGAGAAGAAAAGAAAGGAAGAAACTGGAAAAAATGGAGAAAGAAAAGTTTTGAGGTTTTGCAACGTTGAGTTAATTGATCTCTGGTGGGGTCTTTTGTAAAGTCGAAAGCTAAAGTTGTGTAATTTATTTATTTATTCTTCGTTCTTTTAACAATTTAGTAGAATTAATCAACCTTGATCAAAGAAAAAATAAGTAGAATTAGTCAACTACTGTTATCTTTGGTCATTTCAATTGCACTAAACGATCCAACCACCAAGAAACTTAAATTGAAGGCTTCTCTGTCTTGCTTCATGCAGAAACTGAAGCTAGTTGCTCTGTCTTACTCAAGTGACCTTATAGTTTCCTTCGCTTCATGTCTAAGCATAAACTCAACTTCCTCTTTCATCTCACACCATTTTATACTTATTCAGGAACAAGTCGTAACTTCTGCAGAATCAAGTTGTTAAATTCGAATCTGACAATGAGGCCTAAAGCAAATCAAAGCCACAAGCTCAAGCTTCTCCTTGTTTGTCTTCTTGCCACCATAATTTTCGTCTTCATCGTGAGATCAACTCTGACATCTTCACAGGGACACCAGAATCCAAAAGAGACAAGATCATCGCGTTGCTCTGGTTCCTGCAATAAGCTACCACGTTCCGTCGCACAAGCCCTGATCCATTACTCGACTTCAGTTATCACACCACAACAAACGCTCAAAGAAATTGCGGTTAGCAGTAGGGTACTCGGCATGAAATCACCCTGCAATTTCTTGGTGTTTGGTCTAGGCCATGACAGTCTCATGTGGAGCTCTCTTAACTATGGAGGCCGGACGGTGTTTCTTGAAGAAGATGAAGCATGGATAAAACAGATCAAGAAACGGTTCCCGATGCTGGATTCATACCATGTGACATATGACAGTAAAGTCAACCAAGCTGAAAATCTCATTGAATTTGGGAAAGGGCCTGAATGCACAGCCATTGGAGATCCAAGGTACTCAATGTGTCAACTAGCACTCAAGGGCTTGCCTGCAGAGATATATGAGACTAGTTGGGATTTGATTATGGTTGATGCACCCACTGGCTACTACGATGAGGCTCCTGGGAGAATGACAACGATTTACACGGCGGGAATGATGGCGAGGAACAGGAAACATGGAGGAGAGACCGATGTGTTTGTGCATGATGTGAACAGAGAAATAGAAGACAAATTCTCTAAGGCTTTCTTGTGTGAAGGGTACATGAAGAAACAAGAAGGGAGATTAAGGCACTTTGTTATCCCTAGCTATAGAGATGGATCAGACTCAGAATCGAGTCGACCCTTTTGTCCTTAGTGAGCATATGTTACGTAGCTCGCCTCTGTTTCTTTTTCATAAACTAGCTAAAAAGAAAATTTCATAATCCACGTAATATATTTTTTTTGCTTGCTTTTCTTAACCTTTCTTCTTTACTTTTCTATTTCTTATAATTTTTTTTTTCATTTTGTTTATTTGTTGCTATAGTATCTTTAAAACCAAAAATAATTAAAAAAATCGAATAATCAAACCATCTTAATTTAAATCTATATATATATATAATAATAATAAGAGAGTTTTCTATCCTCTTAAAGTGTCCACTTAAGCATTCATGTCATCATTTTACCTCTTTCTATGAAATCCAAATATCTTATTTATTAAAATAAAAAAACCATTTAAAATAAAATTAGTTCACACACTTTATATTATTATTTTCATTAAAGGAAAAAAAATAATTCACAAAAAAATCTCTTATCATAGATTTAATGGTACAAGGTTTTTTTTTAAGAGTTACAATTATTTAGTAGGATAAAGAAAAGAAGAGTTTTTTAAAAAATAATAAATACCAAATTTAAAAGGTTTTTACGCAAAAATAAAAAGTAATTAATTTCTGAATCAAAATACACATATATTTGTTGTTGTTAATGTTAATGTTAAAGTATCAATTCCTAATACCGATTAAAAAATTAGAAGGATCCAGTGCATATTATTATTAATAATTATAATGTAATATAAATAATAAAAATAATAAAATTTTCTATATTATTTATTTTTATCTAGATTAAAAAAATTAATTGTGGTTTGAAATATATTTTTTTAAAACTTATCCTAAACATTAGAAATAAAAAAATCTAATCTAATAATGAAAACTGTCATAATAATATTTGAAAATAAGAAAAATTTGTTTTTGGAAAAATACACATATAAAATTAGAATATTTTTATGAGTTCGAAAGTTACGCATTTTAGAAAAATCAAAATAAAGAATACTATCTAAAATCATAATATAAAACAAATTAGATATGTGAACAGGGAACTTTGCATTTTTTAAACGGTCAAGATAAATACAATATTTCACATTAAAATCTGACGTCAGTGGATAGGAACGAGTTCATATATGATATTTATTCTTTAGAAAGCAATTTTACATGCACAAAAAAGGAAAAAAAAACATCATTAAAAAATTCCTAGATTTTCCGACGTTCACTTTAGCAAGAAAATTATGTAACTCATAAAACAAATTGAGTATTGAATTGTACGTGAGCAAATAGAAAGTGAAAAGAGAGTAGATATCTGAAAGCCACAAATAAATCATAGAAGATGTGGTAATGGAATGTGTGAAATTTTTTATCAAACTAAAGTAAAATCTTTTAAAATTTGAATGATTATATTTAATACTAAAAATTCACATTGATAAAAGTTTTAAATTAAAATCCCGCCCAACGCGGGGAGTACATAATCTAGTAATCAAATCGGGCGAGTCCTATAATCCTAAAAAGCCGCAGAAATGATACTGCCAAACAAAGCAAACAGTAAAAGATCCTAGGGAATAAAAAGTGAACAAGTTAGTGTGAGCAACTACACCCCATCGCCAGCCTTATGTGATACCTCCTCAACCTTCGAATGAAGTTAATCCCATGGAAGACTTCTTGCATCTAGAAGCAATCCCACGGTCATGTGCTACCTAAAGAAATAAGGCACATGTTCCTTCTTCACCAGCCACAAGAACCCTAAGCAGCAATACACAATATACAAGCTCTTTTGCAATCTGTTTGCTACTCCTGTGGTCGGAGAGTTTTCGTCATTAGATGCGCTCACACGCTTTGTTAGTCTCCGGTCATGAGCAAAGATATGGTTGAATGATGATGATGACGCAAAGTCATATGCTGCAGATTCTGGAAATTAGTTTTTAGTGATAAGAAGAGTCATTACAAGACAAGCTTTCAAAATTAGTAATAGCTTAATACCTAGAAGAGGAACAATCTGTCTAGAGATTCTTGATATTGGGAATGAGGCAGAACTGGAGAAACACACTATTGTTGGTTTCAAGTGTTTCTTCAGATATGTACTCTGAGTAAACCCATTCCTATTAATAAAGGACTAGTGATATGATCAACTGGGTGGAATAGTGATTATGAATACAGTCCATCGATCGGTGGAAACCCTGCATGATTTCCTCGCCGCCTAGAGCTTTCGAGGCTTTTAGGGTTTCGGAAATCTATACATTATATTGTAAATGTGGGTTCACATATATGATGGATTGTTCAATACTAATAAATTAATTTTATTTTCAGAAGATTGACGTCATTAGATGGGATGGGAAGACCACAAAGCTTCAGATTTGCATGAAAAGTGTTGAAAAGTTCAAGTCACGCTTCCAACTTGAAAGACTTGTAATGGAAAGCAAATATAGAGACTAGTAGTTGTAGAATTATCGACAAGGTTTAGAGAATGTGATACATTGTTTTTAGCTTTAAATAATCTATAAAATTGTAAACACACAGAGTCCTTTCATCAACACACAATATGTCTAGTAGTATAAGAAACCATAAACATCTTGAAACTCTTTAGATTCTCGAGATCACTCTAAACTTTGATTAAAATAAGAAAAGCATCGTAACTATAAAATAAAAACAATGCAAATCAATATATTAAATTTGTCTTCACACGAGCTTGTCACCGTGTTCCTTCTCAGTCGTCTTGCTTTTACCGTCTTCTTTCACTGGATCCTTCTTCTCCAGAGTCACAGAAGACACTTTCCGATCTTCTGTTTCCTCACGAGGATTCAAAAACAGCCTTCCGAGAATATAGGATCCAAACGTCAAGATTATTATAACTATGACGATCAAACACCATTCCCAGATTGGGATCTCCATCGTTTCTGGTTTATTTTCTCCTTGATAATAAAAATTGAGTAAACGTAGAGGAGGAGATCCTTTGTTGATGATTAAATTTGCGTTAGACTTGTTGCTAAATATATAGGCGGTAAACTACTCGAAAGACTTGGAAATTTACCATTTTGGTTAATCTTTGCTAGGAAATTAGTAAAATGTGTTCCATTATCTTCAATCAATAGTAAATGGTATATTTCCCTTTTTCAAAGATTCATAAACTAATAACATTTTGTTATTTTGCCATTTTTTTCTTAACTTCTCTTCTTTGATTTTTCCTTTCTTCTAACATTGTTTTCAGTCTCTACTATTTAAATTATCTTTAAAACCATAAAAAAGAGTCGCAGAATTTGTCCTATACATAACTGAAACATTATGTTCAAAATTCAAATTATATTCTACGACTCAAAACTACAGACAATTGCCTCAAAAATATTTCATTTTTTCACAACTTGTAAGAATGATTCCAAACTCCACAATTCATATAAAATGATCTTTGAGTTATTATCAACAAAAGCAACAACAGAAAAAAAAAAATGCAACTTGCATATTTTTAGCTAGTGTAATACAAAGCAAGACTTGGAAAAAAGCCTCACAGATATTTGCTATGTAAGTGCGACACAATACAATGGCTTTCAGGAAGAAGAGCAACAAGGCTTCTTCGTGTTTGATTCAGAAGAAGCAGCGACATCAATGGTTTGGCCTTCCTTGATGTTGGCATTTGCAGTTGCCTGGTCTGACGATATCGATTTCTTGCTGATGATCCTATAAATCTCTGAGAGAATCGTCTGAAAAGCCTTCTCTACGTTTAATGCCTCCAGAGCCGATGTTTCAATGAAAGATAAGCCTTCTTTCTCAGCATAGCTCTGAGCATCCTCTGTGGCAACTGCTCTGAGATGCTTCAGATCTGTCTTGTTTCCAATCAACATAATCACAATGTTGGAATCCGCATGGTCTCTAAGTTCTTTTAACCACCGGCTTACATTTTCGAACGTTGTTGGTTTAGTGACGTCATAGACCAAGAGAGCTCCAAGTGCACCTCTGTAATAGGCACTGGTAATGGCTCTGTATCGTTCTTGCCCAGCCGTGTCCCATATCTGAGCTTTCACAGTTCTTCCTTCCACCTAAGAACAAAGAGCATGGTTTTGCCAAGACGGTTAATTCAGAAATAATAAGCAGCAAATGCATACCAAATACGAATATATTCGATGACTGGAGTTTGCAGCATATCTATGTCGATACGATTAGTGAACTTGCAGCGAAATTCCACAAAAGACCCAGAAAGAAATCTCGAGACTGTGAAATAACAACCATGATTTATATACTTGAGTATCATATGTTACATTTTCATTGTCTAATTAGATGTAAATAGTGTTCTAGATCAATTTCAGTTTTTACAACGAAGAGATTCTTCGATCTGCCTTAAACAAGGTTTTAGATCTAACATGTGAGGCAGCCTCACAGAAAATACCACAGTAGAATAAACTTAGGATCATTATAATAAAAAAATTAAGAAATTTCAAAGCAAATACATCGACCAAATGAAGTAAACATCAAAATTCAAAAACCAAGCCCAGATGTTCGCTACTATACACAATGGCTGCTTCCGAGTATCCCCAAAATCTTAAGCACATCTATGGGAAATGAACACGAAGAGGATATTTACATATGAACTGTGAACACACATACGGATCGAACCGAAAAGCACCGATACATATATCAAGAAATTCCAGAAAATTATAACTAATCCTAGATTGAGAAAAATTTCTGTTACACCATAGAGAGAGAGATGAGTACATACTTGGAGAGTACGAGTAGCGAATTCTACACCGATGGTAGATTTGGATTCTAAGCAGAACTCATTTCGAGTGAATCTAGAGAGCAGATTTGACTTGCCGACACCGGAGTCTCCGATCAAAACCACTTTAAACAAGTAGTCGTATTCTTCTTCCGGTCTTCTCGCCATTGTTACGAGTTTTTCAAGGAGAGCTATAGATTTGGGATATTGAAAAAAGTGAAGAATCGAAGAAGAAGAAGAAGAAGAATAGAAAGAAATAATTTATTTGTTTTTTAGAGAAAACGAAATGTTGTGTGGTCTAAAATACCCCTGGATTTATTCAACATTTTTGATTGCCAACGGTGACTTGACTTATCGAGTTTGGCTTAAAAAACAGCCTTAAATGTATTTCGAAAACGTAAAATACTAGTAAAATGTATCAAAATTTATGGGTCTAAGCGAATTCGAGTTTTGTTCCTTCTAATACTATAAAAATAAGGCATTTTACGTTGTTTTTTTATTATCACTTAAAATTTCTATTAACCGAAGAAACTGTAACAAGAAAATAAACTCGAATACTAATAGAGGAATTAGTTTAACCGCAACAATACATCTAAGGAAAAAAACTAATAGGTTATCAACCAGTACATGTGCTTTCGAACAGAAAGAACCAAGTAGTGAGATAGGAAACTGTAAAAGGGAGATTTCGCTATCCTTTGGAGAGCGGATCTAATCGGCAGCGAAGAGTTTGTTGAATGATGATCACTGATGATGGCTTAGAAGAAGATCAATGTAATCTAGCGTTCATTTCCATCCATATAGAGTATATAGATGCTTGGAAAATAAGCTTGAGGTTCAAGGTGATGTTCTTGTCTCTAGAGGGATGTGTTAACCATCTTAAGACATCATCAAACAAAGGAGGAGGCGAGAGTCGCACTCTTGTGGTGAAGAATGACCATACCACAGAGTTGAACACGCAATAAAAAAAAAATATGATGTAACGTCTCATCATAATTGTTGCATAATAGACGGGATGAGGGAACATCAAGATTCCAGCTCTCAGTCGGTCCCTTGTGTGTAATCTCTTCCTTGCTGAAACCCATGTGAAAAATGCATGCTTAGGACTGTGCCAATCCACTGGATGGCCCGGAGGGTGGAGATTATTTCAAGTTTGAGCTGCCAAAAAATTAGACCTGACCGGATGATCACCTACTTTCCATAGATAAAAGCCATCCATTTCAGATTGACAAATCTGAGGTGGTTGAAGAAGACAATTTTTGAGGATAAAAATAATGGGATTGCGGCTTCTGTTGGAGGCAATCCACCAGTTTCCGCTATGGAGTACATCAGACACTAAAGCATTGATTGGTAGACCAGATACTCGGGCCTCAAAAGGCCTGCGATCTCTATCAAAGGACCAAGACCAGTCCAATTAGCTTGCCAAAAACTAGCTATGATTCCTGATCCAATCTCACAAACAACAAAATGTCTTGCTAGAGTTCTCAACTTACAAATAGTCTTTCATATCCAGCTTGATGAAGGAATAAGGTCGAGGTTCCAGAAGCAAGCTGATCCAATAATATTCATCCTAATCCACGAGACCTAGAGGGAGCCGCCTAAAGAAAATATCAACCAGATCAAGACCAAGAACCTTGTTCCAGTCCGCCAGTCTCCTAAGTCCAAACCCGCCATTTTTTTTAGGAGTGCCTAGTGATTCCTAGCTAACCTCTGCCCCTCTTGTTGAGTTAGGGATTCCCTTCCAAAATAAACTGTTGCACATACTCTCTAGAGAAGCCATACACTAATTTGGCAAGATGAAGATAGATGCCTAAAAAGGAATGATGGAATATATCACTGATTATAGCATATGCATCCTTCTTGTTTCATGGTGAATAGTCCATGATGAGAACTTTTTGGGAACTTTTTGTGAGTCTATCAAGAAGTAGTTGGTAATATTGTTTTCTTAAAGGGTATAAACAGTTTGAGCCTCTTATTATTCTTTAAAATTGTTACGATTAAATTTTTTTGGAATAATCGCCTATAACATCTCAATATTTTGATCCAAACCACTAAAAGTTTTCAATGATTCTATAAAAGCTATCAAATTTGGGATGGGAACAAACATTGTTAACTTTCATATGAATTATAATCTTTCAATCGAACTGTTGGATTAAAAAAGATTATCACTTTTAAAAAATTTGTTGGTAAGGATTTTGACCTTCTCTGTTCTAACTTTTCAAGTGTCTAATTAATATCTTGTATATCTAGTTAGTTGCATATGAAAAATGAACTAATGTTTGCAAAGAAGTTAAGTAAGATTTAGACAATACAAAATTGTAGTCAAACTTTTAACGTAACCGTCATAACAATAATTTAGATTTAGAGTTATAACGATTTTTCTTAAGTGTATTCCAACATAATAAGAAAAAGAAACACGAGCTAAACCGGAAACAAACAGAACCAGAATTTAAACCAAACAAAACCGAGCCAACTCTCCGAAACCGCACATTTAAAAAACCCTAATTCGTATCTTCTTCCGTCAACACTCTTTTATAGCTTTCTCTCCGCCTCATTAGTTTGCTTCTTCTCTCGATTTGCTCTCACGGAAGATATCCAGCACGTCTGGTAAGATCCATTGATCGACCAATCATTATCTCCAATAAGGTTTATATTCATCGCTATGATCGAATAATTTCCTGTCAAAATTTGCGAGCTCACTGCTTGATTTTTATTCTTGGAACCAGATCGGATATCAGAAGCCGGAATTCGTACATTTTCCGTCTAAGCAATGGCTTTGGTGAGTTCTATTTGATTTTCTTATGTTAGTTTCCGTTTCTCAGTTCGCTTTGTACGATCGCATCTTGTATTGATATGTTGCTACGGTGCTCAAATAATAGCAAAAAAACAAGAAATAATTTTAGTAACATTCAATTTGTTACTTCTCGGATCTAAGTTATTGAAGGATTGCTTATACACCAATTTGATTGAAATTATGTTAGTTTGGATATTTAGCTAGCTGCTGCTAACTAGTATTAAGTTTTGATGTGAGATACATATCTTCGTGTCAAAGCTGGAGAATGATTTTTCTATTCCGGAATATCTTATGTTATTGCGATTGATATGTGTTTGTCAGAGAAAATTATTGTGCTGATCAATTACGATTGTAGGTATTGCACACGTACAAGGGAAACAAAAGTGCTGACAAGGCACTCATTGTCGCAGAGTACATTGGTGTGCAGATCGATGTGCCATCTGACTTTGAGATGGGTGTCACTAACAAAACCCCAGAGTTCCTCAAGATGAACCCTATTGGAAAGGTTTGTCAACACTGCTGATACTTGAAATTTTCTGGAATGGTTGTGTCCATTTTCAGCTAACCAAAAGCCAATGATCTTGCTAGGTTCCTGTACTTGAGACTCCCGAGGGTTCTGTATTTGAGAGCAATGCCATTGCCCGTTACGGTAAAGCATTTACATCTTTCTCTTCATTTGTCTCTCAGTGTCTAGTTTGATCGCTTGTTGTTGTTTGGGTGTAATGGATGTTTTGATATCCCAATGCAGTAAGCCGATTGAAGGGCGAGAACTCTTTGAACGGATCCTCTCTGATCGAATATGTAAGTTACTGTTTTTTCCATGGGGCTACCCTTCTCTTATCCCTTTGCGTCTGTTTTATTGTTTGTCAATCTATGTGTTAGCATTCTCAATGCTTATCTGCATGTTGTTACTTTGTAGGCACAAATTGAGCAATGGATCGATTTCTCCTCATTGGAGATTTATGCAAACATCTTGAGGTGGTTCGGCCCGAGAATGGGCTTTATGCCATACAGTGCTCCGGTAAGCTTTTGTGACTTTCATTGGCTCTTTCATTCACTCTCTGTGATGGCAATCTAGGTTCTATCTTCTCTATATCAATATAGTAGACCAGTTTATTTGTCCTCATCCCTTATTCTTATACAAATGCAGGCTGAGGAAGCGTCTGTTTCTGCACTGAAGAGAGCACTTGATGCTCTGAACACACATCTCGCTTCCAACACTTTCCTTGTTGGACACTCTATTACCCTTGCTGATGTTATCACTGTCTGCAACTTGAACTTGGGATTTGTTACTGTCATGACCAAGAACTTTACCTCTTCATTCCCTCATGTTGAAAGATACTTCTGGACTGTGGTTAACCAACCAAATTTCAAGAAAGTTGTGGGTGATGTCAAACAGACTGAAGCTGTCCCTCCTGTTCCTTCCAAGAAAGCTGCCCAGCCTGCAAAGCCCACGGAAGAGCCTAAGAAAAAGGAAGCCCCAGCAGCAGAGGCACCTAAGTTTGCTGAAGAGGAAGAGGCACCAAAGCCCAAAGCCAAGAACCCTCTTGACTTGTTACCACCAAGCCCAATGGTTCTGGATGAGTGGAAGAGGCTTTACTCAAACACCAAATCTAATTTCCGTGAGGTTGCTATTAAAGGTGTGTGGTGTTATCTTCCCTTCATTTAGTTTTACAGTTTTGTTTCAGAAGATGCAAGGATTTGTTTAGCTGCTGGATTCTATTGCATTTTAGCATGTCTAATATTGTGCCTCAAATGCAGGATTCTGGGACATGTATGACCCAGAGGGATACTCACTATGGTTCTGTGACTACAAATACAACGATGAGAACATGGTGTCATTCGTCACACTCAACAAGGTTGGTGGGTTCCTTCAGCGCATGGACTTGGCACGTAAATACGCCTTTGGAAAGATGCTGATTTGCGGGTCAGAGGGTCCCTTCAAGGTGAAGGGTTTGTGGCTGTTCCGTGGACCAGATATCCCAAAGTTCATAATGGATGAGGTGTACGACATGGAGCTTTACGAGTGGACTAAGGTTGATATCTCAGATGAAGCCCAGATGGAGCGTGTTAGCCAGATGATCGAAGACGCAGAGCCATTTGAAGGCGAGGCTCTCTTGGACGCCAAGTGCTTCAAGTGAAAAGAGAGGATAGTTGGGTGCTTCCATTTGCCTAGGTTTTGCAGCCAGGGTCTTTATATATATCTCTCTCCATAGAGGTTTTGCTCTCACTTGTGTTATGGTAATCTTTGAGTCGCGTAGACTTTTTTTCTAATTGAATGTTAAGGACAAGGTTGTGGTCTTTTCTACTTTTTGTTAATGTCTCCTTTTTTTTTTTTCTTGTTGTGCCAGAATTGTTTACTATAGCAGGTTTTTCGAAGTTCTGACCGGCCAGTCTACCCTGGCAATAGGCAATATATGGTCTGGTTTACTTGTTTTCCGGTTATTTTGCTTGGTTGATCTGCTTTGACGTTTCTCTCTCAAATTCTACAACCTCAAAAGCATTTTGGTATTTGTTTTTATTTAATCTCGTCCTTTGACGAATAGGGGAGGTGTATCCAAGTGTTGAAATGGTTGAAAATGTCTATAGCTCATTTCATTGGAATGACATGTTCATCTCAAAATTAACTAGCCAGTAACGTGATATGTATCGTGTAAAAGAATAGTTAAAAAAGTTTAACTATTCATTCACCAGTAACGTGATATGTATCATGAGCTCTCGGCTAACGGTATTAGTTGTCGATGATTGGAGTGTCCCCATTCGAATCTTTTGCCTAAATTGAATATGTGTTAATTGATAATGGAAAGGTAAAAGTTAAAAAGGAAAAAAAAAGAAAAAGACAGGTGGTGTATTAATTACATATTTATTTTGGGCTAAAACCAAAATGAATTGTTGTTTACTACATCTAAAGAAAGTCTTGGGTCGAATTGTTCTGTTTTCAACATCCAAAGTTGTTCTACCAGACGATCCTTTTGTTCTTTGTGTACAAGCAAAGTCTCATCTATAGAGGGAGTGAGTAATTGAGATGAGAGAGACCTCGTCAAGTGGTCTTTCATGGCGGCGTCTGCTATTCTTCGCTTCGATTGGTCTGCACTTCGTCTTAGGTTTGTCTTCTTCAGATCTATCTGATTTCACTTTCAAAAGTCTTGATTGCCAATTTTCTTTATCAGTTTGGTAGAAACATGGGATTTTAGGTTTTTGAATCTGCCAGATTTATGTCAAATTGAGGCTCTTTCTAGATTTTATCTGTTTTAATCTCTCTATGCATGAGGTTATGTTCTTGCTCTTCCGCGATCAGGATTGAAACATGCATGTAGAATAGGTAGACTGTATTTCTCTGTTGAGTAGATCTTGGCCACACAGATACTAAACCTTTAACCTTTTTCTTAATACATAGGTGAAGAGAAAATAAGAAAAGATACTCTTACCGTTCTATTAATTGGAGAATATTTGGTTTAGCTTTGTTCTAAATGTGAAACCATGTCTTGATTTGAAAAGGTTGTCTGCAAAATCTATTGCTTTTCTGGGAGGGATTTGGTTTTTTTTTTTCTCCTTGTAACTACCATCATGGTGGTATCGGTATAGTTCATCAGCAGTTTCATGGTGATGCTGCATTTGAGTTATGAGACATGTATTTCCAGTTTATCGTAAAGTGACTGAAACTCTTTGTGATCTATAGTTTTCACTTTTCAGACTTTTGAAGTTTCACATGAGCCATTTGCTTTGAAAGAAGTAGGTGTATGCTTGTAGTTGTTGCAATTGATATTGTTCTCTGTTGCCAATGTTTGGAGTTGTTGCTCTCCATTTGTTGAAGATAAGCAACTTGCTAACTAATTGGGTTTAGATTGGCGTGTAGCTTTATCAGAGTAAAAGAGTGTCTTAACAACATAAACCTTGATTTTTTACATTCTAGGGGCATCTATTAAGTCTTCTGATATGATATTTCCAGGTCTATCCGGTGACTCCAAGAATACGAGTACTGGAGTTAATGCGGAATCTCATACTTCTTCGAGCAAAACAGGCACAAAAGTAATCCTCATACTGGTCGGATTTGTGGCTGTAGCTATGTTCTCCTTCTTCCTATTCAAGCTATGGCAGAAGAAGAAAAGAGACGAGCAGTATGCTCGACTGTTGAAGCTGTTTGAGGAAGATGATGAGCTGGAGGTTGAATTAGGCCTTCGAGATTAAAAACACAAATTTGTCAGCAAATGCGTGAGGTATACTTGGGATAGCTTGTCTGTCTTTGGGCTAAAGCTTTACTTACAAGTGATCTTATGATTGCATGATAAGTGATAATTATGTTCCACATGTTTGTTATTGACAGGCGTTTGTTTCTCTTATAAAAAGCTTGTAGATGAAACTCATGGGCATTTAATTAAATCTGAAGTATATATATTACGCACACAAATATATACTTTGATTGGTAAATGATCTAGCTGTAAGATGATAAGTGCTTGCCTTGTCACTTAATCATTATCCCCTAGACGATTGTTTCATGGCTGAGAATAAACTATTATAACTTGGTGATCTTTTTTACATGTTTAGATTTATTAGGTCCAGTTTTGTACAATCTATTTTTCTACTTGGTTTGTTCCTGCGACCCTGCTCTTCTTTTGAGATGAAGCAATATTCATGACTTATGAGTAACTTGCTAGTTGGTTACAAAGAGAATCGCATATAAATAAACAAAATGGTTAAAAGATGGGACTAGGAGTGGACAAAAAAAAAGAAACCCGACCCAAAAACTTTTAGCGAATTCAAATCCGACAAATTATTCCATTGGAGTGTAAATGTTTAAATCCGAAAATCCGTACCCAACCCGATCCGAACCCAAAACTTGGAGACTCAATCCAAAAATCCGAAAATACATAACTACCCATGAAAAATAATCTAATTTGAGAACTCTATCTTCTAAATGTGAGTTTTGTATTTGTAATATACACAAATTCAATCCGAATCTGAAACGGAAAACCCAAAAAATTCAGAAAAACTGAAAAACCCGAAAAAATACGAAAAAACTCAAAAAACCAAAAAACCCATATTCAAACCCGATCAAAATCTGAATTTTTTGGTTTTTTATAGGGTATTAACTCCGAAACCCGAATCCGACCCGAAAACGAAAAGTTTTACACGAACCGAACCCGATAAATTATTCAATTGAAATATAAATCCCTAAATTTGAAAATCTGAATCCTATCGGGTTTTACCCGAATCCGAACCCGAAACTCGAATGCCCAACCCTAGATGGGACTATAATCAAGTATTGAAGACCGAGAAGCAATCTGCTTCTGAACCCTAAGACTAAAACCCCAGAGGCTCATGCAAAGGTATAAGATAAAACGAGGGATTTATTAAACCAGCTCCAAAAACTCAAAATGAAATTAATGTTGAGTTCCAAACTTAGATAAGAGTTACATGATTGAGAACGAGATTACATTTCATAAACACCATTATTAGTTTATTAATTATTATTACCCACTGGTTAATAGACATCTCAGCTAACCAACAAAAATTTCAAAAATAAACTTAATGACAAAATAAATTAATTGAGAAGTCCAAACGTTAGAACATTATCACCTCGCAGATAGATAGACAATGCATAGAGCCTTTGCTCTGTCCCCACGACCATGCCATGGCTTCTCTGTCCCAAGCAGACAAAAAAACAACTTTCATCATCTCTCAGGTAAAAAATCTTTATTGTCCAGTCTTAGCACGCTTGCTGTTGAAAGGGGACATGCTTGGACTCGGACAAGGGCTTAAGCTCGGACTCGGACTCTCTTCCCTTAGTGTACCATTCAAAGCGGCTAACTCCTTCAGCTGTTCCCTCTTGTAGTGGTCCATTGATTCGTCCTATAGAGAGAAGAACCAAAACCTTGTGAACAAAAGGTTTGGAGTACAAAATCATATAGAGAAGAGGATTTTTGTGAAAAGAATGTACCATTGGTTTTAGGAGCGATTCCAGGAAATGCACTGCATGCTCCAATTGAGAGTTTATTATGTCCTCTGGAAGCTCAGCTTCGATCAGTACATGTAGTGGCTCACTGAGATGCTCGTACCCTGGCTTACCTTTTAGTTTTTCCTCCTGCAGGAAAGTAAAGCACTTAATGGATAAAACCTAAGCCTTGACACCAGCATGGAAGATAATTAATGTCTGAGATGATTATAAAACTCAGAAGAAATGAACTTCAGATTTTGAATCAGAACTTTCCCTATTGACTTCTAATGATGCTTAATTGATGAAGTTGCATGAGCCTAAAACTCAAACACTTCATTTCTTAGGCTTCCAAATTTTACATATTTTCAAATGTGAACAAGAGTAGTAGCTGATAATGCAGGAAAAACTGTATCATTACTTCAATAATAACTTCCTAAGCCAAGAGATGGCCGAACACAAACTTACACACACGGAAAACATACTAGTGATAAAAGGAATATGCAAATTATGAATATTCAAAACATGGCTGTAGAACTGACTGGTAACTAAAAACAGATCAGAGGAAGTGCAGTTTTTACTTTTAAGAAGTCATATCAATTTGCAGTTAGAACTAATGATCAAAAGGAATGCTTCGGAGAATCAATGAACAAGAAGGCAATACCTTGACAGTATCCTTCACGGATCCTCGCCCTCTAATAAACACCCTACAGTGTGTTGCCAGCTCAACTCTTTTTAGGGAGTTTCCACGTGGCCCAAGAATCCGCCCAACAAAGTTATACTGCAAGATTCAATAGACTTAACTCGAGAACAATCCAACTGTAATAACATATTTGGCTTAAAACATTTAAAACTTACGCTTGGAAATTTATCCACTGGCACATCAAGTCTAATCACTCTTTTCACGATGGGTGGGGGGTTAGGGAGTCCGGGCATCCCAATCCAGCAGACTGAAGCAGGAGCACGAAATGGAGAAGCTCTCTGAAGGTGACAGTTTTCATGAAGAAAGCAAACAATCAATATCCATAAAACACACTTTTGATTTAGAATTCTTAGCAACACCATCATAATTCAACATAAGTCTGACAGCTGACTTCAACCATCATCAGTGGCTTACCTCCGCTTGCATCATTGACCATCCTTCTAAATCAAGCTCTCCATTAGTGGGCTGGTTAAGCGATCTAAATGGACTGCCATGCTCATATCTCTCAGGATCAGAAAAACTAGAGACCCTCCTGATTTCTGCAGACGCCAGCAATGTAAGGAATTAGGCAAATGTTAGGAAAGAAACTGCAACGGTTGAACATCATGGGCATCTTCATAATCTTAGCTTTCTAGGCAAGAAGGAAACAAAAGGCTCGAGTTCCAAGAGGTTAGTATGATGGAAATTTCAAAGCACATCTTTGTCATTTAAGGTTCACACAATCCCTTAATAGCATGATTCACAGCTAAAGCTACGTAAATACATCTGGAAAATCATACGCATATTCACAGACAAACAGGCCTCCTAGTCCTAGTGAAAATTATTTGATGATCATTTGCTCAATGATCATTATCATTAAGAAGTACATAAAACTGACTCGTTTTCACATTACACCACTCATCAAGAATGATTGCAACAAATTGCCTGTAACAAACAAGTCTTTCTGAATGCTACAAGTAACATAACATTAGATTGGCTATATATATATATATATATATATCACGAAGGCCACAACAAAGAGAACAAAAAGTTGCATATAAATACATTTTTTTACTCTTGTACCCTTCTTCTTCTCTACACAGTATATGTAATTATTAATTTAAGAAAGCCAGGACACGCACAAAAGCTTTGTTCACCCGAGAAATTCCTTTAGTATACAATTAAGGAAATACTTAAATCAAAAGCGTATAGCTTGATAGGACAGCTCACCTTGATTTAGCAGCCTGCAGCAATTTGGCATAACTTGCAAAAAAGGATCCAACTTTTGTCTCTCTTGCAACAATTCAGTCAAGTACCTGAACAAGGTAAAAAAAAGATGAACGTAAGGTCCACAGGACTATTGAGTGATTCACATTGGAGTCATAGCACACACGTAAACTAAACTTGAAGAAAATATCTTGTTGCAATCCTTGAGTAAATTGTATAGGATCCAATAATAAGTGGTGGAACAAAGCTAAATAACAATCAACATTGCCATGGAACGGATTGTGAAAAAGGCGACACTGTGAGACTATGATTGAAATGTTGGATCTGCGTGACCAGGCCATAAAAATACGAACTTGACAGAATCATAATCAACACTCATCCAATACAAAAAGAACAACATCAACCAATCATAGGCACGAACAGACTTGGATTGCTACTAACTGAACAAGTCCACAAGAAACCGATCCACAAGAATCATTCAAATTTTATCGAAAAAAGTAAGCTCAGAGAGATTCAAATAAACAAAAGAAGAGAGAAATTGGAACCTCGCACGATCAGTAGGAAGACAAGGGGATCGATTGGGAGAAGCACGGAATCCGCCGGAAAGAGGAAACTGGAAGAAACTTCCAGGAGAGATCCTCTCTTCCATGGCCGCAAAACCAGCGCCGGAATCCATCATCAAGACTCTGTATATATAAATCAGAAGGTCAGATAAGTAGATGCATAGACAATGAGTGAAGATATAATAGAGGAAAAGAGAAAGAGTGTGACCGGAGATAGTTTGAAGATGCGGCGGAGGATCTCAAGGTTCAGAAACGTGTCTCCACTCGTTGAGAAGTAGGTGTGGACTGTATAGTGGCCAAAGCAAGAGAAGAGGAAGAAGAAGGAAGTAGGCAAGTAGGGAGTCAAAAGCCCTACACGATGACACATTTTCCATATTTTCTATTTTTTTCTATATTCTCTCTAATTTTTCAATATGGAAGCTTTCTGATCTTTTTAGGTTCTTTGCATTTTCACATACTTGGGCCTTAGCCCACTAATAAGAGGCCTTCTCCTAAGGAGCATTATTCACATTATGCCAATAATTCTCTTATTAAAAAAATAGCAAATAAATAGCAGCTAAGCATAATTTGATAACATGTGGAAAGAGAAAAGTTATGATCTCTTTTAGACAGCCTAAAACATTGAATAGCATCGGGCATGAATCCTAGATCCCATCAAAGCATCAACAAGGAAATCACACATTGGGGTTCCTCTCATTTCCACCAAAGAGATAAAAACTGAAGCAGCTGAGTTTTTGCCTTTACGAGAGACGACGAGCTCGATATGTGACTGTGCTTCAGCGAACATTTCGTGAACAGCAAGAAAACGAGCCATGACGAAGTAGGACTCAATGGTAAACCGAAATCCAGGCTGAGATGAGATGAATTTGAAGAAAGCGAAGATAGAACGGTGTGGAAGGGAGAGAGGGTTACGGTTGATGAGATCGACGACATGAAGAACGCTGAGCGAATGCAGGACCTTTCTGATAGAAGGGCAGGCAGTAAAAGAAGAGAACTCCAATGGTGGATCCTTGTAAGAATCTCTGATGGCAACTGAGAGTTTGACGAGAATTGGGTCATCTTCGTCGTCTGCTGAGACAGATTCTGGAGACTACCATGTCGATAAGAGGGACGATGCACGAGAAAATCTCTGTGGGTGAGATCGAGACAGTGTGCTTCTTAGAATTTCAATTCTGAACATCTCCGCCTCTCAATTTCTCCGGCGCCGGCAATTTCGAAAGACTTTTAGAGCATGTGCGGTAGAGAGCCTATATAGTCTCTCAAACAAAAAAAATATTTTTTAATATAAATTAATTATATAATCAAATTTTAAAATTTTGAAAAGGTTGAACGACAAATGTTGGGTGAGTCTCGTGAACATGTGCTTGGGGAGAACTTCTTTGTCCTGACACAAATCATATGCTTTTTAACTCACAAAACCGCCTTTTAGAAGTAACCCGGCGCCGGTATTTCAGTTAGTGTTTCATCCCCCGGTTCAACGTGTTTATCAAGTTTAATGAATCGTTAAACTAGGCTTTGCATCATCGTTTGTGCGTGTTTGGATTCTTTGATTGTAATGAAAACTGAAAGGTGATTTAATCTTGAAACCAACTTTACATCAAAGAAAGCAATTGATTAGAGCTAAATTAAGATGATATGTTAATACTTCGAAAGGGAAACAAAAGAAAAAGACAAGGAACATGATAGTTATAAACGAGACAAAAAGGTTCGGTTTCATAGAATGTCAGAACATCCTATAGGCTATAGATATTGTAGCTAAGGTACATGAAGAGAAAACTCAAAATACGAAAGAAGAGAAGAAGTAGAACTAATAGCCTCCCTTGAGATCGTTGACAACATCGTAAGGGATTGGAGTAACAGTCTCCAAGGTCATGCCTTCCACCATGAAACCTGGTTTGGGTCCTTTAGGCTGTCTCTTGGTGCTTATGGTCTCACCTCTGGCTTTGGCTGCAGCCTTGAGCTCATCGTTTTTCTTCTTCCTCAGCTTGAACTCTTCTGCACATCTTGACTGCTGCACATGCTCCACACGAACATGAATCCTCTTCCTTATGATCCTGTTGCCAATCTGAAACACCACACATCATAAAGTGTCAGTCATGTTATCCAAGATAGGCTATTTCAGAAAAAGCGTTTGTGTTAACAGCATTCCAGAAGTCAGGAATAAAAACATACTAGCACCTCAATGACCAAGAATCGTAGTAAAATTACGTTAGAGACTGATCCTAACTGTGAAACTACATTAGACAAACTTTTTAAATGCAAAAAGCCCAATTGATGCAACACAATAAACGTTGAGGCTGAAGACTTAACGAAACCAAAGCAACAAATTTTCGAATCTGAAAGTGGATCAAGAAACACGCTAGAATTAAACCCAACACAAAGAACTGAAGTCCTAATAGAAAATAACATCTTTGAGATAAACCTAACGACCTGAACTAAATTGTAGCAAAGGTGGACTCAATCGTACATTTCAACATAAAATCAACGATCAACTATCTAAATAGCACAATAAGCTTGAATCTCTTAATTCAAAAAGAAGCTTTCTTTCAGAGATTCACGAATCAAGATAAGAAGGCTAACAAGTTCGCTCTAAAGCAGCAGAGATATATGAGTTTTAAAGGGAAATGACTTGTTCAGACCTGTTTGTTGACTTCGACACCGACGGCGCGCTTGGTGACGTTCCAGACACGACCAGTACGACCATGGTAAAACTTGTGAGGCATACCCTTGTGGATCGCACCATTAACCTTAACATCGACGTAATCGCCGACCTTGAAGGTCCTGAGGTAAGTGGATAATGGGATGTAACCCTTCTTCCTGAACGGCCTCGCGAACAGATCCCGAGTTCTCGCCCTCACTCCATGACCTGCCGGCATTTTTCCTCCTCTTTGCAACTAAAACCCTAGATCGCCGAAGAAACGAAACGAGAAACCAGTGATTATTTATATACTCTGTTTTGACATTAGGGTTTCGTATGGACCTGTGGGTCAGTTAGTTGGGCTTATTCTGTACGTGATCCCATGAATTTTAGAACCGGCCCATCAAATAATAAAAGAGCATAGACTAGTGTGGAACGGATGTAGAAATGAAGCTTCTGTTTTCTTAACAAATCAACCTCACGTTTCTTTATAGCTTACAAAAATCACTACTAAATCTTTGTCTCAGTTAACTCCATAGACCAAATAGTATTTATACCAATGTAGGTTTCTTTATCTCTTTCCATTTTTTTTTGTTTCCGGTTCAAATATTACTTCTCTTCAACCTCTGACATTACATAGAAAGCACAAAATGGCTACATAACCAAATACTATCTCAAACTCACAAACACCACATCTTCAGATAGTCATCAGTTATGCTTGGCTTGCTTCAGTCTCCACATTCCCAAATGCTGCCTCCTTAAACCCGCTCATGCATGAAGACGGTTCTAGATTTACCGTTGTCTCAACATTTGCTGACTGACCGTTTTGACAATGCTCGTTGGGTTGAGGGGGGATGATAACATCTACACCATCCTTAGCTACTTTGCGCTTAAGCTTCTGAGCTTTCCTCTTGAACCGAGCTCTCCTGGCTTTTGGAGACTTGATGGTTTCTTTAACTGGACTCGCTGCCTCTACTGTCTTTTTCTCACAAGGAAGTACAGTAAGCTGAGTGTTGTAGTTGGCCAGGTTGTTTTTAGATTCTGACTGGATCGCTAAAAGAGCGGTTCTCCCAGCACTTATCTCAGCATCTTTTTTAGTTCTTGTTGCAGCTCCTGTGTACTTTATGCCTCCAATCTCTACAGTACATATGAAAAGTGGAGCTCTTCCAAGAGTTTCAATCTTTTGGCACTGATACAATGGAATCGCATAATTCATCTTCTGAGCATACTCTTGAAGAAGATTCTTGCATAACCCTGTTTCGTGCTGCATTAATATGCCATTCAAAGTTAGTCAAATGCACATAACATACAGAATGAGCCTAAGAATCTGCCCTTCTAGATCTTGGTTATGCACATAAATCTAATAAAACTGAAACCAATTAACTCCCTTATTCAATTCACCAAAGAACTACTCACATAAGAGAATTGATTAATAAGTGGAGTCTGTAAACTCTCGACTCTTGATCATTGCCCAAACCAAGACCCTCGACAAATCCATTATTCCCCCTAACGCATACTCATAGCTCCCCTCTACCTTTCAACTCTCAAACTATCCGTAAGGTCTGCTAAACTCCTAGGCTAGTTACAAAAGTTCTGCACTAGACTTAACAATATACACGCCATAAGAAAGGTGAGGTGCTTACAACAGGTTGTGAAACACACTGGCTTAGCTCACTGGATTTTGCCAATTCCTGGAGAGCAACCTCCGCAGCTGACTGCTCTGCAGCCTTACGATTGAAGAATCCAGGCAATGAATTATATGTGACACCATCCACTGTTACGCTCGATTGAAAGAAAGATTTGTGTGAAGGGCCTTCTTTGACAGTCTCATATACAGGCGTTGGGAGCTTGTATTTCTGAGCATACTCCTGCAACCGGCTTTTGAACACGTAGCAATTTGAAACACCTGAGCAGGAAAAAGTTCAAAATGAGCAGATCCACTACATCATAAACTATAAAGATAACTCAAAAACGACAACAGGGAAAAGCAGTGAACGAGTCCTCAATTGCAAATGTGAAGGTAAGCATAAAGCTGACAACTTTCTCAAAGAAACTATGCTTATCCAAAAGAGAAGAAACAATTAACTTATCTAAATTGAAACCTAGCTTCCATATTCTGCAAATTGAACCAATAAATCATCATCTCAAAAGAGTAAACTTTGCAATGGATGCTCATATATGACCAATAACAGCCTGAAGAAGAACCAAGATATACTAGTCCTTTTTTAATCATCGAGAGCTGAAAACAAAACCAAACTTTCCGGCCTTTATAGAAAAAATAGATATTGCAAAATCCGAGAGCTTTTACCAGAGAGATCTACGCTTAAAACCCACAAGGGAAAGATAACTCTTTTAACTAATCAAAACTTTACAATCCAATTTCCCAGGAAAAAAAAGAATCTAGCAAGAAAAAAAGGCAAAAAAAATAATCATGATTTGGTTAAAAATTCAAAACCAGGAAAGAAAAACCCATCAACAGAAACAAAGACAATGCATACATGATGAAGAAGATGAAGAAAAAGAAGAAGAAGAAGGGGAAATTCACCAGAGGAAACATCATTCGCAGTCATTTTTTGTGGAGCAGAATGTAGCTGAAGAGATGAAGAGTGTTGAGTAGGGCAGCGCGAGAAAGAAAGAGACTCCTTTCTCGGCAACAGAGGCACCGCCACCGTGATGCTGCAAAAAAAGCCGAGAGATAAGATGATTTAAGGCGCTTCACCAAAAACCCTCTCCCCCTCGACTCCTCTTTAGTTTTAGGATTTTGTTTTCTCTTTCCTTTGTCTTTCTTTTGAAGGGCAGATGAAAGGTGGTTTTTAATTAATCAGATTTGTTGCATGTAATCATTTAAAAAAAAAATTCAGATATATAAAAATTATATTCCTATTATTATATTTTTAGATCAACCATTCCATAAATATGATTTACTTCTGAATATATGAAAATAAAAACGTTTATTAATCTAATATTTCGAAATATTTAGTTTAATTAGAAAAAACTATTTATATCCCATAGTTTCGGGTTACATCTAGTCAACTATATATCCACAATTGATTAACCTTTGTTTCAGGTACGTCCTCTTTTGATTGATCATAAACTTCCTAGATTGATTTGCCCCCTAAGTAGCTAGATTGCTAGACCATACCAATTTAAACTCACTTCCACTTACGATTAAAACCAAATTAGATTTGATTTTTTACACCATAATTGTGTAATTAAAAATAAGGACGTCTTCCAGAAACGACACGGATTCAGAAATATGCATTAAAATCATGTCAACGAAATCACCAGGAAACAACTAAAGGTAAGATTGACAAGGAAATTTCAGTTTTTTAACTCCGTTTTAGGGAGGAGAGACTCCTTCTTTCATATAGTAGATTCCAATATTACAAACATGTTTTCGATTTTGAGATTATTTTGTTCAAATCTCTTTTCGATTATATTGTTAAGAGTCAAACATCTGATTATATCTAACATTCTTCACAATATAATCTCTCTTCTTGATTCCGTAGGTGTTTGTCCTTATAAGGTGGGACTTAAATGTTCCACGTGGCTGCTTGTTGTGTACAAACCTTTATGAATGCATAGCTCATCTCTTATGTCAATGCCCATTTGCTTCTGAGGTCTGGACTTCCTTCTTCTCCTATCACTCCCCCTTCTAGCTTTGAGAATATAGTTACATGGGTAAAATCTGTTTCTAGATGCAACGAGCTCAACGTCATCTGCAAATTAACACTCCAAGCTTCGGTTTAAGAAATTTAGAGAGGATGGAACTCCAGATTACATCAAACTTTCTTAATTCGTCAGATCAACCATATACGGCGGAGCAAGCTAGCCAGTTTAATCTCTTCTTCGATTATATATAAGATTAACGATAATGCTCTCTCATCTGGTTCCTTTGCTATGTTCAAACTGTTGTCTCTTTAAGGGAGGATCTTAAGAAGACAAATGTATGGAAATTTAACGTTAAAGAAAACAAGGTATCGTATCATCGGATAGAACTATGAATGCAAGAGGAGACCTGGGATCTCATATACTTCTCGAGAAAGTTCTAGCAATTACAAATAGAATCGTCCAAGCCTGCAGAGCGCTTAACGTTATAATACATAATAATAGATATTATCACATAGGACATGTTTCGTTTGACAACTAAAGTCATATGCGGCTTGTGACTTATGGTCAAACCTTACAATTCTTATTCGTTTAACAGTCGTGTGTTTGTTTGCATCGGTATCAATAATTTTATGCGGTAGAACGAACATCAATTGATCACAGCTGCAATCACAACAATATCAAACGCATTACCAAATTTTTTCAGCAGTTGAAATTTTCTTACATAATAATCTATGTTTGCCATATCATTTAACTGTTAAAAACTGCGTCCAGCAAATAAACATCGCAGATCGCAGGCACGTTGAGGCTTAAGTAATCCTAGAAACTATAAATAATTGAGCCCATGTCCAGATAATTTATATATTTGAGCCCATTAACGCTCTCCTAATAACGGAATAATAAGATTCTTTTTGTCCCTCTTCGGAAACACCTTTGCCACACGCCGTGTGAGCTCCACGCGCTTCAACAGTCGTGACAAATCCTTTTCTCCGACCGTCTTCATTGGTTTTCCTTGTACATCCACCGGATCTTTCAGTTCTCTGGCAATCTAAAACCCTAGGGGTTTTTGGTGAAATTTTATTCCTTGGTCCTCTTCCAATTCTGCAGAATTGCTCATCGTAGCATGTGATAGTCGTATATATACGACGATGTCTGATAGTAATAGCAATAGCAGGAAGAAAATCATTACTGAAGGCGACATCGCCACTCTTTTGCAGAGGTACCGTATATATCTCTCTTACGTCGTAAATTCTGAAACGTAGTGGATTTGGTTAAGTCAGTGTGGGGAAGTTGATTTCGATGCAGATATGATATGAAGACGATACTGAAGCTGCTACAGGAGATGTCATATTATTCGGATATAAAAATGGACTGGAATGAGTTGGTGAAGAAGACCACTACCGGAATTACTAATGCTAGAGAATATCAGTTGCTATGGCGACACCTTTCTTATCGGGAACCTCTCCTCCTTGTGGAAGATGATGCTCAACCTCTCGTACTTTTTTTTGTCTCTCCTCTTTCCACTTTTGATGAATTGCTCACTCCTTATTTTTTTAACACAAAGTTTTAATCTTTCCAGTTTATGTTGCAGAGATAGCTTTCTTCAATAAAGTACTTTAATTTATTACTACTTTGTGTGTTATTTTGAGATATCCTTATTCCCAATTGGCAATGGATATTCAAACTTTTTGGTACCGAGCATCTTGGCATTAGGGATGGATGAATTATTGAGTATCTCTTGTGCATTGCTGATCTAGTTTGTAGATTTTTTAAACGACTCTTGCCTGTGCAGAATGATGATAGTGACATGGAGTGTGAATTGGAAGCTTTCCCTGCAGTCAGCCATGAAGCATCAGTGGAGGCTATTGCACATGTCAAAGTAACAAGGGAATCATATATTGTTTCAAGACGCTTTAGTTTATACCGTAGATAGTTTACTTGATTTTATGTATTCCTCTAGAATTTCTGTCAGATAAACTGGAGTTCCAAAGACTATGTCCAGGATGTCAGTTTGTAGTTGGGATAGGTTGTTGGTTACGTGTTCTGGATTTAAACATGTGCTTATCCTGAGTTCCCTTATTATTGGAATACCATTCTAAGTTTCTGTCTCTCTTTTATACCAGGTGATGGCTGCTTCGTATGTGCCAAGTGAGTCCGATCTACTCGATGACTCAACAATTGAAGCTCCTTTGACTATCAACATACCTTATTGTCTGCCTGAGGGGACTCAGGAACCATCAGAGTCTTCTTGGTCGTCAAGAGGGATGAACATCACCTTTCCTATTTGTCTTCAGAAAGCTACATCTACCGAGGGGATGAATGGAAATGGTCCAAACAGTGCTAGCATGGTTTTTCGGAGGAAAAGGAAAAAATGGTCTGCCGAGGAGGATGAGGAGCTGATTGCAGCTGTGAAGCGATGTGGTCAAGGCAACTGGGCACATATCATTAAGAGAGACTTTAGAGGAGAGAGAACCGCCTCCCAACTCTCGCAGGTTGTTATTTCACTTAGTCAATATTGGCTTCTCTTTTTTTCATTATATTCCTTCTAGAAGTCGTCTTGTAGTTTATTCACCCTACCCTTATCCTCTTGTCCTTTGTATTACAACTTTTTTATGCACCATGATCTATATTCTGTTGAGGATAAGTGGTGGATATTGCCTTCCCTGTTTTGAGTTGTTGGAGCTGGCTCTATACAGACTATAGGACCACTGTGGTAATTACTCTACAAATATATCTGTTGTCATCCAGTCTGCTACGGATGTGGGGTTTCCCCCATTTTTCCGGGTTTAAATCCCGGCAACAGATTCTTTGAATGATATGATTAATAGTCTTTTGGCAATCATAAAAGGTAGCTAAAAAGGCAACGTTTTATGATATTTTTATCCATCTTTACATTTTAGTGGATATATGCTCCATCAGGTCATTTCTGATGGTATAAGATGGCCAATTCTTTGGCTACTTGGAAGAGCATGTGATGTTTAGCATGTGTTTATACTTTTTCTCTTTATTGGTGGTACAAAATGACTACTTTATTTGCAGAGGTGGGCGCTTATAAAAAGAAGGTGTGATACTTCGACCTCTGTTAGTAATTGTGGCCTACAACGAACTGAAGCGCAGATAGCAGTAAACAATGCATTATCTTTGGCTATGGGAAATCGGCCCCCTTCAAAAAAACTTGCAGTAGGTACAAACAGCAGAAGATCCTTTCCCGCTAATTCTAGTATTTATTATACAACAGTGGTTGCCACTAGCTATGTTATAGTCTAAGTCAGAAATTAGCTTGCATGTTTAACTGGGGTGGAGTTTTGTAGTTATAACATTTCTCTCACACTTTTTTCCTATATCAACTGGACGGAATTTTCTACAGGTATTTCGTCAATGCCATCATCTTGCAGCATCACAGAGATGCAAGCCAATGGGGACAGTTCTTCTCAAGGTCAGCAACAGTCCAAACCAGTTGTTCAAGCATTGCCTCGGGCAACATCATTTCTAGTTTCAAAATCTCGAGTTGTTGTTAAAAAAACATCAGCAAGCTCCATTTCCAGATCAGATCTAATGGTAACAGCCAATTCAGTAGCTGCTGCAGCGTGCATGGGTGGCATATCGACTGCTGCATCAGTACCAAAGGTCGAACCTGGAAAAACTGATGCTCCATTAGTACGAAAGACTGAACCTGTAAATAATGCTTCTACAGCTTGTATGCCTCGTCCCTCAGGTAGCCTCTCCGTGCCAAAGGTTGAACCAGGAATGAGTGTTGCCGCTTCTAGTATCATTAAAGCGGCTGGACCTGCAAATACACAGCCTCTATCTAATGAACACCTGAAATTTGTGACGGCTTCATCATCTTCTAACAAACCTCCTCTCATGGCTCCTTGTTCAGAAGGATCTACAATGCTTTCTGCTTCTGCCCCCTTAGCTTCTGCATCAAGGATCATCTCTAATCAGAGAGTTTTTGTAGCCTCAGTCCCAACTACTGTATTACAACGAAAGCCAACTGCAGAGATCATCACTTGCAAACCAGATGGTGGACAGAAAGAGCAAGCCCATGGAGATGGAGCAAGCTCATCGGCTGCGATCCAGCCAAATAAAATGACCTCAACAAACTCGGAGATTAGCAGGGGAAAGCAGGCTACACAGGCTCAGTCCCCTAATCTGTTGCCTGGGAAAATCCCAGTATTTCAGACTGCAGTTAACAGTGCCACTAGCCAAAAGTTGGTTGATAAACCATCTGATAAACCTGCAGTACCATCCGTCAGTGGAGGTGGATCACAATCTAAAGCCAGATGTGAATTAAACAATAGGGTTGATTCCACGATCAAAGTGAATAATGTATGCGGGAAATCTCCAGAGGTTGCAACTGTGGCAGGGACCAGACAGGGTGTTTAGTTCTTTGACAGAAACGTCTAATGCTTTATTTTGGAGCTTTCATTTGTAAATTTTTTTAGAAGACTGAAAGAAATATATTATGTAAAGTAGGCCCTCCCAGCACATGGTACTAATTAATATGAATCTCATATACTTATAATCTTTAAACTCTAGAACATATAGTTAGCTTTGAATCTCAGGACTTTTAAAGAAGATCAATGCCTCAGCTTCTGTTGACATATTCAGGGAGTTTTACAGGTGGGACAATGTAGCTACAATGTTTCTGCAGAGCTGGAGATGGACTCACACAAGCGAAGATTTATGAGGGTTGCTTCTGTTGTTTATACTTCTTTAACTTGACACCAAACAAGAATGACCTTAGTGGAATCCTAGGCTTTTCAATCGATGATGATGTGCTTTTGGTCTGAGTTCTTGTACTCGTTCCATTCAAGATCCCAAGGTCCTCTTCTAGTTTGCATACAACTCTTTCCACTTCAGTTCTCAGTGCTCTTGCACGATCAAGTCCTGCTTGAAGTTCATTGAAGACCCTTTTGTTCTCCTGTTTCATGTTAAGTATCTCACCATGGAACTTTGCAGCCTGGTAACGGCTTATTTCTGTATCGCTTACTTTAGTTCCACCGGATTGGGATGTGACCCTTGAAACTTCATCTTTGATAGTGCAAAGTGTTGCATACCTTCCCTCGAGTTCGTCTCTCAGAACTGCACTATTCTCTAGCCATAACTGCACCTCTGTCCGAATCTCTCTAAGGTGTCTATATAGAGGCTTTGCCTCTGATGCAAGTGCAGTGTTACTACTGCTTCCACCATTATTCTGTTGCTTGCTTTCAATTCTCAGTTTCGATAGTTCTGCTTTCAGGTCCTGAACTGATGTCTGGTACTTCTGTATCTGATGAACAGATGTACTAAATCTTAACCAGAACTCGATATTCTCCTCCAGTACCGCATCAATATCCCCACGCACTTTTTCTTCCACACTTGGAATTTTGTTTCTTAGGATCTCATCAATGTCTGCAAATTTCACCTTAATCACGTCTTTCTTTGTTCTTTCAGATGTTCTCTTTAAGTCTCCTCCTTGCTGATATGGTGCCATGGAAATTGAAGAATTAGAACTAGGGGAAATGCTCACACTTTCAGACTGGTTTCTTTCTACTGGATGTGGAGAATCCTTGCCAGGAATTTCTGGTTTCTGGCGTATATGAAACTCCACATCTTCGCAAGAAACAGCATTCTTGAGCTCTCTCAACTGCAACGCCAGCTCAAAGAAGCCATCTCGGTTCTTCTTCTCAACTTCAGTCAACTTTCTCTTCACTTCTCTATAGTCCCTTAGTACTGATGTGTATTCATCCAATAGAACCTTCTCTCTATCCTCCATGCCATCCGAGGGTATCAACTGCCTCCAGTGTCTCCTCTCCTCATCTTCCGCCTCTGTGCCAAAACAAGTACTTTCTGTTTCTGATGAACCACAAGATACTTTTGTCTCCGATTTCTCTTCTTGCACCGACTCTTGATCTCTACTATGTTTTACTACAATGGCCTCTTTGATTTCCTCTGCACTCTTTATCTCTGTCTCTTTTGAGATTGAATCTAAATGCTCAGAAGGATCTTCCTCTTGTGCATCGTCCAGCTTAAGTCCATCTCCTTCAACATCTTCATCCATTTTCACTTCCTGTAACTTTCCAGATAAGTTTTCAGCTGTGCTATTAGCATCAATCAAATGCTTTTGAAGATTTTTGTTCTGGTCTTCCACTCTTTGGAACAGGTTTCTAACTTTACTCAGCTCATCTTCAAGTGCGGTTAATCTTTTCTTCATATCTGTAGAGTCTGAAACAAGACATGCCTTGTCTTCCTCTACACCACGGATATGTTCATGTAACTCATTTGTCTCTGATGTTAATGTCTTGACCAATGCCGTATGAGACGAAGTTGTTGTTTCCAGGGAAACCACTTTCTCTACAAGTTCATCTATCTTCTCTGCAAAGTTCACATTACTCAGGTTATCATTAAAATCAACTTCTCTCGATTCATTCTTAGATTCATGACTCAATTCTTGACCATCAACAGCTTTCTCAGCACCTTCTTCAACCTTAATCTCAAACTTTTTTCTCAGTGCTTCAAATATCTCTGTAGCAGTATCGATCCTTTCCTTCTCAATTTGTGCGTCTTCAGCAAATCGCTTCTGCGTCTCCTCAAGCTCAGCAATCGTCTCTTTACAGGTGCTTAGAGCAGTGCTCGCCACCAGCGTTCTAGCTTCACCAACTTCGATCTCTGCACCAACCCCAAACTCATCTTGTAAACTACAAACTCTCTTCTGCATTTCCGCAACTTCATTCTCCAAATTCCAATACTTATCATAAGACTGCTCATAAGAACTCCTCACAAACTCCTTCTCGGTCTGCAGCACCAAGATCCCTTTATGAATCTTATCAATCTCCTCCAATGCCTCTTCTTTACTCAATCCCGAACCCACCAATGCAGAAGAAAATGCTGAAGTTTTCATATCACAAGGTCTCTTTCTCGACAACACCATCAGAGATTGGCTTTTGAACTCTTTCTTGGGAATCTCGGGGACTTCTGGTATGTTAGTTCCACTGGGAATGAGATGAAGACGCTTAGGTGGTTTCTCGGGATTGTCATCATCTTCATCCTCACCAAGAGGAAATGGAACATGTTCAGGGAAGGCGGTGGCGATCATATGGTTGGCACTCTGAAGTTCTGTGGACAAATGGTCATAGCGTTCTGCTAAAGCACGGTATGATCTAAACGCTTCCTCCACGAAATTAACGATCTCAGGCCTTTTACGGTAATACATCTCCGCCCTTTTAGCAAAAGTGTCTCCATCTTCATCTATGATCTTAAGTGTGTACTTTACCTTCTCCTCCATATCTAAGGAAAGTTGAAAAATTCAGAAACAACTCAATGAGGCTTTATACTCTCAGTTTCTTTGCATTGAAATATGAACACTGTTACGTGAAAACATGAGGGAACGTACCTTGGAGATTGTGTTCGAGCCATTTGGATTGTTTTGTGCGTATGTGGCTGGCCCACCACCATGAATACGCATTGCTCGCTGCTCTCTGCAACATTTATAGTTCCACAATGATCCGCATCCTCATTTTTTCTTTTGTTTTTTCCTCTCAGTTCTAATGTTAAATCTTTTTTTATATGATTCTGATGACTTTTAATTTTCTTCCTTGTGGGTTTTAACTAGAAAACCTAAATTTAGAAGATTAGTATATTGTTTTTTTTTTGTTATTTAAATTGGTAAATTGTTCTACTGTAAATGACTATATAAGACTTGGTAGTTGAACTGGTTTGTAACAGAAAAAAGGCCAATTGTTACATTGCATTATTATTATAGAATACGTCAATATTCGCCAATGTCCCCAAGAAACCAAAACAGGATGAAACTAATTTGAACAAAAAATGGAGAATTCACATTCTGATAAATTGCTTATAGAAGCTTGTTACATCTATTAACAAGCTTCTAACAAAATCTTTTTACCTACGTGCTAGTTCGTATCGTTTGGTTTTCAAACAGGCCCAAGGCATTCGACCATATGTACTTGAATTTTTTTTGTCTCTATAGGATTATGCTTCGTCAACTAGAGGTTTTCTCCCAGTGAGCCATACTCTGTTCAATCCCTCATACATTATAGAAAAAGTAAGTTGTAGTGTCCTAGTTTGAACTGAGTTATCTTTAGATTTTCCTGTATCTCGGAACTGTAAATTTTCTGGATATGTGTGTGGTTTCTCTAGCAAGGAAGAATTTATGTTCAAATTGTGAATTAGGTTGTGACTGGGAAATTGCTTAAGAAGTGGTACAGTCATTAGTAACATGTTTGATGTTCTCTAGACATGATTTTTTTTTGTTGGTTTCAGGGTCTCAAGAGGAATTTGTTAGATTTTGGTCTCTCATAAGGCTAAACTTTGCGTATTCTCTTGCCCGGTTTATCACTATTTTTGCAAGGCATTGCCTTTGCTTTTATATGGGCTCCGTGGCGTCTTTATTCACGCATGATATTGAAAGACTCTAAATTATATTCCCTTAGATTCATGAACCTATATATATAATTTTTTTTTGTCGTCATATTCATGAACCTATATATGTATTGATTAGTCTTGATTTTTCTTGGCCCATAACTTTTTTTTTCTTTTTCTTGACTGACAATAAATAATATATCTTGATTCTTGGAAGAAAGGAGACCTTGATAGACTCTAACCAAAGAGCAAAAACAAAAGTAGAACTCAATCAAATAAAAACACAATAAAGAAACACCAACAAATTTTAGAACTCCACAACATTATACCGTTCGAAAGTGGTTTCCGGACTGGAAATTTTCAGGAGTCACCACCATTTTCAATCGTCTGTCTTACCAATACTCTTCGATGATACTCGAAGCTATAGTGGTGACATCATAACCGTGGAGGCCAGTCTCAATAAGATAATTGTCTTGTATTGAGAATGTCCGCTAGAGATTGCAAAGCCGCTGAAAGGATATCAAAATCCAGACATGTGAGAAGTTGACACAGCACTTCAATACAGTCTTGCCTCACAAGGAACCTGCATAAAATTATTCTGTATTCAATTTCAAAAATCTTTTAAGAGTACACAAAGGAAAAAAAAAATTATTGTCGTGTGAAGAGGTGGATCCAAAAAAATAATTTATATAGGGCACAAATTGTACATAAGTATTAATAATATTAAATTTTCATAAAATTTGCACAAAAATTACAAAATAAAAAACATTAAGCAAATATAATTTTAAAATCTTTAATATACTTTAAATTTGAATTAAAAAAAAGACACCAAATTTTTTGAATATACTATTTTTATTGGTTTCTAAATATACTTAATTACATACATTAGATATATTAAAATGTAGGATACTTTATAATAGAAAAAGATGGTTTAAAAATTTTTAAATGTTAAAATTGAATTAGAAGGATAAAAAAGAACGTAGTTTTATTTAAGAAAATAATAAAAAGGAATAAGAAAAATGCAGCAAGCATTAAAAATATATAGAAAAATACTAAAAAGGATGTGGGCTATAGCAAATAAAAAAATTACAAATAAAATAATAAAAGCAAAAGAAAATGTCATCAAAGGCATAACTTTTCTACCAAATGAGCTAAGAGATATAATAACTACATGTTATTTAGCTTCTCCAGAATATCATTCAGGATTTCAATGGTTCCTTTGAGATTGCCTCTTTGAGAATGTTCTTCCGCTAGTCTAACTTGATTTTCAGAGAAGACGGTAGTTGACGTTGTTTCGTTCATTTTTTCTTTTATTGCTTGGGAGAGATTTAATGGTAAGTTTGAGAAATTCAATGATGATTTTTAGGGAAAAAGAAAATCCACGAAAAATAGGGTTTGAGAATAATTAATTTATATGACACCAAAACTCATTGAGACATCTGGAAATTACCCACATTTAAGACTTAAGAGGCAAAAAAAGGAATTTTTATTATGCCAATAAGCATTAAATAATTTAGAAAGAGAGTAACATTATTAAAAATAAAATAAAAAGAAAACAAAGAAAAGAAGTACAAAGTTGTTAACCTTTCAAGTTTCTCGTGAAAATAAAAGTATTTGGTGATATTAAATAAAACTAAATACGACTTGATAGTTGCTACTTGTTACGGTTGGTTGATATATACGTATATGTAAAAATTAATCAGAAGAACCTCAAATAAAACCACAACATAACTCTATATTCATCAATCCAAGTTAACGTATCGAAATTTTACATAAACAACGATGAAAGACATTTTATCTTTCTTTTTCCTTTCCAAAAATCTTCTACAACGTTATAAACATTTCCTAAAGGTGTTGATATACTCTAATTCTAACCATCTAAAACCCAACACAAGCCCGTTATACATATCACAATCTCTAGATCTTCTTCATCTCCTCAACTTCACAAGTGGAAGATGATAGCCTTGGTCGTTTTGCAGCTCGCTTCTCGTCTTCTTCCTCCATCGGCTCCTTCTGACCACAATCATCCTCAACATCTTCACTCGTCTTGTCTCCAATTTCAAGATCATGCTCCAATGGCTTCTCCTCATCTCTGTCATCTTGACTTGATGGAACAACAAGCTCAACGTGAGTAGAAACAAGCTCTTCATTCTCAGTGTTACAGTCAGCGTTAGATACCACGGTTGCAGATAATAAAGAGACGGTCTCTCTTGGAGGACTCTCGCCGGTTTCACCTTCATAAATATTTTCCATAGTGTTGTCTTCTATGATACCGATATCTTCTGAATCATTAGAAGTGCTTTTCGAAGTTTCAGATAACAAATCAGTCTCATCTTCCTTCTGCACCAGGGGAATACCAAGGTTCCATGAAGAGAATGAATTAGATGCTCGCGGAGAAGCAGTTTCAGTGATGCGTTGAAAGCTGCCCTCTCCAGCGTTCAAACACATAAACTGTTCACCAGTTTCCATATCCACTTGCTGCCCAAAACAGAGCACAAAGAAGAATATTAAGATTTACGTGTCAAATAAGGAGATTGATCATTAGCTTGCGGAACTTTTAGTACCTCTCTTGCCAATGAGTCGTTACTAAGATGGTAAAACGAAGAAGGTTCCTCGAATGGTTGTTGTAGTTGTACGAGTAATGATCCTGTGTCGTTGGCTCCTGACTCGAATAAATCTCTTAGTACCATACCCGAATCATTAGCAGCTTGCATGTTCCTCATGGAAGATCTCTCAAGCAAAGTCATTTCAATTCCTTGATCGTATTGCGTCTGTGTCATATTCCCGTTACAGTCTATCAAGGGGCTGCATCTCTCAGAGAGAACCTCAGTGCCCGTATTGTTATTGACGGCAACTGGACTTTCACAGAACTGGTTCTGTTCATTACTAACTTCCCGTGCGCGGTTTTCAAGGAGTTCAAAAATTAACTTCTGAATCAGAGTACGCTTCAATGAAGCTTCGGCAGGAGGAAACCAGTTCAGATAAAGCTGACAAAACCAGAGAAAAAGCATGATCAGCAAACTGAAAAGAATACAGACCCAGCAGCTCTTAGAGTAAAGTACTCGAACTTCTTTCAAACGAACTCATGAAATCAGGAAGCAAGCTGAAGATTCTATTTTGATTGGTCTGCAAAGAGGCAACTTCTACACTAAGCAGATAACACATTAATTCAAACAACTGGAGTAACCAACCCGACAGCAAGAAAGCTAAATAATCTAGAAAGTATCTGCGAAATGATTGCGGGTGAAAAAGATTCAGTTTGGCAAAGCTTACTAAAAGTAGCAATTAGAATAGGGACTTACAAAGTTGGAAGCATTATATATCTTGAAAGGACTAAAATTAACGGGAGCTTCAGCAAGAAATAGTTCCAGATAGTGAAGCAGAAAGAGGCCACAGTCAAATGAGTTATCCTGCTGTGGCAACTGAAATAGAAAGAGAAAACTTGCCATCACTTAAACTATCATTAACAGCTGCAAAAAGTATCTATTATTTAGCAGGAGAATTGTTGGAAGTTAAAATATAGAACTGGTAAAAGGCTACAAATGATAAAAGGCAATGGAAGCTTGCATATGACAGATGAAAGGCCAAACATAAATCAATTACTAGCTATCAAGATTCATGGGCAATCCATCAATGTCAAAGGTTGCCAAGTCGTTTGAAGTGAGTTCAGATCACGTTTCTAAAATGTAAACACATGCAACTGTAAATTGCTTTTAGTAGATAATATTGCTACAAATGCTTCTGTCAACTGTAAGAGTAGCTACTTTAATTTCGTAGTGGTACTAAATTGCCTAAAAGATCAATAACAAAAAAGAACCACGAGTCTATCTTTCCATTAAAAGGGAATTAAATAAGTAACAGAACGTGGTTAAATAAGAAAATATAGTTTGCTAACTTTCTACCTCTGGAAATTTGACATACAAAATCATGAAAGAATCATACAAACCAAGGAAATCCTTCTATAGACCAAAAAAAGGGTTTTCACAACAGCGAAGAACGTCCAACTGGTTTTCTCATACTCCTTTCTATATGTCCTGGAAATAGCAAAAATATTTTTTCAGGTTAGAGGCCGCACCTCAAGTGAGACAAATCGCAAATTCATGAATCTGGAAGATATATCATCTGATGTTTCTTTATGCCTCTCCTTCCATTCCTCGCACAAGTAACTAAAATCAGCAAAATGCTGTTATCAGCAAATTGCAATACCCAGCTTAAAACTTGAACAACGTAGCTCCACACTATATTTGAAAGGATCAGAATATGGTGCTACAACATATTTTTCAACAAATACGATCAAGAGAGCATGAAGAAAGTAGAAAATCATCTCATTGTCAAGTAAGAAATGTAAATAGATGATGTATATGCAATGCTACCAACATTAACAGAGACGGAGATTAGAAGACAAACCAAACAGGGGTGTAAGGGAGCTAACATACCTTTGGACCAGATTTTTAAGCCCTGCGTGGCTCCCTTTTATAGAATCCATATGTAATATGCATGGTATTTTCTTGGAGTCATCCAAGTCGAGATCTGCAGAATGATACAATATAATAATAAGAAACTGGATGATCATGACTTAGTAAAAAATAAAGTAACATGTGATATTACCTGTACAATTAGCCACTTCACCAGGGTGACATATGACTATTAAACTCCAGTGAAGACTGTCATTAGAATTTAGCAATGTCAGATTTAGAGCTTAATAAATATAACATAAAGAGAACAGCCATAAAGTTCTTCGCACTTGAAGTTAACTGGCACAAAAATGTAGTCCTTCCCAAACATGTCCACCTTCCTTGTCCACTTACGGACACGTAGAAAAGCAGCCTTTCCATCAGCTATACTTGAGGGATCTTTGTCGAGATCAGCAAGTTTTCGGAAGAAAAAGCTGTTAAAGAAATGGAATCTATGTTTTTCCTCCACTTGAATCTGATTCTTCAGATAACTGTAAATAATATAAGAACACACCAACAAAGTTGAATAAGCTTCACATCACAAGAAATTTTTCAGTATGACTGCAAGCACTGCATTAGTAAAATTGTGAATCATATTAAAACCATAAACCAAGTGAGAAATATCTAAACAGCAGACCCAGAAATAGTTCACAACAAAACATGCCAGAGTATATGCAGCGTGTAAGCATTGCATCAGAGAAATTAAATTTGAGAAACTTACTTAATATAGAAGTCAATGATGGTGTCATTCACAAATGTCTCTGGCAGCAAGAGCTCAACATCTCTTTTGCAAATGGAAACAGCATCTGGGTCTCCCTTTGGATAGACAACATCCTCAAATGGTTCATCAAAGCTGAAAAGACAACATAAAACTAGCAATTCAATATGAAATACCACCTCCCAGTGCTTGACAATCTTGGGGTAAAATTTTGCACCACCATAGCAAATGTGACCCAATAAACATGAATAAACTGCAATCATTCCAGAACTTCAATAACTGAAAGCCGGGTTAAGAATTATTGAGAATGAAGGTATCTAGTTGTTGGTCCAAGTTAAAATCATATTCCACCAACTTAGTGCACTATTTGTTGTGGCTGTATGCAGTAGATTTGGGACCATTGAGTTATCGGGGTGTAGATGGTCTGATCGTAGCTTTAATATTTTTTTTGTTTGCTTTAAAACAAAAAGCTTTCTAGCTTCTAAAGCTGAAAATAGTGGCTTTGGAAACAAAAATGAAAATGTTTAGAGGCTGTGTATTTCGGGTGGCGTCATCTCCATCCCCTAGAACTTGATTCGGAGAAAAAATACTACGGAGATTCAACAGATCACATGCCGTAAGGAACAAAATATAGATTTAACCTTCAAAAAACACAATAATATTGGACAACGGAGCTTCAAGGTTTTCACATGCTACTTATCCTAAGAATATATCACCTTTACATATCACACATCTCTGATGGCATAACTATTATGATGCTTAAACTAAGTGATCATCTTTACGCTAAGACCCTATAATTGACTGCCACAAACTTGCAATTGCTCAAAACCTACATTTGCCAAAGATGAAATGACAGGAATGCACATTTTCAGTTATATGCTTCAGAGGGCCATAAAGTATAAGTAATGATGTACTTTGGAAAATATAGCCCAAAAGTAGAACAGAAGTCGACATATTAATCCAGAAAGACATAAATGCAGCTCTTATAGAGCAGCTTTACCTTGGAAAATAACGCTTCTGTTGATTCAAGTTATCCCCTGATACTTCCACGCCATCCCTACAATAAAGAAACAGTTATGAGAGGAATTGGAACAATAACTCCCAAAAGCGCCTAAAATGTAACCAAAACTAAATATGAACCCAGTGTCAGTTTTCTAAAGATTTAGTCCAGTTTTCCCTCCGGAAGTCTAAAGTAATTCCTTTTGTATGCAGTTAGCTTTCACTTAAGGCTTCGTCTATTTTAAGCTTTAAAGGCTTAGAGTCGAAATTTCCTGAGTAAGTTTAGGTTATCATAGAGTTCTAACCAAATGACTCATACTCATAGTGTAGTTCACAATTTCCCAGATATCAGATATCCAACAACCAATCTTTCTCATCAGCAGAGTATGCAAATACATTTTTTAAATGAACGTGGGCAGACAAAAATGTAACTTTTAATTAACATTCCATAATATTAGAAGCTTACATGAAATCAGCATTCCACACAGCCGAGTATTTCACATGCAGTGAGTTTATCTTTTGTTGCTTCTCAGGCCAATTGTATTCTTTTACTGCAATCTTTAACTCCTCAACGTCTGGAAACCACATGAAGCATTACAAAAAGTTAGAAGGGGGAAGCCTTGTGTTGAAAAGGGAAGAGGCTTAAAAGCCAGACCGTTTGGTTTTTGCGAAAATGAAAATTAGAGAAAAGATCTCCTCTTATAACTCTTAGTCATCATTAAACATGAACATACAGGAAGCAGCTCCTCCCATGAAATTATGCAAATTAGAATGCAGCCACTACCAGTTCGGCAAACAAGTGAAATTGCTAATATGGCCCGATTTAACAAACTGCATGTAAAAAATAACTAAATATATCTCACTAGGTTATCAGTTCACTTTACATTCTACTTTTTCTTTACATTCGACTAAATTAAACCAAAATCAAAAGAAAGCATGAGATTGTAGTATTATATTTGTATATTTTTTCTTAATAGTAAGATTAGATAACCTGTCCTAACTCTTTGCAGACAAACCATATTCAATGTTAAAGTCTACAGACTCATTAAGAATAAGCACAAATAAAAACGTAACTCAACCCAGACTATATGCATTGAAAAATACGATGATTTGGAGAAAAAGATATAGTGACATGTGAGAATTTCCTACAGTGAAATAGTGAATAAACCTTCAATGACACCCGCTCATTTTTTTTGTGCTATCAAGTTTTTTCGATATAGAATCCCCAACAAATAACACCCAATAATGATACAGCCACAGTTTCAGGTACCTAAGATGACTAGACACTAAATCGTATTGGTAGGATTATAACAAGATGGCTTGTAACATTCTTATTAATAACCTAAATGGCAGATATACAGTAGCCAACTGTACCTGTGGTGTGTTGCATATCTTTATGGCATTTTTCATCCTTCAGTAGAACTCGAATTCTAAGAATGATCAATCCAACCTACGATATTGACCAGCAAAAATTGTAAAGCTGATAAAAAAATGTGCCTATAAATTATCCTTTATAATAAAAAAGTACGAAATAAATGAATAGCTCACATTTTGGTACCAATTGTATTGAATACTAACTATGTCTTCAACTTCAAATTCACAACAAAGTGGCCCTTCTTCATTATTAGCGAGGTAACTCTTTATTTTGATGCCATTGCATGAAAAGATTACCAGAGATGCAGTACACTGCATATCCTTAAGTATAACATACTCCGAAGTCATTATAACAGCCGTGCTTATATCAATCTGAGAAGTGGAAGGCATCAGTTTACAAATTGTAACTCTTACTTTAACATTGGTTAAGAAACTAGAAAACTCATTACCTTTTCCACATCATTGGATAAGTGTTCAGCCATCCAATCTTTCAGCCCATATAACATTGAAAGCAAAACCCAGTCAGACATAGGAAGACATCCAAGCATATCAGTAAGGAAATATAATGAAAAGCTGTAGCATGTACCTTCATCACCTTCTGAATCAGAAGTTTCACTCAACGCAGATCGATCGCTCAAGCTTTCATTAATAGCTGACATCATATCATTTTGCTCCTGCTGCAAATGTGAAGCGATTAAAAATGAAAGGCTTTAGCATACATGAAATAAGCAATACAAGGTAGATTTACATACACTGGATGAAGAATCTGAAAGGGATGAGTTTAGTTGGCGTTGACTATATGATGAGGTTTCAGCGTAGTAACTTTTTTCGCCTGGCTGGCAAGAGAAACTTACCAATCCATGATCTACATCTGTTTCTTTTATGTCGTCCTCGGTATTCAAACCAAACATCATTCTATGATTATCGTGATCAACATCTGTTTCTTTTGCAAGATCTTGAGTGTTCAAACCAAACATCAATCCATGATTAACGTACTCTGCATCTGTTTCTTTTAAATGGTCACTAGTTTCCAAACGAAACGTGAGACTCGTTCTGGACTCCTCAGCTTCTGTTATTAAAGTCGGAGCATCTTCACAATGATGATCGTCTACAGCAGTAGCTGGTTCTACACAACTTGGGCCTTCAGGTTCTTGTTTCTGAACACGTTTTTCATTGCAGACTGGCAACATTTAACCATGTCCATAAGTATTCATATATGATACAAACTATTTGCTTCTGGACAATATTATAGTGCCTCCCAAAAATTGTAGTATCACAACAGCATTAGTATCATTATTCTTACATACTCCAGAGACAAAGCAATGTTATTTAACTATACACTAGAAAATAGATAGAAGGATTCTCAGGTTAGCTTCAATCCCCAAATTATTTTTTCCGGAATCGAAACTGAAGCGAGAGATCTATATCACCATTTGAAGCTTAAAGACGAAGAAGAGCAATAACTTACAGCTTTGGATGTGTTGGCGTTGCAGAACCGAAGAATTGCAAGGACTAGGGTTTTTGAATTTTTCCAACAACTTTCCAGCTACTGACTCGTCCTCTTCGTTGAAATCGAACACTTGGATGATTTTCTTCATCGCTAGAGAAATCTGAGGAAAAGCCTCGCCGGTAAACGGAGAATCCAAGCCGGAGATCGGCAATCAGAAATCGAGGGGTCGAGAGAGAGAGAGACGCCAAAACGAAATAAATCAACAACGAATGCTAGCGCGTCTGAAACCCACGCGCGGAGGTAGCTTTACTGTATTTATAGTACTACTTAAATATTTTCATTACATAATTCGGATCTGAAATGACAGAATATACCCTTTTGTTAGCCGCGAATTTAAAATAGTGATAGAGAGAGACGTTAGCCATCGTTCTCTTGAACCTTCCTAGAGTTGAATCACAAAATTTAGCACAGAGAAGAGAGATTGAATTTGAAGAAGTCATGGATGTCTCTGGGAGCTTGACTTGCGTTGTTGTGGCGGTAGATGGAAGCGAGGTGAGTATGGAAGCTCTGAGGTGGGCTCTGGACAACCTCAAGCTCTCATCGTCTTCTTCCGATTCATCATTCGTCGTGCTTCATGTTCAGCCTTCGCCTTTTGTCGCCGCCGGAGTGAGTCCCGAAACCATCCCTTTCGGTGGTCCAAGTTGAGTCTCGTTACTAGTAATTTTGTTGATGTATATGATTGATCATTATACTGTTTGTTGAATTGACTCCGGGAATTTTGCGATGAAGGTGGTCTTGAGGTTCCTTCTTTCACCGCTGCAATCGAGCAACACCAGAAGCGAATCACAGATTCTATTCTCAAACACGCTCATTAAATTTTTGCTGAGAAATCTGTGAGTAGTGTTTGTTGTTCCCCTGTGAGAATTGGATATATACCTCACAATCCAGATCCACTAGCGAGTTTCTTAAATTCTGATGGATTAGAATCTATGTTTTTCACTGATAGATTGGAATCTACAGCAATTACTTATGTGGGATCTATAGAAGTGTATTGATTTGAGGATGGTGATTCATGGATAAGTTGTGATGATTAACTCTCAGGTGAATGTGAAAACACAAGTGTTTGTTGGGGATCCCAAGTATAAGATCTGTGAAGCTGTAGAGAATTTGCACGCTGATCTGCTTGTCATGGGTTCCCGGGCTTATGGTCCTATTAAGAGGTACCAATCTCTTCTCCTACTATAGTATCTTGCAATGTTGATAAACTGATGAAAGCTATAAATCAGATTTAAGGCGTTTGATCTTGGTTGCTATGCTGAATTAGTTGTTCTTACTGACTCATTAGCATCTTTGCCTGTCCATGAATGAACTAGAATCTATGTCCGTTTCATATAAGCCACAAGTTAGAAATGGAAGAGCTTTTTGACCTAATAGTTATGACCAGATTAGCCTAAGTGAGGCTTAAACAAATCCTGCTAAACTAAACGTAGTTTAAGTTGCTGCATTTGCCACTGGTTATTTGTTTGGAGGGATTTAGCCATCTCTCTCAACATTATGATCTTTGACACAGAAAAACGCTAAGTCAATATTGAGAGAAATGGAACAGTGCATCCTTTTAACTCTCATCTAGGGTTGTTTTGCTTGATAACCTGTGGCATATAGATTTCTACCTGTTAATCTTTTTTCATTCGTCCAGTCATTAGCTGAAGAAATGAATTAATGTAGGTTACAAGGGGACATTTTAATCTGTTCATCTAGCAAATATTTCTTCGAGGATTTTTTTCCCGTTTAAGATGTTTATACCATGTTACTGTGTGTTGTTTAATGAGTTAAATCTTATTTAGTCAGCAAATGCCAGTCTTGAATCCAGTATTTTCCTTACAATAGGATGTTTCTGGGGAGTGTAAGCAACTACTGCACCAACCATGCGCAATGTCCTGTTGTGATTATTAAACCAAAAGAGAATTCTACCGCATAACCAGGTAAACAAGTATACCTTCAAGCAAATTATGTCAGACACTTTAAACCAACCCACTAGAAAAATCCGAACCGATCAAGCCCTGCCCGCCCCATTTGGCCCTGATTGATCTGCCTTATTGGATGTTCAACAATTTTGGGCTATGGAGAAGTTTGTTTTAACGATTAGGTAAAACCGATATTACAAGTCTTTCGTCATAATATTGGAAATTGGTGACTCAATAGCATAAGGGGCATTTAACAAAATGCTAGGAAATATAATTGGATGAAGATGTAATGCATAATATATTGGAGGGACAAAAGATCAAAGAAAGATTATGACATTGCTGTACAGGAAAAAAAAGAAAAAGATTATTAAAGAAAGAAGGATTATGACATTTTTGAGGATAGTAAATATTAAAAGGGCTCTCGTGAACGAACAATGAGAGGAAAGGGACGAAAGAGGAATCGTCGGTTTGTCACTGAAACACGATAAGGAAGGTTCACGAGTCACGGATTTGCAAAGTCAAAAAGGCTTTCTTATATATTTGAGCACCAATTTTTGGGAATTTTATTTTACCTTTGTACAAACTAGGATTAGACGATTAGTGTTGAAATTTAACATTAAAGGCACCCAAAATAAAATTTGAAAGAATAACGTTTTGGAGTTATTGAAAATTACCTTACAAGTTGTAAGGGCTATTACTTATGAGAAGATTTCACCAATTATCAACTGAGATGGAATTTTATGAATTGTCATATGGTATCATACCTTACAAGAACTCTAGTGAATGTTCATGTATTTAAAAAATGATTCAATCTAAGATAAATGCACTAACAGTCGAAAAGAGTATCACATTATAGAACTTATAATTTTCTTAAACCCAAAAAAATCTTTTCTAATGTGAAATGCATAGTTCACTTGTCCCAACCGAAAAAAATAAGAAAGAAGAAACCAAATAACAGTCTGGTAACGTTTGTCTTGATTAGGCAGCAAAATTATTGGTTTTGTTTTTATCACTAGCCAAATCACACTTCACATGCGAAATACCTTTGGTCTCTACTTCCCCACAACATTCCATGTCTCCCCGTGACTTCTTTCTTCTTTCAAGCCTCAAAACTATACTAATTGTGTGTTAAGAACTCAGAATGAATTAGATAGTCTCGACTCAAATTGTTTCTGTCTTTACTTAAGTTTTGATTTGTAGTTTTTCGATTTCGAGCTCGCCATCCGTATGCCCATCGTCGAATTAACAATCGAACGATGACTTCAGAAATAAGAAAACATTTGATATCGTGGGAGCTGCATTCACAGTGTAGACAGCCAAATTGAAGTTACCAATCAAACGATTTTTACCAAAGAAAGACATTTACCATTTTATCACCCACATGAGATGATGAAACTAGTACTGCCAGATACAACAGACCGCATCCCACCAATCATATATCAACGTTGAGGGACAATTTCGTACTTTCGATATCTCTTTGGCCATATATAAAGACCACAGCACATTCAAAGAACATTATCTAAATATCCTACACATCACATAATCTCAAAACCATGGCATCCTTAAATCTCCATTTCTTCTTCTTGACCATTCTTTTGCCGTTCACGTTCACCACCGCCACACGTGACCCATGTGCCACCGCCGCTCCCGACGGCTCCGACGATCTCTCGATTATCCCCATTAACGCCAAATGCTCACCTTTTGCACCCACTCACACCTCCGCCTCCGTGATAGACACCGTCCTCCACATGGCCTCCGCTGACTCTCACCGCCTTACCTATCTCTCAAGCCTCGTCGCCGGAAAACCAAATCCAACCTCCGTCCCCATCGCCTCCGGTAACCAGCTCTTCCACACTGGCAACTACGTCGTCAGAGCCAGACTCGGCACTCCTCCACAGCTCATGTTCATGGTCCTAGACACCAGCAACGACGCCGTTTGGGTCCCTTGCTCTGGTTGCTCCGGTTGTTCCACCGCCGCCGCTTCCTTCAATCCGAACTCCTCCTCCACTTACTCAACCGTCTCTTGCTCCACTGCACAATGCACCCAAGCACGTGGCCTCACGTGCCCATCTTCCTCACCATCGTCCGTCTGCTCTTTCAACCAATCTTACGGCGGAGGTTCGTCCTTCTCCGCCAATCTCGTCCAGGACACGCTGACGTTAGCCTCTGACGTCATCCCCAATTTTTCCTTCGGCTGCATCAACTCCGCCTCTGGCGATTCTCTACCTCCGCAAGGACTAATGGGCCTGGGACGTGGGCCCACGTCGTTAGTTTCCCAAACGGCGCCGCTTTACTCAGGGGTGTTCTCCTACTGCCTCCCTAGCTTCAGGTCCTTCTACTTCTCCGGGTCATTGAAATTGGGTCCGGCGGGTCAACCCAGATCCATCAGATACACCCCACTCCTCCGTAGCCCTCACCGTCCATCACTTTACTATGTCAACCTCAC